>CM045768.1:87471744-88071744 GCA_025200525.1 Camellia lanceoleosa | reverse complement strand
TGAAGAATAGAGATGTGCGATGAGAGAAAAAGTGAGAAAAGGGCTTTTTGAAACCTTGAGCTTGAGTGATGTGAGAACCACAAATAAGAAAGGGTGGGACATATACCCGTGAAACAGGCTCCTGTGCACGTCGAGTGTCGTGTCTTTTGTTTTATCTCGATTTTGTTTTGGGTCGTTTGAGTGTTACTCGATGTGTCTAGGTTGTGTGCCTTTTATTTCCTTGTTGAGTCGTTTTCTTTGTGTTCAACGTAGGCTCAATACCCGATTGAGAACTTATGCTCACTCTCAATTTCAAAAATCGTTTTGTGCTCAGTGTGCGTCTTTGTTCTCCACATTTGTGCAAAAGCAATTTGTTCTTTCATAAAACCGCGAGGTTCAACCCAGTCATGTGAGCAGTGAAACCAGACCTATCTGAAGCTATGAGTTTCTGGCCAAAGCAAAAGCAAAGAGGAAAATGTCGAGCATCCGAGTTGGTTCCAACTTGATAAGTTCGAGACTACACTCGTGTGTACCTCTTGAGTCTTGCCAATGTTCAGTATGAGTGTGCCTCTACCTCAAGCTCAAAATCAAGTCTACTTCAAGCGAGAATGGCGATCGAGTGCTCTCCACGAGTACCATTCCCTACGAGAGGCATCTTGGCCGTGTTTGCGATGAGTTCTAGGAGACCAAGCTGCGACGGTGGAAATTAGAGTTGAATGGCCGTGGCCTAGAACATAAGGTTCGGGATTTCAAGACTAAAGTCTGGTTTAAATACCCAGGCGCGCCCTCGGCAGAAATCTGTATGGAAGCCCCATAGGTTGAGATAGCATGTATGCACCTCAATGGATCTTGAACCAACCTAGTCTGTCACCCGTTGGAAAATAGGGAAAGTTGTGAGTATGATCAGAAGACAAGCGGCCGTGGCTCCCACATGCAGATATTGTTACTTGTCAAGATTTGAACCTTTGTCTTTGTGAGTTGAAGGTAAGTGTTCAAGAGCACGAGGAGATCCCCATCGAGTAGAGCGGTTCACCGCCACTCACCTCATGAGGTGCTTTCTAAAAGCGCCGCTTTGTCTATTATTGCTTTCGTAAGCATCATGCATTGTATTGCATTGTACCTATCAAGTTTCTTTCTCATTTCACCCAATATATCAATTACACTTATTCACTTAGTGCATCTATCACACTTTGTGTTCACCTTTAGTGTATCAATCATACTTTGTTCACTTAGTGCATCTATCACATTTTGTGCTTGTCTTTTGTGTATCTATCACACACTCGCTTTGCCTACTTTGTGTCGATCACACACACTCACATCATTGTTTCCCGGTTAAAACCTTCCCTCTCTCCGTATGAAAATCGTTGAGATCGCTTGTTGGTTACACCATTGTTTCCCCGGTTAAAACCTTCCCTCTCTCCGTATGAAATACGTTGAGATACGCTTGTTGGTTACACCATTGTTTCCCCGGTTAAAACCTTCCCTATCTCCGTATGAAATACGTTGAGATACGCTTGTTGGTTACACCATTGTTCACCCGGTTAAAACCTTCCCTCTCTCCGTATGAAATACGTTGAGATACGCTTGTTGGTTACACCATTGTTCACCCGGTTAAAACATTCCCTCTCTCCGTATGAAATACGTTGAGATACGCTTGTTGGTTACACCATTGTTAACCCGGTTAAAACCTTCCCTCTCTCCGTATGAAATACGTTGAGATATGCTTGTTGGTTACACCATTGTTTCCCCGGTTAAAACCTTCCCTCTCTCCGTATGAAATACGTTGAGATATGCTTGTTGGTTACACCATTGTTTCCCCGGTTAAAACCTTCCCTCTCTCCGTATGAAATACGTTGAGATATGCTTGTTGGTTACACCATCGTTTCCCCGGTTAAAACCTTCCCTCTCTCCGTATGAAATACGTTGAGATACGCTTGTTGGTTACACCATTGTTCCCCAGGTTAAAACCTTCCCTCTCTCCGTATGAAATACGTCGAGATACGCTTTGTTGGTTACACCATTGTTCACCCGGTTAAAACCTTCCCTCTCTCCGTATGAAATACGTTGAGATATGCTTGTTGGTTACACCATTGTTTCCCCGGTTAAAACCTTCCCTCTCTCCGTATGAAATACGTTGAGATATGCTTGTTGGTTACACCATCGTTTCCCCGGTTAAAACCTTCCCTCTCTCCGTATGAAATACGTTGAGATACGCTTGTTGGTTACACCATTGTTCCCCAGGTTAAAACCTTCCCTCTCTCCGTATGAAATACGTCGAGATACGCTTTGTTGGTTACACCATTGTTCACCCGGTTAAAACCTTCCCTCTCTCCGTGTGAAATACGTTGAGATATGCTTGTTGGTTACACCATTGTTTCCCCGGTTAAAACCTTCCCTCTCTCCGTATGAAATACGTTGAGATATGCTTGTTGGTTACACCATTGTTTCCCCGGTTAAAACCTTCCCTCTCTCCGTATGAAATACGTTGAGATATGCTTGTTGGTTACACCATCGTTTCCCCGGTTAAAACCTTCCCTCTCTCCGTATGAAATACGTTGAGATACGCTTGTTGGTTACACCATTGTTCCCCAGGTTAAAACCTTCCCTCTTTCCGTATGAAATACGTCGAGATACGCTTTGTTGGTTATACCATTGTTTACCCGGTTTCTATCTTTTCCTCCTGTGTGTGATACGTAGAGAGATGTTGTATGTGAGACTCCGGGTACTCTCGGTAGTCACTTTAGCCTTCTCTGCGTAAGACGCAATGAGAATTGCATTTTATAATTCTCTTACATCCTAACTGCATGAAATGTAGTTGTTTACTTTGCATTCTTGCTTAAAACTGTTGCATCTATTTGTCAATACTTGCTTCATTACAGCTTGCTGCACTTGCATGATCACCTGGCTCTGTGCATACCATTTGCATTTTGCCCCTGCTCATGACATACATATCTCTATTTATCTTGTATGATTGTCTAAGTCTTGACCTTGTCAAAAATGGGTCGTCTCTGGCTTTGACATTCACTCCCGTCACTTCTTGACTTCAGAGTTACATCAAGAGGGGCAACTGTGGACACCCATTTTGACCGACCTTAAGACTCGACGTCACCGATTGGCGCTTCGGTGATGTTGCATCTTGTGCTCGTTCAAGTCTCGAGTTGCGGCGCCCGCCTCCCAAGCTTCGAACTCTCTTCTGTGCCTTGTCTCGGTTTGCGAACCAGACTCGGTTTTCTCTATTTCTTTCCCGAGGAAGAGTGGTCCGTAGACTATCTCCCGATGGCGTGAGCTACTTTTTGTGGTCAGAGGCCATTTTGCCTTTCGGCGGTTCCGGTTTTTTTGAGTTAGGCCGTGTGCCTCGGTTGGGACCGCCCAACCATCTCGATTTCTCCGGTTTTGGCATGCATCTCATTTACTCCCATTTAAGGGACACTGGGGCTCGAAACCCCTTCGCGACGAACACCACCGGTGCCGCGACCCATTTTCGGGATCGAACCGCGGCGGTTTTGGCCGAGCATTCATTTTGCATCGATGTCTGTTCGGTTTTGGCGAGACACCTCTGTTTGGTCCTTCCGAGGCACTAGGGGCTCGAAACCCACGCCAGCCGAACACCACCGGTGCGGCGGCCCATTTTCGGGATCGAACCACGCGGTTTTGGCCCCGAGCATTCATTTTGCATCGATGTCTGTTCATTTTGGCGACACCTCTATTTAGTCCTTCCAGGGGAACCGGGTCTCGAAACCCACTTCGACGAACACCACTTCGGTGCCGTGGCCATTTTGGGACCCCAAAGCTGGCGGTTTTGGTCGAGCATTCATTTCAGATCCGTTTTCTCCGGTTTTTGGCGAGACCTCTGTTTAGTCCTTCCGGGACACTGGGTCTCTGATACCCACTCGCATGACGAACACCACTTAGGTGCCCGGCTCATTTCGGGACCCCGCGGTTTTGGTCCCCGAGCTTTAGTTTTGCATTAGTTTTTGTTCAATTTTGGCGGTACCTCTGTTTCATCATTCAGGAACATCTGCGGTCTCGGATGCCCACTTCATGGCCGAACAAAATCTTTTCTTTTGCCCTCAAAATATCTAGATATTTTGCCCTCAAAATATCTAGATATTTGAGGCAAGATATTTCAACCCTTTTGGCCCTCCTTTTAAGCCCTCTCTCTTGTCCATTCCAGCAGCTGGCGAACCTCATTTTGGGAGGAGAAAAAATCCTTCAAGAACACTTAAGCTTAAACCTCCATTTTCATAGCAAAGCTCCAAATTTCTTCAAGTCTTGCATTAATTCTTCAACAACACAAAGCCTCACCATCTCCACTACCATTCCAGCAGCAAGGAAGTGTTTTTCAGAGGTTAAGAGTCAACAAATTCAAGTCAAGAAGCAAAGAAAGAAAGATCTTCAAGGGTAAGCATTCAAATCCCTTTTTCTTGCATAATCTTGAATCAAATTTTTACCCTATTTCCTTTGTTTTTTGGGGCTCCGACCCCTACTGGTTTTAGGCTTATTTTGAGCCCCTCTACAACCTTGCAGAAGGGCTCAACTTCATTAGTGTTTCCATGATATACTTGTTTCAATATACACCTTGTATGTCACAATCTTGAATGCTAGTTTTAGCCTCTTTGAATTTGTTTTTGGGGCTCCGACCCCTACTGGTTTTGGGCCTATTTTGAGCCCCTCTACAACATTGTAGAAGGGCTCAACCTCATTTGGCCATTCTATATACCACCTCTCTTGGAAATTCACTTTAGGCCCTAAATCTTGCTCATTTTGTAGCCTTTTGTGCTTATGGTTTTGGCTCTTGGTCAGAGCTAAGAGGGGTCTTATTTTGACCCCCTTTACATGTTTCATCAAGAATGTTTAGCTATTTGGTGAATGCTTTACATACTTTTCATTGTAGCCCTCTTGGTGGCCATATTTTGTATGCTTTGTTAAGCTTATCTTTGTTCTGTTTTCGGCCATGATCATGCCTGAAAATAGTCTTAAAATGGGCTCCTCTTCAATGTTGTAGAAGGAAATTTTGTGGTTTGAATTTTCTATATACTACTTGCTTAACAAATCCCCTTATTTCCCCCTTTTTTGCAAGCTTTTGTTTCCATACTTGTGATCATAATTTGGCCATGTTTTGTGCTGGAAAAGTGCTATTTTTTGGGCTGCCTTGCTACTGTTATTGCTTCCATGATCATATTTTGCATGTATAGCATGGCTATAGGCCATTTCGGGGCTTAATTTCACATTTTCGGGATGATTGCATGCTTCGGGTGTCATTTCGAATTGTTTCGGGGCTGTTTCCCCCTTCACTTAGGTGCTGAAATATGGTTTGCATGCTTGCATATCATTTTCCATGTCATTTCATGCCTTAATGCATTGCCTCGATTTGCGTGCCCGTGTGCACGCATCTTGAGGCACCTCTTTATCCGGCTGACCTATGTGAGTGTGGTTGAGGCCCTCTCATGTTGGCGTAGCCCAATTTGCATTTTCATGCTTCTTTATCATTGTCTTGATTTGCGTGCGTGTGCACGCACTTGGCACCTTTTTTATCAAGCGGCCCTATGTGAGTGTGGTTGAGGCCCTCTCATGTTGGCGTAAGCCCAATTTGCATTTTCATGTTTCTTTATCATTGTCTCGGTTTGCGTGCCCGTGTGCACGCATTTCGAGGCACTTCATTTTTTTATCCGACGGCATCTTATGTGAGTGCGGCAGAGGTCCTCTCATGTTAGTGTAAGCCCAATTTGCATTCTCATGCCTCGGTTTGCGTGCCCATGCGCATTTCGGCAATCTCTTTTTATCCGGCGGCCTATGTGAGTGTGGTTGAGGCCCTCTCATGTTGGCGTAAGCCCAATTTGCATTTTCATGCTTCTTTATCATTGTCTCGGTTTGCGTGCACGTCGAGGCACCTCCTTTTTATCCGACGGCCTCCTATGTGAGTGAGCTGAGGCTCTCCCATGTTGGTGTAAGCCCATCGCGGCATTCCGTATGCCATTTCATTGCATTTTATCATTGCCTCGGTTTGCGTGCCCGTGGGCGCGTGTTTCGAGGCACTTCGGTTGTATCCGATATGCGATGTGCCTCGGTTCTACGATGTTCGTGTGTGCACGCATTTCGGTGCACTTCGGTTTTATCCGATTTCATCATCACCGCTTGGCGTGCTGTGCACGCGATTTCGAGGCACTTCGGTTTTACCCGATTTCTATTTTCATCATCGCTTGGCGTGCGTGGGCACGATTTCGAGGCACTTCGGTTTTACCCGATTATTTTATCATTGCCTTTTGCGCGTCTGCAGCACGCTGCTTTGGCACTTCGGTTTTATCCGATTTGCATTTCATCATCATTTCGGTTGGCGTGCTCAGGCACGCATTTCGAGGCACTTCGGTTTTACCCGATTTCTATTTTATCATCACCTCGGTTGGCGTGCCTGTGGGCACGCATTTCGAGGCACTTCAGTTTTACCCGATTTCTATTTTATCATTGCCTCGGTTTGCGTGCCCGTGCACGCGTTTCGAGGCACTTCGGTTTTATCCGACTTGCATTTCACATCATCGCCGGTTTATGCGTGCGCAGTGCACGCTTTCGAGGCACCCTATTTTATCCGACGGCATTTCATGCCATCGCCGGTTTGTGTCCGCATGCACGCTTTTCGAGGCGCCTTATTTTCATCTCATTTTCATGGCATTGTGCATGCTATATCACATGTTTGCATTCGTGCATATCATGTATATTGCATCGTGTTCGGATAGGTGTTAGCGGGCATGGGAAACGAGGCACGCTTTCAGACTCGAGGACGAACGGGTCTCAATTCCCAAGTCACCGACACCGGATTACCCATGATGGAGTTAGGTTTTTGTTGTAGCATTCATCCGCATTCATCCGATATTGAGTTGTGCAATTCTCCTCGGCCATCATGCATCGGTATGCGCGACAGGCACGAGGATCGAGGCATGCATATATTTGTGAAATACATTGCTATGCCCTTTTCTCGCTTCTCACAAAGAAAATCGAGGATCAACAACTTTCGAGTCCGGCGCATTTCGAGAAATATCGCAAACAGAGGCTAATCAGCATTCCAGGATTTCGCCAAAATTTCAACAGCAAGCATCTATCGTATAAGGCGCCACGGCTTGCACGCTAGCTTTTCTGACTTTCTTAGTTAATTTGTCAATTAATTAGAAATCAGATATTCTTTATCGATGTATATTCTTTTATTCGGATCAGATATTTATTCGACCCTCGGCGAGGGCATAATTGTAATAAGGGTGTGTGAGTGTGATGTATGTCTTCCAACCCCCACTTCTTTCTTCCCTTTTATTTACCTGCTTTGATGGTTAGATATAGGGCATATTTCAATTAGCATACAGCATGACAGCATGTTTGCATCATTCATCTGTATTGCACGCACCGGGCTCGGCGCATCATACAAACTGCATCTGTATTTCGATTCCAAATTGAATGTATGATAGCTGTTGCATCTCACATGCCATCTTTAGAATAGCCGAGCCTACTATAGTTGCATTTTGCATGTGTTGCATTAGGCAATTCTGTATACTTAGGATCATGCATGATTTCTAACGAGCTTCTGTTTTAGCTTGGAGTACTCGGTAAGTTTTATGCTTTAGCATCCTTGCATGCGTGTGAGTGTTGCCATGATAGCATGCTTGCCATGAGGCTATGTGCTTATATGATATAACTGCCTTGAATGCCTGTGGGTGGAGGTTGAGTTATCTGAATTGGAATAATTCATCGACTGTTTGTTTTAAGCCCACTAGATAGTGGCAAAATCATTGTTTTCTAAGCCCACCCGAGGGTGGCAAATCCGCATTTTAGCCTACCTGTGGGTAGCACCATCAAACCATTTTCAAACAAACAAACATGAGATGTTGGGTTCCAATTCAAAGCGATTCATCTATACTTGTATGTCAGAGCATCACATAGTAAACTAGGCTAATAACCGAAATAAGAACTCACAAAGTTTTCAAAAACAGATATCATGGTTAGTAGAGGCCGGTCTTTGACCGGGCGAGCGGGGGTGCTCACGATGTGACTTTCCCCAATCGTACCCAAGTTCCCGAGCCAACTTTGGTGATGACGGACACGTGGCCTTTTGGCACCGAGTCAGGGTTTCCTAAATTTCCCATTTTAAAATATTTAGGTGGCGACTCATATCCGCAAAGTCCATGTTTGGCACTTCTTTCAAAAAATCTGTTTTTCTCAAAAACGATTTGCCAGAGTTGGACTCTTTGGTTCAGATTTAGAACCGTAACAAAATCGAGTCCGAACTGTAGAGAGGCCCCCCGCGGGCGTTGTTACAGTTTCTGGCGACTCCGCTGGGGAGATTTAGAGAACTTGACTCGAACTCATGATATCTGGTTTTGACTACACTTGTGTGTTTCTTTGCATTGCATTTGCATTGGTGCGCCTAGGACACCGTGTTTGCCATATGCCATTCCCGAACGATTTGCCGGAGGCTTGTCTTGTCAAGTCATGTCCGTGAGGCCGACTCTGGCTCGACAAGATGGGAACACAAACCCCGGTTTTACCGGCACCCTTTTGACCATTCGACCTAGTGCACATTCGGATCCATAGTGACCATTCCAAACTAGGACAAAGTTGCTTACCCGCTTATAGGTTGTTTGAAGCCACAAGGCGTAGTGAAACCCTAGCTCCTGACAAAATAGGACAGGGAAACCCTACCCCAACATAGGGGTGTTTTGGCTCTCACTTATCTGTTATGTGCTTGTTAGAGTGTGCCTCTACAGGGAATGCATGTATCAGTTTATGAGTTTGAGCATCAGGCCCGCGGGCACCAATTCAGTATTTTGGGTATCAGGCCTGCGGGCATCAGTATTTGGTGGAATCAGTTTTACCTGAGGGTATCAGCTTACAGGCAGAATTTTGGGGCAGAATTCAGGAGAGGGCACACTCATTCAACTATGCTAGTATCTGTTCAGATGAAATCAGGCTGAGATGCTGTCCATTTTCTCTTTTGCTAGGTAGTCCTGGAACCATAGCTTCAGAAGGCTCCAATATCCCCCGGGTACATTGGACTAGTGCAGGTAGACTTTGTTAGGTCTGAGATTCAATCCAAGGGAAACCGGTGTTCTTTCGCTGAGGCAAGGCAAAGAAGGGCCAGACAGGGCTCATTGGCTCATCTGATCCGACAGTCACCAGTCACATCATCAGTAGACCCATGATGGCGCAAGGTTCGGAAGGCTTTGTGGCTATGATAGCGCAGTTAAATCGTGAATTGCAATGCAGATGAGACCAAGATCAAACGAAGAGCCCATGTGGGGCATCTGCCTCACACCCAACTTCGGGACCCCAACCGAACTTTGACCCACTTTTGCCAGGGGAAGATTCGTAGCGCCTTTCCAAACGTGCTAAAGTCAACACAGTCGCCATAGTCGATTTTTTTCCAAGGCCACCTACAAATAGCCAAATTTCCGAGCTCGGGGTAGATTTTTCACCCCTCCATATGAGCCTAACCAACAGATTCAAAGTCCCGATGGAAAGAGGGCATCTCAAACCCCTTAATCCTCAACCTTGCCAAACCCACTCCCAGACATAACCCCAAAGAACATCTGTATATCATCGCCAGCGTGGCCATGGCACCAATGATTGCTACCGCTTTCATGAGATCCAATCTCATTGACAACCGACAATAGCTCCATTTCAAAACCCCAAGGACCAAGTACCTCATCCACATCCCAACCTCACCATACATCGCCACCCACCTACAAACCCACGATATACCCCACCCATATACTCAAGCCCGCGATGTTTATCTCGAAAGCATGGGCTTAAGCACGATGGATGCACTTGAACCCCAATCATCTCAAACCCGTGAGCCCACTACTTCGAGCTAAAAAGAATGATCGAGATCTCCAAAGGATTGTGACAAATCTAGGCTCTGGGACATTGGCTCCAACATCGACCCCAGCACATGGTAAGAGTTTCACGACAAAAGGCTCACCAGGCTTGGAGCGGGCTGCATTGGGAGAAGGCAAATCCCTTGGCAAGGTAAAGGCAAGTGGAAAGAACAAGATAGGGCGGACATGGTTCCCCATGAGCATCTTCGATGGTTGTTGAGGCTTTGAAAGCCGAGGATCGAACAAAGAGCAAGTCTCGCAGCTTGTTGCAAAAACTGGATGACACTTTGCCGCTCAAGTTGGGGCGCTTGAATCAAAGGAAAAGCGAGAAAGGTCGTTGTATCGAAACAATCCTCCACTCGAAGAAATCAAGAAGCCGCCAAGACTGCCAATCTCTCTGTTGATGTGTCCAGCAAAAATCCACAAACCCAGAAATACCAACCCCGAGGTCGGAGGGTCTTCCATGCCCTCCACATGCCTTTGTCCACAGCTTTCCAAATCCTTGTAGGGCAAGGCCATCTCAAACCCCTTGAGCCTCGGCCTCTCCTGAACCCTCTTCCGGCTACACATGATGCTACCCAAGATCGCTGCATTATCAAGAACCGCCACACTACCGACGATCGCCTGCTCTTCGCCATGAAGTACAGGATCTATTTGACAACGGGGTTGTCCTCCCGCCAAGCTCTGCAAAGTCTATCGGCACAGGATCGGTGAACTTAAGGGATAATGCGATGTGATTAGAGAGATGAACCACCTGCGGATGGCACTCAGATTACTCCAGACGTGGGAATGGCACGCACTGTTCTGAGCAATGTGCAAATACCAGTTTTTGCTTTCTGAGTTGGGTATTGGGTCAGCCTTGTTGTTTTGTTCTGAGTCTGTCTTTTTGTTTTAAGTCGGTCTTTTTGTTTTGGGTCTGTCTTGTTGTATCGAGTCAATCCTGTTGTATAGGAGTCAGGTGATTCCGGGGGTGTTACCTCGGGCGTCACTATTTTGTTTTGCGTTTGTCTTTTGTTTTTTGTTTGAGTCTGCTTCGCCAGGAGCCGCTTATGCCAACAGATTTTGAATGAAACAAAGATGATTTCCATGCTCGTATTTGCTTCGCCGTGTGCTAGTTGTGCCGGATTTGAATGAAATGGCAAGGCACTCCACCGCCTCTTGTGCCTTGAAGTCATTGTATTGACCTAAGTTTTTCAAAACCTTTTGAACATCAAGGTGAAAACAAAGAGGAGGAATTCCTGGATTTGCAAAACTTTGATCAAATGAGAGAAAGAGAGGCATACTAAGCCCTTAATGAATGAAATCATGCTTGTTAGTGTGAGTAATCGAGAAGGACCCCGCTTTGATCCAGATTGATCCTACATCGTTCTTCAGCCATGAAGCGATTTGTCGCTTAAAACTTTCAAAAATGTTTTATGCGGTCCTCAAGACATGTGTGGAATCGCTCTTGAGATTGTGCAATTTTAGATCACTCTCACCGAGACTCGACCCCCCTTTGCTTTCAAACCTTGAACTTGGATTCAGAACGTTCAAAGGACAATCACAATATGAGGCCTGTGTGGCCAGATTTGAAGCAGCCCTCGAACAAGAGGCACCAAAGTCAGATCAAGAAGATCGACCGTCAAAAGAAGCTTGCAAAGCTAGATCAGAAACACCCCTCTAACTAGGGGCAAAAAAATATCCGATGGGCTCGAAGAGCCAAAGGTGGATCTTTCTGCAAGTCAATACAACAGCCACTCTCCTGGATATTGAGGGCTTCAATCTCAGAACCATTTGGCATGGACTGGTTACATTTTTACCCTTTGAGAGGCTCGCTGGGCCGAAAACCCGAAAGGGCGACCCAGGCAAAAGTTAGAACGAGACAAGAAAATATATATATACAAAAATGCAAAAAGAAAAAATGCAAAGATACAAAAAAAAAAGAGAAAAAAAAAGAAGAAGAAAAAGGAATGAAAAGAATAGAAAAGAATTGAAAAGAAAGAAGAACAAAGCTCAAGGTCGAAAACCCGCAACAGCCTTGGCAAAAGTTAGAGCATAAAAGGAGAGGTTAAATACCCGAGTGTACCTTAACCCGAACTACGAAGGCTTGATTCCCATGTTTGGGATACGAGGCAACTTCATCCTCAAGTCCAGTAGAAACAATTCAAATTCGATTGTGTCCATGTAATGGTTTTGATCATCTTTGCCTTCTCTTGTATCGAGTTCGGTTGTCATCATCACTCGAGGGATTATAGTGTCTTCTTGGCGCCATCCAAACAAGGGGCAACTTTCCGTTGCCATTCAACGCGCCATGCCGTTTCAAACAAGGGCAACTTTCGTTGCCATGCAACCCTCCTCAAGCAAGGCGCTTTTCCTCCAGTTCGAGGTTGTGCATCTTAAGAGTAGGTTCCGCGCTTGTTGAGCATTGGCCGTTTGCAAAAATAGTTTTGAGAATTTTCTTGAGGTTGACTAATTTTCTCGAAAATTGTTTCATTTATCAAAACTGGACCTTTTCCTGGACTCAAAAAAGGAAAATTTTCAGTGCTCATAGTCTGAACTGCATGATTTCAAATCAAAAATCGAACAAACATGTTAATCTAACTCTCATTTTGGTCAAAAATTTTTTAGAGAAAGCTCAAAAATAAAAAATGGTCAAAATGATGAACTAGGGGCACATGGGTCAGAGTTCTGTCTTTCCCCTTTATCAACATACTTGCCAAGAAGGGCACTCTACTCCCGGGAAGAGGGCACAACTAAGGCTAACAAAAGGGCGTAAAGCTCTCACATCCTCCAAGCAATGAGGTATCAAGCCAAGTCTGAAGCCTGGAATGGAATGGGGCAGACATTACACTCCCTCATCTCGACAGATCTGCCACGTCAAACTCCCGGCAGGCATCATCGACCGATGTCACCGCAGATTTGCTACATACCCATTTGTAGCACAACCCCTCTGTGGGAGGACTTCACACTGTGGCGGAAGAAAGAAAATCTAGCGTAATGCTAGAGGCACGAGCCCACAACTTGCTGTTTATCCATCAACCACCCAGGGGAGGGATTGAAAAATGAGAGATTGAAGAATAGAGAGATGTGCGATGAGAGAAAAAGTGAGAAAAGGGCTTTTTTCAGAAAACCAGAGCTTGAGGGCCGAGTGATGTGAGAACCACAAATAAGAAAGGGTGGGACATATACCCGGTGAAACAGGCTCCCTGTGCACGTCTGAGTGTCGTGTCTTTTTGTTTTATCTCGATTTTGTTTTGGGTCGTTTCGAGTGTTACTCGATGTGTCTAGGTTGTGTGCCTTTTTATTTCCTTGTTGAGTCGTTTTGCTGTGTTCAGTCGTAGGCTCAATACCCAGTTGAGAACTTATGCTCACTCTCAATTTCAAAAATCGTTTTGTGCTCCGAGTGCCGTGCTGTTCTCCACATTTGTGCAAAACAGAATTTGTTCTTTCATAAAACCGCAGGGTTCAACCCAGGTCATGTGAGAACAGTGAAACCAGGACCTATCTGAAGCTATGAGTTTCGGGCTGCAAAGCAAAAGCAAAAGAGGAAAATGTCGAGCATCTGAGTTTGTTCCAACTTCAGTAAGTTCCGAGACTACATCCCGTGTATACCTCTTCAGGCCTTGCCAATGTTCCGAAGTATGAGTGTGCCTCTACCTCAAGCTCAAAATCAAGTCTACTTCAAGCCAGAATAGCGATCAGGAGTGCTCTCCCTGAGTACCATTCCCTACCAGAGGCATCTTGGCCGTGTTTGCGATGAGTTCCTAGGAGACCAACTGCGACGGTGGAAATTAGAGTTCGAATGGCCGTGGCCTAGAACGCAAAGGTTCGGGATTTCCGAGACTAAAGTCTGGTTTAAATACCCAGGCGCCTCGGCTTGAAATCAGATGGAAGCCCCATAGGTTGAGATAGCATGTATGCACCTCAATTCGATAATGAACCAACCTAGTCTGTCACCCCGTTGGAGAATAGGAAAGTTGTGAGTATGATCAGAAGACAAGCGTACCGTGGCTCCCACATGCAGATATTGTTACTTGTCAGCATTTCAGAACCTTTGTGCTGTGAGTTGAAGGTAAGTGTTCGAAGAGCACGAGGGGAGATCCCCATCAGAGTAGAGCGGTTCACCGCCACTCACCTCATGAGGTGCTTTCTAAAGCCGCTTTGTCTATTTATTGCTTTCCGTAAGCATCATGCATTGTATTGCATTGTACCTATCAAGTTTCTTTCTCATTTCACCCAATATATCAATTACACTTATTCACTTAGTGCATCTATCACACTTTGTGTTCACATTCAGTATATCAATCATACTTTGTTCACTTAGTGCATCTATCACATTTTGTGCTTGTCTTTGTGTATCTATCACACACTCGCTTTGCCTACTTTGTGTATCGATCACACACACTCACATCATTGTTTCCCGGTTAAAACCTTCCTCTCTCTCCGTATGAAATACGTTGAGATACGCTTGTTGGTTACACCATTGTTTCCCGGTTAAACCTTTCCCTCTCCAGTATGAAATACGTTGAGATACGCTTGTTGGTTACACCATTGTTTCCCGGTTAAAACCTTCCTCTCTCCGTATGAAATACGTTGAGATACGCTTGTTGGTTACACCATTGTTCACCCTTAAAACCTTCCTCTCTCCGTATGAAATCGTTGAGATACGCTTGTTGGTTACACCATTGTTCACCCTAAAACCTTCCTCTCTCCGTATGAAATACGTTGAGATACGCTTGTTGGTTACACCATTGTTCACCCGTTAAAACCTTCCTCTCTCCGTATGAAATACGTTGAGATACGCTTGTTGGTTACACCATTGTTCACCCGGTTAAAACCTTCCTCTCTCCGTATGAAATACGTTGAGATATGCTTGTTGGTTACACCATTGTTTCCCGGTTAAAACCTTCCCTCTCTCCGTATGAAATACGTTGAGATATGCTTGTTGGTTACACCATTGTTTCCCGGTTAAAACCTTCCTCTCTCCGTATGAAATACATTGAGATATGCTTGTTGGTTACACCATCGCTTCCCGATTAAAACCTTCCTCTCTCCGTATGAAATACGTTGAGATATGCTTGTTGGTTACACCATTGTTCCCTGTTAAAACCTTTCCCTCTCTCCGTATGAAATACGCCGAGATACGCTTTGTTGGTTACACCATTGTTCACCCTTAAAACCTTCCCTCTCTCTGTATGAAATACGTTGAGATATGCTTGTTGGTTACACCATTGTTTCCCCGTTAAAACCTTCCTCTCTCCGTATGAAATACGTTGAGATATGCTTGTTGGTTACACCATTGTTTCCCTAAAACCTTCCTCTCTCCGTATGAAATACGTTGAGATATGCTTGTTGGTTACACCATCGCTTCCCGGTTAAAACCTTCCCTCTTCCGTATGAAATCGTTGAGATACGCTTGTTGGTTACACCATTGTTCCCCGGGTTAAACCTTCCTCTCTCCGTATGAAATACGCCGAGATACGCTTTGTTGGTTACACCATTGTTCACCCGGTTAAAACCTTCCTCTCTCCGTATGAAATCGTTGAGATATGCTTGTTGGTTACACCATGGTTTCCCCGGTTAAAACCTTCCCTCTCTCCGTATGAAATACGTTGAGATATGCTTGTTGGTTACACCATGGTTTCCCCGGTTAAAACCTTCCCTCTCTCCGTATGAAATACGTTGAGATATGCTTGTTGGTTACACCATTGTTTCCCCGGTTAAAACCTTCCCTCTCTCCGTATGAAATACGTTGAGATACGCTTGTTGGTTACACCATTGTTCCCCAGGTTAAAACCTTCCATCTCTCCGTATGAAATACGTCGAGATACGCTCTGTTGGTTATACCATTGTTTACCCGGTTTCTATCTTTTCCTCCTGTGTGTGATACGCAGAGAGATGTTGTGTGTGAGACTCCGGGTACTCTCGGTAGTCACTTTTAGCCTTCTCTGCGTAAGACGCAATGAGAATTGCATTTTATAATTCTCTTACATCCTAACTGCATGAAATGTAGTTGTTTACTTTGCATTCTTGCTTAAAACTGTTGCATCTATTTGTCAATACTTGCTTCATTACAGCTTGCTGCACTTGCATGATCACCTGGCTCTGTGCATACCATTTGCATTTTGCCCCCTGCCTGCGGACATACATATCTCTATTTATCTTGTATGATTGTCTAAGTCTTCGGCCTTGTCAAAAATGGGTCGTCTCTGGGCTTTGACATTCACTCCCGTCACTTCTTGACTTCCGAGTTCTGTCAAAGAGGGGCAACTGTAGACACTCCATTTTTGACCGACCTTAAGACTCAGACGTCACCGATTGAGCGCTCGGTGATGTTGCATACTGTGCTCGTTCAGAAGTCTCAGAGTTGCGGCCGCCTCGCCTCCCGGCTCGAACTCTCTTCGTGCCTTGTCTCTTGCGATAACGGACTCGGTTTTCTCTATTTTCTTTCCTGAGGAAGGGAGTGGTCCGTAGACTATCTCCCGGTGGCGTGAGCTTTTTTGTGGCCGTCAGAGCCATTTTGCCTTTCGGAGCCGGTTCCGGTTTTGAGCCGTTAGGCCGTGTGCCTCGGTTCGGGACCGCCCAACCATCTCGATTTCTCGGTTTTTGGCATGCATCTCATTTACTCCCATTTAAGGGACACGGGGCTCGAAACCCACTCACAGCCGAACACCACTTCGTGCGGCGACCCATTTTCGGATCGAACTGCGGTTTTTGGCCCCGAAAGCATTCATTTTGCATCGATGTCTGTTCGGTTTGGCGAGACACCTCTGTTTGGTCGCCGAGGCACTGGGGCTCGAAACCCACTTCAGCCGAACACCACTTCCGGCGGCCCATTTCGGGATCCCGAACCGCGCGGTTTTGGCCCCGAGCATTCATTTTGCATCGATGTCTGTTCATTTTTGGCAGACACCTCTATTTAGTCCTTCCGAGGAAACCCACTTCGCAGAACACCACTTTCGGTGCGTGACCATTTTGGGACCCCAAATCGCGGTTTTGGTCCCGAGCATTCATTTCAGATCCGTTTTCTCCGGTTTGCAGAGACCTCTGTTTAGTCCTTCCGAGGGACACTGGGTCTCAGAAACCCACTTCAGCCTTAACACCACTTAGGTGCCCGGCCCATTTTCGACCCCGCGGTTTTGGTCCCCGAGCTGCTTTTGCATTAGTTTTTGTTCAATTTTGGCGGTACCTCTGTTTCATCATTCCGAGGAACACTGCGGTCTCAGGATGCCACTTCGTGGCGAACAAAATCTTTTCTTTTGCCCTCAAAATATCTAGATATTTTGCCCTCAAAATATCTAGATATTTGAGGCAAGATATTTCAACCCTTTTGGCCCTCCTTTTAAGCCCTCTCTCTTGTCCATTCCAGCAGCTGGCCGAACCTCATTTTGGGAGGAGAAAAAAATCCTTCAAGAACACTTAAGCTTAAACCTCCATTTTCATAGCAAAAAAGCTCCAAATTTCTTCAAGTCTTGCATTATTTCTTCACCAACACCAAGCCTCACCATCTCCACTACCATTCCAGCAGCAAGGAAGTGTTTTTCAGAGGTTAAGAGTCAACAAATTCAAGTCAAGAAGCAAAGAAAGAAAGATCTTCAAGGGTAAGCATTCAAATCCCTTTTTCTTGCATAATCTTGAATCAAATTTTTACCCTATTTCCTTTGTTTTTTGGGGCTCCGACCCCTACTGGTTTTAGGCTTATTTTGAGCCCCTCTACAACTTTGTAGAAGGGCTCAACTTCATTTGGTGTTTCCATGATATACTTGTTTCAATATACACCTTGTATGTCACAATCTTGAATGCTAGTTTTAGCCTCTTTGCATTTGTTTTTGGGGCTCCGACCCCTAATGGTTTTGGGCCTATTTTGAGCCCCTCTACAACATTGTAGAAGGGCTCAACCTCATTTGGCCATTCTATATACCACCTCTCTTGGAAATTCACTTTAGGCCCTAAATCTTGCTCATTTTGTAGCCTTTTGTGCTTATGGTTTTGGCTCTTGGTCAGAGCTAAGATGGGTCTTATTTTGACCCCCTTTACATGTTTCATCAAGAATGTTTAGCTATTTGGTGAATTCTTTACATACTTTTCATTGTAGCCCTCTTGGTGGCCATATTTTGTATGCTTTGTTAAGCTTATCTTTGTTCTGTTTTCGGCCATGCTCAGGCCTGAAAATAGTCTTAAAATGGGCTCCTCTTCAATGTTGTAGAAGGAAATTTTGTGGTTTGAATTTTCTATATACTACTTGCTTAACAAATCCCCTTATTTCCCCCTTTTTTGCAAGCTTTTGTTTCCATACTTGTGATCATAATTTGGCCATGTTTTGTGCTGGAAAAGCGCTATTTTTTGGGCTGCCTTGCTACTGTTATTGCTGCCATGATCATATTTTGCATGTATAGCATGGCTATAGGCCATTTCGGGGCTTAATTTCACATTTTCGGGATGATTGCATGCTTCGGGTGTCATTTCGAATTGTTTCGGGGCTGTTTCCCCCTTCATTTAGGTGCTGAAATATGGTTTGCATGCTTGCATATCATTTCCCATGTCATTTCATGCCTTAATGCATTGCCTCGATTTGCGTGCCCGTGTGCACGCACTTCGAGGCACCTCTTTTTTATCCGACGGCAGCCTATGTGAGTGTGGTTGAGGCCCTCTCATGTTGGCGTAAGCCCAATTTGCATTTTTATGCTTCTTTATCATTGTCTCGGTTTGCGTGCCCGTGTGCACGCACTTCGAGGCACCTCTTTTTTATCCGACGGCAGCCTATGTGAGTGTGGTTGAGGCCCTCTCATGTTGGCGTAAGCCCAATTTGCATTTTCATGTTTCTTTATCATTGTCTCGGTTTGCGTGCCCGTGTGCACGCATTTCGAGGCACTTCATTTTTTTATCCGACGGCATCTTATGTGAGTGCGGCTGAGGTCCTCTCATGTTAATGTAAGCCCAATTTGCATTCTCATGCCTCGGTTTGCGTGCCCGTGTGAACGCATTTCGAGGCAGCTCTTTTTTTATCCGACGGCAGCCTATGTGAGTGTGGTTGAGGCCCTCTCATGTTGGCGTAAGCCCAATTTGCATTTTCATGCTTCTTTATCATTGTCTCGGTTTGCGTGCCCGTGTGCACGCACTTCGAGGCACCTCCGTTTTATCCGACGGCCTCCTATGTGAGTGAGCTGAGGCTCTCCCATGTTGGTGTAAGCCCATCGCGGCGTTCCGTGTGCCATTTCTTTGCATTTCATCATCGCCTCGGTTTGCGTGCCTGTGTGCACGCATTTCGAGGCACTTCCGATTTATCCGATTTTGCATTGCACATCATCGCCTCGGTTTGCGTGCCCGTGTGCACGCATTTCGAAACGCCGGTTTATTCGATTTGCATTTCTCATCATCACCTCGGTTGGCGTGCCTGTGGACACGCATTTCGAGGTACTTCGGTTTTACCCGATTTCTATTTTATCATCACCTCGGTTGGCGTGCCTGTGGGCACGCATTTCGAGGCACTTCAGTTTTACCTGATTTTTATTTTATCATTGCCTCGGTTTGCGTGCCCGTGTGCACGCGTTTCGAGGCACTTCGGTTTTATCCGACTTGTATTTCACATCATCGCCTCGGTTTATGCGTGCTGCGTGTGGCGAGGCACTGCTTTATCCGATTTGCATTACATCCCATCGCCTCGGTTTGCGTGCCCGCATGCACGCTTTTCGAGGCGTCTTATTTTCATCTCATTTTCATGGCATTGTGCATGCTATATCACATGTTTGCTGCATTTCATGCATATCATGCATATTGCATCGTGGTCGGGATAGGGGGTTGCCCGGGCATGAGAAACGAGGCACGTGACTCGGTGACGAGCGGGTCTCAATTCCCAAGTCACCGACACTCCGGCTTACCCATGATGGAGTTAGGTTTTTGTTGTAGCATTCATCTGCATTCATCTGATATTGAGTTGTGCAATTCGGCTCCTCGGCCATCATGCATCGGTATGCGCGATTGGTGGCACGAGGATCGAGGCATGCATATATTTGTGAAATACATTGCTATGCCCTTTTCTCGCTTCACACAAAGAAAATCGAGGATCAACAACTTTCCGAGTCGCGCATTTGAAATATCGCAACAGAGGCTAATCAGGCATTCCAAAGGATTTCGCGCTGACCCAACATGCGGCATCTATCAGAAGCGAGGCAGTCCCTGGCTTGCACGCCAGTTTTACAGCTTTCTTAGTTAATTTGTCAATTAATTAGAAATCTGTATATTCTTTTATCCGGACTGTATATTCTTTTATTCGGACTGTATATTTATTCGGACCCTCTGCGCGAGGGCATAATTGTAATAAGGGTGTGTGAGTGTGATGTATGTCTTCCAACCCCCACTTCTTTCTTCCCTTTTATTTACCTGCTTTGATGGTTAGATATAGGGCATATTTCAATTAGCATACAGCATGACAGCATGTTTGCATCATTCATCTGTATTGCACGCACCGGGCTCGGCGCATCATACAAACTGCATCTGTATTTCGATTCCAAATTGAATATATGATAGCTGTTGCATCTCACATGCCATCTTTAGAATAGCCGAGCCTACTATAGTTGCATTTTGCATGTGTTGCATTAGGCAATTCTGTATACTTAGGATCATGCATGATTTCTAACGAGCTTCTGTTTTGGCTTGGAGTACTCGGTAAGTTTTATGCTTTAGCATCCTTGCATGCGTGTGAGTGTTGCCATGATAGCATGCTTGCCATGAGGCTATGTGCTTATGTGATATAACTGCCTTGAATGCCTGTGGGTGGAGGTTGAGTTATCTGAATTGGAATAATTCATCGACTGTTTGTTTTAAGCCCACTAGATAGTGGCAAAATCATTGTTTTCTAAGCCCACCCGAGGGTGGCAACCAAGATTTTAGCCTACCTGTGGGTAGCACCATCAAACCATTTTCAAACAAACAAACATGAGATGTTCAGTTCCAATTCAGGCGATTCAGTCTATACTTGTATGCTGTGAGCATCACATAGTAAACTAGGCTAATAACCGGAATAAGAACTCACAAAGTTTTCAAAAACAGATATCATGGTTAGTAGAGGCCCTTTTGATCGGCGAGAGGGTGCTCACGATGTGACCTTCCCCAATCGTACCCAAGTTCCCGAGCCAACTTTGGTGATGACGGACACGTGGCCTTTTGGCACCGAGTCAGGGTTTCTTAAGTTTCCCATTTTTTAAAATATTTAGGTGGCGACTCATTATCCGCAAAGCGATCCATGTTTGGCACTTCTTTCAAAAAATCTGTTTTTCTCAAAAACGATTTGCCAGAGTTGGACTCTTTGGTTCAGATTTAGAACCGTAACAAAATCGAGTCCGAACTGTAGCGAGGTCCCCCGCGGGCGTTGTTACAGTATGCCATCTCGAAATACTTCGAAATCTCCACGTCCGACCATCGACTGTTGGACCTCCGGCGGAAAAATCTGCCAAGCGAACTCGACTGCCACATCTGGGTCTTTAATTATAGAATCCACCTCCGTCATTGGTCTATTCTTCACGAGAACCGCAAAACTCAACGGTCGTGGCGCCGCGTCAGGCTCAACTTGCGGTCGTGGGCGCGGGGAACCTCCCCGTTGTCTGTCCTTTCGGGGTGACCTGCTTCGACGACTAGGGGGCCTCTCTTTTTCCTAATCCATGTATGCTCTTCTTCTCGTGTGAATAGGCTCGCTTCTGCGATTCATTTTGACCACTAAACCCAGCCAATGTTGACCCCTGCCAGGTTTGGATCGAGCCTGAATAGATATGAGTCAAGTTGTTGGCATGAACTCGCTCATTTATTTTGGGGTACATGCAGCTCCCCCGAGAAAATGTCAGAAAGACTGAGCGCCAAACGTCGTGTCACGCCCCACACTTGCCCCTAAAAGTTTGGGCATGACCTACACAGACACGGACACATAACCTGGTATACATTTCATATGGGGCCTGAACGGAAGCATTTACCAATATAAATTAACATAAATAAAAGAACTGCATCCATTGAGCAACCACTATCATACTAGGATCACAGACAGAACATAAAGCAAATAAACATACAATGACGTGCATCAGAGAATTAGCTATGTACATATATATATATATACAGACCCAGCCCTTAGAATTGAGCGTAAAACAACATGGACAGGCAAGGAATTATATATACATCAACTTTAAGCAGACAATCAAAGTGTAAAATCAAAAGCTTAGCAAGAAGAGCTGCCTTCACTTAAGTGCTTGGACACTCTGAGGTTGACAAAAGAGGCACGGATGCCAAGGGTTAAAACTGACCTCCAGGTGGAGTGCCTACAGAAACAAACATAACACAAGTGAGTCAAGCTCAGTGAATAGTAGTACATAAATAAAACATTGCTTAACTTAAACAGATTACATATCAATACATTAGTCCGATTACGTCAGACATGCATATAATGGCCTTAGGCCTAATCTTGTAACATAACTTGGTGGCTATAAGCCCTTGAAAATGGTGGCACGAAGCCCTTGTAACATGTGGCATAAAGCTCTTATAACATGTTGGCACTATGGCCCTTGAAACTTGTTGGCATTGCAGCCCTTGGAAGTGGCAAGAAGCCCTTGAAAATGGCACATAGCCCTTGTAAACATGTTGGCACTATGGCCCTTGAAAGTGGCATAAAGCGCTTGAGAATGGCATAAAGCCCTTGTAAACATATTGGCGTTATGGCCCTTGAAAGTTTCTTTTCTTTACATACTTTTAACATACCTTAACGGTAACATAAATACATAACATGCTTGAAACATTAACATAGTTGCCTTACATGCCTCAAAACATCGACATAAGTGCATAACATTTATAGAACTTGTAACATATACTTGAAACATACCTGAACATACCTGAACGTGTAACATACTGGAAACATGCCTGAAACATACTTGAACGTCATTCATTAATTCAAATGGAACATATCATAACTAGAGCATTGCTTGTTGTATCATGTCATTATCGTACACTTAACAGTGAGAGACTAATTCACATTCTCATGAGTTGACATAACACAAGTTCATTGGATTACAGAGGACTTTATTGGTTTTACAATTTCACAGTTCGGCCCTTGGCCTGAGGGGTTCACACATGCACAATAACCTTTGGATTCACAAGTCATACCTTACATATGTTCACAAATTATATCGTTCATAATTTCACAAATTGTATCTTTCATAACTTCACAAATTATATCTTTCAGAAAACGGCCATAGGCCTCATAACTTTCACATCGGCTTTAAGCCCAGTTCACATAGGTATGGACTCAAGAGGCGGCTCGTACAGATTCTAGAGGTGACTCGCAACGCAGCACTTAGTTCCGTACAACACTTTGTTCCATACTAGAAATCTATAGTTCTTGAAGACTGAACAATTCATATTATGTCATGGCATAAACGAAGTGGATAAACAAAATAGAATAATGCTAGGTTCGCACAAATACCGTTCACAATGGTGCACACAAATTTCCCTTTATGATTCATTACATGGTGCCATAGTCGTCATATGTATAACAAAGCATTGATAATAATTATTTACACAAACACATGTGTCATTATAGTACTATTCATGAGGATAAAACAATTCACACCGTAACGTGAGTCATATAACAATGTTATTGGTATTCAATTCTTTGACATATAAGGCAACCCATGGTTCTATTCGATTTTCATTTCGTTAATCCATTCTAGGCAGATGTCTATGTCATAAAACATGTGTCGAGCTAAATAAGGCTGTAGGAGTCCAGGATGGGACGTTCAAAATATCATATCCCCATTAAGCGAGGTTTATATTCATAATTCCTTCTTGTCAACCAGTCGCATGGTGTTAATAATTCTTGTGCAGAGTCATAGGTAAGTTACAGATTATTACACATTAATGACAACCATTAACCTTAACCAGAATGTAGAGTAGTTTCAGAGTCATACCGAGGTACACATAATCTTTCAATGTTCTCAACGATCCCTAACAACATAAATGCTTACAAAGAACAGTGCATTAACAATAATAATTATTAATGGTAAGTAAGCGTGACGATTCTGATTACTACTACTCCGCGTGATCGGTTCCCGGTGGTAATGGTACAATGTCCTCGTCTCGACCTACAATTATAGTGCACAACACATAATATGAGGTTATACTCGATCCTTTACTTATTCTCTTTGATCGTTCAATCAATTATTCATGGTGGTACCAAGCTCATTATTCTTTAATAAGTTGTAATCCATGTCTTAGAAAACAGGAGAAATCGATGGGAAATGGTTTAGGTGAAGAAATGGTACAAAACTAGTTGACAGAAAGTGAACAGTCGTCACTAATTTGGGTATAACATTTTCTGAATTTAGAATTTGGGAGTGAGACTAGCGCCATTAGAAACTAGACTTCTGGGGCTTGATTTTAGGATCAAGAATCACTCAAAACGGAGTTCGGATGCGAAATATATGCCTATTCAAAGTTGGTCAAGACGCAGGGTGAACAGGCAAGACGCGTGCGACCTGGACAAGAGATCCGAAAATGGCAGAATTTTTGGGACTTCTCATTTTCAAAAATCAAACCTTAATTACATGTAATTCAAAGCCCAAAACCCTTTAATACATAACAAATTTCATATATTTAATCTCCATCAAACATCATAACTCAAAATATGATTCAATTCACAAACACAACGACATAAGAGCATAAGATAGTCATAGTTGGGGTTTCAAAGTTCATATCTTCCATATCAACTGTGACGCCCCGAATCTACACTATTGGTTGCAGTTAAGGGAGAGTCACTAATGAGTCCTATGGTCAATAACCAAGTAAGATCCCAGATCGCCGGAGGAGTCAAATTAGCCTCCCTTCTAAGTCCGGCTTTCTTAGGCAGCGCACTACCCTTTTGACAGATCTTAAAAGGTATTGACACAAGGTCTCATAAGCAACAATAAGGTTCATACATAGAATACAAATACATAACAACCACATTTATACTTAATTCAAAAGATTGTTTCATTACATTACATCCCAATAGAAAGTTTAAACTCTACATGAGTTCTTACAAAATAACAAAAAGGAAATTTCTATTATTCCTAAGATAGCCAAAAGTCCTCGAAGGTTTCGGGCTCGTCGTCTCCAGCTATGAGTTCCGCTTTTTCACCTGGCATGATACGCCGTGAGCTTTGAATGCCCAGTAAACACACACACACCCTACCCCTTTTTCCCAGTCCAATACACAATTACAAATATAACATCAAATAGTAAAGCATGATACTCAAATAAATAAATAAAGGGGTCAAGTTAGATGTTAGTAAACTAGAAATCCCCCAAAGAGATTTCGTCCTCCCAACCACAAGAATCGGACACGGATTATTCGGTATGCCCCCTCTTTGGCTGCTTTGTTGCAGAACTAACCTCGGATGCCTACCAACAGTTATATACCGCGTAGCGCCAACCGCAGGGCCTCAAAAGAGACGGTAAAAATAGGGCCTTGCTCGAAATCCCTCCTCACACCAAGCTATCTAGGGTCCGAATACAACCGCTCCGTTCAAGGGTTCCGAAAACCACTCACACAAGACTTTAACTTCAAATAGGGAACGCATCCCAATAATCCATATATCGTATATTATCATCTTTTCATTACTCAAGTGCTCGAAAACCCAATACCCACCCAATTAGGTTTCCCGTTGAATTAAGTGTTTTAAGTCAAGGTTAGTCCAGCTAAACAATATAATAACATCCACATAAGCATGCATCAATAAGGTAAAGAAGATGAAGAACATAACATAACACATACAATATCATGCCAAGATATGATCATAAGCTAATAAACATTATCATGAATACAAGAGCATAAAATAATCATGCATAACAAAATTTCCAGATTTAATATCACATAAAGATTAAAATGAAAGGCCTATTTTAGATCTTCTACCGGACTTGGCCTTCCTATAGTTTGTAGAGAATTTGATCTAGTTTCTAGAACATTTTTCGGAAATGGGTTTGCTTTTCCAGATTCTAAGTTATTTAGAAAACATTCCAGCGCTGTCCAGAATCTGTCCAGATCTGTTGACTGTTACGAAAATTTGATTTTCTTGCAAACCGCTTAATGTTTTTTGATGAAACCAATTTTAGTTGAAAGCTAACTCATTAAGGAAGGTTTTGACATAAAATACAGGTCCAGAATATTTTTGTACATTTTTCTGGAATTGTTGAAAGTGGGCTGCAAAAACAGATTTTTAGGTAGAATGCCCAAAACAAGGAAAATTATAAAAAGGGGGTTCCACCATGGGAAAGTTTCATTCCTTTTGTGAAGGAAATATACTAGGTATCACATGTCTAACTCAAAAAATTTGTTTGAAAGAGTACTCTTGAAAAGTTGAGAGATTGGTAGAAAAGAAGGTGGTTTTGTGCCGAAATGGGAAAAATACAAGAGAGATGGAATCAATGCTCAACTTTTAGCATTTTTAACACAAGTAACTTATCAATAACACATTTGAAAACATTATTTAGGACCCTTAGAAACACGTATTTGAAAAAGGAAAATGAAAGAGAAGGTTGTGTTGTGGCTTACCTACTAAGCTTGCACAAGGAAGCTCTCTTCTTTCTTCCTCCTCTTCTCCTAGACTTCTCTTCCTTGATCTCTCTCTCTCTCTAGCCAAAATGTGTGTGTGAGTGTGGTGTGTTATATGTGCTTGCAAGCTAGGGGGTGTTGGTATTTATAGACAAGTTTTGATGCAAAATGTCCTAAATGCCCACTAGTTGAAAATTGATGGAAAGTTTAGGATTTGTTTGAAGAATAGAAGTGACTTGGGGAGTGGTTTACTCAAGGATTAGGTAACACTTGGTTGTAATGAAACTAGTTTTGGGAATTAGCATCCTAGGTCTAGGTATTAGGTTGTGTATTTCTAGAATTCCATCATGGTGGTTCTTGGAAATTGGTTTCTCACTCTTCCCTAGGAGTGTGATGGGTTATTATTTTATTTGTTTTGGTCCTAGAGCACATTCTTCAAGGTGTGTATATATATATATCCTACAAGATTGATGGTGCTAATAACATTAGGGTACATGTACTATTTTTGGGGTAATGCTTAATAAAAGAAATGAGGGCTTGGAATTAAACTCATGTATTGGAATCTTATTTATGTATTTACTTATGATCTAGTTAGATTTAGGGCTAATTTAAATACTAATAGCAAATCTTTATTGGTACTAAAGTCATTATTGCTCCAAGATTCAAGGGATTTGTTTGTACTATAGTATAATGATGATACCTAGTCATGTCCTCAAAATTTGGGAAGATTTTCTTATTTATTTGGTGTACAAATCTTGGAAATTGTAAAACATAATGTTAAAAAAGATTTTAGGATACAAGTGTATATATATAAATATATGATGGTACTTGTTTGAGGTCAATTTGTGATTTAATAAAAATGTGAGGGCTTGGGCTTAATTTCTTGTGTTGGGACCCTACTTAGGTAGAATTAAATTAAATTAGGTTAGGGAACCTAATCTGGCTGGGAAAATTCCTATTTTGAAGAAAAGAAATAAAAAAATGCTAACCGACAATATTTGAATTAGTTCAAGTAATCGAGGGCTTTAAGAAAATAATTCAACATTAGGGTCTTAAAAGTGAATACATATTTCAGGGGTTTCACAACCTATCCCCCTTAAAACAATTTCGTCCCCGAAATTCAACTACATACTGCCTTTGAAAAGCTTGGAGTAGTTTGCCTTCACCCCATCCTGGCGTTCCCAAGTAGGTTCCTTAACTCCCTGATGATGCCATAGCACTTTTACCAAGTGAACCATCTTGCCTCTAAGGTTCTTTTCTCAACTGTCTTGTATTGTTGCCGGTCATTCTTTAAATGTATCATCCTTGTCAAGACTGATTTCTTCCCACTTGAGGATGTGTGATGGGTCAGCGATGTATTTCTCAACATAGATACATAGAAGACGTTGTGTATTCTTGCTAACTATGGGGGTAGAGCTAGTCTATAAGCCACTTCGCCCACTCTTTCCAATACCTGAAAAGGCCCGATATATCGTGGTGACAGCTTTCCCTTTCTCCCAAAACGTACGACTCCACGCCTGGGTTGCACCTTTAGGAACACGTGGCTGCCTACTTCAAATATCAATGGTCTTCCCCTCCTGTCTGCATAATTCTTTTGGCGGTCTTGGGCAGTCTTTAACCGTTGTCGGATCATTTTGACCTTCTCAGTAGTTTTGAGAACAAGTTCGGGTCCTATCAGATTTGCATCTCCCACTTCTATTCGACTATTGGCAACATTCCCCTTGGTTTCTGTTGTTCCGCCTTCACTTGTTCGCATGTCAGGCATTTTGCTACAAATTTAGCCATTTCCTTCTTCATTCTATTCCTCCAATATTGCCTTTTCAAATCTTGGTACATTTTAGTCCTTCCGCAAATGCAGAATGGTGACATTCCTTCAGTACCTTTTCTCTAAGTAACTCGTCACTTGGTACAAACAATCTACCTTGGTATCTTAAACTCCCATCGGGGTGAATTACCCAATCGGGCATGGGCTCTCCTGATCCCAGACATCCCTTGATATAAGCTACCTCTTGATCATGCTTCTGGGCCTCCATGACCTCAATCATCAACTTAGGCATCACCTTCTGCGTACGAAGACATGCTTTGTAATTTGGGATTTCACTTGGATCCTAAACTCATTGAGTGTCTTAACCATATCCCATTCCTTAACGGAGATCTTAGCCAACATCCCTCTGCTCTTACGACTTAGAGCATCTGCTACTACATTGGCCTTACCGGGGTGATATGAGAGAGTGAACTGGAAATCCTCAAGATACTCCATCCATCGTCTCTGTCTCAAGTTAAGGTCCTTCTGCGTGAATAGATACTTCAGACTCTTGTGATCTGTGAAAATCTCGAATCTTTCCTCGTACAGGTAATGTCGCCACTGCTTTAGGGGAAAAACTATGGCTGCTAACTCCAAGTCATGTGTGGGGTAGTTGCGCTCGTGAGGTTTTAACTGCCTGGATCCATACGCGACTACCTTTCCATTTTGCATGAGTACGCAACCTAATCCTTCTTTAGACGCATCGCAAAACATAGTATACCCTTTTTCTCGTTCTAGAATGGTCAAAATTGGCGCACTAGTTAACCTCTTCTTCAGCTCCTGGAAGGATTTTTCGCAAGCTTCGTCCCACTCATACTTTACTTCCTTCTGCGTCAAACGAGTCATTGGTTTAGCTAGTTTGGAGAAATCTTGGATGAACCTCCGGTAATAACCGGCCAATCCTAAGAAGCTGCGGATTTCTGACACGGTTTTTGGTTGTTCCCCAATCTAATACTGCCTCCACCTTGATTGGACCCACCGCAATCCCATTCTCTGATACTACATGCCTTAAGAATTTTACTTCATTCAACTAGAACTCACATTTACTTGCCTTGGCATATAACCGATTATCCCTAAGAACTTGAAGGACAGTCCTTAAATGTTGCTCATGCTCTTTTTCAGACCTTGAATATACCAAGATGCCATCAATGAACACTACTACAAACTGGTCAAGGTATGGTCTAAAAATCTTATTCATTAGGCTCGTGAATACTGCCTGTGCATTGGTTAGTCCGAAGGGCTTTACTACAAACTTATAGTGGCCATATCTAGTACGAAAGGCAGTCTTTGGTATATCCTCCTCCTTGGCTCGTAGTTGATGGTAACCTGACCTGAGATCGATCTTTGAATAGCACCTTGAGCCTCTAAGTTGGTCAAAAAGGTCATCAATCCTTGGGAGTGGGTATCGGTTCTTAATCGTGACTCAATTGAGTTGACGATAATCGATGCATAGCCTCAACGATCCATCCCTCTTTTTAGCAAACAACACGGGTGCTCCCCATGGCGAAGTACTTGGCCTAATGAATCCTTTCTCGAGCAATTCCTGTAGTTGTGCCTTCAATTCTCGTAGTTTTACTGGTGCCATGCGATATGGAGCCATGGATATTGGGGTAGTTCCAGGTTGTAGCTCAATGCTAAAGTCTACTTCTCGGGTTGGTGGCAATCCTGGTAACTCCATAGGAAATATATCTACATAATCGCATACTATGCGCGGAAGTTCTATTTCTCCTTGGCCTTCCTCATTTAAAATCAGACTTGCTATCCTACCTACAAGTAGATCGTGCCATTGCGCCCGATGTTTTGTCGAAGCCATGGGGCCTTGTCTATCCCCCTTAAACCGGAAACGTGTTCCATCTTGTGTATGAGCTACCACTTTCTTCTGACGACAGTCGATCACCGCTTGGTGGGCATACAACCAGTCCATGCCCAAAATGATATCGAAGTCCGACATTTCCATGACACGAAGGTCGCAAGTTAAGCGTAGGTTCGACATTCCTATCTTACAGTCCTTATAGATCAATCTTACCCGAATGCATTCTCTTATAGGTGACATTACACTTAAGACAGTTTCTAAAGGTTCACATACAAGTTCTAATGACTTAGCACCAGCAGAGGGTATAAAAGAATGTGATGCACCGATAACAAATAAAACGCGCACCCAAGAATTGTATAGCACTAAATTACCCTCAATTACTGATAGGTCTGCTTCTTTCTCTTGCAAGGCAAATACTCTGCCGATTGCCTTCTGATTGCTCCTTTCTGGTCCCTCATGAAGTTGGGTTTTCTTTCCACAAGCTCCAAATCCTCTTGGATTCTACCTTCTTTCGTTTTGAAGTCAATGTTTTGCCGATTATTTCCACAAAGATGGTAAGACTCAAATTTGATTCTTGATAGGGTTCGGGATTTTAGCCACGGTCACTAGTCCATTCTTAAGGTTTCGATTTCCTGGTACCGCATTTCTATTGTTGCTTGCAAGCTCATGTTATTACTTGTCTTGAAGTATGGTCCACCATTTGTTTTTCCTTGAATGGGGTGAGGCGTAAGTCAAATTCTAACTACAGAGGCAATTCCTTATGGGTAAGCAACTAATCTTAAGTTAAAGTTTAATTATCCTAGGGTATTCACATAGCACAACTTCATATATACATAATAATAATTACAAGATTCCTAAAATTGGTTTGAAGTGGAGACGAAGAATACGAAGCAGTTATGGTGATAACATTAGGAATCAAATATGGTTGAATGGTATGATGTTATGGTTTGAACTTCAATGTGATCAAGGTTATAGATGTAGTGACTAAACTAGATATTTAACTTGAAATCATGGCCTTCCGCGTTTCAAACCCGAACATCCAAGATTCACATCGAGTAGTAAAGAAAATGAATTTATTTACAAGAAGCCTTGGGCTAAATAAAATAATCAAGGGTCAAAGGAGGTCAAATTTACAAATAGTAGTATAAAATAGGACTAGATGGACAAGACTTAATCTTGGAAAATGATGACATCGAATAAAGGTTACGAATACAAGATGAGGGTACGTCGATCGATAGAAGACACGTAGAACTAATAGTACCCCTACTGCCCGATGTGAGGCCGTACTCAAAGTTAAAACCATTTCACGATCCTGAAGTAGGTCCTCATGAGTTGATCTTGGCGTGCCCGAAATTCGAAGAAATTTCCTAAGATAGGTCAAGAAATATTCTATTTTCGATGTCCATGATGGAATAGGTAGTGTAATAATATAACATAATCTGGGCAAGGTAGTCTCTAACCGCAAGTCGAAACGCGTGGGTAAGGGTTGAACCTATGCTCTGATACCAAATTGTGACGCCCCGAATCTACACTATAGGTTGCAGTTAAGGGAGAGTCACTAATGAGTCCTATGGTCAATAACCAAGTAAGATCCCAGATCGCCGGAGGAGTCAAATTAGCCTCCCTTCTAAGTCCGGCTTTCTTAGGCAGCGCACTACCCTTTTGACAGATCTTAAAAGGTATTGATACAAGGTCTCATAAGCAACAATAAGGTTCATACATAGAATACAAATACATAACAACCATATTTATACTTAATTCAAAAGATTGTTTCATTACATTACATCCCAACAGAAAGTTTAAACTCTACATGAGTTCTTACAAAATAACAAAAAGGAAATTTCTACTATTCCTAAGATAGCCAAAAGTCCTCGAAGGTTTTGCCTGCTGTCTCCAGCTATGAGTTCCGCTTTTTCACCTGGCATGATACGCCGTGAGCTTTGAATGCCCAGTAAACACACACACACACCCTACCCCTTTTTCCCAATCCAATACACAATTACAAATATAACATCAAATAGTAAAGCATGATACTCAAATAAATAAATAAAGGGGTCAAGTTAGATGTTAGTAAACTAGAAATCCCCCAAAGAGATTTCATCCTCCCAACCACAAGAATCGGACACGGATTATTCGGTATGCCCCCTCTTTGGCTGCTTTGTTGCAGAACTAACCTCAGATGCCTACCAACGGTTATATACCGCGTAGCACCAACCGCAGGGCCTCAAAAGAGACGGTAAAAATAGGGCCTTGCTCGAAATCCCTCCTCACACCAAGCTATCTAGGGTCCGAATACAACCGCTCCGTTCAAGGGTTCCGAAAACCACTCACACAAGACTTTAACTTCAAATAGGGAACGCATCCCAATAATCTATATATCGCATATTATCATCTTTTCATTACTCAAGTGCTCGAAAACCCAATACCCACCCAATTAGGTTTCCCGTTGAATTAAGTGTTTTAAGTCAAGGTTAGTCCAACTAAACAATATAATAACATCCACATAAGCATGCATCAATAAGGTGAAGAAGATGAAGAACATAACATAACACATACAATATCATGCCAAGATATGATCGTAAGCTAATAAACATTATCATGAATACAAGAGCATAAAATAATCATGCATAACAAAATTTCCAGATTTAATATCACATAAAGATTAAAATGAAAGGCCTATTTTAGATCTTCTACCGGACTTGGCCTTCCTATGGTTTGTAGAGAATTTGATCTAGTTTCTAGAACATTTTTCGGAAATGGGTTTGCTTTTCCAGATTTTAAGTTATTTAGAAAACATTCTAGCGCTGTCCAGAATCTGTCCAGATCTGTTGACCGTTACGAAAATTTGATTTTCTTGCAAACCGCTTAATGTTTTTTGATGAAACCAATTTTAGTTGAAAGCTAACTCATTAAGGAAGGTTTTGACATAAAATACAGGTCCAGAATATTTTTGTACATTTTTCTGGAATTGTTGAAAGTGGGCTGCAAAAACAGATTTTTAGGTAGAATGCCCAAAACAAGGAAAATTATAAAAAGGGGGTTCCACCATGGGAAAGTTTCATTCCTTTTGTGAAGGAAATATACTAGGTATCACATGTCTAACTCAAAAAATTTGTTTGAAAGAGTACTCTTGAAAAGTTGAGAGATTGGTAGAAAAGAAGGTGGTTTTGTGCCGAAATGGGAAAAATACAAGAGAGATGGAATCAATGCTCAACTTTTAGCATTTTTAACACAAGTAACTTATCAATAACACATTTGAAAACATTATTTAGGACCCTTAGAAACACGTATTTGAAAAAGGAAAATGAAAGAGAAGGTTGTGTTGTGGCTTACCTACTAAGCTTGCACAAGGAAGCTCTCTTCTTTCTTCCTCCTCTTCTCCTAGACTTCTCTTCCTTGCTCTCCTCTCTCTCTCTCTAGCCAAAATGTGTGTGTGAGTGTGGTGTGTTATATGTGCTTGCAAGCTAGGGGGTGTTGGTATTTATAGACAAGTTTTGATGCAAAATGTCCTAAATGCCCACTAGTTGAAAATTGATGGAAAGTTTAGGATTTGTTTGAAGAATAGAAGTGACTTGGGGAGTGGTTTACTCAAGGATTAGGTAACACTTGGTTGTAATGAAACTAGTTTTGGGAATTAGCATCCTAGGTCTAGGTATTAGGTTGTGTATTTCTAGAATTCCATCATGGTGGTTCTTGGAAATTGGTTTCTCACTCTTCCCTAGGAGTGTGATGGGTTATTATTTTATTTGTTTTGGTCCTAGAGCACATTCTCCAAGGTGTGTATATATATATCCTACAAGATTGATGGTACTAATAATATTAGGGTACATGTACTATTTTTGTGGTAATGCTTAATAAAAGAAATGAGGGCTTGGAATTAAACTCATGTATTGGAATCTTATTTATGTATTTACTTATGATCTAGTTAGATTTAGGGCTAATTTAAATACTCATAGCAAATCTTTATTGGTACTAAAGTCATTATTGCTCCAAGATTTAAGGGATTTGTTTGTACTATAGTATAATGATGATGCCTAGTCATGTCCTCAAAATTTGGGAAGATTTTCTTATTTATTTGGTGTACAAATCTTGGAAATTGTAAAACATAATGTTAAAAAAGATTTTAGGATACAAGTGTATATATATAAATATATGATGGTACTTGTTTGAGGTCAATTTGTGATTTAATAAAAATGTGAGGGCTTGGGCTTAATTTCTTGTGTTGGGACCCTACTTAGGTAGAATTAAATTAAATTAGGTTAGGGAACCTAATCTGGCTGGGAAAATTCCTATTTTGAAGAAAAGAAATAAAAAAATGCTAACCGACAATATTTGAATTAATTCAAGTAATCGAGAGCTTTAAGAAAATAATTCAACATTAGGGTCTTAAAAGTGAATACATATTTCAGGGGTTTCACATCAACCCTTGATTTCATGTAGTTGATGCTTTAAACATAGGGATTCAAGATAGATGGTCAAACCTTAACTCAATCTTTGTCTTTCTTTTTGTTCTCTTCAATTTCCCTAAGCTTCCATGGTTGATCTTCTTTCTTTTCCTTCAATTCTCTTCAATCCTCTTACAAGCCTCCATGGATGTTGAGAAAGTTTGACTCTCTTCCCTCTCTCCCTTTCATGGTTTCCTCACTCTCTCTTTAGATATTTTTTTTTTTGACTCCCAAAGAGATAAGTTCCCAACTTATATGGCTCATCTCTATATATCAATATACAACACGCACAAGCTTAACACAAGGGCTAGTCAAACGTGGCCTTACGAATCGCACGAAATTAAATTTCAATTAACCTTTTTAGATGACTCTAAAAATTATGCTGATCATAAATATGTCCCCTGTTCCGGTTTCTGAAGTCTCCAAGGCCTTTAATTTGCAGTATAAAGTTAATCACCTAAACGTCTATTAACGAATCAGACAAATTAGATTTCAAATTAATTTTCCCAAATAATTCCAAAAAATTCCCATTAACATATCCACATACTCAATTTTGATTTTTGAACCCATAAAGGTCGGTAATTGCCATTTTAAGTCCGTAACTCAACTGATAATGCTTCAATTCTAATAGATATAATTAAATTAAACCACATCATTTCATAGGGAGATAAAGATGATTTCTTATACGCATTTTGGGGTCATTACACGTCGTATGCCCCTCAGCCAACCCACGATTTAGAGCCATCGGCTCATTCGGTTCCTCAGGCTCGTGCCTTGGCTAAGGAAAGGGAAGATTCATTTATCTAGTCGGCTATATTGCAAGTGCTATCGCCGGTTAGCCTAAGATCGCTGGGGCAAGGGCAGATTCATTTATCTAGTCAGCTATATTTTCAAATGATAACGCCGAGTAATTTATGCCTCAGCCAGCCTACGATTCAGAGCCATCGGCTCATTCGGTTCCTCAGGCTCGCGCCCTGGCTAAGGCAAGGGAAGATTCATTAATCTAGTCGGCTATATTGTAAGTGCTATCACCGGTTAGCCTAAGATCGCTGGGGCAAGGGCAGATTCATTTGTCTAGTCGGCTATATTGCAAGTGCTACCGCCGGTTAGCCTAAGATTGCTGGGGCAAGGGCAGATTCATTTATCTAGTCCGCTATATTTTCAAATGATAACGCCGAGTAATTTATGCCTCAGCCAGCCCACGATTCAGAGCCATCGGCCCATTCGGTTCCTCAGGCTCGCGCCCTGGCTAAGGCAAAGGCAGATTCATTAATCTAGTCGGCTATATTGCAAGTGCTATCGCTGGTTAGCCTAAGATCGTTGGGGCAAGGGCAGATTCATTTATCTAGTCGGCTATATTTTCAAATGATAACGCCGAGTAATTTATGCCTTAGCCAGCCCACGATTCAGAGCCATCAGCTCATTCGGTTCCTCAGGCTCGCGCCCTGGCTAAGGCAAGGGCAGATTCATTAATCTAGTCGGCTATATTGCAAGTGCTATCGCCAGTTAGCCTAAGATCACTGGGGCAAGGGCAGATTCATTTATCTAGTCGGCTATATTTTCAAATGATAACGCCGAGTAATTTACGCCTCAGCTAGACCTTGATTCAGAGCCATCGGCTCATTCGGTTCCTCGCCCGCGCCCTAGCTAAGGCAAGGGCAGGTTCCTTAGTCCGATCGTCTGAGCACAAAAATTAAGTAATATCATTCTTCATTAGCAAAATTGAGTACAACTCATGACATTTTATATATGCAAAATAAATAAGCTAAAAGCCCGCACAAAAATGTCTGACAAAACGATTGTAACAATACATCAGTAAAATCCTAATACATTTGTGAAATCCTAACAGTCCATTGCCCAAATTTCTAATCGCCTCCAATGGCTCGACATCCACCGCTCATACAGATCGCATAGTTAGTGAAACTCAAACAGAGGGGAGGGCTTTGTGCCCATGCTTGAACCCTGCTGAACCGCGGACTGGTCCACATATTTGGTGAGCCCAAAGATCTTCCCGGCCAATACTTTGAAGCAAATACTTTATGTCACCTAACTCACCGCAGTGGGCAACCGCTTTGGGACAATCTCATTGCCGCTTTCGCGTCCGTCTTCTTCTTGGTCTGCTGGATTGATCTACATGTGAGCCTTTTCTACTTCGCCTCGAGAAGCTCCTTGTTCGCTCAAAATCAAGGCTTCGCCCTCTTCCTTTGGCCCTCCACATTGTGAAGCGGTCAACTGCTTAACGGTGTTGAGATGCCGACGTCCCATGTCGGCTATCCTTCCGACGATGCGCAGGAAGAACCCAAAACATAACCTCAACAAGATTGGATAAAGTAAAGAAAAGTCGAATCGTGCGGAAGTGCCGATTAGCGATTAGTGCTTTGTCGCGATTCTGATTCGTTCCGCCGAAGCCTACATATCGACGCAGAACGACACGGACGTAGCCACATCGAATGCGACCACGATCTTTAAGCGCGCCGGTTACATAGGAATCGGTATGTCCTTTACCATTGGACGAATGACAAAAGGAACAACCTCATTAGATCCCTTCAATCGAGGACGCTTACCACCTTGTTTGTCTGAACCGGCCTTGAGGTCAGCAGAATGTTTCCCTGCCTTTTCCTCAAATTTTTGGCCGACTTCCCCGACCAACGGAGATTCGGCATTCTGACCTTTTTCCGTCTCCTCTACAACCCCCAAGGACGCTGATTCGGCAATAGGGAGGGGGAGTCGAGATTCAATCGCGGGCGGCATTTCAGATGAAAGGCCCTCCGCTCTTCGCCGTGCGGCTAACCTCTCCGCGTTCGCCTTTTTAGTAAGCTTCGTCTGACTCAATCCGGCCATATCCGCGGAGTCTATGCCGGGATGATCCTCTAAGCGTTGAAAAACGTCGGCAGAAGGAAGATCCCCTGGTCCCGATGTAAATGGAGGATCGGCGGAATCCAATACCTCCTCAGACTCGATCTCGGATTGATCTGAGTCGGCGATATCAACTACCTCATTTTGCTCCGAATCGGACCCTTCAAAGCCTACCTGCCTCAAGTTTTTGAAGTCAGATAGAATAAGAGCAGTAAGTTAATCTTCACCCTTTGGAATCGGTATGTTTTCCGCCGCCGAGAAGGTTGTGTATGTCAGCTCGTAACAAAGCAGAATGTGAGCCACCCTCCCCTATTTCTGAAGACTTCGACGGCCGAAATACCTGAGAGCAACCCTAATATCTGAAAGAACGGCATTGTGGGTTGAAGATAATACCTTTTTCAAACCCCTCCCTGCACGAGATGAAGCCGTAAGATTTCAACGGAATAAGTTTTACAATAAAAATGAACACATGATAAAAACAAGGAGATACTCGGCGACCTGGCTCGCCCCCCCGCCTAGGAATAGGGTCAACACGATCCTCCCCTTCGCCAAATTTCCAGTTGCCTTGGACAACGACCATAACATCATCAACTCGTTTCCCAGAGCTGGAAAGCATAGTGATTAGTTGATGGTCGGTATCCTTAGCTCTGAGGAAATAACGCCCTTGCCGCCCGGAGGACTTAGCCAAGGCATAGCAGTGCCGGATAGCCGGAATGCCAAGGTTAATTCCAAGGCAACGATTCAACGCTACAATCCCCATTATAATTCTAAAGAAATTCACGTTAGGTTGAGAAGGGATTAAATCCCAATGGCGAAGCACAGCCCTCAGAAATGGGTGTAGAGGGAAGCGGACTCCACCCTCTGCGATTGACAAGAGAGGAAAGACGATTATGGTTTCGTCCTCCCTCTCCATGTCAAGGGTGCCGTCTGCCAAAAGTGACAGACGGACGTCACCAGGAATAGAGAAATGGCGTCTAAAACCAGGAATTCGATCTAATGAGAGGAGGTCTTTCAAATGCTTCGCCATACTCTACAGTTGGCACAGATATGCCAAAGAATAAAATGGGAATAGTTCTCGAAGAAAAGAAGTGGAAAACTTACGGAGGGTGAAGATATTGAAGAGCACAAAATTGCAAGAACGATCCAAAGGACAACCCAGCGACCAGTATCATGGAATGCGAATCCGAAGGGATGCCAATCTTTAAAAACGCAATGAATAGATATGTACGAAAAGGCGGGAAGTCGGTACGACAACCGAAAGAGGTTGTACTTACACGTATGCTTTGTGGGCCCGATCACCAAAATTTTGGTTGGGTATTCAAAATTCTGAACCAAGCACCCCAGCCAACAAACGTTGGGAGAATGCTTGGGGGGCAATTGTGGGAGTCGAATAAATAGAAGAGTCGGCACGGATGTATCCCAGGAGTCAGAGACTGTTCGGCTTCGTACTAATCAACTAAGATACCGAATATGTAGAGTTTGTCGAATAGATCGGGAGATGTATGTTGGAATAAACAAAAGGGATAATGAGTAGAAAGTGGGCTCTGGACCCGAGGTCCAGAGAATGAGTATAAATACAAGAGCTTCAGATTTAGAAAGGTATGTAAGAATCACTTCACTAAACTTAGTAAAACAAGCTTTCTTGAGTATAAGAACTGACTTGCCCATCGGAGTGCTAACCCCGGCACCCCCGACCGGAGTGTTTGTCTTTGCAGGTGACTAAGCTGAGGATCAAGAGCGTCTCCCAGGATCTGAAGAGTATTTCCAAAACCACTTCCCCACAGTCTTGAATTGGAAAAGTTAAAATAGGTCAGGCGGCTTCGCGTACCCCAATATAGATGTCAGGATGCGCACACCTTTTTGTTCATCATTATGCTTTCCCGCCTCAATCGTGCATCTCACATTTATTATGATTTGAAATTTCAGTCCTTTCGAATGCACAGTTCGTCGAGTATTCGAGACTCTTGGACCTCCAGCGGATATCCCTTCTCTGACTCGCATTTTCTGCAACTCTTCTCTGTCTACCCTCGTCTCCCTTACTCCTCGTAAGTCTTCTTCTCTGTTCTTTGCAATCCTACTTTCTGTTTATTATTTTCATTTCGGTGAACCCTTTATTCCCCGTGAAAATGGCCTAACACTTGAAAAACCTCCTTTCTAAGGGTCGTGTCTCCAGATTCCGGGGACACTTTTCCATCCCCGATGATGTTCATCTATCTCTAGTGACGGAAAACACTCTGGATATGGAGAGAGAGGATCAAAATTCAATCGTTTTTCCTCTCCTATCCATTGCAGAGGGCGGGGTCCATTTTCCCCTACATCCATTCCTTAGGGCCGTCCTCCGCTATTGGGGTCTGATTCCTTCTCAGCCCAACGTGAACTTTTTTCGAATCGTAATGGGGATCGTAGAGTTGAACCGGCGCCTCAGGATTGATCTTGGGATTCCGGCCATTCGGGACTGCTATGCCTTAGCCAAATATTTTGGTCGGCTTCGGCGGTACTTTCTTAGGGCCAAGGATACTGACCATCATTTGGTAACCATGCTCGCCAGTTCTGGCAAGCGTGTGGATGACGTAATGGTCAATATCCGAGAGAACTGGGAATTTGGCGAAGGCGTGGGTCGCCTAGACCCTATTCCCAGACGGAGGGGTGAACCAGGTTGCTGTGTGTCTCCTTGTGTTTACTGAACTTTTCTTTTACTCGGCCTTCCCTCTGTGTCGAACCCTTTGTCTTTGCAGGTAGTAATTTGAAGAAGATTCTGGTTTCTACCGACGATGCGGTTCTTGCGCAGGTTGCAACTGCACTCGGATACTTCGACCGTCCAAACTTACAGAAGCAAGGGAGAGCGGCCCACATACTTCTTCGATACGAGCCTACTTACACTACTTTTTCGGCCGCTGACAATATTCCAATTCCATCCGGTGATCAACAGCTTGTGGCTCTTATCTTCTCTAGCTTCAAGAGTCTGAGACAAGTTGGTCTCAAAGCTTCTGACTCGGGGCAAGACGTCGAGCCGGTGGTAGAGGTAGTCGCCGAACCAGATAGAGAGTTCGCTGAGAAGGCCAAAGAGGTTGATGAGGCCCTAAACTCGGCGTTTGAGGCAGACAGACATAGTCAGCCTACCTCGCCGTCCACTTCGGGTCTAGCGGAGTTTTCTTCCGGAGATATTTTTGGAGGTTTGGGAGACCTACCTGACGATTTTTTTGAAGGTATGGCTAGGGAAAGCCTCACGCAGATGGCTCGAAAGAAAAATGCTGAGCGTATGGCTGCTCAGAAAAAAGCCGAGGCCGCCCGTTCTGGACCTGCCTTGGTTGAGTCTTTCGAACCCGTTATTGAAGAGCCAGCTAAGATTGTTACAGCCGAAATGGCGAAAGAGGTTGAACAACCGGTCATTGATGAACGGTTGATTCCGGAAGAGCGGGGCAAGAAGCGTAGCGCTGAGGGAGAGGCCAGTTCAGAAGATAGTCTTACCGACAAAAGGCCTCGCTTAGAAGAATCGGACGTGGTTGTTCCTTTTATTGTTCAGCCAAAGATTAGAGACACCCCGATTGCCTCTGACGCTTCCATCATTACCGACCCGATGGTAGCCTTGAGCCTGGCGGCGTCAGTCTCCCTACCAGCTGATAAGGCATTCTTTCATGCCGTGCCGGATTTGGTGGCCATAGCCCTATCTGCGCAGTCGGCCATTTTGGTAGGTGAACTTTGACTTGTTTTGATTTTGGTTGCCTATGGCATCTAACGATCCCAACTCGTTTTGCAGACGGTCGGCAGGATCGCTGACTTGGGCTGCCGCCTACACGATGCCCTTGAGAGGATTGACCGTTTGCAGTCAGAAGTGGTCGATCAAAAGAGCAGGGCCGAGTTTGAGATGATGAGAGCCGCTATGGAGACTGTGCGAGCCGAAGCCGAAGTGGAAAGGGCTTGGGCTGTCGATCAGCTCCGTTCTGATGCCGAAGATAGGGCAAACGCGAGCAAAGAATCGCTTAGGCTAGCTGAGGAGGCGCTTAACAAGATGGAGACTAAGTTAGCAGAGTTGAAGGCGGCCGAGGAAAAGGTAGAATCTGAGGCTTCTGCCGCATTCGAAGCAGGAAAAGGCGCCACCTTCAAAGAATACGTGGATGAAGTACCAAAGTTTGAGAATCGGGGATTTAAACACGGGTGGCTCAAGGCCCTTGATGCCGCTGGGGTTGCATTGGCCTTGCCAATTCCTTATGAGCAGGTGGACGTTGAGCCACTTGGGTCTGACCCTGAGGATTGATCTGGGAGTCATTCAAATTTTATGAAATGCTTTCCCTTTTAATGTATGTTTTTGTTTTTAGGACTTTCATTGGTTCCAAGTAGTTTTCATGTATAAATTGGCTACTGTCTGCGCTCAATTTATTAATGAAAATTATCTTCTTGTTTCACTACTAATGCGCAGTTTGTGATGTTATGTTGGTGTAGAATTTTTTCCTTTCACTACTCTAGATGGAATGATTAGTCTGTTGACCTTTCTATGATTGAATATCATGGCAATCTTATCATTTGTATGCCGAATAGTTCGTTGGTATTATGCTGAAACGATTCAAGGGTCGGTCGGGGAACTTAATCCGAATAGATTGATTAATCTGCCCTTGCCCCAGGCGGTGCATGATCATTCTGAAGTCGATTCATGAGCTGGCTGGGGCACTTAAGCTGAATAGATTGATCAATCTATCACGCCTTGCCCCAGGCGGTGCATGATCATTCTGAAGTCGATTCATGAGCCGGCTGGGGCACTTAAGCCGAATATATTGATTAATCTGCCCTTGCCCCAAGCGGTGCATGATCATTCTGAAGTCGATTCATGAGCCAGCTGGGGCACTTAAGCCGAATGTATTGATTAATCTACCCTTGCCTCAGGCGATGCATGATCATTCGGGCGCTGGAGGAGGCGAACTTAGTTGTGGTCAATTCATGAGCTGGCTGGGGCACTTAAGCCGAATAGATTGATAAATCTATCATGTCCTTGCCCCAGGCGGTGCATGATCATTCTGAAGTCGATTCATGAGCTGGCTGAGGCACTTAAGCCGAATGTATTGATTAATCTGCCCTTGCCCCAAGCGATGCATGATCATTCGGGCGCCAGAGGAGGCGAACTTAGTTGTGGTCGATTAATGAGCTGGCTGGGGCACTTAAGCCGAATAGATTGATAAATCTATCACGCCCTTGCCCCAAGCAGTGCATGATCATTCTGAAGTCGATTCATGAGCTGACTGGGGCACTTAAGCCGAATATATTGATTAATCTGCCCTTGCGCCAGGCGGTGAATGATCATTCGGGCGCCGGAGGAGGCAAACTTAGGAGTTTTGTCGATTCATGAGCCGGCTGGGGCACTTGAGCTGAATAGATTGATTAATCTGCCCTTGCCCTAGGCGGTGCATGATCATTCGGGTGCCGGTGGGGCTATCCAGTCGGCGCCGGGCAATTGAGGTTTTCACAATTAATGAAATTTCCTCGAGGGTGCTGCCTCTGTAAAGGATAAATGATTAAGGGTACAACTTTTATGAATACAGTAAACAACTGACTCCAGCTTTTGAAGGTATTGTGTGAATGTCGAATAGACTCTTCTTTAACAGCAAGGGAAGCGAGGACGCTAGCAAAGCTGGGTGGAGAAATGCATCAAGGTAGTGACCCTTCGTGCACAGGGGGTAGGAGTTCCAGGGATCGAGAAAGGCATCAGTCTCCTCGACGTCGAAGCAGGTCGCCCAGGCGGGACAAGCAGTCGCAGGGCAGATCTTCTCAACCTCGAGTCGAGAGGGGATCTGACTCGAATCCGTGCCCATTAAGCTTTGCGGTATTTGTGGGGAATAGACCCATGACAGAGGCGGACTCAATCGTTCGAGACCCAAATGTAGCGGTCGAGTTTGCTCGACAAAATTTTCCTCCTGAGGTTAAGCAATTGGTGGTAGGTCGTCAGGACTATGAAGTATTTCGCGAAGGCATTCATGGGGCGGTGAAGGGGCTTTACACTGCCTATGAAATCGGCATGCGGTTGCACGCTGCCCGCCGAGAAATGGAGAAGAAAGAGGAACGTATTCAAAGTTTGGAGGCTCGTGCGGAGGCGGCTAGGCGTGAGTTAAGGCAAACCAAGGCGGCCCAGGCACAACCCGCTAAGCACGGAAACCCAATTGTGGAAGAAAGGGTTACCAGTCGGCTCATCAGTTCCGCGCTTGTCGATCGTGAGACGACGAGTATGTTCGCAATGGAGAACGCGAAGGGGAGGGCCTATGAGAAAGGTTTCCATGAAGGCTGAAAAGTTGGAATCGAAAAGACCAAGGAAAAACTTGCCGAAAAAGTTTGCCGATGTGAAAATCGTGGATTTAGGCACGGTTGGATCAAGGCATGTCAAGCCGCAAAAGCTCTTCGAGCGTCGGGCATTGATTCGGCATCGCCACTCTACCACAGTAAACATTTTCCGTTTTCTGCTTTTGAAGTCGAGAAGAGTGAGGATGAGGGTGACGCCGTATAAGTATACTTGTTGTAAGGTTGAAACGCAGATCACGTTCAAAACTATGTAATAAATTGCTTGTTTTATTGAATAAAAAACGTTCTATGATAAATATTTTGTTGCAGTTCGTATTTGGTATGTATGCATTTCGTTTCATTGTATATGTTTGAATAAATGTAAAAACGTTGATCGGCAGGGTCAACCCATACGTGATAGCCGTTTATTCCTGAATGAGGCTATTGTAACCTGAGGAAGCTGAAAGCCAGTGGGTAGAGTGGCTGCAGCAAATTCAACTCGGCTCGGGGCCTAGATTTTTGGCCAGTGCACGTACTTCAAAAAGTCGTTTGGATAACTATGCCATGGCGAATGTCAACCGACGTTTTTCTCATGGAGTTTAGTGTTAGTGAAATCGCCTCGGGATTGGGGCCTCGAGATCGCTGCCCGTATTGAAAATAAAAGGAGTGGGCGCTTCGCACAGATAGACAATCACTTATATGATGTTAGTTAGACTGGAGTTCAGCCGAACTTGGTGTTGCCATGGAGCGCGGCAGAGGACCCATCTGTATGGGAAGTAGGGCATCCAAAAGTTGGCATGAATCTTCAAGTCGTCGAAGCAGATCACCTCGAAAGGAAAGGCAACGACTGTTGGGTTTATCCTTCCTTGTCCTGGATCTTTGCCTTGACATTGTCAATGGTATCAGGGGAGGACTTGGGCACAGTTAGCTCAAGGCATTGCAAACCGCGGAGGACTTCCGGGTGACGGGAGTTGATTCGGCACTGCCGCTTTACCAATGCGTCTTCTCCCATTTTAAGCTTTTGAGATTGGAAATGGGTATTGTAATGCTCAAATGCAAGTTGCGTTTATGTAACAACTGTTTGATTAAAGAAAAATTGTAATGCTCAAATGCGGGTTACGTTTATGTAACAACTGTTTGATCTAATAAAAAGCTTTATTTCAAACATTTGCGTCTTATTCTAAATTTTTTATGTGCTTAGTTAAGCACCTTATTTGCGTCGTGCTCTGAATTTTTTATATGCTCAGTTAAGCACCTTATTTGCGTCTTGCTTTGAATTTTTTATATGCTCAGTTAAGCACCTTGTTTTTGATGTTGGCGAGTTTTGTTTTGTTCGTGCCAAAGGGTACTCTGAATCCGGAGGCTAAATCGGCACTAAGGTGTCATGCACCAAAGGGGGCTACGAATCCGGAGACTTAATCGGCCCTAAGGTGTCATGCACCGAAGGGGGCTCCGAATCCGGAGGCTTAATCAGCCCTAAGGTGTCATGCACCGAAGGGGGGCTCCGAATCCGGAGACAACGTGGCCAATCGTGCTATCCACGAAGGGCGCTCTGAATCCAGAGGCTTAATCGGCCCTAAAGTGTCATGCACCGAAGGGGGCTCTGAATTCGGAGACTTAATCGGCCCTAAGGCGACATGCACCGAAGGGGGCTCCGAATCCGGAGACTTAATTGGCCCTAAGGTGACATGCACCAAAGGGGGCTCCGAATCCGGAGACTTAATGTGGCCAATCGTGATATCTACGAAGTGTGCTCCGTATCGGGAGGCTGAATTGGCCCGAATGTGTCATGCACTGACGTGGGCTCTGAATCCGGAGACAATGTAGCCAATCGTGATATCCACGAAGGGCGTTCCGAATACGGAGGCTTAATCGGCCCTAAGGTGTCATGCACCGAAGGGGGCTCCGAATCCGGAGACTTAATCGGCCCTAAGATGACATGCACCAAAGGGGGCTCCAAATTCGGAGACTTAATGTGGTCAATCGTGATATCCACGAAGGGCGCTCCGAATCCGGAGGCTTAATCGGCCCTAAGGTGTCATGCACCGAACGGGGCTCCAAATTCGGAGACAACGTGGCCAATCGTGATATCAACGAAGGGCGCTCTGAATCCGAAGGCTTAATCAACCCTAAGGTGTCATGTACCAAAGGGGGCTCCGAATCCGGAGGGTTAATCGGCCCTAAGGTGTCATGCATCGAAGGGGGCTCTGAATCCGGAGACTTAATCGGCTCTAAGGTAACATGCACCAAAGGGGGCTCCGAATCCGAAGACTTAATGTGGCCAATCGTGATATCCACGAAAGGCGCTCCGAATTTGGAGACTTAATCGGCCCTATGGTGTCATGCACCGAAGGGGGCTCCGAATCCGGAGACTTAATCGGCCCTAAGGTGTCATGCACCGAAGGGGCTCCGAATCTGGAGGCTTAATTGGCCCTAAGGTGTTATGCACCGAAGGGGGCTCCGAATTCGGAGACTTAATCGGCCCTAAGGTGACATGCACCAAAGGGGGCTTCAAATCCGGAGACTTAATGTGGCCAATCGTGATATCCATGAAGGGCGCTCCAAATCCGGAGGCTTAATCGGCTCAAAGGTGTCATGCACCGAAGGGGGTTCCGAATCTGGAGACAACGTGGCCAATCATGATATCCATGAAGGGCGCTCCGAATCCGGAGGCTTAATCGGCCCTAAGGTGTCATGCACCAAAGGGGGCTCCGAATCCGGAGGTTTAATTGGCCCTAAGGTGTCATGCACCGAAGGGGGCTCCGAATCCGGAGACTTAATCGGCCCTAAGGTGACATGCACCAAAAGGAGCTCCGAATCCGAAGACTTAATGTGACCAATCATGATATCCACGAAGGGCGCTCCAAATCCGGAGACTTAATCAGCCCTAAGGTGTCATGCACCGAAGGGGGCTCCGAATCCGGAGGCTTAGTTGGCCCTAAGGTGTCATGCACAAACGGGGGCTCCGAATCTGGAGACTTAATCGGCCCTAAGGTGACATGCACCAAAGGGGGCACTGAATCCGGAGACTTAATGTGGCCAATCGTGATATCCACGAAGGGCGCTCTGAATCCGGAGACTTAATCAGCCCTAAGGTGTCATGGACCGAAGAGGGCTCCGAATCCGGAGGCTTAAGCAGCCCTAAGGTGACATGCACCAAAGGGGGCTCCGAATCCGGAGACTTAATCAGCCTTAAGGTGTCATGCACCGAAGGGGGCTCTGAATCCGGAGGCTTAATCGGCCCTAAGGTGTCATGCACCGAAGGGGGGCTCCGAATCTGGAGACAACGTGGCCAATCGTGATATCCACGAAGGGTGCTCCGAATCCGGAGGCTTAATCGACCCTAAGGTGTTATGTACCGAAGGGGGCTCCGAATCCGGAGACTTAATCGGCCCTAAGGTGACATGCACCAAAGGGGGCTCCAAATCGTTGTCATGACGAGCGTTACAATGGGGTTTGTGAAATGAATTGAGCGACGAAGAAAAATTGTTTGCATTGCAGAAGTGATATATATACAAGTATCAAAGCCCCCAGGTCGGGTCAGTGATAGGGTTTTCATAATATCTCTGCTTATACCGATTGGGGGAAGCTGCGGATCTCTTCAATGCCATGGACTGTCAGGAAGCGCACAAGCTAATGATATGTGCTTGGAACGGCCTTCATAATATGTATCCAGGTTCGCCCCATGATGACATTATACGGTGAAGGGAGCTTTACGACCAGGAATTCTACTTTGACCGTTCTGGAGCCCGCTCGAACAGGTAGTATGATCTTCCCTAACAGGTATTCAGGATTCATATTAAAGCCGAACAATGGGTGAGGCGCTGGAGACAGATCTGACTCGTTGAAGCCGAGTTTGATGAAAGTTTGGTAATACATAACCTCTGAAGTACTCCCTAGGTCTATAAGAATGCGTTCAATGGTGAACGAATTTATGCGTAATTTAATGACCAATGGGTCGATGTGGGAAGCTGTTGTGCCGCTAAGATCGGAGTTATTGAAAGTAATTGTCGGAGCTTCTTTAGGCCATTCAGTCGGAATACGTTGCTTTTGTGGGATTGGATGCGATTGAATTGTGTGCATGGTTGGAAAGGCAAGAAGGCTGTAGATCATATGGATCACACCAAGTGGAGGTGAGTCTTGCCTCAAGGCTAGTGCCTTGGTTGGCTTTCCCTTTCTCATATACTGTTGCAGTCGGCCGTCTTGCACCAGTTCTTTCAGGTGATCTTTTAATGCGTAACAACTCTTCGTTTCGTGGCCGTGATCTTTGTGATATTCGCACCACCTATCCCTTCTCGCGTGTCGGGCGGCCCCACCATTTTTGATGGCCATTTGAAGAATAGAGGGTGTTGGACTTTGGTTATTATTGCAGCAATTGGTTCTGACAACTCTGTGTACTTCTTGTCGGCACGCCTCAAACGCCTGCTGTCGACTTGCAGTTGTTCATTTGTCTGGTGGGAGCATTGATCGCTTGATCGGTGAGTATCTCGCCTTTTGTCTTGTTTAGCGCGTTGCCGAGGCTCTAGGCTAGGAGGTGGCACGAAACTTATTGGTTGAGCAATTTTAGGGGGGGCCATTTTGTTGGACATTTGGCCGGCTTTTATTCTCAAGGCATCATTTTCCACTTTGCAATACTCTTCAACTTTCTTCATCAACGCCCAGACTGTTTTGGGGGGTCTTCTGGTCAAGGAACTGCGAAGAGGACTGTCAGGATGTAGTCCCATTTTGAAGGCGGTGATGGCCATGGAGTCGTTGCAAGCGTCGTCGATGAGGTTAAAGCACTCCCAATAGCGCCGAATACGTTCTGAGCGTTTCTCCTGACTGAATCTGCATAGCCTAGAGAGAGTTAGCCTGTTTCGGCTGTACCTCGTTGGTGATGAACCTGGCCCTGAAGGATTTTTGTAATTGATGGAAGCTTTTAATCGAGGCCGGCTCCAGCTTGTAATACCACCTGACAGCTAATGGCCCCAGGCTGCTGGGGAATATTCGGCACATGAGGGCTTTGTTGTCTGTATGCAATGTCATGGCCTGCTTGTAGTGACGGATATGATTAGTGGGGTCTGATTTTCCATCATAAAGAGTGAATGACGGAGCTTTGAACTTCTTGGGCAGGGCCGCCCTCGCAATCCGTCGGCCAAAAGGATCGTACTGGTCCTCTTTGTCTGAACTACTCCTCCTACGCTTGTTCCTTGTATGTAGACTCTTTTCGGAGGAGCTGGAAGTTTCGGATCGTCCCTTCTTGTTGAGCTCCGTGGGCAATGAGTTGGAGTCGCTATCAGTATCCTTTGGTCGGGCTCGAGGTCATTGTCCACCGGCCCTCAGAGGTCATTCGGGATCTTGATGCATGGCTTCTCTCGATTTTGCAACTTCGAGGGCCAAATCTTGAAGGAGACGTTCATTTTGAGCAATCATGTTCTCCAGCCTTTGTTCATTCTGCTTTTCTTGTTCCATGATCGCCTGCATTGTCTCTTGTGCTGAGGTCGTTGGTAAGTCGAAGTTCAAGGCGCGTCTTGCAGCGATGGTTTCTTTTCTGAGCATATTTGCCGCAGTGAGGTCATCTCCCTGTGCGGTCTCGTCAATGGCTACCAGAGGATCTTCAGTCATGCCTACCATGGACGTATTTGAGTATTCCCACAGACGGCGCCAATTGTGGAGAAGTGGTTTGGAAATACTCTTCAGATCCTGGGAGACGCTAGTGATCCTCAGCTAGTCACCTGAAAAGATACAAACACTCCGGTCGGGGGTCTCGGAATTAGCACTCCGACGGACAAGTTAGTTCAGACACTCAAGATAGCTTGTTTACTAAGTTAAGTGAAGTGATTCTTACATACCTTTCTATAACCGTTGTTCCTGTATTTATACATGTTCAGATCAATCCTCGGGGCCAGGGCCTACTTTTTAATCATTATCCTTTCTTTTATTCGGCCCTAAGGACTTACACTTATTCGGCACAGATATTATATTCAGCTCCCCACTCTCGTAAGATACAGTCGATTAATATCAGTCTTCCAATGGTACGCACCTTCTAATTTTTCCATATATTCGGCCCCCACAAAAGGGCTATTTTAGATTTTTACCGGACTCGGTCTTCTTATGGTTCGTAGAGAATTTAATCTAATTTCGAGAACATATTTCAGAAATGGGATAGCTTTTATAGATTTTTAGTTATTTAAGGAACACTCCAGCGCTATCCAGATTTGTCGACTGTTACGAAAATTTGATTTTATAACAAGCCGCTCACTATTTTTCAATGAAACCAATTTTAGTTGAACGCTAATTCCTTTAGGAATATTTTGACATAAAATAGAGGTCCACAATAATTTTATACATTTTTTTAGAAATTTTGAAAGTTGGCTATGAAAACAGATTTGTAAGGCACAATGCCCAAAACAAGAAGATTTGCGAGAAAGGGATCCACTAAGAGAAATTTTTCATTTCTTTTGTGATGAAAACATGATAAATAATATATATTAAACTCAGAAAATTATCTTGAAGGTGTGCCTTTGGAAAGTTTGAGAGATTGGTATGAAAAAGATAGTTTTGTACCGAAATATGGGGAACTACAAGAGGGGTAGAATCATGGCTTAACTCTTATCATTTTTAACACAAGGAAATAATTAATAATACATCTGAAAACAATGGGTAGAACCCTTAAGAACATGTATTTGAAAAAGGAAAATAAAATAGAGAGTTGTGTTGTGGCTTACTTGCTAGGCTTGAACAAGATTGCTCTCCTCTTCCTTCCTCTCCCTCCCAAGACTTTTCTCTTGCTCTCCTTTCTCTCCTCTAGGCCGAATGTAGGTGTGTGTGTGTTGTTTGTGTATGCTATGCTAAGTGGGTTGTTGTATATATAGGCAAATTTGGTGTGAAAAGACACAAAGGCCCATTAGTTGGAATTGGATTGAAAAGTTTGGATTTATTTGGAATGTAATGGAATAGGGAGTGATTAGGGAACGTAATCATGTGATTAGACAATATTTAGTTGGCCTCTAGTTGGAATGGAACTAGTGTTGGGAACACAACCCTAGATTTAAGGGTACTAGGTACTAGAGCTTCTAGAATGTCATAATTACAAGTCTTGAAAATAGGTCCCTCACATTCTCCTAGGTTGGCCGGCCATGGGGAAGGGAAAAGGAGAATATTTTATTCAATATATATGTACTATGGACATATTCCCAATGTATATATAAAGAATTGGTACCAAGGTCATCATTGCTCCAAGATTTCAAGGGATTTGTTTGTACTAAAGTACAATGATTATGGCCTAGGAAGTATGATGGCTAGCCATGTGCTCAAGATTTGGAGAGATTTTCCTATTTATTATGTGTACAAATTCCATAGATATTGTGTACAAAAAGATTTGATGAATAAGAGGTACAAATATATATATAGATCTTAAATTGATTTGATGGTACCTATAGTATAAAAAGTACATGTATTATTTTTGGGGTAATTCTTGAAATTAATAAAAGAAGTGAGGGCTTGGAATTAAACTCATGTATTGGAACCTTATTTATGTAGAATTAAATTAAATTAGACTAAGGAACCTAATTCGGCTAGGATATTCCTGTTTTGATAAAAATTAAAAAAAAAGCTAACCGGCAAGATTCGAAATAATTTAAGACACTAAGGGGCTGTCAAGGAAATAATTGAAAGATAAGGGTTTTTAAAGAGAATACATTTTTTTGTTTTCAGGGGCTTCACAACCTATCCCCCTTAAAACAATTTCGTCCCCGAAATTTCAATCATTCTTCATGTCTCAAATTGTTGTGGGCAATTAGCTGGATCATCTTCTTCTCTCAAGTTCTTCTTCGTCTGTCCAAGCCACCATTGGTCTTATTCTAATAATAACATTTTGAATTGAATTCCTCCCGGATTAATGACTAAGGAGATAAGCTAATCTCCCGCGCTTCTTGAATTGTTCACTATATGGGTAATGATGTTGCTGCTCCAGTGTGAGGGCTTGTATTGCCAAATTCCTGATTTGGTGATCTATGCTCTTGCTAAGAATTGATCCCTTGGTAATTTGCTGATGCCATTGCGTTTGTCAAATTGTTGTGTTGAATCATGGAAACTAATCCATCCCCCTTAAATAATAAAAGCGTTCCATTGGATGGGTAAGTCATCTCTTTTTTTCGGTAATCATCAATAATAGCTAAGGTACGTTGCAGACCGCCCGGAGAACTCCCTGGCTCTGCGTCTGTGAGGGCGCGAATTCATTTTGTTCTCTAGCTACTACAATTCGGACTCAATATCACGGTTCTTAATCTAATCTCATAAAGTGCAATGTAAGATTGATAAATCACCAAAGAGTCCAAATCCGGCAAATCGTTTTGGAAAATTGATTTTTATAAAGAAGTGCCAAACATGTACTGCTTTGCTAGATACAGAGTCGCCACCTAAATATTTTATTTTGGGAGAATTTAGGAAACCCTGACTCGTGCCTAAGGCCATGTGTCCGTCATCACCAAAGTTACCTCGGCTCGGGAACTTGGGTACAAGAGGGAAAAGTCATGCAATGAGCACCCCCACTCGCCTGATCAAAGATCGGCCTGTACTAAGCATGATATTTTGTTTTTAAAAACACATGTGTTCTTATTCCAGTTATTAACTAGAATTACTATGTGATGCGCACAGTATACAAGTATAGACTAGATCGCCTAAGTTGGAACAAAACATTGCATGTTCGTTTGTTTGAAAATGGTTTGCTACTCGCAAGTAGGCTAAAAATGCGGATTTCAATGAATTGTTCCAATTCAAGCAATCCAACCTTCACCCAGAGGCATTCAGGCAGTTAATCACATAAGCAGTTAGCCTCATGGCAAGCATGCTTTCATGGCAATCAATAACACACGTGCAGTATGCTAAAACGTAAACACTCACAGTGTACTCCGAGCCAAAACAAAGAACTAGTTAGAAATCATGCATGACCCTAGTTCATGTTAAGATGGCTAATGCAACACATGCGAAAATGCAACTCAGATAGGCTCGGCTATTCTAAGATGTCATGTGAAATGAAACTTGATAACATGCTGTTTGAACACGTATTCAAGTAAGTATTGAAATACTATGCAGTTAGTATGATGCGTCGAGCCCGGTGCATGCAATACAGATGAATGGATGCACACATGGAAGCATAAGATATGCTAATCCAAATATGCCCTAAAACTAACCATCAAAAGCGGTTAAGTAAAAGGGAGAAAGAAATGGGGGTTGGAAGACATGCATCACACACACGTACACTTATTACAACAATTGGCCCTCTCGACGAAGGGTCCGAATAAGGAGCTAACTAGTTAATCTAAGCTAATTAAACTAATTATTACATCACAACGAAGCTAATTAACTAATCCTAGTTAACTAACTATTACAAAACAGTTAAGCAGCTAAATGCATTAACTACTTAAGTACAGAATCCAAAGCATAAACTAGCTAAGCAAATTAGCTAAGTAAAGCAGTAAAACAATGTCCTCAGAGGAAGAAGAGTGTATGCATGCTCGGTCACCTTGTTTGGAAATCTGTCGCGATGCCCCAATTTGCCTCTGTTTGCAACTGTCCTCAGAACCTTGCACCAAGCTCTAGAAAGCTTCAAACTCACCTTGGGGACCTGTGGGAGGGTGGCCGACCAGTTGTTGATGAGGGAGACCACCTGCCGACCACTTTTCTTTGTTGCAGACCAGAAAAAGTGGTCAGCCAGCTAGTTTTCTGGCTGGCCGACCAGTTGTTGCTGCACTTCTCCAGTTTGCTGCAATAGAGAGCAAGAAAGGGCATGGCAATGTATTTGCAAGATATGTGTGCACAACCACCCTCCCTATCATTTCATAAGCTCAAGGGAGTGTGGTTCTCGACCCTCGGGCCACCAATCATGCATCTCGATGCATGATGGCTGAGAGGCGAAGTTGCACAATTCAAGATGAAATGAATGCACACATAATCACATAAAGCCTAGAACTCTATCATGATAGATCAAGAGCGTCGGCAACCGAGAATTGAGGCACGTTTCATCACTTCAAGTATAAAACGTCCCTCATTTCTCGTGTTTGGACTAATACCTATTCCAAACAAAATGCAACAAAAGCATGGCATACACAATGCGACTCAAGCATGCAAACATGCAATGCAACTAAAACAAGCATGCAAACAACATGCGAGGGACAAGCATGCAAACATGCAATGCAATATAACATAGCATACTCAATGCTAAATGGCATGCATACTCAATGCAAAGCAACAAAAAGGCATACACAATGCAAACAACAACATGGCATACTCAATGCTTAATGGACTTAAACCGAATGTGGGTAGACCTCAGCCATGCCCAAAACAGTGGCCATAACACCAAAACAAAGGCATGAAATGCAAAACAAAGCATGCACATGCATTGGCCCATCAACTAGGCCCAAGAGCACAACTCTCAAGATTGCTCAAGAAGTGATAAACATGGAAGTGTGACAACACTAAAGGCTCTAAAACAAGGTATGAAATGATGCCAAATCATTCAAACAACACAAGCAAGGCATGCTATGGTCCTTAAAGCACAAAGCTAATAAAGAGGACTACAAAGGGGGCATGCAATACATGGCACAAATGCATGAACCAACCATGGACAAAGCTCAAGTAGGTCAAAACAAAGACCAAAAATGCTGAGATGAGGGCTCAAGGACCTAGGCAAGATGGCATACATGCTAGGCCACAAACAAGGCAACAATGCATAACACTCAAAGGCACTTAAAGAGTGAATGAAGTGGGAACATGGCAGTCCTATATGCTCTGAAATGTCATGGTAAATGATGCCAAATCATGTACACAACACAAATGAAGCATGCTGTGATACCCAAAGCTTGAAGCTAGTATAGGCATTTGTACTACAACTATGCAAGACATGAAGCATATGGTCAAGGCAACCTAAAACAATCCTAGAACATGTCAAAATGATACTAAAACATGTATGGAAGGAAGCCAAAACAAGCTAGCATGAAGGGCATAAGGCATGATGCATACAAGGCAAATAAGGTGGATTACACTACGCCTATCAAGACCAAGCATGAGATGACTTAACCAACAAAAATCTGAGTTATATTATGGCAAGATAACCCCAAATGCACACTGAAATGATAGCTCGCAAGCTTAGGCATGAAGGAATACACAATAGTTCATGTTAAGGCATAAAGGGCAAACCCTCCAATGCATTGAATAAGTGAAAGATGCAAGTGTATGACTATGAAACATGCACTAAAATCTCATGTGAAATGATGCCAAATCATGAAAATAGTCCAAGCAATGCATGTTAGTGGACTTGATACACAAAGCTAACAAGCTAGAATGCACCATAGCTATACAAAGCATGGCATGCATGACCGAAACAACACAAATCAGAGCTTAAGCATGCTAAAACATGGACAAAAGCTTCTTAGAGTTAAGCCAAAAACATGCTAGAATGATAGTCTAAAGTATGGTACATACTAGTCTAATTCATGGAATTACACTACAAGTGTATGGAGCATGCAAGGGGCCATCAAACCCACCCAAAATAGTCATGGCATGCTAGAACAACACCAAAAACCTACTGAAATGGAGTCAACATAAGCTAGAAAGACAGGCCACTTCATGAAGCATACAAGACTAGTTTAGGAAATTTACACTACAAGTGTATTAATCATGCATGAGGTGATCAAAACAACCAAAAATAGTGGCATTCCATCTCGATATAACCCCAAATATATGCTAAGAACAAGCCAACACAAGCTTAATAAACATGCTCAAACATAAGGCATATGAAGCAAGTATTCAAAATACAAAGAGAGGGAGTGACCCTCTCCTATTTGGGACCCCAAAATCACCTTTCCACCACTGAAAATCCTCTGGATTTCAGTGGTAGAAAGGTCATGCAAAGGCTAGAACAAGAGCCAAAAGGGATGGCTCAAAACAAGGCCTAACAAGGCCTAAGAGATGGTAGACCACCCCCAACAAAAAAGTGACCTTAAACAAGCATTTTAAGCATGCAAAAATAGAACTTTTTGTAGTTAAGAGTTAAGCTTAAATCAGCATGCAAATAGGTCCAAAATCTTAAGCAAAATGAAAAGATTTAAGGATTAGAAGCTCACCCTTGATGAACACCTTCAAAAACACAACTCCAGCAGGTTTTCCAAGCTCAAACCAATCCAACAACACCAAAACCAGCTCCTAAGCACCTCAGCAACAAAAGGATGGTGTTTGAGTGTGTGTTTGTGTGTTAAAGTGTGGTAAAACTACACTTTTAAGGCACAAAATGAAGAACAAGAGCAAGATAGATACAAGTATGTATGTATAACTCTCAAGCCTCAAGAACTGAACCTGGAGGAGGAGGGGGGAGGTTCTCCTTTATAGAGAACAAGCAACAAGCTTGTTGGACAAGCTTTAGGCGTCAAAGTCATCCCTCCATACATGTGTGTGGAGGATGGTTTTTGTGCCCTGCAACTGGCACAATTGGAGGAAAATATCTCCAAAAAGGTGACAAAAAGCAGCCGACCACTTGAAGTGGTTGGCCAGCTACTTGAAGTGGTCGGCCGACCACGACAAGTGGTCTCCCAAGACAACAAGTGGTCGGCCATGGTGGGAGAAGGTCTAGAGCATGAAAATAATGTAGTCGTGTGGTGGCCGACCAGAAAAGATGGCCCAAAGACCAAGAAAACCAGTTGGCTGACCAGAAAACTGGCTGGCGGGGAGGAAAGTGGTCTCCAAGGGGAAGAACTGGTCTCCCACCCTTGTACCACCTTCCAAACAAGGAAAACAAGGTTTGTGCCAAAAACAAACCAAAAAGGATGCAAGACGAAAGTTCGGGAGGCAAAGCGCACAGCCGGAAGCCTCGAAAACTAGTCTACCGGCATCAAAAATGGTCTACGACCAGAAAAGTGGTCTCTCGAACCACAGTGTCCCTCTAGGCAAAGGCAACAAGGTGTGGTTCAAAAACCACGCCAAACGGAGAACATTAAGCGGTCTCGAGTCAAGGCGCGCGGCCGAAGGCTCTAAAAACCAGAAACTGGTCTCCAAACGAGAAAAGTGGTCTATAACCACGAAAAGTGGTCTACAACCACAAAGAGGTGGTCCACAAGACCCCTCCCTCCCTCCAGGGAAGAGAAGCAAGGTTCGGTCCACAAACCGAGCCAAAGCACAAAGAGTTCAGAGGCCCGGAGGCAAGGCTCTCAGCCAAATCTCCGAAACCTCGAAATGAGCACGACATGCACAATCACCGAGCGCTCAATCGATGACGTCTAAGTCTTAAGGTTGGTCAAAAATGGGGTGCCTACATACGTGTAACAATTCTATTTTTAAGATGAGGTCAAAGTAGGGCATCTCGAAAATTGCACAAATAATTCCTATGTCCTAACACAAATTGGAATGCGACGAATAAAATGTGTACCCAAAAATTCTAAGATTGGATTAAATAAGGGAAATTTACACCATCTACATTCAGATTACAAAAATTCATTCCAAAGGAGTTCTAACTACTTAGTTACATCTTCCCTAAGTTAGTCATTAATCATATCCATCCGTTCTTGTCTATGCCTTACATAAGGTGCTAATGTGGTCTGGTTTCTAGTGTTCTTTAGCCCTTTCCCTTTAAATAGTTATCCTTGACTTCTTTCCGTATAATTGATGTCCCTTACTATCTTGGGGTATGTTGTTGTATTCTTCTGGTTGCTCCTTTTTGGTCCCTCATGAAGTTGGGTTTCCTTTCCATAAGCTCCAAATCCTCTTGGATTCTACCTCATCTCATTCTGAAGTCAATGTTGTGCCAATTATTTCCACAAAGATGTTAAGACTCCTCCAAAATTTGATTCATGACAGGGTTCGAGATTTCAGCCACGGTTACTTGTCCATTCTTAAGGTTTCAATTTCCTGGGACTACATTCCTATTGTTGCTTGCGAGCTCATGTTATTGCTTGTCTTGAAGTATGGTCCACCACTTGTCGTTCTTTGAATGGGGTGAGGTGTAAGTGAAATTCTAACTACAGAGGCAATTCCTTATGGGTAATCAACTAATCTTAACTTAGAGTTTAATTATCATAGGGTGTTCACATATCACGACTTCATATATACATAATAATTACAAGATTCTTAAAATTGGATCGAAGTGGAGACGAAGAATACGAAGCAATTATGGTGATAATATCAGGATTAACTGAAATATGGATGAATGGTATGATGTTACGGTTTCGAACTTTAATGTGATCAAGGTTATAGAGGTAGTGACTAAACTAGATATTTAACTTGAAACTGCGTTGGCCATCCGCGTTTCTAACTGAATATCCAAGATTTGTCACTGAGTAAAGAAAATGATATTATTTACAAGAAGCCTTGGGCTAAATAAAATAAGCAAGGGTCAAAGGAGGCCAATTTTACAAATAGTAGTATAAAAAAAATAGGAGTAGATGGACAGGACTTTATCTTGGAAAAGGATTACATCGAATAAAGGTTACGAATACAAGATGAGGGTACGAAGATCGATAGAAGACGCGTAGAACTAATATTACCCCTCCTGCGCGATGTGAGGCCGTACTCAAAGTTAAAACCATTTCATGATCTTGAAATACGTCCTCATGAGTTGATGTTGGTGTGCCCGAAATTCGAAGAAATTCCTCTAAGATAGGTCAAGAACAATTCTATTTTTGTTGTCTTTTAATTGATAGGATAGCTAGTGATTTAACATAGTCGGGGCAAGGTAGTCTCTAACTGTAGGTTGAAACGCGTGGGTAAGGGTTGAACCTAGGCTCTGATACCAAGTTGTGACGCCCCAAAAATCGGGAACATCAGATAATATATTAACCATTGAATACAGGGTTTATCTAAGGTTACAAGAGTAGGAAATGTCACTAATGAGTCCTTTGGCTAATAACCAAGCAAGATCCCAAGAAGGTCGGAGGAGTCAAAATAGCCTCCCTTCTAAGTCCAACCACCTTAGATAGCAAAGCTACCTTTTTGACAGATCTTGACAGGGTATTAACACAAGGCCTATATGAGTTAACGGAGTATAAGGATAGGTTACAAATGTTATATATATGCAAATTATAAAAATCATGTCTTAAATACAACATGGGATCTAACACTTACAATCTCAAAACACGTTTAACGTAACTAGTTCCTAACTCTCATAGGATAGCCATACGTCCTCAAATGCTTCAGCTTTGCCTTCGACCGGTCTAATAGTCTTTAATACCTGGCATGAAACGCCATGAGCTTTGAATGCCCAGTAAACGCATACACACCCCATCTTTTTTTCCGAATCAATACACCATCACATTTATAGCAAGCAAGTAGTGAAGCATGATATTGAAGTCAATAACAACAATTTCAATAATAGAGGAAAGGAACATGTCATTCAAACAGATAATAAAGGTTATAATGTTAGTGGTTAGTATTCTAGAAATCCCCCAAAGAGATTTCATCCTCCCAACCACAAGAATTGGACACCGGACTATTCGGAACTCCCCCTTTTGTTGCTTTGTTGCAGAACTAACCTCGGATGCCTACCAACGATTATATACCGCGTAGCGCCAACCGCAGGGCCTCAATAGGGACAGCGAAAAGAAAAAATGTTTTATCTCCTGAATCCAACCTTATCCTTCGAAAAAAGTTTTATCTTCCTGAATGTCCCATCCGGACCCAACCTTATCTCACCAATCAAACCATCGCAAAGAGTCCGAATACGTCCGTTCCATTCTAGGGTTTACGCGACAACTGCTTGCGCATGACTTGACCTTCAATTATGGAGCACGCCCCATCAATCCATACATAACACATTATCATCTCTTCAATATTCAAGTGATCGAAAACCCAATACCATCCCAATTAAGTTTTCCGTTTGGATCAATGTTTTAAGTCAAGTTAGAACAAACTCAACAAGATAGTAATATCCACATAAGCATGAGCATAATTAAAATGAAGAAAATAAGGAACATAACCATAACACATGAAATACCACACCAAGACATGATCATAAACTAATAAGCATTTTCATGAACACTAGAGCATAAAACACCCATGCACAACAAAATTTCCAAATTCAATACCCTTTAAAGATTAAAATAGAAACGGCTATTTTAGATTTTTACCAGACTCGGCCTTTCTATGGTTCGTAGAGAATTTAATCTAGTTTCCAGAACATATTTCGGAAATGGGATAGTTTTTCTAGATTTTTAGTTATTTAAGGAACACTCCAGCGCTGTCCAAATTCGTCGACCGTTACGAAAATTTCATTTTATTACAAGCCGCTCACTATTTTTCAATTAAACCAATTTTAGTTGAAAGCTAACTCCTTAAGGAATATTTTGACATAAAATGGAGGTCCAGAATAATTTTATACATTTTTCTAAAAATTTTGAAAGTTGGCTGTGAAAAACAGATTTTTAAGGCACAATGCCCAAAACAAGAAGATTTGTGAGAAAAGGATCCAATAAGGGAAAATTTTCATTTCCTTTGTGATAAAAACATGCTAAATAATATATATTAAACTCAAAAAATTATCTTGAAGGTGTGCCTTTGGAAAGTTTGAAAGATTGGTATGAAAAAGATAGTTTTCTACCGAAATGAGGGGAACTACAAGAGGGGTAGAATCATGGCACAACTCTTATAATTTTTAACACAAGGAAATAATTAATAATACATCTAAAAACAATGGGTAGAACCCTTAAGAACATGTATTTGAAAAAGGAAAATAAAAGAGAGAGTTGTGTTGTGGCTGACTTGCTAGGCTTGAACAAGATTGCTCTCCTCTTCCTTCCTCTCCCTCCCAAGACTTTTCTCTTGCTCTCCTTTCTCTCCTCTAGGCCGAATGTAGGTGTGTGTGTGTTGCTTGTGTATGCTATGCTAAGTGGGTGGTTGTATATATAGGCAAATTTGGTGTGAAAAGACACAAAGGCCCATTAGTTGGAATTGGATTGAAAAGTTTGGATTTACTTGGAGTCTAATGGAATAGGGAGTGATTAGGGAACTTAATCATGTGATTAGACAATATTTAGTTGGCCTCTAGTTGGAATGGAACTGGTGTTGGGAACACAACCCTAGATTTAAGGGTACTAGGTACTAGAGCTTCTAGAATGTTATAATTACAAGTCTTGAAAACAGGTCCCTCACATTCTCCTAGGTTGGCCGGCCATGGGGAAGGGAAAAGGAGAATATTTTATTCAATATATGTGTACTATGGACATATTTTCAATGTATATATAAAGAATTGGTACCAAGGTCATTATTGCTCCAAGATTTCAAGGGATTTGTTTGTACTAAAGTACAATGATTATGGCCTAGGAGGTATGATGGCTAGCCATGTGCTCAAGATTTGGAGAGATTTTCCTATTTATTATGTGTACAAATTCTACAGATATTGTGTACAAAAAGATTTGATGAATAAAAGGTACAAATATATATATATATATATAGATCTCAAATTGATTTAATGGTACCTATAGTATAAAAAGTACATGTACTATTTTTGGGGTAATTCTTGAAATTAATAAAAGAAGTGAGGGCTTGGAATTAAACTCATGTATTGAAACCTTATTTATGTATAATTAAATTAAATTAGACTAAGGAACCTAATTCGGCTAGGATATTCTTGTTTTGATAAAAATTTAAAAAAAAAAAAAGCTAACCAACAATATTTGAAATAATTTAAGAAGCTGAAGGGCTTTCAAGGAAATAATTCAAACATAAGGGTTTTTAAAGAGAATACAATTTTTTTTTTCAGGGGCTTCACAGAATTAGTTTATCGATTTCACCAAAATTTTTGTAAACCTCAATTTGAGTTGCATTTTTGCTAATTTGTAAACATAATATTTCCCCTTATTATCAATCAATAATAAAATTCCTTACAATAAATAAAACTGCCATTAACTAATTTGCACCGGGTTTATATAATAATTAGGGCGAATTACGCTAACAGTCCTTATAGTTTGGAACTCGTGTCACTTTGGTCTTTGACTTTTCAATTGTGACACATTTAATCCTGAATTTTGAATCTTGTTTTAAATAAGGACAATTGAAGATATCATCCATCAATTTCAAGGGCAAAATTGTCAATTTGATAAAATATAAACTAATTTGACATAAATAAATGTCAAAAAAATATTTTTGAATTTTTAAAAATAATTTCTACCCACCAAAGATAAAATTATGTAAAATTGATAAATCTTTTAGACATTATTTATTTATTTATTTTACCAAATTAATTTTTATTATGTGTTTGGATAATGATTATGTAATGGGTGGTTGTTATGCTTTTGAGCGACAGACACACTATGGTGACTCGACGAAGAGCGCTTTTGAGTGATAGACAAGCTGTGGTGACTCGATGAGGAGAGCTCTTGAGTGATAGACACGTTATGGTGACTCGATGAATAGCGTAGACTAAGACAAACACCAGGCATGACACAACAGAACTCACAACTAACCCAAAAGCAGAAAAAGACTCAAGGTAACTGATCATTCATAGTGCCCCTAGTATTACTTGTGTTCCCTTTAGAACTCAATTTTGATTCCTTCTTTTTTTTTTTTTTTAGGTTCACGTTAGAGATTCTACTGATAAATTCAAGTACTAAAAATTGCTCCACTTGTTGATTCAAGCTAGTTCCTTCTTACCCAACTTAAGTTTGTGATATACATAGTAGTCGGTGTAGCTCAGGGATTGATGCGAAACTGACGACGTGAATTGGGAAAGATGATTGAGTCGAGATGGATGAGATAGATGTGGTTGAAGCTGAACTTCAGGATGAAGTTGCCTACATATCCCAAGAATGAGAATCAAGTCAACGTAGTTCATGGCTGAGGTTCACTCGGGTGTTGGCACTCTTCTTTTGTGCTTTGACTTTTTACCTTTTCAGGTTTTCAACCTTGTGAGCTCAATTTATTTGATATCTTCTTTTTCATGCTCTAACTTTCGCCTAGATTTCCCTTTCAGGTTTTTGGCCTAGCGAGCCTCTCAACGATAGCGTTACAACATTTGTCATGAATTTGATCAATAGTCATCCTTGCCCTAACAATGGAACTGGCTTCACCTTGATTTGAGTTTTTTTCTCCATTCTCTTATGAATTTCTTCTTCCTTTCTTTTGCTTCATTTTCAAAGTTGGTTCTTCTCATAATGTGGTACTTCCTCGCATTGGCTTCCCCGAATTCAGACAAAAGTTCCCTTCCTCATAATTGATTGGATTTCATTCTAATGGATACCCCTAGCTTGATGGTTGACTTATTTTGTTTTTCCTCTTTTTTTCTTTCTTTTCTTTTTCCTTTTCTTTTTCTTTTTCCTTTTTGGTTTCTTTTATCTGTTTCTTTTTGAAATAATGAAAACACCAGTGGGAGAAATTTTATGATCATGAGGTTTGAAAGACGTCTTATGCTTGCTAAAATGATTGCCAAGGTGAAGAAAAGCCCCAGGACAGTATAGAGTATCACTCACAATTCTGAACCTATCTTTGCAATTTCGCAAAAGAAATAACTTAAAATTTTTGAAATCGTGAAGGACTTTGCGTTGATAAGTCAGAATTCACTCAAACCATTCAGAGGATCCTTCTTAACACTCGAGCTTATTAGTAGAACCTCATTCAAAAAACAAATTCAAAGTTTTTTTCTATTTTTAAAAGGTCACACATGCATTACTGTAGGCACAACAAAATGATTAGAAATTTGACTCCCGCTTTCTTATTTAGAAAAACGAAGACCTAAGGGTACACAAGAGCGACTTCAAAAGGAAGAAATTCAATTGACACAATAACACAAAAAAATATAAAGAAAATAAAACTCTATACTCGACTATTTATAGGACACAACTCAAAAGAAAATCAGCATCCTTGAGATAAAAGGGATTTTTACTTTGCAAGTCTATCTGCAGATTTCAAAAATAACTTCAAGTAGCCCATGGAAGGGTCCAAACCTGCCTTCAATTAGCAATACTAACATCCACACCCAGTAGGATTGATTTCAGACTTTCAAACTGAGTCTCACCAATCACGCCTTACAATTACCCCGGTTGTCCCCACACATCTTTTTGACCATGTTGGCTAGGGTCAAGGTTGGTTGTTGGCAAGCCATGGATGGGATTTATGTTATGGAGTGGCAATTTATTGCAGTCAGGGAGAGGTTTATTGGCATCTTTAGGATTTTCAGGTGGGGTAATGACCTTATTGTGAATCAAGTCTTGAATTTCCTGGCGAAGGCAAAAGCAGCGGTCAGTATGGTGACCGTATTGCTTATAGAATGTGCAATACTAGGTAGGGTCATGTCTAGGTGGGAGAGGATTAGGGAGAGGTTGAGGATTGAGCGGTTTGAGATACCCCTTCTCTATCAGTACCTTCAAGGCGAGGGTTAGGCTCATATAGAGATGAGCGAAGGTTCATTTTTTGAAAGAAGAAGCATTAGTGTTAGAAATACTGGCATATGGGTTGGCGGGTATTGGCTGGGTATTCATGGGCTTGGGACTGGAATTAGGATGGGTGTTCTTTGTAAAGCATCCTTTTTCATTGTTTTCCCCCTGAGTCAAAATGCTCTCAACCTGAGTGATAAAGTGTCATCCACAATCTTTGCAACAACTGTGAGCACTTGCTGCTTGTTCAACCCTTTGAAGTTTAAAGTGTCAATAGCCCATCGAAGATATGCATAGGGATCAATACTTGTCCCAGTGTTGTTTTTGCCACTTGTTACAGCTTGGCCAAGGGATTGGGTGGCTATATTGAAGCGAGGCCCATTTGTTGTTGATATGTCATCACCCAGACTTAAGATAGCTTCAGGTTGGCCCTTTCCAACTGTAGCTCGCCCCAAGACTGGGGAGATTTTTGACGTGAACCTTTTGGCATATAATATGGTTGATGATGAAGCCAAGACCCCAAAGCCTAAATTTGCCATAGTTCTCTAAAGATCTTCAATCATGCTCAACAACTCAAGAGTAGCGGGTTCGGCCATTGGTACCCATAGTGCATTTGACCCAACTCGGTCTTGATGAATAGCATTTGACCCAACTCGGTCTTGATGAATAGGTTGGGTTGGACACTTTGGTGTAGGTTGGACTGGAATTGTGTTGTTGTTAAGTTTTGGGGTTTGAGATGATTGAGATTCAAGTGCCTCCATCATGCATAAGTCCGTGCTTCCTGGAATGAACACCTCAGGCTTGGGTAAATGGGCCAAGGTGATATATATACTGGGATTGAAGGTAGGAGGTAGTGCATGGATGAGGTTAAGTTGAGGAAGCGGAACTTGGTCATAGATGTGAAGTGGGTTGTTGGTAACATTGGGTTCTGAGGGGCAGCTATTGTCTATTTTTTGATGAGGTTCTGAACCTCATGACAAAGGTGATAGCAACGATCGGTATCATGGTTATGCTATTGATGGTACGCACAGTATTTGATGGGGTTATGTCTAGCAGGGAGTGGGTCAGGAAGAGGTTGGGGATCAAGGGGTTTGAGATACCCTCTTTCCATTAGGATTTTCAGTACTCTAGTTAGGCTCATATGGAGGGGGTGAAAGTTCTGCCTTGAGCTCTGGTTGGGCTGGTTATTTGTGGGTTGGTACTGGCAAAGGGGTTGGCAATTTTGGGATCTGTGGCGATGGTATTAATTTTAGTGGGTTTGGAATAGTGCTACGTACTGCTAGCATTAGTACTCCTAGAAAACACCCTCTTTGTTGGTTTGCTTGTTCTGGGAATAAGCCCTTTGTTAATCTGAATCCATAATTCATGTAAATTTTTGAAAGTGAACAGTAGAGCAACTATTAATTTTTGTAACATATCAGGCTCAAGGTTTTACACCATTATCCGCACTTGGTCCCTCTTAAAAGGTCGATTTGTCATTTGTGTTGCCTTTGCTCTCCATCTTGCAACAAATTCTACAAAAAGTTCTTTAGGATTTTGGTGGGTTACTTCAAGCTCTTGGGTGGTCATAAGAATACTGATTGACAAATGCTTCAGCCAAATCTTCCTAGTTCTGCTTTACTTTATCCTCCAACTTGGTGTACCAAGTGACTGCTATACCCGATAGGGTTTTGTAAACACCCCATTTTTGACAGCCCCTTTAAGACTTGGATGTTCTTGCAGGTACATCCGATAATGAGTTTGATTGCTTACCGAACGGTTGAAGTCCGCGACAGAATGCCACAGGTTTGAGTTTTCTAAACCCAGCATCCATTTTGCCTCATCTTTGGACCATGCTTAGGTCTTTTTAGAGTGAAGTTATTGATGGCCTACCGGCCATCCTTGAAGGCTTTCGGCCATGGCTTTTGGCCTGCTGGCCATTGATGTGCCTTGCCGGCCATCAATGAAGGATGGTTGGCTGGCCACTAGTGTTTCCTGCAAATATTTTGTGATATTTTGTGCCAGTTGTTTGCACAGGTTTATGCATCTTCCAACATGTGTGTGGCTAGATATTTATGAGGGGATTTTGTATTTTCTATATATAGGACCCCTCTCTTGCATGTAAGGGGGTTCAAAAAATTTGAAGACAAAAAAAATCTCTCTCTCTCTCTCTCTCTCTAGATTTCCTCTCTTACAATTTTGTGCTTTGAAGCTTGTTTTCTCTACACCTTTGCATACACTTCCTTGATAAAAGTTACTTCACTTTGAGTTGAGGTTCATTGAGACTTGATTTGAGCTCTAGCAAGTGGTTTGGGCTTGGATTATTGCCTATTTTGTGCCTTAGCTTTAAGAGGTATAACACTTGTTATTTAAGCTTGCTTTCAATACTTACTTAGCTATCTTTTTCAACTATTTTGGGGTTGGCTTTGGCAGGTAAAAATTTCTATTTTTGAGAGCTAAAAGTGGTGGTTTGAGCCCTTTTGAGTTAGGGGGTTGTCTACCCTTTTTGCTTCTTAACTTGTTAAGCTTTTGTGCCACCTTTTCACCACTTTCAAAACAAATTTTTTGGGCCTTTTAACCACTAAATCTCAGTGGTTTTTCAATGGTAAAAACTTTGTTTTGAAGTCCAAAATTGGAGGGGTTAGCCTCTCCTCCTTGTATCTTGCTTGTATGCCTAGTTTGCTTCACGTGTTAGCATGTTTTTCTAGCTTAACTTAGCTTAAGTCCAACATGTTTTTGCTTCTATTTTGACCTGTTTTGGCTCTATTTTGGGCTGGTTAATTCAGTTGAGGCTTGTATTGCATAGTTGTAGGGTTAATTCCTTCACTAGCTTAGTATTTTAATGCTTTGATCATCATTGTTTTGAGTTGAAAGCATGTTTTAGTGTTGTTTTGCACTCCATTTCAGCACTTTAATCTCTACAACCTCCCTTCATTCTCCACTCTTTTGTTTGCTTTGAAAGTGGTTTCAAACCACTTGTTTGCCCAAGTGTGGAATTGAGGTGTTGCACCTAATGGTTTAATCCCTTAGGGGGTTCATTACCAACAGTATAATGACTCTTTCATGCCCAAAGCAACTCGTTGTTTGAGCCATTTTTCCATTAGAGGACACTCACTTTTGGACTTAATCGATTAAAGAATGAATCGGTAATGTAAAACGAGTAAAAAAAATGACAAGTAAAAGTGTAAAAGATAAGCATTCTTTGTGTTGCATTGCATGTGTTCAAACTGGACGTTAGTTTGAACATAAGGAGAATGGGACATTTCATACTCAAAAGTGATGAAATGTGTCATTTTCCTTGGTCTCCATTGCCCTTGATCATGCATGATAGGGTGGTGGTCATTCGAGTCTTATTTGTGCATTTATCGAAATTGTACAACTTGGATCTTTGGCCATCATGCAATGAAATTTCTTGATTGGTGGTTTTGGATCCAAGTGTGCCACTCCTTTGAGGTTTTGAGATAATAAGCAGGGGTACATTACAAACAAACCCTTGAAAAAACCTTCCTTTTGCTCTGTTTGTGCTATGCTGCAATGTGGTGACCTAGAGCATCAGTGGCCGCCAGTGCCTCATCAATGGCCTGTAAGGCTTCATTGCTAGCCACCAAGGCACCTTTTTGGTTGGCAGAGGGCCGGCAGCAGCCATCCATGGCCAGCAGGCCACTGGTGTAACCCTCAGCAAAGATTTTGTAAGTTAGAGTAGAAAGATCCTGGAATGTGCTCAACCCTGCAGACAGAGCCTTTTGAGAGCAAAATGGAGAGCGCATGCATCTTCCACTTCCCGAGATGGAATAGTGGCAGCATAGCATAGTGCCTTGCATGATTAGTTAGTGTGCATTTGTTTTAATTAATTAGTTTACTAGTTGATTAAAGTGTTGTAATAATTAGTAATTAGTTTGCTAGTTATTCATTTGATTAGTAATAATTAGTTTAATTAGTTTAGTCTAATTAGTGTAATTAGATTAGATTAGCTTAGCTCTTATTCATTCGGACCTTCCTTCGCGAGGGCATAATGTTGTAATAAGTGTGTGTGAGTGTGTGAATGTCTTCCAACCCCACATCTTTCTTCCTTTTATTTAATCGCTTTTGATGGTTAGATTACGGACATTTTCAATTAGCATATTGCATGCTTGCATCCATTCATCCTGTCTTGCATGAACTGAGGCTTGGCGCATCATTCAAACTGCATTGCAATTACAATAGCTTATCTGAATACATGTTTAATAGCATGTTGTTCAAATCAATTCATATGCCATATTAGTAGGCGAGCCTATTAATTACATTATTGCACGCGTTGTATTAGGCATCTTGTATAGTTAGGATCATGCATCTTTCTAACTAGTTTTTGTTTTGGCTTGGAGTACTCGGTGAGTTTTATGCTTATACTTGCATGAGTGTGATTGCCATATTGCCATGATTCGCATGCTTGCCATGAGGCTATGTGCTTAAATGATTAACTGCATGAATGCTTGTGGATGAAAGTGTGGACTCAACTTTCTTCGCGGCCCCCCTTCGTAGTGGCTCGAATTAGTCTCCTATAGTTCAGACTCCTGTCACGATTCTGAATCTAGTCTCACAAAGTGCAATGTAAAACTGATAAACACCAAAGAGTCCAATTTGGCAAATCATTTTAGAAAATTGATTTTAGATCAAATAATGCCAAAACTGGACTGCTTTGCTAGATTACAAAGTCGCCACCTAAATATTTTATTTTTGAAAAATTTAGGAAACCCTGACTCGTGCCAAAGGCCACGTATCCGTCATCACCAAAATTGCCTCGGGTCGGGAACTTGAGTACGAGAGGGGAAGGTCCTGAAATGAGCACCCCCGCTCGCCCGATCAAAGATTGGCCTTTACTAAACATGATATGTTGTTTTATAAACACATGTGTTCTTGTTCCGATTATTAGTTAACTTTACTATGTGGCGTGCACATACAAGTATAGACTAAATCACAAGAATTGGAACGAATTCAACTTATGTTTGCTTTCGAAAATGGTTTGAAAATGCCACCCTTAAGTGGGCTAAAGCGTGGATTTTCCACCCTCAAGTGGGCTTAAAATATGATGATTTTCCATTTCGTAAAGCGGGCTTAAAACTCACATGTGATGAATTGTTCCAATTCAAGTAATCAAGCCTTCATCCACAGGCATTCATGCAGTTAATCATATAAGCAAATAGTCTCATGACAAGCATGCTATCATGGCATTTATGGCAATTGCACTCATGCAAGTATGCTAAAGCATAAAACTTATAGTGTACTCCAAGCCAAAACAAAAGCTAGTTAGAAATATGCATGATCCTAACTATACAAAATGCCTAATGCAATACATGCAAAATGCAATTAATAGGCTCAACTATTTAAGATGGCATATGAATGCAACAATTTGATAGCATGCTATTAAACACGTATTCAAATAAGTGTATTGAAATATGATGCAGTTTGAATGATGCGCCGAGTCTCGGTGCATGCAAGACAAATGAATGATGCACACATGCAAGCATAAGGTATGCTAATTGAAACATGCCCTAATCTAACCACCGAAAGCGGATAAATAAAAGGGAGAAAGAAGTGGGGTTGGAAGACATGCACACACGCACGCACACTTATTACAACATTGTGCCCTCACGAAGGAGGGTCCGAATAAATAAGCTAAGCTAATCTAAGCTAAGCTAATTATTATAAACCAACTAATTAACTATTCTAGCTAATTAATTATTACAACACAATTGAATAACTAGCTATGCTAAACTAATTAAAATATTACAAAACGAATTGAACTAATTAATTACAACACATGTAAATAATCAGCTACAACTAGCTAACAAAGCAATGAATTGGCCGCGCGAGCAGGGGGGACATGCATGCTCAGTTGCTTCTTTCCCGAAAATCCATTGCCTTGCCATCGGTTGCCTCTGTTTGCACCTTTTCTATTTTCTGAATATCGAACCAACTTCCAAACTGCTTCTGCTCCAAAACAGGAACACTTTTACACCAAAAATGGACTGATGGCCGGTCAGCCACAAAAGGTGGTTGTAGGCCACAAACACTGGCCAGTCGGCTACCTTAAGTGGCCGGTCAGCCACCCATTTCTCCAAAATTCTGTTTTTTCTGCAACAGAGAGTAACAGATGCAAAGCAATGTATTTTTCAAGAAATGTGTGTACTGACACGCTCCTCATCATTTCTCAAGCTCAAAGTAGTGTAGCACTTGGCTCTCAAGTCACCAATTAAGCATTTTTATGCATGATGGTTAAAGAACCAAGCTTGTACAAGCTTAATGAATGCACACATAAGACTCGAATGGCCGTCACCCTATCATGCATGATCAAGGGTGACGGCGACCAAGAAACGTGACACGTTTCATCACTTTGAGTATGAAACGTCCCACATTTCTTGTGTTTGGATTAATGTCTGATTCAAACACAAGCAATGCAACACAAATGCTTATCTTGCTCAAGTTTTACTTGATTCATTTTATTTACACATTTTAGCATTACCAAGCCATTCTTTAGTCAATTTTTCTAAGGTGATTGTCCTCTAATGAGAGAGGGGTCAACAAAAGGATGATTTAAGACATGAGAGAGTTCATGCCTTTGGCTAGGAGGAACCCTTAAAAGAGAGTTAAAGCCATTGAGCACAAGCTCTATCTCAAACTTAAACACAGTCATAAGGTTAACCACCCTCAAAACAAGTAGAAAAATGAAGAAATGAGGGAGGTTGCAGACTTTTTTTAGTGCTGAAATGGCATGCAAAAGACACTAAGTCATGCTAGCAATGCATGCACAACATGTTAAAAGCCAAAAGCATCAAAACTAGTGAATAGCATTACACTAGAGGCATGCAATATCAAGCTAAAATGACCAAACCAACTCAAAACAGAGCTACAACATGCCAAAACAATGGCTAAAACATGCTAAGATTGAAGCATAAAAGGCAAGAAAAACATGCTCACATGTTGGCTCACAAGCAAGGCTCACAACACACCTCTCAAAAGCAATGAAAGAGTGATATATGTGGGAGTGTAACAGTGATATATACACTGAAATAACATGTTAAATGATGCTATGGCATGCAAACAACTAAATATTTCATGCTCAAAGCCTCAAAACAATGGACTAGTGAAGACCATTACACTATAGCCATGCAAACCAAGCCTCAAAGGACTTAACCGACCCAAAAAAGATTTAAAGCATGTCAAAACAGTAGCTAAAATGTGCTGGAGTCAAGCTAACACAAGCTAGAATAACAGGCTAACTCATTGGGCATGCTAGACTAGTAAGCATAATTGCACTATAAGTGCAAAGAACAAGCTACAAGTGCTCCAACCAACCAAAAACAGAGTTGAGACATGTCAAAATAGAGCCTAAATGTAACAACGCCCGCGAGGGGGGGCCTCGCTACAGTTCGGACTCGATTTTGTTGCGGTTCTCAATCTTGAACCAAAGAGTCCAAATCCGGAAAATCGTTTTGAAGGAAAACAGATTTTTTGAAAGAAGTGCCAAACATGGACTACTTTGCCAGATAACAGAGTCGCCACCTAAATATTTTAAAATGGGAAATTTAGGAAACCCTGACTCGGTGCCGAAAGGCCACGTGTCCGTCATCACCAAAGTTGGCTCGGGAACTTGGGTACGATTAGGGAAGGTCACATCGTGAGCACCCCCTCTCGCCCGGTCAAAGACCGGCCTCTACTAACCATGATATCTGTTTTTGAAAACTTTGTGCGTTCTTATTCCGATTATTTGCCTAGATTACTATGTGATGCTCGCAGCAAACAAGTATAGACTGGGCTGTCTGAATTGGAACTAAACATTTCATGTTTGTTTGTTTGAAAATGGTGTGATGGTGCTACCCGCAGGTAGGCTAAAATGCGGATTTGCCACCCTCGGGTGGGCTTAGAAAACATGATTTTGCCACTATCTAGTGGGCTTAAAACAAACATTTGATGAATTGTCCCAATCCAAATAACTCAACCTCCACCCACAGGCATTCAAGGCAGTTATATCACGTAAGCACATAGCCTCATGGTAAGCATGCTATCATGGCAACACTCACACGCATGCAAGGATGCTAAAGCATAAAACTCACCGAGTACTCCAAGCCAAAACAGAAGCTGATTAGAAATCATGCATGATCCTAAATATGCTGAAATGCCTAATGCAACACATGCAAAATGCAACTATAGCAGGCTCGGCTATTCTAAACATGGTATATGAAATGCCACAACTAACAAGTATTCAATTTTGGAATTGAAATACAAATGCAGTTAGTATGATCTTGAAGCAGTGCATGCAGAACAGATAAATGAATGCAACATGCTATCATCTTTGTTATGCTAATTGAAATATGCCCTATATCTAACCATTATGGCGGGTAAATAAAAGGGAGAAAGAAATGGGGGTTGGAAGACATACATCACACTCACACACCCTTATTACAACATTGCCCTCGCACAGAGGGTCCGAATAAATAATAACACAGACCCGAATAAAAGAATATCACAGTCCGAAATATACAGATTCCTAATTAATTAACAAATTAAACTAAGAAAGTCAGAATCGGCCGAATCGCCTTGCTATGATGAATGCTGTTAAGCCGCCTCGGAAATCCACTGGGATGCCCCAATTAGCCTCTGTTTGCAATATTTCTCGAAATGCGTGTCGGACTCCGGAAAGTTGTTGATCCTTAATTTTGCTGCAACAGAGAGCAGGAAAAGGGCATATCAATGTATTTTCACAAATATATGCATGCCTCGATCCTCGTGCCACCAATCACGCATACCGATGCATGATGGCCGAGGAGTCGGATTGCACAACTCAATATGGGATGAATGCAGATGAAAACCTAACTCCGTCATGGGTAATCGGGAGTGTCGGTGACTTGGGAATTGAGACACACTCCGTCACTCGGAGTACGGAATGTACCTCGTTTCCCGCGCAATATGCATGATATGCATGAAATGCAACTAATATACAACCTAGCCTGCGCAATGCTATGAAAGTGAGATGAAAATGAGATGCCTCGAAAAGCGTGCACGCGGGCACGCAAATCGAGGCGATGGCATGAAATGCAAATCGGATAAAACCGAAGTGCCTCGAAATACGTGCCCACAGGCACACGAACCGAGGCGATGATAAAATGAAAATCGGATAAAACCGAAGTGTCTCGAAATGCGTACACACGGGCACACAAACCGAGGCGATGATGAAATGAGAAATCGGATACAACCGGCAGCCAAATGCGCTACCACGTGCACGCAAACCGAGGCGATGACGAGATGAGAAATCGGATACAACCGAAGTGCCTCGAAACGCGCGCCCACAGGCACGCAAACCGAGGCGATGATGAAATGAGAAATCGGATACAACCGAAGTGCCTCGAAACGCGCGCCCACAGGCACGCAAACCGAGGCGATGATGAAATGAGAAATCGGATACAACCGAAGTGCCTCGAAACGCGCGCCCACAGGCACGCAAACCGAGGCGATGATGAAATGAGATGAAATGGCTTACGGAATGCCGCGATGGGCTTACACCAACATGGGAGAGCCTCAGCTCACTCACATAGGAGGCCGACGGATAAAACGGAGGTGCCTCGAAGTGCGTGCCCACAGGCACGCAAACCGAGGTAATGCATTAAGGCATAAAATGACATGGGAAATGATATGCAAGCATGCAAACCGAATTTCAGCCACTAAATGAAGGGGAAAACAGCCCCGAAATGATGCGAAATGACAATTAACGCATGAAATCATCTCGAAATGCAATTCTAAGTGCCCGAAATGGCCTACGGCTATGCTAAACATGCAAAATTGACGAATGAAAGCAAAACAGTAGCAAGGCAGTCCCAAAAAATAGCATTTTTACAGTACAAAACAAGGCCAAATTATGAGCACAGATAGGGCAACAATGGTATGCAAAAATACGGTAAAAGAGGGGATTTACAAAGCAAGTGATATCTACAATGCTCAAACCCAAAAAAAAAGTTCTACAACATTAGAGAGGGACTAAAAATATGCATCTTTACAGAAGATGAGATCCCAAAATTCAGTGTGTAGATATACAATACATAGCATGCAAAATAAGGGTCAAAAGAGGTTTATAAAGAGAGGTACCATAAGAAAACATCAACTGGCCTCAGACCCTTAATAAAGAACAAATAACAGACCAAAACAAGACACTCTCTAAGCCTGATGAGGACCTAAAACAGGAGATAGAATGGCCTAAACAATCATTCTATTTTACGGAAAATAAGATGGATACAACATGAAGTACCAAACAAAAACACCAAATGGCTTAAGGCCCTTAACAAAACAAAAAGAACAGACCAAAATATGACACTTTACAAGCCTGATGGAGACCCAAAACAGAAGCATGGTAAGCTTAAAGAAGCATGCAACATGGGAGTAGAACAAGAATCCAAAGCAAGTGCATGATAGAAGAAGAAAAACAGGTTGAGCCCTTCTTCAATGTTGAAGAGGGGCTCAAAATAAGCACATCTTCAGTTCATGTAATGCTCCAATTCAGATCAAAAATGGGCTGAAAATAGCATGCAATTTTACGGTAAAATGAAGGAATTTCAAAGCAAATGCATGCTAGAGCCACCAAACATGGTTGAGCCCTTCTTCAATGTTTAAGAGGGGCTCAAAATAAGCTCACCCACAGTATATAGTATGCTCGAAAACAGACCACTCAAAAGCCAAACAAAGCATGCAATTTCATGGCATAAAGAGTGATATTGAAGCAAGTATATGATGGAGACACCAAACAGGGTTGAGCCCTTCTACAAAGTTGTAGAGGGGCTCAAAATAAGCACAAAATCAGTAGGAGTCAAAACCCAAAACAGTAGGAAAATAGGGTAGAAAGTTGATGGAAAATTATGCTACAAAAATGGATTTAGAGACTTACCCTTGAAGATTCAAGTGTTGCTACCTCTTGGCTTGAATTTGTTGATCCTTGGCCACTGGAAATCACTCCCTTGCTGCTGGAATGGAGGTGGTGATAGTGATGCTTAGGGTTGATGAAGGAATGGACTAGAGACTTGAAAGTTTTTTGGAGTTTTGGCTATGGAAATCAAGGTTTTGGGAGAGGAGCTCTTGAAGCAAAATTTTGTAACCTAGGCAAAGGGGCTGTCCAGCCCTTTAAATAGGCCAAAAGGGATGTAAAAGGGGAGGGAAATGGAGGCAATCTTTCCCTCCCAAAATATCCCCCGGAAGGGGTGATATTTTGGCAAAAATATCCGGACAGCTGGAATGAGCTGGAAAGCCAGAAGTCACTGCAGGTGGCCGGCCAGCCACCCCACCGGTCGGCCACCACTCCACCATGGCCGCCGGCCACCCCAAAAATGAAGTAAAGATTTGGCCGACCACCATGCAAAGGTGTCCTCCCAAGTGTGTAGAATAAGGGCCTGTGGTCGAATCCCAAGAACTCAAGCAGCGCCACAACATAGAGCTTGAAGGAGAGGCTCAAAATGAATCGCACAATTGCTGGCCGACCACCAACTTTTAGGGTCCTCCAGATGTGTGGAACAAGGTTCCAAGGTTGGAATTGGCAACATCAAGCAGAGTCACAACATAGGACTTGAAGGAGAGGCCCAAAATGAAATTCAATTGCTGGCCGACCATGCTCTTTGGTGTCCTCCCATGTCCCCGATCACAGATATGTAGCTTTGGTTGGAAGAAAATACCCCTGTGGTGTTCAACATTGGCCCTATGAGCAAAACGGGCGCCGAAGAGCGAAACCGTTATCTGGGATAATTGCTGGCCTCTCACCCCCAAAGGATCTTCCGATGTTGAAACAGAGGTACCGCCAAATTTGAACAAAAACTAATGAGAAATGAACGCCGGGCCAAAACCGAGCAATTTGGGATCCCGAAATGGGTCATGGTGCAAGTGGTGTTCAAGAATAAGTGGGTGTCTGCGACCCAGTGTCCTAATGACAAAACAGAGGTTCCCGCCAAAATCGAGAAAACCGATGCAAAATGAATGCTCGGCCCAAACCGCACGATTCGGTCCCGAAACCGGCACAGTAATCGAAGTGGCATACGGCCACGAAGTGGGCATCAGAGGCCCCAGTGTTCCTCGGAACTATAAAACAGAGGTGCAAACCAAGAACCGGAGAACTCGGAGATGGTTGGGCGGTCCCGAGCCGAGGCACACGGCCTGACGATCCCGAAAACCGGGAACCGGGCTCCGAAATGGGCAAAATGGCCTACGGCCACGAAACGTAGCTCACGGCCACCGGGAGATAGCCTACAAGACCACTCCCTTCCCTTAGGAAAGAAAACAGAGAAAACCGAGCCTGGTTCGCAAACCGAGACAAGGCACGAAAGAGAGTTCTAAGTCCGGAGGCGCCATGTCGCGACTCGAGACTTCAACGAGCACAAGATGCAACATCACCAAGTGCTCAACCGGTGACGCTCGAGTCTTAAGGTCGGTCAAAAATGGGTGTCTACAGGTTCTCTTGATGTAACTCTAAGTCAAGAAGTGACGAGTGAATGTCAAAGCCCGTGAGACGACCCATTTTTGACAAGGCCGAAGACTTAGACAATCATACAAGATAAACAGAGATGTGTGCCCGCAGGCAGGGGGGCAAAAATGCAAATGATAGGCGCGGAGCCAGGTGATTGTGCAAGTGCAACAAGCTGTAACGAAGCAAGTATTGACAAATAAATGCAGCAGTTTTAAGCAAGAATGCAAAGCAAGAACTACATCTCATGCAGTTAGGAATGCGGAGAATTATTCAATTCTCGTCGCGTCTCACACGGAGAAGATACAATATCACTGCTGATCGGTCTGTCGCACCAAATTTCAAATGAACCGTACATACAATATCGTGCCTGCAAAAGAGAGAAATTCAACAAGAACAATATGCTAACAACATATTTTCAATGTGATTCCGATGATTCCAAAAGTTTGACACACACAGTGTCGGTGAAAGAATGCAACACAACGCGAGAAAAGATAATGCGCGACAACGCATGTTCTAAACACAGGAGTAACGTACATCAAGAAAACACGTATGACAATGCAAAACATTCATGAGAATGCAAATTATGAGCAAAACAATGACAAACGAGTACAAATCGGGATGCCGGTTTGTCATGAAATGATGAGCAACAACGAACCGAAAACGCGATTTCGGATTTCAGAACTCGATCGCGGCCTTTGATTTACTTCCCGGAGAGGTCACAACATGTTTAAAAAGGATACATTCCGATTTTGATGAATAATGAGGAGACACATGTCAATAATTGCAATTAAAGTTCCGGTGGAGCAATTCGGCGCCAGAAAGTGCACTTTTCTTCAACTTTTTCAGGTCCCGGGAGCTCCGATTTTCCTCAAAATTTGCAGAGAGGTAGGGGAGGGGGTGGGGAATATGGTCGGCCAGCACACCACCCTAGGAGAGGCCATCGGCCAGGTGGGAAAAAGCAGATGGCCGGCCAGCCAGGTTAGGTGGCCGGCCGGCCACTTGCCCAAAGTAGGGGCATTTTGGTCATTTTCAACATTTCATTTTCAGCATTTCTATATATATGCTTGCCCATTGCCTCCGAAATCACACCCCTAAGTGTGAAATTCTCTCCTCTTGCTCTCTAAGCCATTTTCTCTTCCAGATCTGCATTTTATACACGCCCCTCGGCCTCCCACGCAAGTTGTTTTTGCGAAATCTTTCAGATTTAAGCACTTTGAGCCGATTAAATTTCGACTTCGGGGCTTCTCTTCTCATTTTCACCACTTGAGGTAAGTTTGTTTCAATATTTGGAAAATTTTCCCGGGGGTTGACTTTTGTTGACTTTTCATTTCCCGAGAGTTGACTTTTGTTGACTTTTTCCAATTTTGACCCATTTTGCTCATTTTTGCTCCTCTTTGCAGATTTCTTGCAATGGCGGGTCATTTTCCATTCGGTGGAGGTCCTCCAAGTGCCGGGGATGATTTTGATCTCATGACACTGCCCCCGAGGGTCCGCCCTTTCATTCCCGATCGTTATGCTCCAGCGGTGCATAGGCTTCCGCGAGCCACTTTTCGTCATTTCACCGAATTCAACGATCGAGCACCCGGGGATCTTCTTCTATGAGAGCCGGAGCAGCACCTCTCCTACGATGCAGAGGTATTTCACTTTATTCTCAGATTTCGTGCATTTCATACTCCTGCCATGCTTAGACACACAGTTTAACTTACGACATGATACTTGCATCCTGAGCATGTGACTTAAACACTTGAATTTCATGAACACCTGGCATATTTGAATAATTGTGAATGCACAGTGCACATTAGTTAGAAATTGAACACACAACTCAAACATTGATTCACCGAAGACATAACCCGAAGTTGAAAATGAGCACACAAAGACATATCGACTAAGAGTAGAACACATGACCCCAAACTTGAAGTTTTCAACACACAGCCTAATCGATTAGAGTAGAACACATACCCAAACTTGAAGCGAACACATTTCATCGATTAGAAGTAGAACACACATTCCCAAACTTGAAGCGAACACACAGCCCTAATCGATTGAAAGTAGAACACATACCCCAAACTTGAAGCGAGCACACCCCATCGATTAGAAGTAGAACACACAGCCCCAAACTTGAAGCGAACACACCCCTTGTTTGAAAGTAGAACACACACCCCAAACTTGAAGCGAACACACATCCACCGATTAGAAGTAGAACACATGCCCCAAACTTGAAGTGAACACACAGCCCACCGATTAGAAGTAGAACACACAGCCCCAAACTTGAAGCGAACACACCAATCGATTTGAAAGTAGAACACACAGCCCCAAACTTGAAGAACACACACCCAATCGATTAGAAGTAGAACACACAGCCCCAAACTTGAAGCGAACACACAATCCACCGATTAGAAGTAGAACACACATTCCCAAACTTGAAGCGAACACACACCAATCGATTAGAAGTAGAACACATACCCCAAACTTGAAGCTTAACACACACCCAATCGATTAGAAGTAAAACACAAATTCCCAAATACCAAATTCATCAACACGCAAATTTCATTTTCACTCCATTTGCACGCAATTTCATTTTCACTTCATTTGCACACAACTCATTTTCACTTCATTTGCTGATCTATGCATTTATTCGAAATGCAGGTTGACTCTGGCACACTGCGAGGGTATGGCTCTGTCGACGCGTGGGTGTGGTATTTTGAGCTTCCAGATGCCGTCGGGGGAGTGGGTGACTTTGCCGGATTCGGGGCATTCTGGAGAGGGTGATCTCATTGCCTCATCAAGAGGGACTTTATTGGTCGCTTATGGAGAGATGGTGGGACACCACCAATTCTTTCCATTTTTCTCGCCATCGGATATGACCATGACCTCATTGACTTTGTCAGACTCACTGCCTAGACCTAGGCGGTGCTCCCATTCCTACGCACGAGGACGTGGGTCATGGGAGGCGGCTTGACGCATCTATTGGGGGCACGCCTACCAGAGACAGAGGTTCGGAGGGTCCGATACTCCTGGTTTGCTCGCCTTTTCCGGCGGCCACAGATGGAGCCTGAGCCTCCTAAGGAGGCGGAGCAGTATGCCCGCGGTTTCCTTATGTATCTCTTCGGTACCACCTTGTTTGCTGATAGAGGGAACATGGTAGGATTATATCTCCTGAGCGCCTGTAGACCTCACAGTCGGCCACCCTCAGATCGTTACATGAGCGCACAGCCTCGCACGAGGACTTACTCTACGGCCATCGAGAGCCTGGAGGTACATTCTGCCCTCTTGATTTACATTTTGCTCCTTATTACTTGTTCATCAGACACACGGCGCGCTTTGCATTCTCAGATTCACATTCTACACCGCTTTCTCAAATATGGGTGTATGTGTATTTTCCCACATTGGCTCCGGAGATGGAGGTGGCAGGCCTCCGACGACCAGATTCATTGATGTTTGAGGGTGAGCATCTACCGAGGCCTCGAGAGACTCTCTCTCTCATGACAAGATTTTGACACTGCTCGGGCGACAGAGGTATTTCGTAACTCTCCTCCTTTCATTTTCATCTTTGATCCGTTATATATTCTCGATTTCGATTGATTTATGCACCGTTGTCCGCAGATCACTTGGCAGCCCTGGGCAGTCTTTGGCGATGATCTCGACAATCAGTTCTCCCGAGGATCGACTAGTTCCTCAAGATGTTCCTCGCCGAGGGACCAGCCGGTGGCTTGGTTCCTGGGGAACGCTGACGATATGGGGCACTCAGACCTCCCTCAGGCTTCCGACACCATGCGATCGCCGATAGATTATCCCCTGAGGAGGTCAGTAGTGCTATGCAGGGCAGCGATGCTTTATTACATCTTCTTGAGGGGAACTACGCCACCTATCGCCAGATATACCGATGCCCTCGACGGAGTACGGGCTCTACCACGGAGGTCCACTGGCGCACCATCTTCGAGTCGCGCCCGTGCTACAGACATCCCTTCTTTTAGCAGGGTCGGTACATCTAGAGGTAGAGGTAGTTTGATTCCTCCGATCCCTCCGACTCTTGATCACCCTGGATGGCCAGAGATGCCGACTGAGTTGACGAGTTGGCAGTATGGGACTACTTCTCCGATCCCGATCCCGATGGAGCCCCTGATGCCTGGTCATAGATATGTCAGTGATCCTGACTCACCACCCAGATGTTCTACCATTTTCATTTGTCACACGTACATTTTGGCGCTTGCTTGTTTATTGATGAGTTGAGCTTGTGTCCGCAGCTCACCTCGGAGTACGTAGACCGATGCTCGGGTGGTGGCCTCACTTGAGGGGATGGTCTCAAGAGAGAGGCACAGATGTCCATCATGGGCTCTGTGTACCCTTCATCTTTCTTGCATTTATCATATTTTTGTTAACATGCCTTTGAGCATTCTCAAGACCGATAGGGTCAGGTAGAACACATCTAGTACACACCCCACTCACACAATCAGATTTGCACTGCTTTTATGTCCGAATCGATGGATTGCACTTTTCATTTTCAGATGCCTCCCGTGTATGCTTCGACACGAGATGGGCCACCCGGGCCTTTTCAGAGAGGTCGAGGCGCTAGACCTGCTCGAGGTACAGGGACTCAAGGAGCTGGGCCATCCAGGCCTTACCGAGGAGCTCGAGGAGTGTGGTCGCCTCGCAGACGCAGGGCACCCATTGTCGAGGATGACGAGGAGGAGGTCGCAGATCATGTGTCAGAGGCATCTCCTGGAGAAGGAGGTTCCGGTCTTGGTTCCGGGAGCGGAGATGAGCCTGAGGGAGATCCGGAGGATGACAGCTCCGATCCAGATGGTGATGATGGTGCAGAGGTTATCCCGCAGAAGAGGATGAGAGGGCCTCCACATTCTCGTTCCCGAGGATACTGATGTTATTTCCTGCTTTATTTTACTTTTTGGCTAGTAGTTTGTAGCACTTTACACATTGTTAGGCAGTTTTATTTTCAGAAACTTGTACCTTTATTGTTGTAAAATATGATGGAATGAAACAAATTTTTGAAAAGATGTTGTATTTGAAATTTTAGCATCGTGATCGCATCATTTTGCACAAAATGGAATTGAATGAAATGTGCCTCATGTATTTATCGGGTCGTAATGAACCGACGAACAAATTAAAAACAAATTGACTCACTAAGAAATAATGTAATCTTAGCAAGTTTACAACTCGATAAACAAAGTACAACAATGTTAATAACTCATTAGACCAGTTTAACAAAATTGTATAACCAAAAAGAGTGACAACTCAAAACACAAAATGCATAATGACAAAACTTACAACTCGATAAACAAAACAACAACTCGATAAGCAAAGATACAACAAAACACTTCTGCATTTAACGATCCGATGATGGAATGTATTCAAATCGATAGAAATGGAGGCCTTCGATATTCCCGATGCATGAAAATACTTCAAACTTCCTTCCGGGCAAAACAGACCAACGCACGTCAAATCATTTTGTATCCGAAAAGAAGGAGTGGCTGCCTATTAGAATAGGTGGTCGTCGGCCACCCTTCCCTTGACCACCAAAATGTTGACAAGTGTCCCTTGAATAGTGTTTTAGCCTCCTATAAAAGCCCCACCTTGGAACTTATTCATTTCATCACATTTCCTCTCAAAATGGAAGCATTTCTCACCGAAAATCTCACATCTTGGATTTCTTCTTTAGATGGCTCGAGAAGTTGAATTTCGGGTTTCGCTTGAATGCACTATTCACGCTAAGCCGACTCCACCGCATCTTCCTTTCCTTCATGCCGCTGCAAGGTTCTCGAACCCGTGACGATGTCTTTAGCTTTGGCGGGCAAGAGGTATGTCCTACTTTTGAAGATTTTCAAGCCTTAATGGAGTCTCGACCGCCGTAAGAGATCTTGCCTCGCCTCGCTTTTGGCCATGCCCAAGCTTTAGGGCTTAATGTGCGGTCTCGACGCATAATGCTCGATCTCGATTGGTAATGGATGTTGACATCCCGAGTCCGATGCATCGATTCTCCGATGCCAGAATCGCAACGACCACCATTGGCAAGGTTTCCGACAAGATGCCCTTTGCTTGTGCATGCTATCTCATTTTCGCTCTCGCCCGGAGGAGCTAACATCCGTTTGATCGAAGTCGCTCAAGGCTTGAAGGAAGGAAAGAGCTGTATCGCTATGACGTTGGCCGAGACATTGATGGGTCTGGATGCCTTGTACCGCCAAGAGACAACCAAGTTTGCAGGGAGTCCACTACTGCTACAGGTAATGTTTCCCACCCAAGCTCACATGTATTTGCTTACATCACTGCCCTGCCCGATTTTTCTCACAAAACCTTTATCTCACTTTTCTCTCATCGCACATCTCTATTCTTTATTCTCTCATTTTTCATCCCTCCCCGATATGGTTGATGGATAAGTTGCAAGTTGTGGACTCTTGCCCTCGCTTATTCAAATTTCATGCTACTTTTCTAAGAACGCCTAGTTAATGCTCCCGACGAAAGTCGGTGGTTTGAATGGATGTGCAACTTATCGCCAGACCGCATTGCTTGGCGCCCTTGGCTCAATCTCCCGGCGATGAGCTACAAAGATGTTCCAGATACCGATCCGCCTCGACGGCTTGACTCATCAGGTATTCTATTTCCCATTCAGATTCTCGCGCCAGCCGCCATGATCGACTTTGTTCTCCGAGGGAATAGAGTATCCGGCTACATTTCCAGTCCGAGGTGCACATCTTGCCCGACATATTACAGCTTGGAGGACCAGAGAGCTCTTGTCTCCCGCCCCTGTTTTCAGTTGCACTTTGTCTGATGAGTGCTGGGATTGGCTCAACGAGGAGGCACAGGTTGGGCCTAAGTTGGCATCAGAAGCTTCAACTAGCTCTGGAAGGGGGCGCAGGGACATCTAACTTGACTATGCCCCAGATTTATTGCTTTATTAGTACTTTCAAGTTTTCTTTATGAGTGTAATAAAAAAGCAACTTCAATTGTATGTAAGAGCAAAAGAACTCTGTTTTGAAATCGATGAAATTGAAGGTTGTGGTACTGAAAATTCTCCACTTTTGGTCCAAAAATGGTCCTAGTTGTGAAAAGATTAATTTGAACAAAGTCAACTTTTATTAAAACTTTTCAAAACTATTTTCGATATGGATCAATCGACACGCCGAGATCTCACCGAGATGCACAACTCAATCTCAAGAATCGAAAGTTGCCCTAGTCTCAATAGGTGCCTCGGCAAAGTGTGGCAACGGAAAGTTGCCCCTAGTCCGATGATGCCGAACACTTCATGGCAACGAAAGTTGCCCCTAGTTTGAATAGCACTGCATCAAGATCACGATAAATGCCGATGAATAAAGATGACCGAGATGATCAAAATGGACAAAGTTGATCGGGAAAAGATTATGACCGAACTTCAAGATGAAGTTGCCACGATCCCAAAGATGGGAATCAAGTCTTACGAGTTCGTGGTCAGTTCACTCGAGTATTTTGCTCTCCTTTGCGCTTTAACTTTTGCCAAGGCCGCCTTTATGGTTTTCAACCTTGTGAGCTCGCTTTTATAATTTCAAATTTTCTATGCTCGAAGTTTTGCCTAGGTCGCCTCTTTTCGGTTTTCGCCTAGCGAGCCTCTCAAGGGTAATATTTCTTCAACTTGTCCATATTGATCGGTTGGGAAAACTCTAAGCCATCTAGATCCATCGTAACCACAGCCCACCGACTGCATTGACTTGATAATGTAGGACCAAATTCAATTGGTCCGAACTTGCCCTTGGGTCGTGAATGGGAGCTCGGTTGTCTTGAGTACCAAATCCCCTTCTTTCAGATTCCTGGACTTAACTTTCTTGTTGAAAGCCCTGGCAATTCTACGTTGATAACCTTGGACATGGTATGTTGCTTTCAACCTCCTTTCATCAAAGCATGAGTTCTTCAAACTGCTTTTGTCGCTAATCTGCTTTCTTATCCGCACTCGCCAATACTGCAACGACGGACCTCAATCTCAATAGGCGTAACGGCCCATCCCATAGACCAATGAGTACGAGTCGCCCCAAAGAGAAGTTCTCGATCAAGTCCTCAGAGCCCCACAGAGCAAACGGGCCTTATCCGCCACCTCGTAGGTTTCCACCATCTTCTGTAATATGCGCTTGATATTCTTATTGGCGGCCTCAACTGCTCCGTTGGTTTGCGGCCGATAAGTAGACGACTTATGAAAAGCCACATTGTATTTCTCCAACAAGTCAATCACCTCCTTCTTGAAGTGGGAACCATTGTCTGAAACTATTTCATTTGGGACTCCGTAGCGACAGATGATGTTGTTTCTGATGAATTTTGCAACGTGTGAAGCTTTCAACACTGCATAAGATTGGGCCTCAACCCACTTTGTGAAATAATCTATCGCTACGAGGATGAACTCATGCCCATTCGACCCTTTCGGCGTGACGGCTCCGATCACATCAATTCCCTAGACTGAAAAAGGCCATGGCAAAGTCATGTTGTACAGCTTCGACGGCGGGATGTTCATGCGATTTGCATGGATCTGACATTTGTGGCATCGCCGAACAAAGCCAATACAATCCTCCTCCATGGTGGACCAATAATAACCCTGTCTAAGGATCTTCCGTGCCAACATCACCCCATTCATATGTGCACCACATTCACCCCCGTGGATGGCTTCCATCAGACGCTTGGACTCTTCAAAGATCAACGCACGCTTTATGCATTCCAGATGACCTCTCCTATATGGCTTTACCTCCGCAGATGATGAACCGAACGGCCAACCTTCTTATTGCTCTTTGTCTTTAGTATTCACCGGGCGGTACGTTTCGCTTCCAAGAAATTCCAGATGTCATGATACCAGGTGTTCGTCCCGAACTTCATCTATGGCCGCAATCGACTCATAGGCAAAGTAATTTCGTCAATAATGACCGGACGATTCGACTCCACGTGATGTCTATCATGGATGATAGAGTTGCTAAAGCGTCGCGAACTTGTTGTTCTCTTAGTAGATGAGTAAAGCTTAACTTTTCAAACCGAGGAATCAAGAAATCCAAGGTTTGATGATATATCATCATGTTTTCCTCTTTACTTTCCAGCCTCTTTAGCTTGAGACACAACAAGGTTCGAATCCCTGACGCCCAAATTGCCTTGCCCCTAATTCTAGGGTCGCTTCAAACCAAAGAATGCACGCCAGATTCTCGCTTCATATTTGAGACTTTGAACCGAGTTTGAAGGCTAGAGGGATACGAATTGTCGAAAGCACAAGAACACTCCTATCCCATACCCATGTTGATTTGACGCCCGTCAAAGTACATTGTCCAAGTTTCTCGCCGATATGCGTAATTGCTTCATCTCGAATAGGTACTCAACCGCTTCATCCCTCAACCGATGGTTGGCAAGGAACTCGCCATCGCTTTTCCTTTTTATCGACTTATGCGCGTCATATGTAAGATCAAATTCGAGAGCAACAAAGAACCAACGAGCTAGCCTACCCGTAAGTTACCGGTTTCTAAAAGATATTTGATGGGATCGAGACGCTAAACCAAGATTACAAAGTGAGCTAACAGTAGTGCCGCAGCCTTCGTAGCCCATACCAAAGCTAGGCAAGCTTTTTCCAAAGGGCGATACCGGTCTCATATTCTAGCATCTTCTTGCTCAAATAATAGATGGCTCTTTCCACCCTATCTTCTCGATTCTCGTGCAAGCATGCACCATCGTGGTCTCGCCATCGATAGATACAAAATCAACGGTTTCCGTTCCGGTGATAAAACGGGTGGGTTCTCAGAGATATTCTTTAACTGCTCAAACGCAATTTTGACACCGCCGTCCCATTGGAACTTCTTGCCTTTCTTCGTAAGACCAAAAGTGGTTCACAAGTCAAGGTTAGTTTTGAAATAAACCGCCTTATGAATTGCACTTTACCCGTAAAGCCTCGCACCTCCTTTTCACTTGGTGGTGGCATTTCTAAGATGGCCTTGATTTTGGATGGGTCGACCTCGATGCCCCTTTGTGTAATCAAACCCCAAAGATTTTTCCCCAGAACACCAAACGACATTTCGAGGGTTTAGCCGCAACCTAATTCCTCGATCCTTTGGAAAACTTACGCAAGGCGTGTAGTGGCCTCTCTTTCTTTGGACTTGACAATCATGTCGCCCACGACACCTCAACCTCTTTGTGGATCATATCATGTAGTATTGTGGTCGCGCTCGCTGATAAGTAGCCCCATCGATTCTTCAACCCAAACGGCATGACCCTAGAGGCAGATGTTTCACGGTGGTGAATGCGCTTTTTCTCTGTCTTCGGGCTCCATTACTATCTGATTGTACCCCGAGAACCCATCCATGAATGAGAGCAATGCATGCCCTGCTGTGAAATCCACTAACTCATCAATGTGTGGCAAGGGAAAGTCGTCCTTCGGACTAGCTCTGTTCAAGTCCCTAAAGTCCACACACACCCGGATCCTGCCATCTTTCTTCGGCACCGGAACAATGTTGGCCAACCAAGTCGGATATTCAGATACTAGCAGAAGCTCAACAATTTGCTTGGTGACCTCCTCCTTAATCTTGAGAGCCCAATCCCAAGGATCCTTTCGAGCTTCGCTTGATGTGTCGGGCCTCGGGTCAAGGGGATCCGATGTCAGATAATCTCAGATCGATTCTGCATGTCTTCGAGGGACCACGCGAAACATCTTTAAAATCTTTTAATAAAGTGACTAAGCGCCGCTCCTCCGAAGACAACGTGGACCCGATCCGACCAAATGGGTCCTCCTCAAGACTAATGTTCATAGAAATGATTTCATCCATTAATGGCTTAACAAATCTCTTGCTCTTGCTCAATTAAACGCTAGAAACCGAGGAACTTCGCCCTCGCTGTTTTGATCAAAATTTTGAAAGTCCAATTAATGCAATAAATTAGGGCACGTAAAAGTACTTAAACCACATTCACCTCATTCTCATTAAGTTCATCCAAATCGCCCAATTCATCGTTACAACAGACTCAAATGAAAAGGAAAAGACGACCGACAGACTGTGGCATCCGTTGACACCTCAGAGTACCAGACCAGACTCACGAGCTGAATCGATTCCGACTCACAAGACTCGTGGAATCAGATTCGCCACTACCGACTTTAATCGCCGGATAAGAATCCTCCTCGATCGCCAAATGAGAGAGGGCGCGATGGATGCATCCAAGATAGTCACCGTTGGCTCGCACTGCTTTCATCCCCAATCATGGACACCAAGAAGTTATCCCCTGCAATCTTGGTCGATCGGAGGATCGAGAGGAGACATGCCGCATACCCCATTTCCAATTCCGCCCTCGTGAGTCCTCTCGCCTTTATTCTCGCCAAATTTCGCTTGTTGGGTCTGCTCGCCTGCGGGCAACATCATCCCTAGATAGTTGCAGTGTCGAAGAAGATTTCAAACCTGCACGCGCTTCCTCTCCGCTGAACCATGGTTCGAAGCCACGAATGGAAAGTCTTCCTCCCGACAAAGCGTCTGCTCAGGTACCCCAGATGGGCCTGCATTAGATCAAAAGGCTTCCCACTGCTTTGCTCGCTCTTCCGCCATTTCTTCCTTTCTCGCCTAATCTTCTTTGGTGGGCGATAACCCAATCCAAAGGTATGTGGATTATGTGGCACTTCGCCAACGCCATGCTCCTTTCTCGCCGCTTCTTCCCAATCCCATCCCGGATATGTTGTAGCTTGTTCATGAGGTAGACAGATTGAGCACTAACGCATATACCCTCATTCATGCCATAATGTTTTGCACCACCCGGGCCTCAACCAATGTAAATCCCGATATGAACATATCTTCCATGCCGTGTTCGATCTCCAGGACTGGCGTAGATACCTCCCGAGGGGGATGGATTGTTGAATTCCCAAAAACAATGGCTACTCCCTTTCCATAGGGGTATTTCACCATTTGATGTAGAGTAGATGAGACGGCTTCACCGATGCAACTGTGGTCGCCTAAAAGCATGTTAAAAGATGCAGGACCTCCAAGACATGAAAATCCACCTTGTTGTCCAGTCCAATCTTGGTTTGATTTTTATCATTCCCTGTGACATCCCTACTTGTATTGTCAGAGGCTCGATCACTTGAGTAGTTGTGAAGTCTCGCGCTTTAACCCGATTGCATACGCCGCTCGCCGGGCAGACATTAATAGCGGACCCAGGTCAACAAGTACCACCGAATCCATTTGTCCCTCGTGATTCTACTGAGAGATGTAGAGAGGTCTTATGATCCACGCCTCAGCGGCGCCTTATCCCAAAGGTCAATGCCGGGAACCTCCTCCCGGGAAGACTAGCCCAACTAGCTATTCTGGCGTAGTTTCGATGGAAAGTTTGGCTTTGTCCATAGCAGAGAGGACAGCCTGTCTGTGTACCCTGGAAGCCATAAGCAGTCCCCAGATGGAGATGTCTGCTTGTATTTTCTTTTAGTCGCTTCAAGATGTTCTCCTCTTCAACTTGCTTCTCCCTCTCGCTTCTCCGCTTTTTATCTTTCCCTCGATGCCCTAAGTTGATCAAGGTGTGGGGGTTTGAAATACCGCCCACTTCTAGTCATATGGTCCACTTCTTCGAGGTACCAGGTGCTGTCTGGTTGGCCACCTGCCCAGTCTTCGTCTGTGTGGGTGAGATATAAGTCGTCATCCTCCCACCACATTCCATTAGCATCTAACAGGCACCTGTCTGGTTCTGGTTTGTTTGTGCTCGCATTTTCCTCCTCATGCTCACAAAGATGTTCGGTTTGTGCCCACAACACTCTCAATTTCCTCATGGTTCTTCGCTTTTCTGCCTCTCGTAAACCCATCTCTTTCTTGTTCCTCCAAATACGCTTGTTCGGCTTTCAACATGTCTTGGTCCCGAGCGAATTCTTTCAGACGCGCCTCCTAATTTACTCGACCTTCGCCCTTCCGCCACAAATGGTACAATGTCAGCCGATCATCCAACCACCCGACGACTTCACGACTCGAATCGAACCGCTTAATTGATGCATCACCCGATTCCCGATCGTTGAAAAATTGAAGGTTGGCGGCCCTCTTCCGCCGCAACAAATCATCCCCACGATTCAAGTTTATCCCCTGATCATACACAACTCACCTTCTTCCGCAACCCCATACTCAAATTTTAGGTTGGCTCATTGACAAGATATATCCACTGGATCATAAGCTCTCGCCACCAATTCTCGATTGCTCCACCCTGACTCAACAGCTTTTGTTTCCTCGAAGCCCGCCTGCTCCATTCTCGGTGGTCACCACCTTGGCTCAAAGGTTGTGGCGGTGTCCACCATGCACAAATCCGCTATCAGGAGGATCACCTCCGCTTGGGTAGGGGAGGAGTAATGTAGATACTAGGGTCGTAAGATACGCCTCAGCTTGGATAAGATTGATTCTTTTGGGTGGTCTTGGTTATGTGTCGAGTGGGTTGGTTGTAACATTGGGTCGCCGGAGGTAGAATGATGTTTTTGTCAATGAGATCTTGAACCTCATGACGCACCTGTAACACCGGTCGGTGTCGTGACCATGTCGCCGGTGGTATTTGCAATATTTGGTCAAGTTATGGGAAGGGGAGTGGATTTGGTGGGGCCTTGCCCAAGGGTTTCAGATGCCCTTTCGACTAGAACCCCGAGGACTTTGGATAAAGGCATATGTAGTGGAGAGAAGGTTCGCTGACCGGGTTGGTACCTTGAAGCTTGGTTATCGCCTCCCAGAGGCATCGAAAAAGGTGTGGCCAAGGACCTTGGTTGGGGAGGGATTGGTGGTGACCATTCCGACCTCTGGTTCTTGTATTGGCAGAGCCACTGGCCTCAGACAGTATTCCGATTAAATGTTCTTCGGTCGATCCTGCCTTGGTCAAACAGACCTTGCTTCATCGCATCCTCTATTTGCATCCCCATATCATGTAGATCTGCGAAAGTGGGGAAAGGGACTACGATCATCTTCTTCATTAACGCCCGAGATTGGCGCACAATCATCCTGGATCTCGATCTCCGCTGGCCTTAAGGTCATCATCGATGCCTTCGCCTCCACCGGGTTACAAAATCGAAAAGATTCTTTGGGCTCGCTCTTGTTGTCTCGAGATCACGAGTGGTAATCTCGACAGGTGTTATATGAATATTGTGCAACGAAGGCCTCGCCATCTCATCCCAGCTTTGTCTTCACATCATCCTCCAATTTTGCATACCAAGTGGATGCCACACTGATAAAGTTCGACCGAACAAGGAGAGCTTTTGCGGCCCAAGTTAGGCCCATTGGTCTTAAGATGTCCGAAAATAGCCGAGGTGGACCATGGGGTCCCCGGATCCATCAAAGCGATCGATCCGGGCATCTTAAATCGTCCTGCAATGTCACGGCCACATCAAGATAGCCGCTTTCAATGTCCGGGATGGCCTTCACCCCGTGATTTCTTGAAGAGTTTTTCCAACTTGCTCAATTTCAGAGTCGTTCGTCTACCTCGAACTCAAATGGAGCGTCCGTAGTTAGGTGTAATGTTTTTGGACAGCTAGGTAGAAGCGGGCGAGCCACCATGGAAGACCCGTGTCCTCTTGGGTGTTTTGTGGGTTTGGCAGAGCATTTTGTGGATTTGGGAGGGTAGCTTGGGTGTTTTGGGGATTCGGAGGAGCATTCTGCCCAGTAGATATTGGCTCAGGTAATGGGGCCCCGGGTGGAGGAGGAACCTGATGTGCCCCTAATGGAGGAGGGACCTGGTGTGAAGCAGATGCATTGCTCATTGCTAATCTGTGATCAACTCAGATCATTGGGCCATGACAAGCTCATGTTTGAAAATTCCGCTGGCGGATGGCATCATCTTGCATTTGTTTCATGCTTTCACTCATCTCGCGATCATCGCCTCCATTGTCAGGTTCTCGTTGTTCCATCGAATAACCCATGAAAGTGTATCTCTATAGTAGAAACAGAATCTCAACCCGATCGTTCGACACTAGAGTAGATCGCTTCCGGTGATCCATGCTCGACACCGCGGCCTTCGGCCTTCTTTCCGCGATCGGGGTAAAGAGGAACATCGATGTCCGCTAACTAGATCCCTGACGGTTGAGTCGGCGACCTCGTGTCCAAATTGCTTGGGGAGTATCGACCGCTCTAAGCAATCGTGTTACAAACCGCCTAGCAAAAGGTAAATAAAGCGAAAAGAAATAAATAACCGTAAATAAACGGGCAAAGATAATCCTTAAATTGAATACACCACACACGGGTATACAACAACACAGCTTGGTAAGTCCTATACATCGCCTCAACATCGGGTCAATATCCTCAGACATCGTTTCCCAAAATCAATCGGATATCCGCAGACGATCGATTCTCAAATAATCGACCGATGTTCGCAGCGAATGCCAACTCAAAACCGATGCCCGCAGTTCGATGCCCAAACTCATACCGATACATGCATTCCTCAGAGAGACGCACTCTAGCAAGCACATAGCAGATAAGTGAGAGCCAAAACGCCCCTATGTTGGGGTAGGGTTTCGCCCTATTTTGTCAGAGCTAGGGTTTCACTACGCACGCAAATGCTTCAAACAACCTATAAACGGGTAAGCAACCTGTCTCTAGTTTGGGATTGGTCACTATGGATCCGAATATGCACTAGGTCGAATGGTCAGGGTGCCCCAGAAACCGGGTTTGTGTTCTATATCGGCAGAGTTCAGAATCGACAAATTTTATGGACATGCCTTGACAAGACAAGCCTCCAAGAAACCGCCAGAATAGCAGATGGCAAACACGGTGTCCTAGGCGCACCAATGCAAATGCAATGCAAAGAAACACACAAATGTAGTCAAAATCAGATATCATGAGTTCGAGTCAAGTTCTCTAAATCCCCAGTAGAGTCGCCAGAATCAGAATAACGCCATGGGGGCCTCGCTACTTCGGACTCGATTTTGTTATGTTCTCAATCTTGAACCAAAGAGTCCAACCGCAAATCGCTTTTGAAGGAAAACAGATTTTTGAAAGAAGTGCCAAACATGGATCGCTTTGCCGATAATGAGTCGCCACCTAAATATTTTAAAATGGGAAATTTAGGAAACCCCGACTCGGCCGAAGGCCACGTGGTCCGCTATCACCAAAGTTGGCTCGAACTTGGGTACGATTAGGGAAGGTCACATCGTGAGCACCCTCTCGCCGGTCAAAGACCGCCTCTACTAACCATGATATCTGCTTTTGAAAACTTTGTGCGTTCTTATTCCGTTATTTGCCTAGATTACTATGTGATGCTCGCAAAGAAACAAGTATAGACTGGCCGTTCAATTGGAACTAAACATTTCATGTTTGTTTGTTTGAAAATGGTGTGATGGTGCTACCCGCAGTAGGCTAAATGCGGATTTGCCACCCTCGGTGGGCTTAGAAACATGATTTTGCCACTATCTAGTGGGCTTAAAACAAACATTTGATGAATTGTCCCAATCCAAATAACTCAACCTCCACCCACAGTGCATTCAAGGCGCTTATATCACGTAAGCACATAGCCTCATGGTAAGCATGCTATCATGGCAACAATCACACGCATGCAAGGATGCTAAAGCATAAAACTCACCGAGTACTCCAAGCCAAAACAGAAGCTGATTAGAAATCATGCATGATCCTAAATATGCTGAAATGCCTAATGCAACACATGCAAAATGCAACTATAGCAGGCTCGGCTATTCTAAACATGGTATATGAAATGCCACAACTAACAAGTATTCAATTTTGGAATTGAAATACAAATGCAGTTAGTATGATGCGCCGAGCCCGGTGCATGCAGAACAGATGAATGAATGCAACATGCCGTCATACTGTTATGCTAATTGAAATATGCCCTATATCTAACCATTGTAAGCGGGTAAATAAAAGGGAGAAAGAAATGGGGGTTGGAAGACATACATCACACTCACACACCCTTATTACAACATTGCCCTCGCACAGAGGGTCCGAATAAATAATAATACAGACCCGAATAAAAGAATATCACAGTCCGAAATATACAGATTCCTAATTAATTAACAAATTAAACTAAGAAAGTCAGAATCGGCGCAGCCGTGGAGCCGCTTGCTATGATGAATAAGGTTCGCTGGTCGCCATGAAATCCAATCGATGCCTCAATTAGCCTCGCTTGCAATATTTCTAAATGCGCCACGGACCGAAAGTTGTTGATCCTTAATTTTGCCGCAACAGAGAGTAGAAAAGGGCATAGCAATGTATTTTCACAAATATATGCATGCCTCGATCCTCGTACACCAATCACGATACCGATGCATGATGGCCGAGGAGTCGGATTGCACAACTCAATATGGGATGAATGCAGATGAATGAAAACCTAACTCCATCATGGGTAATCCGGAGTGCGGTGACTTGGGAATTGAGACACACCGTCACCGAGTACGGAATGTACCTCGCTTCCGCAATATGCATGATATGCATGAAATGCAACTAATATACAACCTAGCTCGCAATGCTATGAAAGTGAGAGATGAAATGAGATGTTAAAGACGCACGCGCACGCAAATCGAGGCGATGGCATGAAATGCAAATCGGATAAAACCGGCGTTTCAAATACGTGCACGTGCACGCAAACCGAGGCGATGATAAAATGAAAATCGGATAAAACCGCGGTGTCAAATGCGCATACGGGCACGCACAAACCGAGGCGATGATGAAATGAGAAATCGGATACAACCGGCGTGCCTCGAAATGCGCCCACGCACGCAAACCGAGGCGATGATGAAATGAGAAATGGATACAACCGGCAGTGCCTGAAACGCGCCCACGTGCACGCAAACCGAGGCGATGATGAAATGAGAAATCGGATATAACCGGCAGCCAAACGCGCCTAGTGCACGCAAACCGAGGCGATGATGAAATGAGAAATCAGATACAACCGAAGTGCCTCGAAACGCGCGCCCACAGGCACGCAAACCGAGGCGATGACGAGATGAGAAATCGGATACAACCGAAGTGCCTCGAAACGCGCGCCCACAGGCACGCAAACCGAGGCGATGATGAAATGAGAAATCGGATACAACCGAAGTGCCTCGAAACGCGCGCCCACAGGCACGCAAACCGAGGCGATGATGAAATGAGATGAAATGGCATACGGAATGCCGCGATGGGCTTACACCAACATGGGAGAGCCTCAGCTCCCTCACATAGGAGGCCGACGGATAAAACGGAGGTGCCTCGAAGTGCGTGCCCACAGGCACGCAAACCGAGGTAATGCATTAAGGCATAAAATAACATGGGAAATGATATGCAAGCATGCAAACCGAATTTCAGCCACTAAATGAAGGGGAAAACAGCCCCGAAATGATGCGAAATGACAATCAACGCATGAAATCATCCCGAAATGCAATTCTAAGTGCCCGAAATGGCCTACGGCTATGCTAAACATGCAAAATTGACGAATGAAAGCAAAACAGTAGCAAGGAAGTCCCAAAAAATAGCATTTTTACAGTACAAAACAAGGCCAAATTATGAGCACAGATAGGGCAACAATGGTATGCAAAAATACGGTAAAACAGGGGATTTACAAAGCAAGTGATATCTACAATGCTCAAACCCAAAAAAAAAGTTCTACAACATTAGAGAGGGACTAAAAATATGCATCTTTACAGAAGATGAGATCCCAAAATTCAGTGTGTAGATATACAATACATAGCATGCAAAATAAGGGTCAAAAGAGGTTTATAAAGAGAGGTACCATAAGCAGACATCAAATGGCCTCGGACCCTTAATAAAGAACAAATAACAGACCAAAACAAGACACTCTCTAAGCCTGATGAGGACCTAAAACAGGAGATAGAATGGCCTAAACAATCATGCAATTTTACGGAAAATAAGATGGATACAACATGAAGTACCAAAAAAAAACACCAAATGGCTTAAGGCCCTTAACAAAACACAAAGAAAAGACCAAAATATGACACTTTACAAGCCTGATTTAGACCCAAAACAGAAGCATGGTAAGCTTAAAGAAGCATGCAACATGGGAGCAGAACAAGAATCCAAAGCAAGTGCATGATAGAGGAAGAAAAACAGGTTGAGCCCTTCTTCAATGTTGAAGAGGGGCTCAAAATAAGTACATCTTCAGTTCATGCAATGCTCCAATTCAGATCAAAAATGGGCTGAAAATAGCATGCAATTTTACGGTAAAATGGAGGAATTTCAAAGCAAATGCATGCTAGAGCCACCAAACATGGTTGATCCCTTCTTCAATGTTGAAGAGGGGCTCAAAATAAGCTCACCCACAGTATATAGTATGCTCGAAAACAGACTACTCAAAAGCCAAACAAAGCATGCAATTTCATGGCATAAAGAGTGATATTGAAGCAAGTATATGATGGAGACACCAAACAGGGTTGAGCCCTTCTACAAAGTTGTAGAGGGGCTCAAAATAAGCACAAAATCAGTAGGAGTCAAAACCCAAAACAGTAGGAAAATAGGGTAGAAAGTTGATGGAAAATTATGCTACAAAAATGGATTTAGAGACTTACCCTTGAAGATTCAAGTGTTGCTACCTCTTGGCTTGAATTTGTTGATCCTTGGCCACTGGAATTCACTCCCTTGCTGCTGGAATGGAGGTGGTGATAGCGATGCTTAGGGTTGATGAAGGAATGGACTAGAGACTTGAAAGTTTTTTGGAGTTTTGGCTATGGAAATCAAGGTTTTGGGAGAGGAGCTCTTGAAGCAAAATTTTGTAACCTAGGCAAAGGGGCTGTCCAGCCCTTTAAATAGGCCAAAAGGGATGTAAAAGGGGAGGGAAATGGAGGCAATCTTTCCCTCCCAAAATATCCCCCGGAAGGGGTGATATTTTGGCAAAAATATCCGGACAGCTGGAATGAGCTGGAAAGCAAGAAGCTGGCCGGCCAGGTGGTTTCCTGCAAGGTGGCCGGCCGGCCACCCCACCTGGTCGGCCAGCCACCCACCATGGCCGGCCGGCCACCCCCAAAAAATGAAGTAAAGATTTGATGGCCGACCACCATGCAAAGGTGTCCTCCCAAGTGTGTAGAATAAGGGCCCAGGGTCGGAATCCGGCAACTCTGAAGCAGGCGCCACAACATAGAGCTTGAAGGAGAGGCTCAAAAATGAACTGCACAATTGCTAGCCGACCACCAACTTTTAGGGTCCTCCCAGATGTGTGGAACAAGGTTCCAAGGTTGGAATTTGGCAACACTGAAGCAGGAGTCACAACATAGGACTTGAAGGAGAGGCCCAAAAATGAAATTCTGAATTGCTGGCCGACCATGCTCTTTTGGTGTCCTCCCATGTCCCCTGATCACAGATATGTAGCTTTGGTTGGAAGAAAATACCCCCAGGGTGTTCAACATTGGCCCGGAAGTGAGCAAAACGGGCGCCGGAAGAGCGAAACTGGTTATCTGGGATAATTGCTGGCCTCCCACCCCCCAGTGATCTTCCTGATGTTGAAACAGAGGTACCTGCCAAATTTGAACAAAAACTAATGAGAAATGAACGCTCGGGGCCAAAACCGAGCAATTCGGGATCCCGAAAATGGGGTCATGGTGCCTAAGTGGTGTTCAAGAATAAGGTGTCTGCGACCCCAGTGTCCCTCAGAATGACAAAACAGAGGTTCCTGCCAAAAATCAGAGAAAACCGATGCAAAATGAATGCTCGGGGCCCAAACCGCACGATTCGGGGTCCCGAAAACCGGCTACAGGCACCGAAAGTGGCATACGGCCACGAAGTGGGCATCAGAGGCCCCAGTGTTCCTCGGAACTATAAAACAGAGGTGCAAACCAAAAACCGGAGAACTCGGAGATGGTTGGGCGGTCCCGAGCCGAGGCACACGGCCTGACGATCCCGAAAACCGGGAACCGGGCTCCGAAATGGGCAAAATGGCCTACGGCCACGAAATGTAGCTCACGGCCACCGGGAGATAGCCTACAGGACCACTCCCTTCCCTTAGGAAAGAAAACAGAGAAAACCGAGCCTGGTTCGCAAACCGAGACAAGGCACGAAAGAGAGTTCGGAAGCCCGGAGGCGGGGCGCGCGGCCGCGACTCTGAGACTTCTGAACGAGCACAGTATGCAACATCACCGAGCGCTCAACCGGTGACATCTGAGTCTTAAGGTCGGTCAAAAATGGGGTGTCTACACTAAAACATGCTTAAATTAAGCTAACACAAGCCACAAAAACATGCTACTTTGTAATGCTAACTAGGCATGGAAGAGAGAGACAAGGAGGGGAGGCCACCCCCTCCTATTTTGGTCCTCAAAACACGCTTTCCACCACTGAAATGACTCTGAATTTTAGTGGTTTAAAGGTCCAAAAAGTTTGATTTGAAAGCCTTGAAAGATAGCACAAAGAGCTATACAAGCTAAAGAACAAATGGGAGAGACAACCCCCTAACTCAAAAAGGCCTTAAACCACCATTTTTAGGACTAAAAAACAGAGGTTTTTGTAGTTGAAAACTAGGCCAAAAACAATTTGAAAAGGTGGCAAAACAAGCATGCAAAATAAACTTAAATAGGTGAGTCTTATACCTCTTGATGGGAAGACATAACTTAAGCCACAATCTGAGCTTAAACCACCTTCTAGAGCTCAAAGGAAGCTCCAAGAGAGCTTCAAGCAACCTCAGCCCAAAGATGAACCACTTTCATCAAGGATGTCTAGGCAAAGGAGAGATGTTTCTCTACTTGCATGCACAAAAAGGCAAGAGAGAGAGAATTGTAGAGAGAGGGGATTTTTAGAGAGAGAGGCTCCCAAAATTTGCTAACCTTTCAATATGAGAGATATGGCTTCCATATATAGCAAAAAGGAGAGCCTTGGTTGAAATATCTGATTTAGAGATAGTTGGCACCGTGTAGGACAACTGGAGGAGAAATATCTACAAATTCTGAGCTTTTTAGACATTTGTGGCTGATCGGCCACATTGTTGGCTGACCAGCTACTAATGGTGGTTGACAAGGGTCACTTATGGCCGACCTATGGCCGGCACCCTCCATTTGTGGCCGACACACTCCCCTGGTGGCCGACAGAAAAAACTAGTTCTGGTCCCGACTTCAAACCGACATATCTCCTTTGTTTGGACTCATTTTCAGGTCATTCTTGTGTCCAAATTGTAGCGCCGGAAGTCTTATTTCCAATGATGTCATCATCACATAAAAATTCCAAGTGTGCTAAGAGATATCCCTCTTTTAGTGAAGACTGCTCAGTTTCTGTCCAACCGAATTGATGCCTAACTTCAACCAGCCATATCTCCCTCATCCAGACACGGCTTTAAGAGATTCTTGAGTGCAAAATGAAGCCTCGGAAGTCTAGTTTCCAACGGTGGTGGCCTTATATCTGAAATTCAAGTGTGCAAATGGATAGGCCTAATTTAGCAAGGGTTGCTCAACTCTCTCTTAACGGTTCATGCCCAATTTCTCCCCTAACTAATGTTCTTCTCTCTCCTCCAATTTTCTTCAAATCCAAACCTCTAAACAAGATATTTTAAATATTTTTTCAAAATTTCACCTCTCTTTCATTCATTTCTACTTTTTCCTTGCTCGGTTTATCGAAAAGCGCAACATTTAACGAAATGTGAGCCTTGGAAAATCGTAGGAACTTTGTTTCAAAAATGTTTTGAAAGAGAGGGTTTAAAGGTCTAAAATCATTTTGGTCAAAAGGCTTTGGTCCAAAAAGGGGTGTGAGGTTTGGGATTTGACGCTCTCCTTACCAAAGAAATCAAACCTTTGCACTGCACAACTTTCATGACCAAGTAAGCAATCAGTGGCGCACAAGTCTTAAGGGCAGTCAAAAATGAGGTGTCTACAGAAGGCTTGTTGTTCGAATTGGAATGATTAAACAAATGTGCGTTTTAAGCCCACTTTGTTGTGGCAAATCATGTTTTAAGCCCACTATGTTTGGTGGCAAATCCACATCTTTAAGCCCACTTGAGGTGGCAAATTCAAACCATTTTCGAAAACAAACATGAGTTGAATTGTTCCAAGTCTTGCGACTAGTCTATACTTGCTTGTGTGCGTCACATAGTAAGGTTAGATTAATAACCATAATAAGAACACATAATGTTTATAAAAAAAACATATCATGATTAGTAGAGGCCGATCTTTGATCAGGTGAGTGGGGGTGCTCATTTCAGGACCTTTGCCTCTCGTACCCAAGTTCCCGAGCCGAGACAAGTTTGGTGATGATGGACACGTGGCCTTTGGCATGAGTCAGGGTTTCCTAAATTTCTCCAAAAATAAAATATATAGGTGGTGACTCTATATCTGGAAAAGCAGTCTAATTTTGACATTATTTGATTTAAAATCGATTTTCTAAAAAGGATTGCCAGATTTGGACTCTTTGGTGATTATCAGTTTCACATTGCACTTGTGAGACTAGATTCGGAACCGCGGGAGTCCAAACTGTGAGGCCTTTCTTTTCAAACCATTCCGAAAGGCAGGGCACAAGAAAAAGATGACTCCACAAGTTCGTCCATACAGGGAGAGTTTCTAAGGCTTAGTCAGACCCATTGGTTTCAGGACGTCGAAGAAAAATCAGATATGTATCATAGAATCTCCAGACCCGTTGAAACGGTCAATGGATGGCATTTTGAATTTGTCTGGGAGCCTTACAGTAGCCTTAGTGTGCCCTTCCTCAATGTCAGAAATAGAGTTAAGTCCCTGTGCCTTTTTGAATTGCTTCTCAAGGTTAGCAATTTTTAAGAAGGCCAGGTTGAGATCATTAATATTAAGGGGAAAAGGCCCCTCATTAGGCTACACCAGGGGTCTGAAAACTCGAGCTTGAGCCAACCCTTCTCGAGGATTTGGGCCTTGCAAATCTTCAGCTGGCGGAGGTGGGTCAAAGTTTGGCTAGAGGCTCGGGACTTGATGTGTGGTAAATGCCCCAGATGGGCGCTGTATTTCAGCAATGGTCTCATCCTGCATGGCAATTCCCTGGTTTAGGGCCATTATCATGGCAACAACTTCTTCTGCACTCTAAGCCATCCCAGGTTTGTTGAGTTGGCAATTGACGAAATGGATGAGTGTAAGCTGAGAGCTGACTAACAAGGATTTCGACCTAGTTATACTTGATGTATCTGAACTGGATTAGTCTAGACAAGTTTGACTGGATTGGGCTTTTTTAGAATGGGTCCTTTGGCATTAGATGGATCTTTTTTGAGTTGGCCTTTGGGGATCAGATAGAATGGACCTTTGCTAAGTGGTTTTTTTCTGGGATTGGATGGACTGGGCCTTTACTGAGTTGAGTATGGCTCATTCTTTGGTTCAATCAAACCTAGCATTAAAAACAAATGCCCCATCAAATCGGCATACCAAGTATGTTGGTCAAAATAAAACAAGATACAATTTTGGGCACTAGTTTTGGTTTTGCTGAAAATTCACCCATATTAAACACAAATCCTTGGATTTTGACCCAAATTCTGATTCTGATATAACCCTCAAGTTTGAAAAGAAGCACCTCAAGATTAAGACTCTCCCAAGATTGCATCACACATTGCCAAAGGTTTTACATTTTGCACAAAAGCATTCAAAATGCCCTATGACAGTTTAGGGTTTCCCTGTCCTAGATTTGACATGATCTAGGGTTTTACTACTTCAAGCGAGCAGTTTCACAAAATCCTGCATACGGGTGAGCATCATGTCCTAAGTTACAACAATCACTATGGCTTTACTATATACAGCTAAGCTAAATGGTCAAAAGGGGTACCTCGGCAAGAGTACCTAATATACCTCTCACACCTAACACTGAGAAGTGAAAGAAGGATCAAGCAGTATGACGGTAATCCAGATCCAAGGGTTGTGTTTCCAACATGGTAGAGCCCACGACTGGCCAGCCTTTTAGTAAGCTTTTTAGGCAAGCCTCCAGCAAGCCATCCAGGAATAGCAGATGGAAAACACAGTGACTTAAAGTAATGATGCAAATGAAATGCAAAGAACATATATCTGTAAATAAAATTTCACATCATGAAGTTCAAGTCAAGTTTTCTAAGTCCCCAGTGGAGTCGCCAGAAACTATTGCTTGCTTTTCGTGCTCCTCAGAAGGTAGTTTCCTTGGATACGATAGCCCTACAGTTCGGACTCTCATGGTTCCGAATCTGGTTTCACAAGTTTAATGTGAAACGGAGAAACAAAAAAGAGTCCAAATGCGGAAAACCTTTTTAGAAAATTAATTTTTAATCAAAAATTCCAAAAATAGAATGCGTTGCCAGGTTTTAGAATCACCACCTAAATTTTTTTAGGAAATTTAGGAAACTTGTGACTCATGCCAAAGGCCATTAGTCCGTCATCACCAAACTGTCTTGGCTCGGGAACTTAGATATGAAAGGAGAAGGTCATGATTTAAGCACCTCACTCACTTGATCAAAGATCGGCTCTACTAATCATAATGTGATTTTTATGTACTTTATATACTCTTGTTTCGATTTATTATACTATCTTTAATACGTGATGCACACAAGTATAGACTAATTCACAAAAGTTGGAACGCTTTGATTTCATGTTTGTTTTGAAAAGTGTTTGAATGCGTACCACTCGAAAAAGTGATCTCATATATACATGATCAAATTATCCCAACTTAAGCGAAAAGCTCCATCCACCGGCATTTCAAGAGATATATCAACTAAGCACTTAGCCTCATGGTAATCATGGTTGACATGGCAACAATCACATGCATGCAATATACTAAAGTGAAAATGCTCACCTAGTACTCAACTGAGGCAAGGCAAACGAAAAAAAAAATAGTTAGAAAGAATGCATGATCCTAACAATGCAAATGGCTAATGCAACACATACAATATGCAAATAATAGGCTCGGCTACTAGCATGGCATGTAAGTCAATTCAAGGCATGCGATAAATCACATATTCGAGTAAAGAATTTGAAATTGACATTGGTTAGTAGGATGAGTCGAGCCCGTATGCATGCAAACTGAATGGATGCAAATCATGGAAGATGCTAAGGAAAACATGATGCTACTATTATAAGCAGATAAATAAAAAGGAGAAAGAAATAGGGGTTGGAAGACATACAACCTATTACATATTTAGCCCTCGCACAAGAGGGTCTGAAGGTTCAAGTGTCTGAAATAATTACTTATTACAAATCTGAATGAATAATAAACAACTATCTAATTTATTACAACAATAATATTACAACAAAAATATGTAAAAAATGCGCAAGGATTGCATGCACGTTGATGAAAACAGTCTTCAAAAATTGCTTTGTCTCCCTTGTTGGGAAACTGCCCTATGTTTATCCTCAGCCACTGCTCTATATTTCCCAAGACTGCTCTGTGTACCACATATTGAAGCCTACCCGGCCCCCAATAAGACCCGGCCGAGCCAAAACAAATCCAGTCATGCCCCTTTTTTTTCTTTTTTCTTTTTTTGTGTGTGCAGAAAACTATTTTTGGGCTCTGAGGTGAAAACGGTGAGGCAGAACATTTCTAAGCCATGTTTGTTCTTTCTGCTTTGCTCTATCATGGAGAAACTCAAGGGAAGAGCGGATTCAGTTCTAAAACCATCAATGGTCACAAGTTGATTACATGATGGTTTTGGACACGATGGGACAAAAAATTAATTAATGCAATGAAAGCCACACTACCCCTCTCTCCTATCATGAAATTAATTGAAGAAGGGAGGTAGATATGCCCCGAGAATCATCAAACATCACAAATTAGTATGTGATGACTCTAGAAGCAATGGATTTGGTATAATGTCCGATCGAATCAGACCAATTTTATTAATCTTTTTTATGTCAGTTTGATCAATTTTAAGCCAATTTTATTAGCCTTTTTCAACTTACGATTCCATTTCTTTATCTTTTATTTCATTTTTTCCAAAGGCGATATTTAAGTCCACTAAGTCCAAAAGCCATGTAAATGAGCAAGTATTGACTTAACTTGAGAAATGAGCCTTTCAAACCCTTTTCTTTGGGGGGAAACTACAAAAGAGGAGTCAAACTCATTTACGAGCGATAAGGGATTCGGAGTCCAACCCAAAATGAGCGATAATGACATAGTCGAACCCACAATAAGCGATAAGGACTCTAAACCCAAACTCGATAACAAGCTATAATGAAACCTTCTTTTGTGATTTCCAAGGGCCTAACTAGAAAGTTAGTCCCTTAGAAGTAAATACACCGATGATAAAGAAGAGTGACAAACAAGAGGTTGTGTTTAGCATAAGAGAGATTTTGGTAATGAACCTCCGAAGAGATTAAACCATTAAGCATGGAGGGTCTCTTTCTTATGCTTGAATAACAACCTTATGTTAAACACAACTCTTTGATCAAAAAACAAAGAATGGAGGGAGGTTGCAGAGATGATTATGCAAAGTTCATTATTATAAAGTGGGACTCTTTACTTGAAAACTAAGTAAATGAGACTATCAACTCAAATGGATTGGTGTCTAAGGCCTAAACAACCAAATCTATGTGGACTTACAACACTACAAACATGATATTCAAAACATAAACTAATTAAATGAATCAAACAAACCCTAAAACCAAAAAAACAGTGATAAAACTACTTCAACAGGAGGAAAAAAAATGAACAAAAAGAGGAGAGGACAATCTAGACAAGCATGCCTGCACAACAAACATGATATTCAAAGCATAAATTAATTAAATGAATTAAACAACCCCTAAAACCAAAAAAAAAAAAAATGGTGACAAAACTACTTCAAAAAGGGGAAGAAAGTGAACAAAAATAAGATAGAACAAGCTTGAGGAGGGGAGGCTAAATCCTCCCTTTTTGTGGATTAAGAATCACATACTTCAGCCCTTGAAAGTGGCCTCCGACTATGCACAAACTCAAGGAAAGTGAAGAAGATGATTAATGAAAAACAAAGGAAAAAGATGCTAATAGTTATACCTCTTTGAAGAGTATGTATGGTTGTTGAACAAACTTGATTCCAAACACCCTCAAGTTTATGAAATATGGTTTGAAACTTCAACAAAAAGCACTAATGGTGTATGTATTGCTCATGAAGATTTGAAGATCAAAGGAGTAAAGAAGATGGTTTTAGCTCTCCATATCCTTCAAAGCCTTTAGAAAAATCTTTTAACCTTTAATTCTAAATGTAGGGGGTCTATTTATAGAATTTGAGCCAACTTGGTCGAAAATATCTTCAAAAAACAACAGCTGGCGAATTCCTATCAGCTGTCTTGTTTGTTGCTAATGAGACTCGGTTGGGCCCAAAAATGAAAAGTCGGGTCTAAAAGGCACTTACAGACTATTTTTCATTGAAATCCAGCCAGGTCTAAACAAGCCACGGTCGGATCTAAACAAACCCGGTCGGGTCCAAAAGGACTGTTTTCAAGCTCGACTTCAAACGAGCATATCTCCCTCATCTTGACTCGGTTTTAGGTGATTCTTGTGCCTAAATTGAAGCCCTAGAAGTGTACTTTCCAATGGTGTGGCCTCATATCTAAATTCTAAGTGTACAAAGAGGTATGCCTAATTTAGTGAAGATTGTTCATTTCTTTCTTAACGGTTTGATGCTCAGCCTTTTCTCTAACTAGTTTTCTTCCAGCCCCTTTTGTTTCCGTCAACTCCAAACCTATAATAAGATGTTTTTAAATATTTTTTAAGGAGTTTAAATATTTCATTCATTCTGTCTTATGATTTTCATCTTGGAACATTTTATCTGTAGTTCAACTATATGTAGAGAACACCATTGTTTTTTTAATTAAAGTGCAAAATTAACTTTGCTAATAATAGTGACAAAATTACCTAAACATCCTTATATAATATTTCTTTTTCTCTATTCTCTAATACATATAATTTTCTATCTTAATAACATATTTAACAAATTAACTCATAAACAAGATTTGTTTTTAAAGCATTAATTTCATATTCTTGTGGAGGAAATAAGAATTTGAAGACGATGTCTTGATTAATAAGGAGGATAGAAATACCTTCATTTGTGACTGTAAAAGGTGTTATCGTGGTTAGAAATGGAGTTCCTAATATAATTAATTGGGACATATTTTTGACTAACAAGAATTCAGTATTTAAACAAATACCATGATTGCAGATTTGGGTATGAGATATTTTATAGTTGATTTCTATAGATCAGGGTATTTAAGGATTGATTAATTTTTTAAAAATATTTAAAAGGTATAAGACCCTCTCTAATACAATTGAGATCAACACCGGAATCAACGAGTGTCATTGTTGTTAAAATGAAATCATGTATTACTACTTTAATTTCAATATACCATTTTTGAAATGTAATAATATTAAGGAGTAAGAGTCATTGACGACAAGTGGTTGTTTTTTAGGTTTTTTGTTGGATAATTCCTGGAGGTGTGGTTCATAAGGAAATGATGTATCTGTAAGGAAATTATCAGTATCAACTGAATTTTTTTCAAGAACAAGAACTCGAGATTGTAAATTTTGAACATCTATTTTGAGGTTGCAGATTTTGTTTTGTAAATCTTCGATAGTATGTGTATTTAGTGGGGTTGGTACTTTATCAAGGACATCTTTGAAATCATACTTGTCATATTTTAATCCTTGAGTAGTGTTTATGGTTAGAGCATTTTTTTGTTTGGAATTTGAATATTTGAATATAGCTTGTTGCTTCTTTTCTATATTATCAATATTGTCGATGAATTCAAGAATCATTTTTCTTGTGCTGTTAGAACATTAATACTAAGACCTTTGATTTCTAAAATGGCCTTATAATAATTATTTGTTGATTGACATAGACATTCATGAGTGGTGTCAGGATGATCTTCAGGTTCTTCATCAAAAGAACTACTAATATCAATTATCAATTTCATTGAGTTGTAAGTCATTGTCAGAAGAATTTTTAGAAGCATTTTCAGAATTAGATTTAGGTTCTTTCTCAAGAAGAATAATTGATTCTAATTGATTTTTAAATTCATCAAAAATATCAAGTTCATGGATTTTCTTTTTGGTTAGGCAATTATTTGCATGATGACCAAGTTTGCACATTTCCAGCAGGTGACTTCCTTTCTGAGTAGCTACTAGTACTTAATATGGCTGCTAACCCGGTGAGCAGAAGAAGTAATTATCTCCTGCTGTTTGGAGGAACTTGGTTTGGATTTAGATGTGTTCTTGGAGTTATTTGACTTGGTGAATTTTCTTTTAATATAATGAGGTTTCTTTTTGTAATTTGAAAATTTGTTGTAATATTTTTTTGTGGAATACTTACAAGTTTTGCAGATAGGGGTTCTCCGAGAAGAAGATTCAGATACAGAAGGAAGGATAAAATTGTAACCAAATTGATAACAAAATTGGTCGAGTTCGGTTCGACCAGTAGTTCTTTTCTTTTTTAATTGACTTTTTAGATTGATATCATTACATAAAGATAGACCTTCAGCGTTGATTTCAAATATAAGTTTACCAAGAGTGTATTGATTGTAGAAGATTTGGCCATTGTGTTTGGAGTGGATTCGAGTTTTGACTTTTTCGGTGAAAAACGTAGGAAGTCTTGTAATGAACTGTTCTTTCCAAAAATCTTGGCTAGTGTCATGCCTTTGATAGAGTTTGGAGAGGAATATATCCTTGTACCAACGGAAATGGGTTAGGCTTGGACATCATAAATTGAAAAGGAATTCTTTGGATCTTTCAAGAATAATTTGAGTATTGCCAATAAAATGTGTTATAGCAGTAACAAGGGTGGTGACGACATCACTTATTGGTTGTCGAGTTGTAAAATCAAGGATAAGAGTGTCATTTTGATCTCGTTTCATAGCAGTTAAAATAACTCGACGTTGCTCTTGGATCAGGTAGTTGTCCCACCAACCTTTGAGTTGGCTAGTAAATCTTGAAAGAACATGCTATAATGATTCTGGTTTAAACCCAACCCTTTTATTGCTTTTGGATCTGAGAACCCTTGTATTTAACTGTTTTTCAGCTTATTTCCATCTTGTTGTTTGTTGAGTTTGACCATTGGGAGTTTTAGTCGTGTTTGAAACAGGTTGGGAAGTTAGTTTTCCAAAGTGTTGTTGTCCAGAATTTTGCTTGTTTGCTCGAGCGACCATTCATGCGCTCGAGCGGTCTTTCTTGCGCTCGAGTGAACTTTTGCAGGTCTGAAACTACTGGGAGGGGGTCATTGTGCACTCGAGCGGTGGTTTGGGTTGCTCAACTGGTGTCTTGATTTGTGTCTGTTGCTCGAGCAACCATTCCTTCACTCGAGCGATTTGTGCGTATATCAGTCCGAGAGACAACCTTTTTCAGTCACTTTTCATCTCTTTCTCTCTCTAAACATTCCAAAACCCTAGATCTACTCTCTCTCTCTCTGTCTTTCTCTCTCTCTCTCTCTCTCTCTCTCTCTCTCTCTCTCTTTAGTTCTTGAACTTTTGCTCCAAATACTCTCAATTCGTGAGTTTCCTCACCCTAGTCCTTTGGAGAAAACCTTTGAGCACGTCGAGGGCTTTGTTTTAATTGGAGCATCTACTATTTTTGACACTGTTAAGTTTTACCCGTCTTTTGTTTAAATAAATTTTATTATGAGAATTATAAGGGAGCATTGTATTCTTTTCAGAGTAAGTTATGGTTGATTGTGAAATCTTTTTGAATAATTTTAATTGATAAAGAATCGATGTCGAAATCTATATCTTGAGGAAAACAACTAAAATCAACATAGTTTATATGTGGAATTTTGTTAGATTGTCTTTGGGTAGAATGTAAAGGTATGTCTATTGAGTGGCGAGGAGGTTTTTGAGGAGTTTGTGTAGGATGATATCTTGTGGAGTATTACGAAACCATTTGGATTTTGAATAATAGTATTTGGATTAGTTTGAGGTTAAGGTAAGGGCTGGGACAGCGTTAGGGATTACCCATGTATCTTCATTGTCATCTACATCAGCTTGTAAGACTTCTTCCCAAGTTATAACTTGAGGAGCCATAACCTCAGCATTCTCTTGATGAGCATGAAATAAGGGGTTGTTTGGGATGTTCTAAATAAGTGTATTTTTTGACTTTTTATAAAAAGATGTGTAGAAAAGTAGAGAGGAGATATTGACCGATGTCATCCAAAAAAGATTAAAAGATAAAAAGATGGACTAAATTAGTGTATGCCAAACCACCCCTAAGATAGTTGATTGTTTAGGGTTTAGAGCAATATATTTGAATTTAGGACAAGAAGTGGTCATAGTTTTGAGATAAACACGATAACAAACCATAATATTGAATGTAGTACTTGTGTCCTTTGAGCTATTGGAGAGTGTATTTAATTGCTTTAATTTCAATTTGAAAGTCGTTGGAGTTGTTGTATCTTGGTTTTGAAGGAGTACAATTCGATTTGGACTTGTTGGGATTGTTCATTCACGCTTGTTTTCGTTGAAAAGTTCTTTGGGAACTTGGAAAATTTGTTCTGGTGATGACACTAGTCTTTTTGGGGGTCAACACTACCTTTCTGCCTTACTCTTAGTGTCGCTGCTAGTTTAAAGGATCGACACCACTAGTTCCAAGGGTTGACCCTTGTCTGCTACTGCGTTATAGGCGTTGCTACTAAAATAAAGGGTTGACACCAATGGTTCCAAGAGTTGACCCTTGTCTGCTGCACACATTGGTGTTTCAACATTTCTTCTTGAGCGTCGACAGCACTGTCTTGAGAGTCGACCTCTGTGAGTACATTTCAGATTTTTGAGTACGGTTTGGGCCCTACTTTTTGAGGGTTTTGATTAATTCTTTTCATTTATTTTGGGGCTATTATTCTACTACTATAAATAGGCTCCAAAAACACTTTTCTCATTATTTCTTTTCTCTCTCTTTCTTTTATTTCATCTCTACACCGTGAGTCTCCCTTCTCTCTCTCGAAACTCAACTTTTTCACTTAGATCTTTAGATCTAATCACCTAGAGCTATCTTTTCACCTTAGTCCTTTAAGAAAGATTGTAGATCTCGTCAAGGACTTCCTTTTGATCCAAGTAGTTCGTGGTTTTGTCACCGGTGATTTTTTGGTTGTCTCCTCTTCCCTTCAAGAGATAAGGATTTCTTTGCTCCTTTTCAATACCTCATCTAAAGATAGACATGTGGTAGTTTTATTGCATAAAAACCATATTCATTACGATTTCCTTGAAAGTCATAAAAAGGGATCTAGGGTTGATATATGTGATTAAAGTTATTTAGTTGGTTGTCGTTTGGGATAATTGGAGAGTAGTTAAACATGTTAATGTTGAGAGGGAGAAAAGCCCTAATTTAATATTGTTGACTTAATGGATTTAAATGGAAGGATGTTGAATACTATTTTGTATTTTGTTAATATGGATTGTGTAATTGTCTTAATATCTAAAAGGGAGAAGTAACCATGGTATTGGAATTGTTTGGATTAATCATGTTGAGTGGGGTTAGGTTATAGGTTTGGCATCAAGGTTGTGGTTTTTAATTAAATGAAAAGAATGAATCTTTGGAAAATGATTGGAGTAGTGTGGATTGGCAAATAAGGGGAAAAAAAAAATTGGAAAGAAAATGAAATAATAACCCTTCATAAATTAATAATGAACTTGGGGTCGGATTTTGAGGCCTTTATACATTATTATTGTTATTGGACTTTGTACAACAAGTACAACGCAACGGGAAAAAATTTCAGGTCATATCTTAGGTGATAAAAGCGAAGAATCTTGTGGGTAAATCACGTGCTTTAATAAATGCGAACAACGAACTCCCAGCAGTGGAGTGATACCACAATATAAGTATCACCCACACAAGTCACAATGCAAAGGCTGGATCGGTCTCATAATGGGAGAGAGTTAGAGAGAGAGTATATAAAAATGTTATGGGTAAAAACTACATAACGTTTCTGATATCAATATATTATTCAAATATATAATCAGATATATAACCATATGTATCAATCTATCCATATCAGTTGATATGATAGATATAGATATCAAGAGTGGGTTATCCAAATAGGTTTTGAATTCAAATTCAAAACTTCCATGGATAAGGTTCAAAAGGGTCATAGGTCATGTCACATGGGCTCCCAATTTCTAACATCTCCCATTCGCACATGAGTTGGCTTGACACAGCCACATCTCTATCTCAATCTCCCCAAATATTAAACAATCACATACTAGCCAATGAATCGTGCGACCGTTGAGAAACACCTGCATGTGGGAGCTCTATACTAGAAACTCAAAATGAGCCAGCATAGAGACATCAACTCAAAAAGAATAGAAATAGTGTCTGATATACCCCAGACCCATCTAATTACACCGGTCCCAAAAAAAAAAAAATCTCTAATCCCTCAAAAAGAGCATGTTTGACCCTCTTAATTCTTGCAATATATTCACACTCAATCTGCCTCTCATACAGAGCAATGTGAGTTGCCGGCAGTGAATATACAACAGTGGTGTAATATTAGATGATCTTCCCTTTGCCCTCATGCCATTTAGTTTAGGATTGATCGCTTTCCCAGTGATGTCCTTTAAGGGCGAATTATACATGACCGCAACCAACATACCAAAGTAGCAGATCATCAACCCCTTACCTTATAACATAGTCAAAGGTCACAAAAGAGTACATAAATGAAAGTCATATCAATAATGACACGTAAGACTCACATGGTTAGGAAACAGGGATCCATTCTCTCACCTCATTACTCAGTCGCCAAGCACATATAGTATGAATATATGTTACGTTGGAGTAACTCTTCAAAAGAAAAAAAGTGACGTCATACTCAATACACCATACAGACATTAGTCTAGTCGCTTTCTAGTGCCTAACCTGAATTCTCTATTTGCTCGTCTTTCAGGTGCCAAATGAGATCTCGCATTTGGCTAATCATAACAGGCACAACATGGAAAGTGTGTACTAACATCCATGTTTGGTCCTTATCATGACCTCAACTTGGTTGTAACCAAGGCGACATACATAGGGGGTGTTTGTTTCAGCTTTTCAAAGCTAACTTATAGCTTTTAGCTTTGAAAAAGTTATTTTGGACTGTTTGGTTAAACTTATTTCAAATAACTTCTGATTTTAACAGCTTATTTTAACTCAAAAAAACTGATTCTGAGAAGTTGCTCACCCCTTACTTCTGATTATCAACTTCTGCTGTGGACATGTTAACTTATGGTTATACTCTTAGATTTTTTTATTTTTTATTTTTTTAAAAATAGAAAAAGACCTAAATGGACTATAGATTATTATTATTTTTTTTTTTATGAGAAATGTAGACAAGTATTAAATAAAAAAAAATAAAAATTAATTGAAAAAGCTATTTCATAGCTTATTTAACAAACACTACTCAGCAACTTAAATCTATAATTCAATAGCTACACCAAACAGATTAACAATTTCTGATTAAATTCATAATCTATAATCTATTAAGCTATAATCTATAAGCTGTTTTAACAGTCACACCAAACGAGGCCATAGTGGATAATTTAAACCTCCATTGGCTCTAAATAAAAATAAACCACTAGTCTCATCCTTGCTCGCTGACAAGCACCAAGGGCGATTGCTCGTGTGAATGAGCCAATCTTGCCTGCTGACATCATATTTACTAATCATTAAGACACAAACCATAATAGTGTCAACATCCCATCATCTCACAACAAATAAGTGATCGATTTTAAAAAAACACGACCACAGCTTGTACAATTCTAGATTCCAAACATAAGCCTTATCAGCACCTCTTGCGATAAGTATATACAACGGAATCCACCATGTGCGCCTCATATGAAGTGATTCAAGGTCACTACCTCTTGCGCAATAACCTCTCTAAAGATATTTTGGTGACCAATCTGTATTCATTCAAGATGCACCCAACTAGCACATTGAATCTTACAAAGAGCAAATTAATATACTACTAGTAAAGCATTCTATCCACAGTCTAATGAGCAAGTCAATGTCTAAACAACTCAGTTGACCATTTACCAAAGATAACACTTATCATGCCGAATACGCCCACATAGCATACTTTAGGCTCCCACAACAAAAAAAGATCAAGGAATAGAGGTCATCTATTTCTCCCAAAGATAATCTGAGGATTTACTCAATAGCTAAGGCTCTAACTTTTACCGATAGATAAGTCAATGGGTTTGCAATTTTGCATCTAGAATCATTCTAGGATATTCCTTATGTAAGTCATCAAAGACAAACCGAGAATTCTCCCAAAACAATCCCTAAGGATCGTACATCCGAGCATATATATTATATCACCCATGTCCATCATATCTAAAACAGAGGACTGCCTACCCTAGGTGGTGACAACCTTATAAATTCCTGGCTCATAATGAGTAAGTAAGGAAAAACTTCTTTTTGGACCATTGATCATGCCTCAGTGGTCTTCATCGATCATCGTCGGCCTATCATGGCTTGACGAAATCTAAGAACCACTATTTGGATAACTGTTTTAGGCTGTAAAAAATTTATTGGAACTAGCAACCTCTTTGCGCTCCTAACTTTTCACCATAAAAGCAGAAGGTAAATCTATACGGATCTACTTATCTAATTCTCCAACAAGAAATTGGGTCACAATGTCCACAAATCAATGTTCTGAATTTATGTCAATCATAGCCTAAGTCGAAATAACCTCACTCCCCAGGAGAAAGTCTTCTCTTGGTCTACACCTTCCTCAATGGTGCGACTTTTCGGTATCTAGCGAGCCTTATGCCTCAACAATGACTATCCAAATTACGCATAACTTTAGAACAGCCAATATAATGGAAAGTCAACCAAATTATAGAAATGGTTAATCCTCAAAGACTTTGTCTTAAACTGCGCAACATTGATCCACTTTCTAAAAACAGGAGACTAGAGCCTTTGGAATTATCCTAGGCTCTTTATTATCTTGCGAAGTAATCATGAATGTTTCCTTCTCAACCACCCAGTATGACTTGGAAAATTTTCACATTCGCTACCACGCAACTAAGAATGTAGAGTATTCTTCTCTAATGGAGTAATCCATTAGTAGGCACATCGCTCCCACTGTCCCTAGGATATTGGAAATTTCTCTCTATTCTCAACTAGGCTACATATAGCGCTATGCTTAGAATTCTCTATCTTATAGTGTTCCAAAACTCTATTCACGTCACCTTTACTAAAAAAAATTTATGTGACTTAGTTACACTACCACACAGCTTCTTAACTATATGCACATGACCCGGAGGGTTTACATGACAACATACAATAATGCGCCACATGACCCTATGTGTTTACAAGACAGCATACAATAATGCGCTATAGAAGCCTAGGTCTTAACTTTGCAACCTTATAAGAAGTAAAATAAAGATAAGCTGCTTAACGGTTACAGATCGCCCATTGATGGCTCTCCACTAACCCATTACTCAAATAGAGTGTAAAATCTGATATGGAGGGCACTTAGTCAGGGATATAGGCAACAAACTAAAGTGCAATTCCCAAGTAGGAAACATTTTGCGCCATCATCCACCTAACATTAACAATAATTAATTCCTTATCTCTATTACACTCTTGTGTTGCTGAGTACTAGGAATAATCAATTTTCTAAGCATCCATTTCTCTTCATAGAGCTTTCTAAAAAATAACTCAAATAGATAGTCACCACCTTGGTTAAAACTAAAAGCACAAAAGCTCTTATCTAATTAATCTCGATCTCATATGTGCAATGTCAAAAATCATTTCAAAACTTTTTGACTTATGGGAGATCAAATAGTCTTGACTAAGATGCGTATCGTAATCTATAAATGTGTCGAGATTTGGGGCTAGCTATCATACCCTTACACATATCCAGTCACAAATATCATAGTGGACTAAATGCGCCAATACAAATGCCCTTTTGCGACTTTCCTGCTTACTTTGTGCGCAACCATTGCGAACAAAGTTACACATTCACACGAGAGCAGAATGTCACAAGCGAGTGGGCCCGAGAGGGCCTACTCAAATCATTCATGTCTTCTTCTCATTAATGTGATTGAGTATAATAAGCCACCGATTCATGACCAATGTCATAAACTAATTCCATTCATCCTAATGTGTGAGTTCTCGAAGACAAGTTTTAAAGGTTTAGGCCCAACTAGGTAATGATTCACGACTAATTAATGTTGATAGATCATAAAAGGATGTCATGGAGATATCAAGTGCGTCTAAGTCACAAATTTAACTAGTAAGTGCTAATCCCCTGCACCTTCAAGTCAATTTTTGTTCTCTATACACTTTACTACATCTAGTTGAAATATAACAATGCTCCTCTTGCCATATATGTTTCTCGCTTCATAGTTACTTGCAATTAATTCCACTATCCATAAGAAGGAGAGAACAAGCTATCAATCTATGACAGCTCCTGAAGTAACTTAAGCGCGAATTAGGCTAAAGAGTCTTATTCAACACAATCCTCTCACAAGCGATGCGTCAAATTCTTAGAGTCATAACAACCTTGTCGACTTTGACCTTTTCATTACTATGCTACAACGTTTGCACTTAGTGGTAAACGTTATTCAAAAAATGTTAGCCTAGTAAAGGAATCATACAAAGAAGCACCTCCTCATGTCTCACACTCAAGTGTGGAAACAGTAAGTGTCTAGACTTAGACAAGTTGGCAATGCTAATAGATTTTGCAGCCACTTGACGCTAATCTCTCTACTTAGTTGTAGACACCCCATTTTTGATCGACCTCAAGACTTGGACGTCATCGTTTGAACACTTGATGATCACCCTTGTTCGTGTTCGTTTTGAGTTCTCCAAGGTCCCAGCCGCGCGCCTTGCCTCAAGACCTCTCAACTTGACTGTTTTGTGCTTGGTTGTGGACCAAGCATTTGTGTTTCTGTTTTGAGGGAAGCGGGTGGCGTGTTTGCCATTTCCTCAACCCACCGACCATGGTCTGAGGTCACCGGCCATGATTTCTTTCTACCGGCCAATTGTATTGGCCGACCGGCACTGTATTTGGTCGGCCGGCCATGTGTGTTGGTCGACCAGCCCCTTTGTCTGGCCGAGACCTTTTCTTTTCCTTTTTCAGGCATTGTGCATGCCAGCTGTGCCAGCTGGTGAGCACAAATTCTGCCCTCCATACACGTGTATAGAGGGATTTCATTCTTATACTTAGCTTTCCTTGGAAGCTTAGAATTGGAATTCCTATAAGAGGAGGACCTCCCCTCCCTTTCCAGGGGTTAAAGAACCTGTGATATAAAATATATATCACTCTCTCTCTATATCTCCCCTTCTCTCTACATTTGTGTGTGTATTAGTGTTCTAAAGGGTGTTTTGGTTCATATTTTTGCACTAAAGCACTTAGTGTTACACCATACTTTGATTACTGAGGTGTTGAGGGGTTGATTTCAGAGTTTTTGAGTTGGTTTTGATCAGAAGGAGGTGCTGGAGTTGATGTTCTTAAAGTGTTCTTCAAGGGTGAGAACTACCCCTTTTATTCCCCATTTTGCCTTAAGCTTTTAGCCTATCTTGCATGCTGTTTTAAGCTTAGTGTATAACTTATAAAAGTTCTATATTTCCATGCTTAAGGTGTTTGTTTAAGGTTACTTTTGGGTTGGGGGTTGTCTACTCCCTCTTAGGCCTTGTTTGGCCTCTTTTTGTGACCTTCTTCTTGAGCCTTGGAACCCTTTTATTTTGACCTTCTCACCACTGAAATCCAAAGGATTTTCAGTGGTGGAGAAGTGGTTTTGAGGTCTTGTATATGGGAGGGACACCCCTCTCCCCTTATGCCTCATTTGCTTACATTGTTGCCTTGTAAAGGTAGCATGTTGGTTTAATGTGTTTTAGCTTCATTTCAGTGGGTATTTTGTGTTAGTTTATCATGTTATACCTCTGTTTCATGTTGGTTCGTTGGCTTATTGCATGCATCATGCACTTGCTTTGCAATCTTCTCATTTGCCTAAACATGTATCATGCATTTAGACCATCCTTCTTGCATGTTTTAGCTTGACTTCATGAAGCTTTTATCCATGTTGTGACATGTTTAAGCTCTTTTTGGTGTTGATTTGGTCATGTTTTCCATGTTTTGTATAGCCACCATGCATTTTAGCTTGTTAGCTTTGGGTGTGTGAGTCATGAGCATGCTTTACTTGGGCTATTTCAGTATCGATTGTTGCATCTCATATGCCATCTTAGAATAGCCGAGCCTATCTTAGTTGCATTCTTGCATGTGTTGCATCAGGTATCTCAGCATAGTTAGGATTCATGCATGTTTTCTAATTAGCTCCTTTCTTTGGCTCGGAGTACTCGGTAAGTGTTTATGCTTTAGCATCCTTGCATACGTGTGAGTGACTGCCATGATAGCATGCTTACCATGAGGCTATATGCTTATGTGATATAACTACCTGAATGCCTGTGGGTGAAGGTTGGGTTGCTTGAATTGGAATAATTCGTCGAAACCCGTGTTTTAGCCTACTTACGAGTAGCAAACTTCAATCCATTTTCAAAACAAACGGATATGCGATGCTTTGTTCCAACTTAGGCAATCTAGTCTATACTTGTATGCTCTGCGCATCACATAGTAATTCTAGGTTAAAAACCAGAATAAGAGCACATGTGTTTTCAAAAAGAAGATATCATGCTTAGTAGTGGCCGATCTTTGATTGGGTGAGCGGGGGTGCTCATGAAATGACCTTCCCCAATCGTAGCCAAGTTCCCGAGCTGAGACAACTTTGGTGATGATGGACACGTGGCCTTAGGCAACGAGTCAGGATTTCCTAAATTTCCTTAAAATAAATATTTAGGTGGCGACTCTGTATCTGGCAAAGCAGTCCATGTTTGGCACTTCTTTCTTAAAAATCAATTTTCCAAAACGATTTGCCAGATTTGGACTCTTTTGGTGATTTATCAATCTTGCATTGCACTTTGCGAGATCAGATTAAGAATCGTGACATCTGAGTCCGAACTGTAGTATACCCAAATGAACAAAACGGGATTTCTCTCGGGACATTCGGGGACGTCTACATTAGTGTTAATAGATTTTTCTGCTACTATGTGCTAATCTTTTAACTTCAAGTGATACTTTAATGCATACTCTCATAGTGCATGGAATTTTGCTCCATCCACTCCCAACAATTGGATAGAGAGCAAAACACTGCTCATTCTAGCTACTCATCTTACACTTAATGACTAATTCATTTAAGCTCACATTTCTTTTATAACGTGACTCTTGAATGTTACTTCATCAAATGATGCAACATCATTACAAGTCAAATTATAAAGTCAATGCGCGCAGCTCAATAGTCAAGATCATATACAGATCTATTGAAGGCTTACTAGTTTCATAACTCCAAAACTCGCCAACCAAAACTACGTAGCATGCCGCTATCCATAGTGCACACATTAGTTTTTATTATGCCAAACAAGGCAACAAACCCACAGCGACTTTGAGTCATGTTTCCTTTGGCTCAATTAAGGTCTGACCTAAAGTCTCCAAGACTTTTGCTCATCTAAAGAATAGCATTACATTGTTCACATTTGAACATCTCTACTAAGTCTAGGTCAACCAAATTAACTTCCATAAGCCAAGTCAATTTAGAGAGAAATTCGTATTGGGATTAACTTGATTAGCATAATATAATTTTGCCACAAAAATCTAAATTAAATAGTAACATTATTACACAAGTCACAAGATCGAAAATCCGCTATGCTCGTAATCATCTCTTGCGCCACAGGTGACAATTATCCAAAATTTAATTTAATTTATGCCCAAAATATTAGTTTTCGGGAGTAAATCTACAAAGATTTCTCTCAACCGAATAACATCGCACTGACTATGGCATGTCTAAAAAACATGATAAAATATTCTAATTCCATACAATAGCATTGTAATGTAGATTCACAATCAACTCATACTATGTTACATTTAATAATGGAATTTAAATAAAAAAAACAATGAATCGTGCTATTCTAATTACAACATATTAGAAACTCTAGGAAAAAAAATAACAATATGCTGGATTTAATATTTAGATTATGCCATAACATAAAGTATATCACTTCTGAAATTTTCTAGAATTTTCTGGTATTTTTTGGAATTTTAAATAATTAATAAACACACAAAAAATCATAAATAAATATTCTAGAATCTAGAAAAATACAACAACCATACCAGCAAATAGTAAACCATAACAGTAGTCTACAATAAAAAATTCAGCCCCAGAAACTTAGTCATGCAATCCCAAAAGCATTTTAAAGCAGAAATAATGAATTATTATTTTAGGAAAAATATTTTTTATTTTCATAAAATTTTGAAACTTTTACAGAAGATAGAAAATTTGATTCTGAGTCTAACAGTACCAACCACGCTTAAAACAAAGCTACAACGAATTGCTTATGACCATTTAATGCAATTTTAGATTTAAAAAAAAAAAAAACAAACAGACCCTTACACGCAGCTGTCAAACCAGCCAAGCCGGCGTGGAAAACGGCGCGACTCGGCTCGGTTCGTGGCTCAGCGCACATGGCGCAACTCGAAGCGGCACGGCTTAACGCGAGCGTGGAAGGGCACAAGTTGCGCCCGTGGAAAACGCAAACACCGCGTGGGAAGTGCGCCTGGCGCGTGACAGCGTGTGGCAGCGCGTGGAAGCATGTGCCTGCCATTAATGGCGTCATCTGGCATGTGCGACTCACACGCCGCCTTCCGGGGTGTTTTCTGGTCTTATTTTGGTACTTCCGGACTCCATTTTCCAAAATAAAAATATTTGTGGTCTCTTAAAAGACATTTAATGGACATAAAAGATTAGGTGTATTACACTCTCTCTCTCTAATGAGAGTGGAAGTGCAGAAATCCTGCACTTCATCTTCCTCCTCAAGCCATCAAAAAACAAAACGAACCCAAATTAGGGTTTGATGTGCTTCATCAATCGTAAATCCAAATCTAACAAATAATATATGGTTTCAAAGGTCTCGAAACAAGGATTCTACATATGTAAGATTTGTAAACTGAAATTAAAGCATGTAAAACCATCATGCATGTAAAGTTTTGAAAAATTATTAATTTTTATGCATATATCGTGTATATATTTATATAAAATTATACACATATTTTAATGCATAAAATAAGCACAAAAATACCCATTAAGGCTCTGATACCAATGTAAAACAAGTATAACTCAGCGGGAAAAAATTTCAGACCATACCTTAGGTGATAAAAGCGAAGAATCTTGTGGGTAAATCACGTGCTTCAATAAATGCGAACAATGAACTCCCAGCAGTGGAGTGATACCACAATATAAGTATCACCCACACAAGTCACAGTGCAAAGGATGGATCGTTCTCATAATGGGAGAGAGTTAGAGAGAGAGTATATAAAAATGTTATGGGTAAAAACCACATAATGTTTCTGATATCAATATATTATTCAAATATATAATCAGATATATAACCATATATATCAATATATCCATATCAGTTGATATGATAGATATAGATATCAAGAGTGGGTTATCTAAATAGGTTTGGAATTCAAATTCAAAACTTACATGGATAAGGTTCAAAAGGGTCATGGGTCATGCCACATGGGCACCCAATTTCTAACAGACTTAAGGTCTCGTGAGAATTGGATTGTGGTCTTACGTGTATTTAATACATATGCTTAGAGGTTTTGTCCTTGGTCATCGGTGGAGGATAATATTGTTGTGTTGAATAATATCATGCATGTAGTACACTTGTGTTATTATGCATTCTAGTTTGTTGAGATGGTTGGAAATGTTCACGCGCTAAGAATAAAAGGTACCATTACCTTCCAGCTAGTGCTTGGAGAATTGGTCACGCTTAGAATGAAAGGTTTCAGTACCTTCTAGCTAGCACCTGGAGAACTTGGCAGAGGTACCATTACCTTCCAGATGGTGTCTGGTAAATTGGCAGAGGTACCATTACCTTTTAGCTTGTGTCTGGCAAATTGGCATGTTGTTATGAAAATGTGTATCCTTGGCTCACCGTGCTTAAGGCAGGTAGAGCATTGTTTCATTTCTCATTTTGTCTCAGTGTATCCTTATATATCATGAGTAAGAGATGGTTATGGTTGGGTGAGGTCGGGTTATTTTATGTGATAGTGTAGTAATCATTGTACAGTTATTGATTTCGTATTTGTATTAGGACATATATGTATGTACATAGCCGTATTGAACGAGTTGTTGAAAGTGTTTCTTGACCATGGTCTTAGGGCCAGGGAAATTTTATGAATGTATCAAAAGTGAATGTATGTTTTGTATTGAGCGTAAATAATGAGAAGTAATCGGGTTCACAGTATTTTTAAAACAACCAGTTGTGATGCGTTATTTATAAATGGGCAACGAGAAAGAAAAGTGAATTGTTTGTGTTGTTAGGCAAATTGAATGATTTTGTGAAAAGTACCTATATGAGTATATTTTCATTATAAATAGTCACATTATGTATATGATATGATTTAAGCATTCACGATCATAGCTATCTATATGTTGTTATTGTTTAGAATCATGTTGAGATCCCTACTAAACTTTATGTTCATTGCACGTTGCTAATACTTTTTCAGGTGAATGTCGAGAAGTATTTCAAGATTAAGGATCTTCTTTATCTGTTGGCCACGAGGCCTTTTATTTGTGGGCGAAATGCCATTAGTGTAAAGGTATTAAACCCTTTCTTTTAATTTAAGAGATGTAAGACTACGGGTAACTTATTAAATTATAACTATTGTTGCATTCATATTGTATTTGAATGAGGGAATCTTTATTCATGTGTTCCTGTTGATGTAAAGAGCTTCTGCATGTTGTCTCTGGAATTAAATCTATAATAATGGTTTGGTAATAGAATCCGAGGAATAAAAAGTGGGGCATGACAACTTGGTATCAGAGCCAGCCTAATTTGAATACCTTGGGCTCGTAGGGAGTGATTTTTACTGCAATGGGTTTGATATGCTTGGTGAGGATGTTTGCATATAGTTAGGATTAGCGCTAGGACTTGTATGTTGCATTTATGTGAGCATGGGATTAAGTTTAAGGTCTTGTCGGAAACATGCCTAATCAACATGGTTTCTGATAGGAATTCCTTGAGAGTTATGAGATGAGTGTCTATCTTTGAGGACTTGATTCGATTGTGTGTTTAGGTGTTTAATTGTTTATACGCAATAGAAATTGTATGTTTCGGGAGCCAAGTGTGTCTGGTAGCTTAGCAGTGGTGAGTGTGTATCTTGGGGAAGGTCGTTGTGTTGGGCAGTAAGTTCGGTTTTGTTTTTGGAAATTATGGGATGTCTACATGAGGGAATAGAGGACGAATAGGGAGTAGGATTTTCGGTGGAGGCACAATGGTTCCTTTAGCACCTATCGTTGTAGCATCGGTTGTTGGCGAGGAAGTTGCTCGCGAGATTGTTAGAGTGGTGCAAGATGCTCTGGCTTGCAATGAGAGTGACAACGGGTGTACCCTCAAGCTTACTAAGGAGTTTCTTCGCTCCAATCCACCGAACGTTTTGGGGGAGGCTAAACCGTTAGAGGCGAATAAGTGGTTGGAATATATTACCAAGACTTTTGATATGCTCAGAGTCGAGCATGAAGGGTTAAGGATTTATTTGGTGACTTTCCAACTGAAAGGGGTTGCTTGGTATTGGTGGAAGTATGCTAAGGACATAGTAGGTAACATGTGGGTTGCTCTCACGGAGGCCTTTTGGGCCAAGTACTTCTCTCCTTCCGCTCATGAAAGATTGAGGGAACAGTTTCTTGAGTTGCGCCAGATGCTACTTTTTTGGCGAAGTTTGAGATGCGATTCACTAGTTTGTTGAGGTTTGCTCCAGAGGAGCATCGTTGTCATGAGTTTGAGAGGCGGTTGTGTGATGATATTTGGAAGAAGGTACCTGGATCTATGCGGAAGAATTATTATGCCCTAGTTGAGGCGATGGCCCATGTAGAGGCTGTAGTTGTGCGTGTTGGTCAAGTTAGGGAGGAGACTATCTCGGTAACTCCTACGGTTCATAAGCACTCTAGAGTTAGTAAAAGGTAAAGGCGAGTGCATGCTCACTCCCAGGCTCAGTTCTTGTCTTCGTCGGGGATTTTGAACTTGTCCGTTGAGAGGTCCAGGAAGCATCAGGCCATTCTCAGATTTGGGGGCTTGCTGTTTGTTTTGATTATGGTCAGCTAGGCCATGTTAGATGTTTATGCCTTTTGCGTGTGAATTCTTCGAGTGTTTCTGAACCTAGTCAGACTCAGTTTCACTAGTCCAATCAGGGGCAGTATCGGTACGAGGAACGGGCATGCTAGGCTTCGAGATCCTCGCAAGGGTTGACTTTTCAGCTAACATAGTAGTATTACTTTCAAGGGGGGCTTTTGTATTGGAGGTCGATGATCTAATATGTGAATTCTTTTTGTTGTTGACTAGTGTACTGTTGGATGTTGAGACAACCTGACTATGTGTTATATATGTATATATATATTGTTGTTGTTTGGTTATGCTCCTATGTTGGGGGCACGTAGTGAATCTCAAACTCTCTTTTATATATATGTAGTGAGAAGTTATTAATAGGATCAATGATCTTAGTGTTGTTGTATACCTGATGTTAATTTGTGAGATGGTTATGTGATGGCCTGTGAGCTTTGTTTGGTTTGGAAGTTGTCTGTTGAGAATGGAAAATCCATGGGTTATTGTGATAGGTGGGATTGTGTTATGAGAGCCGAGTTATAAGGCTTAATTGTGTCGAGATTAATGAAGTATGAGACTTTAACGTTTTGTAGAACTGCTAGGTTACACGGAAATGTTTCATGAGAGTGTGAGATTTGAATTTTGGGGTAGTGAGGGTGGTACTTGTGTGTGTGGTTTAGTGTTTTGGTTTTGTTGGCCAATGAGTTTGTTGCGATCGTATCGATCGTGTTAAGAGTAGTGTTTGTGTTATGGCTGTTACGAGTTGGTATGGGTTTGTGATATTATTAGATATTTGATGGAATTTATGAATGCGAGGAGAATTTAGTAGTTAAATGCGAGAGGTATTCCTTAGAAGGAAGTAAGGCTGTGTTCTCAGGTAACAAGTGTGGCATTGGTGAAAATTCTTTTGTGTCCATAGTTGGGTGATTGTCGTTGACCATATCGGTCTTATGTTTGAGAGGTGAGGGAGTATTTGCCATGTAGGCATATGAGTGGTGGTTTCCTTGGAAACGAAGATGGAATGACCAAATCTTGAGGAATCCAGTGAGATTCAAGGAATATAAGGACTTGTGTGTGGAACTCTATCTTGGAGTAAGTGGTGTTGGGTAGCATGTCAATGTTTGGTACCGGGTGTAAAGTTTTATTGAGTTGGTTAGTCAGTTGGTTGATATCGGGATTTGGTTAACAAGTAGTCACCTTGGGAGTAGCTTGGGCTAGTCTGTGAGGTTATAAAGTTGTGGGTGCATTAGAGTGGTTTGGCGAGCATTAAGTCTCGTGTAAGTGGTTCTGAAGCTTGTGTGAAATTTGTCTTGAATTTGTGGAAAATCCTCTAATTGGGGTAATGTATTGTGAACTCTTTGTTTTACGTGTACATTATGCCTCGTGTAGTTGACAATTTATGATGATAGTTATTATGGAATAGAATTGCAAGATTGCGGATTTTCTTGTGCCTTGTTATGTTAATGGCACAGTTGTAATTTCTATTAACTGTATTATAGAAATGTTACGTTTATGTTGGTTGTGGCATCACTATAAGAGTAATGGGTGTTATTGGATGATGGTAGAGGTTCACCATTTGTTTTATGTGGAGAAACGAACTCGGAAAATGAAAATTTTCCTTATGTTGTAGCCTCGGATGGCAATGTTGAACTGTAATGCTGTGGATTTAATCTAAGTGGTAATAAAGGATTTCGATGCATAGTTTATTTGATTTAATAAAAGCTTAATCTAACAAATCATGATAATGTGAATGACTAGGTGTTCTGAGTAACACTTTATTTTGTTGTCGGATGATGGTTGCAAAATTTTAAGGTTTTACCTAGAAATTGAGAACGTATTTTGGTTGTGGACAATACAAGTTTGGGGATTTTTTTTAAAAAGAAAAAAAAAATTACATACAAGAGGGAGACTTTCACAAAAAAGAAAAGGAGAAAATGTAGAAATTTTTTTTTACATGGATGTGTTGCGGATAATGTCACCTTTTGTGATTGGTTTGCCTTGTGTTGCGATGTGTTCTTAATTTTAAGGATGAAATTTCCTAAGGTAGGGAGGTTGTAGCACTTGTGTTCTTTAAACTATTGGAGAGTGTATTTAATTCATTTATTTTCATTTTGGGAGTTGTTGGAGTTGTTGTATCTTCATTTTGAAGGAGTACAATTCAATTTGGACTTGTTGGGATTGTTCATTCACGCTTGTTTTCATTGAAAAGTTCTTTGGAAACTTGAAAAAAATGTTTTGGTGTCGACATTAGTCTTCCTGGGGATCGATACCACCTTCTTGCCATGCTCTTAGTGTCTCTGCTGGTTTAAAGGGTCGGCACGACTAATTCCAAGGGTCGACTATTGTTTGCTGCTATATTCTGGGTGTTCCTACTGAAATAAAGGGTCGACACCACTGGTTCCAAGGGTCGACCCTTATCTGCTGCACACATTGGTGTCTCAACATTTGTTCTTGAGGGTCGATACCACTGTCTTGAGGGTCGACCTCTGTGAGTAAATTTCAAATTTTTGGTTACGGTTTAGGCCCTACTTTTGGGGGGTTTTGACTTATTCTTTTCATTGATTTTGAGGCTATTATTCTACTTCTTTATGTAGGCTCCAAACACACTTTCCTCATTATTTCTTTTCTCTCTCTTTCTCTTTTTTCATCTCTACACCATGAGTTTCCCTTCTCTCTCTCTAAACTCAACTTTTTCAGTTAGATCTTTAGATCTACCCACCTAGAGCTGAGAAAGATTGGAGATCTTGTCAAGGGCTTCGTTTTGATCCAAGTAGTTCGTGGTTTCATCATCGGTGATTTTTTGGTTGTCGCCTCTTCGCTTCAAGAGTTAGGGATTTGTTTACTCCTTTTCAATACCTCGTCTATAGATAGACATGTGGTAGATTTTATTGCATAAAAACCATATTTATTACGGATTTCCTTGAAAGTCATGAAAAGGGATCTGGGGTTGATATTTTTTATTGAAGTTATTTAGTTGGTTGTTGTTTGGGTTAATTGGGGATTAGTTTAACATGTTTATGTTGAGAGGAAGACCCTAATTTAATGTTATTGACTTAATGGATTTAAAAGGGAGGAAGTTGAATAATCTTTTGTATTTTGTTAATATGGATTGTGTAATAGTGTTAATATCTAAAAGGGAGAAGTAACCATGGTATTGGAATTGTTTGGATTAATCATGTTGAGTGGGGTTGGGTTATGGCTTTGGCATCAAGGATGTGGTTTTTAATTAAATGAAGAGAATGAATTTGTAGAAAATGATTGGAGTGGTGTGGATTGGAAAATAAGGAAAATTGTTTTTGTTTTTTTTTTTTTTTTTTTTGGAAAAAAATGAAATCATAACCCTTTGTAAATTAATAATGAACTTGAGGTCAGATTTTGAGACCTTTACATATTATTATTGTTATTAGACTTAAGGTCTCATGAGAATTGGATTGTTGTCTTACATGTATTTAATACACATGCTTAGAGGTTTTGTCCTTGGTCATCAGTAGAGGATGATATTGTTGTGTTGAATAATATCATGTATGTAGTACACTTGTGTTGTCATGCATTCTAGTATGTTGAGATGGTTGGAAATGTTCACGCGTTGAGAATAAGAGGCACCAATACCTTCCAGCTAGAGCTTGGAGAACTACCCGTTCTTAGAATGAGGGTACTAGTACCTTCTAGCTAGCGCCTGGAGAACTTGGCAGAGATACCATTACTTTACAGCCGGTATCTAGTAAATTGGCAGAGGTACCATTACCTTCCAGCTTGTGTCTGGCAAATTGGCCCATCGTTATGGAAATGTGTATGATTGGCTTACCGTGCTTAAGGCAGGTAGAGCATTGTTTCATTTCTCATTTTGTCTCGATGTATCCTTATATATCATGAGTAGGTGATGGTTATGGTTGGGTGAGGCTAAGTTGTTTTATGTGATAGTGTAGTAATCATTGTACATGTATTTATTTCTTATTCGTGTTAAGATATATATGTATGTTCATAGGTGTATTGAACGAGTTGTTAAAAGTGTTTCTTGACCATGGACTTAGGGCCAAGGGAATGTAATGAATGTATCAGAAATGAATGTATGTTTTGTATTAAGCATAAATAATGAGAAGTAATAAGGTTTTACGAAAGTATTTTTAAAACAACCAATTGTGATGCGTTATTTACAAATGGAAAATGAGAAAGAAAAATGAATTGTTTATGTTGTTGGGAAAATTGAATTATTTTGAGAAAAGTACCTGTATATGTATATTTTCAGTCTGGACAACAAAAGTTTGAAAAACAAGTTACCAACCTGTTCCAAACGCCATCAACACAACCCAAAAGCCAAACTCAAAGAGATATAAGGGGAAACAAGACATGGATCACTATAAAAGACCACGAAACTCGGATCCAAAACATTGAATGGGCCGGGTCTAAGCTAGAAACGCTATAACCTCCCCCTTTAAGGAATTTCGTCCCCGAAATTTAAGCCAAACATTAAAACCAAGTTTAAATCAATTACAACCATGATATTAATTTAAATCCATCACCATGACCCATCCACCAGTCATGTTCTCCCATTAACATAATAAATGAATTTCTAATACTGAATATACAATTCACATTTTCAAAATATATACAATGTTTGCATTACATTAACATAAAAAAGTTTTCAATACATGCTCAAATATCAACGAATTGGTCCAGATATTTCTCATGGCTTTCTGCCTCATGCTCCCAAGTGGCCTCCTCAACCCTGTGGTGTCACCACAACACTTTTACCTAACGAATTGTCTTACCTCACAAGACTTGGTTTCGAGTATCTAAGACTCTAACCGGTCTCTTCTCATACGAGGTATCCTCGTCAACCTCTAACTCAGTCTAATCCAACACGTGTGATGGATCTGGCTCATACTTCCAAAGCATACAGATATGGAACATGTCATGTACCCCGAAAAGCTGTGGTGGCAAGTCCAGATGATAAACTACCTCCCATTCTAGGATCTCAAAAGGTCCAATAAACTTAGGAGACAACTTTCCGCTCTTTGCAAATCTCATCAAACCCCGTCTAGGCGATATCTTCAAAAAGACGTGATCTCTTACCTCAAAGGACAATGGCCTCCTGCTACGGTTGGCATAGCTCTCCTGACGACTTTGAGCCATAACCAATCTCTTACAGATAAGTGCAATTTTCTCCATCGTTTCCTAGACCAACTCTGGACCAAACATAGGTGCATCACCCACCTCGGCCCAACACACGGGAGACCTACACAGTCAACCATACAAGACCTCAAACGATGCCATACCAATACTCGACTGGAAGCTGTTATTATAAGCAAACTCCACTAAGGGAAAGTGTCTCTTCCACGACCCCTTAAAGTCAAGGACACAACCTCGAAGCATGTCCTCAAGGATCTAAATAGTATGTTTGGCCTGCTTGTCAGATCACCATCCAAAATGATAGTCACAAGGACCCCATGAAGTCGAACAATGTCCCTAATGTAAAGGTCGGCTAGAAAATCTACTGAGTTATTCATGCAAATGGGTAGAAAGCGCATTGACTTGGTCAATCGATCAACTACCACCCAAATTGCGTCATTACCCGTTGAGTCCTTGGAAGACCCATAACAAAATCCATCGTGACATGATCCCACTTCCACTCAGCTATAGGCAAAGGTTACAACAAACCTACTGGCCTCTGATGCTCGACCTTCACTTGTTAACAAGTAAAGCACTTCGACACAAACCGAAATTGCTGACTAAGATCGTGATACATCTTTGTGTCTCTCGGATGCACCACAAGTGTGAATGGTGAAATTCTCGAAGTACTTCCTCTCGGCAAGACTCCGGTACGAAAAGACGATCAAGGTATCTAACACTTGAGTTAGAATACACATTCAAGCCCTTCTCTACTTTTCCACTAGAGATATTCTGTGATAACCCTACTCCGTATTATGCTAATTGATCTTTATTATGAATGTGATTATGTGTTTGATATGATTTTGAGTGCCATTTATATGAATATATGTGGTTTTAAATTTCTATCTGTTCACCATAGGAAAATCTGTTTGATTATCTACTTTAGAATTTAAATTGAAGGCCCTATCGGCCACAGAAACTGAAATTGACTACGCCATTGTGATTAGCGTAATTTTTAGAGCCTACAGTGAAATTTAATTGAAAATTGATTTGGATCAAATTAAATAGATTAAATTGATGGTATAGTGCTCAATTAATTAGTAATAAGGAAATGTGATTAAGAAAGAGCCTATAAAAGGGGTCATTTGCACTCAACTCCTCTCTTTTTATTCAATTTGGCTGAGATTACTCTAAGGGGATAGGGAGAGAGAGAGAGAGAGAGAGAGAGTGAGCTAGAATGAGAGAGAGGGGCCAACATTGAAGGTTTGATCAAGAAGCTTGGGATCTTGAAGATAAACTCAAGAATTAACCATAATTTGGAAGATTTAAGCTTTTAGGTGAGTCATTGGCTATGATTTCATAAGTTTGAAGTTGTAACTTTGTGAATTCAAGTTAGATAATCATCTAGAGCTTGAATTGAAGTTGGTATGCTCATGCATTCATAAAGTTGCCATGAATTTGCATAAACTAGCATGAAATATGTTGATTATGAAAAATTGAGCATTGAAGCATATATGCAAGCATGGTTTTGTTGAGTTTCATGATTATAGACACCATTGGTGTCATTTAAAAGGGAATTGGAGTAAAAAATGAGCATGCATGTGTAATTCAAGGAGTTTATGGAGTATGGGTATATGTATATTGAAATTGAACTTTGAAGCTATGTGTTTTGTTGTGATGAATTGAGGGTTGGATTATGATTTTGAGCAATTGACCTCATATTGCTTGTATACTCATGATATATAATGTGTTTCCTTATTTTTGGTGCCTTAATTCGAGCTTTAAAGCCTTTGAATGTTGAATTTGAGCCTCAAGAACAGTTCTAGAAAACCCAGAATTTGGCATGTCCACTCGAACGGGGAAAGCGCCGCTCGAGCGTGAAATGCGAGCTCCCAGAACTTTTGCAGACATTGACGTCCACTCAAGCGGGGAAGTTCACGCTCGAGCGGGGAGCTATGTAGAATGACTTTCAGCTCGAGCGTTCGAGTTCACGCTCGAGCGTAAAAATGAGGCAACCAGTACTTTTGCAGGACATGAGGGTCTGCTCGAGCAGCGGAACCCACGTTCGAGCGGGGACCCCTATTTCAGAAATTTTGTAAAGGTGTTCTGTGTGTCGTTTTCCGTTCTCTTTCATTTCTAAGAACTCTTAGGCATGCATTCAGCATCATAAATAAGTTTAAATGGATGTATGAATTAAGAACGGATTGAATCATTTGTGACCCATATGTGTTATGTAATGTGTAAGGTCGAGCTCAAGGGTGAATCCACCGGCAGAACACTATGAGTAATATCTTAATAAAGATATCTGAAGTATGTTATTTGTTCAATTGCTTACTTCTATATAAGTCTTATAACTTTGTTACATTGAATTGGGGACAAATATTTGACACGAATGAATGGGCCAGAGGCCGTATGACATGAATGAATGGACCAGAGACCGTATGACAAGAATGAATGGTCCAGAGGCCGTATGACATGAATGAATGGGCCAAAGGCCGTTTGACACGAATGATTAGGCCAAAGGCCATCGGACAGGAACAGTTGGGCCAAAGGCCATCGGATATGAATGAATTGGGCCCGAGGCCGTTTGATGTGTTTGGAACTGCAGTCACTTGACCTATGTATATATATTAGATAGAAATATGAATTGGACCCAAGGCTGTCTGTTGTATATTGTTCTATTGTATCTTCTTTATTCGATATTATTCACTAGGCTTTCGTTCACGCTCATTCATGTGTCTGTAGGTGAGCCAAGGGAGATCTAAACCCAACTTCAGTGAAGTTTGTGTGAAACAGTCAAGGTTTTGAAGAGTCAGCCCAAACGTCTCACGCAAGAGACTTGTCTTCGCCTTTTTTGCTCTTTTGATATGGTTTTGTTAAATTGGCGAAAACATTGGATTACTTTTGTATATAAACTTTGGGTTGATCGACTTAGACTTAATGATCCTGTATGTACAGAACTTTGTGTTATTACTTATTTTGACGTGAGTTATTAACATGTATGTATATGGATTGTTATGATGTGCCATGTAAGCACAGCTCTATGGACAATTTGTAAGTTTGCTTCCATTTGGCCCCTTTACTCTGATGAGTTATGTCTGGTTTGGTTTGAGGCCATAGGTAATCCCTTAATTACTAGCCGGTTATGTCCTTAACCCATAGGGGCGGGTTCGGGTCATGACATCTTCTCCTAAAGGGATTCTACCTCAAGGTCATCCATTTGTGCTTCTATAACTTGGCTCACAAGTGTAGGTTGTGCAACTATCAAAAACAGGATTGCAGACTCAACAGACTCACCAAGATGCAAGTCAAACTCACCAATAACACCCAATATCTCCCATTCTCGGATGACAATATAAGCTACACTGCTAATAGATTTCCTACTCAAGACATCGGCCACTACATTGGCCTTTCTTGGATGATAGTGCAACTCAAAGTCATAGTCTTCTATAAACCCCATCCACCTCCTCTGCCTCAAATTTAAATCTTTCTGTGGAAATAGGTACTTCAAATTCTTGTGATCAGAAAACACCTCAAACTTCTCACCATAAAAGTAATGCCTCCAAATCTTTAGGGTAAAGATCACAGCTGCCAATTCTAAATTGTGGGTAGGATAGTTCCTCTCATGTGTTTTATACTTACGTGAGCCATAGGCTACTATCTTTCCCTCTTGCATCAAAACACAACCCAAACCTTCCCTTGAAGCATCACAATACACTGAATAACCCAAACCCTTCTCTAGAATAATTAACACTAGAGCAATGGTAAGTCTAACTTTAAGCTCTTGAAATGACTTCTCACAAGTCTCACTCCACACAAATTTGATTCCCTTCTTCCTCAGTCTAGTCAATGGTGAGGCTAATCTAGAGAAATCTTTCACAAATCGACGGTAATACCCGACCAACCCCAAGAAACTACGGATCTCAAAAGCATTCTTAGGTTGCTCCTAGTCTTGTACTGCTTCTATCTTGGATGAATCTACATCCAACCCTCCCTCGGATACCACATGGCCTAAGAACTTTACTTCTCTCAACCAAAATTCACACTTCCCAGACTTAGCATATAGTTTGTGAGCTCTAAGCAACTCAAGCACAACTCGCAAGTGTTTTTCGTGTTTTTCCTCGAAGGTTGAGTAAATCAGAATGTCGTCAACGAAGACGACTACGAAGCAATCTAAAAACTCACGGAATATTCAATTCATTAGATCTATAAACATGGCTGGTGCATTGGTCAGCCCAAAAGGCATCATTAGGAACTCATAATGGCCATACCGCATACGAAATGCCGTCTTCTGGATATCTTCCTCCCTTACCCTCAACTGGTGATAACCCAATCTCAAGTTTATCTTAGAGAAACAACAAGACCCCTTGAATTGGTCAAACAAATCATCTATGCGAGACATTAGGTACTTGTTCTTAATAGTTACCTGGTTTAACTTCTAGTGATCAATGCAAAGCCGCAAGGCACCATCCTTTTTCTTAGCAAAGAGAGTCGATGCTCCCCATGGCGAAGTACTAGGGCGAATAAAACCTTTATCTAGCAATTCTTGGAGTTGAATCTTCAACTCACTTAACTCAATGGGTGCAAATCTATACGATACCATAGAGATTGCTGTCGTGATAGGCACTAAATCAATAGAGAACTCAATCTCACGATGGGGTGGCAAACTAGTGAGATTCTCGAGGAAAATGTTCGGATATTCACAAACTACCTTGGCAATTCGACTCAGACTTCATCACACTTACTACCTAAGAAGTTTGCAAGTAGACAACTAAGCTCACTCCACCCTCTCGGATCATACACTAGTGACAAAAATCTATCGGCTCTGTCCCCTATGAAACAAAAACAATCACCACTCAAGATACATACAATAACTCTCTGACAGTAACAATCTATGACAACCCGATATGATGACAACCAGTCCATACCCAATATAGCATCAAAACTCGACATATCAATCAATACAAATGCAAAAGGAAGTCGGTGACCGACAACCTTTATATCACAACCTCGACACCCCTGTTCCAAAATAATCTCACTGCTAATAGGTAAACTCTACACTGAGTAGAGATGCTAACCGAGCCATTTCTAACCCCAATGTTGATACAAATGCAGACGAGATGAATGAATGGAATGCACTCATATCAATTAACACATTGGCAATAGAATTGCATAACAAGAAAGTACCTCTCACAACTGAAGGTGATGGCACTAAGTCTAGCATAGAAACAGCATACACACATTCAGTAGGTCTGTGCTCCACCTGCTCACCCCTCGGAGCATAAGTCTGATGCATTGACTAAGCCAAAGAGGCTCCCTTATTGGCCCTCGAGGCCTGTACCGACTGTGCGGGCTAGTGGCTCTGTGTTTGCCTTGAACCTGACGCACCAAGCGTGCTACCCAACTGAGGGAAAAACCTCTTCATGTGCCCTAACTGCCCACATGATAACAAGTGGGTGGTTGGCCTCTCCCTTGACTCTCTCTCTAAGAATGAACCGCAGGAGGTGTAGACTGTTGCCCTCCCCTTCCCTGTGGGTAAGCTGGAGACTTGTGACCCAACTGGCCACACTTGTAACAAAAGAAACCTCTCATATTACCTCTCATTGAACCCAAACTCAGCACAGGGAAAGTGGATCTGGACTATGCAGCCTGGGATTGCTGTGGAGCGAGACCTCTCTGTCTCTTACTGTTCTGACTCTCTCCCTGAACCTCTTGACGCCTCCTAGAGCCCCTCATCCGCTCCTCTTCTGCCTAAATTACGGTCTCAAGATGAGTCACCGCCTCCACATGGCATTTGTAATCCTTAAGCATCGACCCAGCTACTTTAAAAAGGAGCCCGATCCTCAATCTGTTCTCGAACTCAATACAATGGCATTCCTCTATCACCACGAGTTCGGGTGTAAATTTAGAGAGGCTTGTGAAAGCTACCTCAAACTCGGCTACTAGCAAACTGAGTTGCTTGAGTGTTAGACACAGGTCTCTCAACTTCTCCCTAGTAGTGGAAAGCAAGAACTTGTCCTGAAAGGCATTGACAAAGGCCTCTCAAGTCACTCCAATGCGCCCCCGTGTATACTTCCACCATTGACTCGCATCCCCCTTTAGGTAGAAGGATGCCTAGGTCACTCTCAGCCCGTCGTCCTCGATGCCAAGCATCTTGAATGTCTTCATCATTTGTTCAAGCCATTTATCCTCTTTCAAAGGATCTTTGGATCACCCAAAAACTCATCCGGATTAGACCAGAAAAACTCTCTTTTCAAGAAAGACGGCCCTACTTCAGCAATTTGGGCCTGGACTTGATTCTTAGCCCTGAGAATGTCCATGGATTCTTGCAAGGGTTAGGCCATTTCTTGGGCCAAAGCGCCCATGGCCTATTGACCAACTGGTTAGGCCACATTGGCTTGACCAACCCCTTCTTCTTATGCCAGAATCTCATCCGGTAAAGGCATCTCATGCCTTTTAGGCCTACCACGCCTACCACCACCATGCCCACGTCCTGACATCCTAATGAAGGTAACAAAAGAGATTAGTGCATTTATAAATGTTCTGAAGCTAACTCACTCATTTCCTAATGCAATAGACAATATTAATTCACTCCACATAGGCACATAATCATATAAACACATGAATTTCCTTCTTAGATAATGACTATCCCGCGGCATTGCCAAAGTTCCAATTAGAAATAGCAGTAATCAAGTGCTCTTCTAATAGGACATCTAGAAACCTGTAGACCCAATCAATATCTTAGGAATAAAATCTCATACCCATAACCGCATAAGCATGTTATCACATAAGCATACTACACATATAAATATCTATGCCAACCGAGACAAACCCATTGTGATAATAACCACTTCCCACGTACCAAAAGTATTCAAACTCAGTACGCTCTGATACCAAGTTGTAGCGCCCTAAAATAATTACAATAACCTATCCACAATATCAATAAATTACAACAACGATAAAGTAATTATCTTATATTAAATCCATTTGAGTTTACATAAAGGGCAACATATGGGGTATACATTCATTGCTTGGCCTTGAATCTATAGAATATGTTGTGAACAAAAGAAAAGAACATAAATTAAACAGATAAGTAATGTCCTAAAGGTTACAACTTTCAAAGATAGTTCTTGGTTACAACAAAAGTGGACTTTAGGTCCAATACATTTAAAGGCCTTGGCTATACAAAATGAATACAATAAAAAGAAGCTCTTGCGCCAAATCCTCCCCAGTTACTACCTTGGCAGAGGCATATCATCAGCACCTGAAATGTTTTTTCCACATAGGGCGAGCCAAAAGGCCATAGAAATAATCCAACACAATATATGAATCTTAACGAAGCTATAACGTGAATGCGTATGCAATGCTTGTGACAAAACATTTTTATATGTCTTTTCAAAACTATGCAATGCCAAGTTAATATCTTGAATCATAAATCATTTTCATTACAATAGAAAATAGGGCAGTGAATCACACTCTGGAAATTTCAAAACAAAACAAACCTTTCCCATAAATTTTGTCCGAAGGAAATTGTAAACTGGGACCCATGTAAACATAGCCTATACAAGCACTGCTATTGCCATTTCATGAAAATTTCATCCACGGGATCGGCACCAATGTATATGCACAATTTTCGGGACTTTCACCCTGGACACTCGAGCCAACTTAGTTCAACATTTCAATTTATATTTCCCAAATTCACATTTTTTTCTCAAAACAATAAGCATTTTCAATGTATAAGTGTCAAATAATGCTCAATGCAAATGAATGAGAAAATAGTTTCGATTCTCCTAATTTACATGTAATTTCTACAACAATCATAGCTAGCCTCCACCGATAGCTTAAGACAAATACTTCTAAACAGATAATTTATATTCCATAAAGATAAACTTTTCAAATCTCAAGAGGTGAGTGATAATACATATTCAACTCTACCATCCTCATCAATACCAATCCAATTTCATGGTTTCAACATCAATTTCATTATTGATATGAATTAAATATTTGAGACATTTAGGGCAAAATCCCTTCTTCTTCCAAAACACATTCCACATATCTAAATCAATAATTTCATCACAACTCGAACTCATCTCCACTTCCACAACCATTTTCAATACATCCATTTAAAAGCCCCTCTTTTGATTTTAAACCAAAACCCTAGGTTTGTCCAAAATTCCCCATATCATGAGATTGTTTTATAAAGACAAATAGCTAAGTTAAAAATCATAAAAGAGTGTAGAAAATTCCTACCTCGATCATGGAAAATGAGAAAAAGAGTAAAGAGACTCTAACCATACCGAAACCCAACTTGGTTCAGATCAAAATGAAGCTCTAGGTGAGCTCTACCTTTTTAACAAAGGGTGAAGAAATCACTTGATCTAGGTGTATTTATAGAGAGAATGTGAGTTTTGGAGAGATAAGGTCTCAACTCAGGGTTTTGAAATGTTTTAGAGAGAGAGAGAGAGAGAGAGAGATGAAAAAGTGATGTAAAATGGCCTGTTTATGTACTGATATACGCACAGTTTACTCGAGTGCAGGAGTTGTCGCTTGAGCGACTAGACACAATAAGTTATTCTGCTCGAGCGTGGAATGCACACCCCTAGTAATTTTGTAGACAGAGGTCGTCGCTCGAGCACAAAAAGCTTCGCTTGAGCAAAGAATACAAACTCCTAATAGTTTTGTAGACCTACAAAAATATTGGATGTTCACAAAGATCGCTTGAGCACAAGAAGCTTCACTCGAGCGAAGGAACAAAAATCTGAACAACAAAAGTTTGAAAAACAAGTTACCAACCTATTCCAAACACCATCAACACAACCCAAAAGCCAAACACAAAGAGATATAGGGAGAAACAAGATATGGATAACTATAAAAGACCATGAAACTCAGATCCAAAACATTTAATGGGTCGGGTCTAAGCTAGAAATGCTATAGTGGCTGTTTGACGATTTGTCTTCCAATGGCGTTCTTTCAAGCCTAATTATTTAAGAACTGATTTTCTAATCTAGTTCACAAACGATGCATTCTATGCATATTCCGTAAATTTTTTTGGTGTTTGTGCTGGTTTTGATGTACATTCATGACTATTTGAAAATTTGCCCCTTCATTGGCCATTTTTCAAGCCTAAGTATAGGGAAAAAGCATTTTTTTAGGCTAATTCACGAATGGTGCATAGTGCCATAAGTTCCTAAAAGTTCAATTGGTCCCTCCTAAGTTCACATGCACATTCATGGTTGTTTGATAATATACTCCTCTAACGGACTTTTTCCAATATTATGGAAAAAACAAAAAAAAAACAAAAAAAAAAAGAAGTGTTTTTTAGACAAATTCACAAATGGTACATCCCATTCATTTGCAATAACTTCTTACAAGTTATATTGGTCCCTTGCAATGTTTTTGTATTGATTCTTATGCACATTCATAGTTGTGTGATAATTTAGCCCTTCAACAACCCTTTTTTAAGCTTAAGTATGAATAAAATCATTTTTTTGTCTAATACACAAACCATCTCATGTATGCCGTAAGTTCCTACCAGTTATAATGGTCCCTCCCAAGTTGGTTGTTCTTGCTTTCGGGCAGTTCCATAGTTATCAACTATTTGCCCCTCCAATAGCCTTTTTTGAACTAGTTCCCAAATTGCATGTCCTATAATTGTTTCCAATACTTCCTAATTCTTCAAACATCTATTTATTTATAAAATTGTTATATTAAAGTTAATATAATTTACCAAGAAGTATGTCCACTTGCAGATGAATTCCCCTATAATAGAATCAATTATCTAGCTAAGAAATTGATCTCTTGGTTATGAAACTTTTTATACAATAATCTCCTTATTTTCCAAATTATACTTTTCAGCTTAATTGATACCTATGGAACACTTCTTGGATATGCAAATTGTAAAGTTTTGAGATATTTATGAATTATGAATTTTGATTTTCTAATGCACTCTGATGAAAATGAGCTATACTAAATATTTTTTGATTGTAGTAATTGTCTTGATACGTATGTATTCATCATAAAATAAATAGGATTCCATAATGAAAAGGTGATTGATCTTGAGTCTTTATGCCTCAATGATGTGGAGGTTTCCTTTTTTTTTTTTTTCCTAAATAGAATTATGGATTGTAAGCTTGTAATCGTCAATCCCTGTGGCTTTGCTATGTGCATCACATTAATTTCATGCTCTAAGATTGTGATGTCTTAAGCAATCAGAGCCTAAATGCATATGTACTACAGTCCTCCATAATTAGCTACATGGAACATGAATTTATTGTTTTAAACTTGACATTCATGTTTGGATATTTTATATATATATATATATATATTGATGTAATAATTTATTTTCTGATTTTGCTACTAAAAGAAGAAAGTTCAACTAAAAATTAAACTTACATCATCTAGCAACATACTGTTGCTGTGACACCAAATTATTTGATTAATTTCACCATGTATTAACTATACATTTAATAAAATTGTAAGTGGTAGAATACAAATTAAAAATTGAACTCAAAATTGGACTTAGTTCTTAAGAAAGAAATGAATCAATGGCCCCAGGTAAATAATGGGAATTTGAGAAAAAAATTAAAAATTAAAAAATAAAAACGTCCCCGCTAGGCCTTCAGCCTAGCATATAGGATGGGAAGTGTGCATGCATAGCTTTGGTGACATCCATAGCTTTGCAACACGTAAGCGACGTGCGGAGGAATGGGCAAAGTGGCACCTGTTGGACAGGTGGCCGAATTTAAACATGCCACACGTTGCCACACATTGAAAGTTTTTGAGGGAGGAAACATATTCACCAACTGTAAATAGTTATTGAGTAGAGTTACTAAGCATTAGGAAAAAAATAATAAACTGAGGTGCAGCATACAAGTAATAGCGGGGACTCATAGTAGGAAAGTAAAAACTAAGTCAATATTAAGGTGAGTTATATTATATCTTGAGTAGCCACAAAATATTTTATTATTGTGTAAATTATTTTATGTTAATCATGTTTTTTTTAATTATATTATCATTTAATTATGTTATTCATTTTATGAGCCCTGCTTATTTAAAAATTGAAACCCATGGATATGATTGTTTAAATTTTGAAATTTATTTGACAATGAGTACATAACCATTTATTTTTATAAGTACCACCACAGAGGTTCCATGTCTTAGGGACTTAAATGACTTTTGGCCCTCTGAATTGTCACTTTAGTGACCCTCTGACGGTCTCATGCCTTGGAGGACTTAAATAACCATTGGCCCTATGAATTGCCACTTTAGTAACCCTCTGACGGTCCCATGCCTTGGGGGAATTAAATAACCATTGACCCTCTGATTAGTCACGTTGTGACCCTCTGTCATGTTCTGTTCTATACCGTGGTTATGATTATTTTGCATATACGATTTTTGTATTATATGTCTATTATTTAAAATAATTTTTTCTAACCAAACTATTCATTGTTTAGCCTAAATAATTATCCATAGTGATTTATATATCCTTATACTCTTAGTATAATATTCCTCACTCTACCTTGTGCTTATGACTGTTAAAGCCCTTTTCAGGTGAAGAAACTTAAAGAATGATGGTTTTACCCCATTGATCAAAACCCAGATTTGATATGAACATCATTTTTTTTTTTTAAGGGTGTGTGTGTTTACTTATAATCACTATCTGACTAACATTACATCGTTACATAAATAATAATTTCCATGTACGCTTCAAATATTTATCTACATATTTTATTTTATTCTGCTGCATTATTTAATTTAATTACTTGGAATTAATCTGAGAAATTTTAGAAATTAACCAGTTGTGAATCCAGCCCTGGTCACTAGGATGGGTCGTGGCAAAGTGGTATCAGAGCAATGTTTAAAAAAAAAAAAAAGAAGGACCCATTAAGCTAGAAGATATGCGTACCATTAGAAAACAAGATAAGAAAAATCTTACCTTAGTCCTTATGATTATAGTCTTTTATTAGTTCTATAGCTGAGTTAGGTATCTTGTGGTGCAGGTAATGTCGGAACTTAACTTTGGCGACTCTTTTTGGTACTGGCCTCATCTCCCGAACTTTGAAGGAATTTTTGAAAATAGCAGTTACGTTTTAGAATTACCAGAGGAAATAGGAGATTGAGAGGAAATAATTAGACAGACGGACCCGACCCTCAACCAACTAATGGGCCGACCAATATACTTAAGGGTCATCCCCACAGAGGTAGATACACAGTGGTGGAGGATTGATGCTATGAGTACCCTGAACAGGTTTTTGGGGCCAACAAGGGTAGTAGGCATGGCCCCGAGTCAGGGATATCCTCGCTACTTAGTGGCACCTTTACCTTTAGAGTTTATGGCTTGGCAAGGGAATGCCTTCTTAAGTGACCATATTCAAGTAAGAGTCCCTCCCTCTCGCAACCTGATTGATACTCAGACGGTTGATTTTCATGATATTATGACATATGTAGAGGTGCCTGTGGGTATCACGGGATGACAACTATGGGGTTACGCGGAAGACATCCCCATTTACCGAGTGGAGGTGGTGTGGTGATGCTTTGGTATCGAGCAGAGTGGTTGGGAGTTTGAACATCATATGCAATTGTAGTACCCATGGTTATTTTCAGTCTAAAATTTCGGGAACAAGATCCTTTCTTTTGTTGTTTCTGTGTTTTTCTTTTTCTTTTTCTTTTTTTTTTCCTTTTTTGTTTGTTGTAAGAGTGAGCTAACCATGACCTAGTTCTAACCCATTTTGTCATGGAGGGCTAGGCACTAAATTGACATAACTACAAGTAATGTACCAACACCATTATAGATAAATAAAAACGGTATTTTGTGAGTAATGTATATATTGTCTTGTGAACTATGTTTTGTAGAATATGTGAACATGTTTTAAATTAGATAATTAATAGGAGATCGTGCACCATGTTTATTAAAATTATTAATTTATAGTTATGGCTAACGATGAAAATGGTATCGGATCATCATTTAATGGAGCTGATCCAATGGAAAAGATTATGGAAAGAGCTGTTACTAGTTTCTTGCAAGCCTTGCATACTATTGGGTTACTAGAACATCGTCAAGGGACAACTACGATTAAACAGTTCCAAGACTTGAAACCTTCCATGTTCACAGGAGGCTCAAACCCATTACTAGCTGAAATGTGGGTTAAAGAAATAGAGAAGATTTTTAGTGCCCTACCCTGCACAAAAGCACAGAAGAACAGAAAGTGTCCTTCACCACTTTCACTCTCAAGGAAGATGTGCAAGAATGGTGGCTTCTCACCTTGGAAAAGGAAGATATCGTGGCTTGGGTGAGATTCTTAGATGTGTTCTATGAAAAGTATTTTCCATAATCACTATGGGAGTAGAAGGCATCAGAGTTCCTACATTTGAGGCAAGGAAAAATGTCGGTGATGGAATACAAAAGTAAGTTCACCCAACTAGCATGATTTTCATCATATGTTATTTTGACAGAAGCATCAAAAGCAAGGAAATTTGAAGCAGGACTGGATGTTGAAATCAAAGATAGGCTTGAGGTTTTCAAACAACCAACCTATACAGAGGTGGTGGATTGAGCATACATCACCAAGAAAGGAATTAAAACAGCACGTTCAAGTGGAATGGGTCAAAAGAAGCGATTTTGGAAATCGGTCGGAGGATTTAGGGTAGCCCCACCAAAGAGAGTAAATACCGGACCTACTAGCTCAACTGGTTCGGCCAACCAAAGTTTTACTATTCCCAGGGGTAGCACCATTCCGAATTGTCTGAGTTGCGGAAATGCTCATAGGGGACATTGTTATCGGGCAATAGAAGCAAGTTATAGATGTGGCCAATTTGGCCATTTGGTGAAAGATTGCCCAAAATTCACCAACTTTGTGATGGGTACCTCTGAACTACTTTAGAAACTAGGAACAACCACAGGGGTAAAGAAAGAACAGAAGCACCAAGGGAGGAGAGCTTTTGCTTTAGTACCCGAAAATTCCAATGCTACGGAAAACGTTGTGACATGTACACTTTCTTTCTGTGGTCACTTAGCTCATGTTCTCGTTGACTCTGGTTCCACTCATTCTTTTGTTGCACTACACTTTGTTCCCAAGTTAACGTCAACACCTGAACGGTTGGGATATGCATTATCTATGGCTTTTCCATCTTGTGTCTCCACACTTTGTACGAAGGCATACACGTCTTGTGCTATATCTCTAAAAGATGAAACTTTGTATGTGGATCTGATTCCTCTCTGCATTAGTAATTTTGACATAACCTTAGGAATGGATTGGCTTGCCACCAACCATGCCTCTATTGACTGTACAACCAAAAAGATCTTTCTTCAGTTACCTAACCAACGCGAGCTGGTCTTCGAAGGAATTAGAGTTTCTACCCCTCTGTATTTGATATCATTCGTGATAGCCTAACGAATTTTAAGAAAATCTTGTGGTGGTTGTATTTGTTATGTGGTCGACATTCAACAAATAGACCCAACACTCGATTCAATGCCTGTTGTTTGAGAATTTCCTGACGTTTTTCCTGAAGACTTACCTGGTACTTAGTTGATCGAGAAATCGAATTCACCATTGAACCTCAATCCAATACATAATTGATCTCCAAAACTTCTTATCGTATATAAATAACGGAATTAAAAGAACTAAAAACCCAACTCCAGGAACTCCTAGACAAATGCTTCATTCAACCAAGTACCTCACCATGGGGTGCTCCAGTATTGTTCGTAAAGAAAAAGGATTGCACGATGAAGTTATGCATCAATTACGGGAGCTGACCAAAGTCACCATCAAGAATCGATACCCCCTGCCAAGAATCGATGACTTGTTTGATCAACTTCAAGGTGCCCAAGTATTCTAAAAATTGGACTTGCGTTCCTACTATCATCAACTAAAAGTCAAAATGAAAAGCATCGAGAAGACTGCCTTCAGAACATGTTACAGGCACTACGAGTTTCTCGTCATGTCATTTGGCATTACCAATGCTGCAGCAACCTTTATAGACCTCATGAACCGAGTGTTCAAACCATATCTTGATGAGTTCATTATCGTCTTCATTGACGACATTCTCATATACTCCAAGGCACCAAAGGATTATGAGCAACACTTACGAACCGTTCTGCAAACACTATATGATCACAAACTTTATGCCAAGTTAAAGAAATATGAATTCTGCATCACTAGTGTACACTTCCTTGGTCAAGTCGTTAACAAAGATGGCATCTCGGTTGACCCCAAAAAAGTTACAGTAACCATGGATTGGCCATGACCTACTAACGTGCCTAAGATTCAGAGTTTCTTGGGTTAACAGGCTATTATCGATGCTTCATTCAGGATTTCTCAAAAATAGCATCACCCTTGACCCAGCTAACTTCGAAGAACACACCCTTTGAATGGACGAACAAATAGGAACGTTGCTTTCAAGAGTTAAAAAGTAGACTTGTACTAGCACTCCCTACGGGAACGGATGGGTTCGTAATTTATAGCGATGCCTCATGCAATGGTTTGGGTTGCGTTCTTATGCAAAATAGGAAAGTCATTGCATCTGCCTTATGTTAACTAAAGACTCATGAGAAGAATTACCCAACCTATGATCTAGAGTTAGCTGCGGTGATCTTTGCCCTCAAGATTTGGCGTCATTATCTCTACGGACTAACCTGCGAGATTTATATTGATCACAAGAATCTTAAATATCTGTTTACACAAAAGGAACTAAATATGAGGCAACGACATTGGCTAGAATTCATGAAAGACTACGATGTGGAGATTCACCACCATCTAGGCAAAGCTAACGTAGTAGTAGATGCGTTGAGTCGAAAGACTACCAGAAGTTTGGGACGTACCCTCATCCCCCGCAAGATCAATGGACTGCTCGCCAGCATAATCATGAAACCTACATTGATTGAAGAAATTAAGGTACCACCAGCATGAAGATAAACTTTTAAAGCAAAAGTACGAAGAGTAGAGAAGTACGCTCGATCCTGACTTCACTATAAGCAATGGGATACTAAAATTTTGAAATCGAATTGGCGTACCCGACATTCCAGAGCTCAAGAAAGAAATATTGGTGGAAGCTCATAGCTCAAGGTTTACAGTCCACCCTGGCAATACAAAGATGTATCATGATCTAAAGGAACACTACTGGTGGACAGGAATAAAAAGAGACATAGCAAGCCACGTCTCCAAGTACCTGTATTGTCAACGTGTTAGAACAAAACATCAATGACCTAAAGGAACGTTGCAACCACTCCCTATTCCTGAATGGAAATGCGAGCACATTACAATGAACTTCATGGTCAGATTACCACAGTTAGTCTCGAAGAATGATGCAATATGGGTTATAGTAGATCGATTGATGAAATCGGCACATTTTCTGCTGATCAAAATCATATACTCCTTTACTAAGTTCGCTACTCTATACATCAAGGAAATCATTCATTTGCATGGTACCCTAGCTTTAATCATGTCTAACTGAGAGCCCCGCTTTTTGTCTCACTTTCGGAACAAATTGCAAAGAGGCTTTGGGAACTACGTTGAATTTTAACACTGCTTATCACCTACAAATTGATAGAAAATCCGAAAGAACAATCCAGACTTTGGAAGACATGTTACGTTTGTGCGTGCTGGACCTCAAAGGTAATTGGGATGATCACCTACCTTTAGTGGAATTCGCCTATAATAACAGCTACTAAGCAAGCATTGTATGGAAGGAGATGTCGATCACCTCTTTGTTGGGCAGAAGTCGAAGACAGGAAACTGTTAGGCCCTAAAATTGTGCAAATAACAAGTGATAAGATTCAACTCATCTAACAGCGAATTTGCACTGCTCAAAGTAGCCAGAAAAGCTATGCAGATACATGGAGACGAGATTTGGAATTTCAGGTAGGAGAGCACGTTTGCTTAAAGGTCTCACCAACAAGGGGAGTCATTCAGTTTTGAAAACGAGGAAAGTTGAACCCACATTATGTCAGACCATTTGAAATATTGGAGAGGTTTGGCCCTGTAGCATACTGTCTTGCTCTTTCAACAGAACTGTCCAATGTTCACAATGAATTCCATGTTTCGATGCTACGATGGTATCTTCGAGATTCAGAGCATGTTGTCACTTATGAAAACCTAATAGTTCAAGAAGATCTCTCTTATAAAGAACAGCCAGTACAGATTCTCGATTGTTGTGATTAGGTTCTCCGAAAGAAGACTATACCTCTTGTAAAAGTCTTGTGGATAAACTATTGTGTTGAAAAAACAACATGGGAAACTGAAAGTCAAATGCAGAATAAATACCCACACCTTTTCGAAAACCAAGGTACATCAAGTTTGGGGACAAACTTTCTTTTCGGAAGGGAGAAATGTGACACCTAATTATTTGATTAATTTCACCATGTATTAACTATACATTTAATAAAATTATGAGTGGTAGAATACAAATTAAAAATTGAACTCAAAATTGGACCTAGTTCTTAAGAAATAAATGAATCTATGGAACCGGGTAAATAATGGGAATTTGAGAAAAAAAATTAAAAAAATAATAAAAACATCTGCTCTAGGCCTTCAGCCTAGCATATACGATCGGGAGTGTGCATACATAGCTTTGGTGACATACATAGCTTTGCAACACTTAAGGGACATGTAGGGGAATGGGCAAAGTGGCAACTATTAGACAGGTGGCCGAATTTAAACGTGCCACACGTTGCCACACATTGAAAGTTATAGATGGACGAAACGTATTCACCAACTATAAATAGTTACTGAGTAGAGTTACTGAGCATTAGGAAAAAGAAATAAATTGAGGTGCAGCATGCAAGTAATAGCGGGGACTCATAGTAGGAAAGTAAAAACTAAGCCAACATTAAGGTGAGTTATATTATACCTTGAGTAACTATAAATTATCTTATTATTTTATAAATTGTTTTATGTCAATCATGTTTTTTAAATTATATTCAATTATGTTATTCATTTTATGTGCCCTGCTTATTTAAAAATTGAAATCTATGGATATGATTGTTTAAATTTTGGAATTTATTTGACAATGATTATATAATTATTTATTTTTATAAGTACCACCATGGAGGTCCCATGCCTTGGGGGACTTATATAATCATTGGCCTCTGATTAATCACGTTGTGACCCTCTATCTGTCATGGATCCATTGACGCTCTGTTATGTTATGTTCTGTTCTGTACCATGGTTATGATTATTTTGCATAAATGATTTTTGTGTTATATGTCTGTTATTTAAAATAATTGATTCAAACCAAACTATTCATTATTTAGCTTAAATAATTATCCATGGTGATTTATATATCCTTATACTCTTAGTATAATGTTCCTTACTCTGCCTTGTGCTTGTAGTTGTTAAAACCCATTTCAGGTGAAGAAACTTAAAGAACGATGGTTTTACCCCATTGAACAGAACCCAGATTTGATATGAACATCATGTTTTTGTGTGTGTGTGTGTGTGTGTGTGTGTGTGTTTACTTGTAATCGTTATCTGACTAACGTTGCATCGTTACATAAATAATAATTTCCATGTATGCTTTAGATATTTATCTACATCTTTTATTTTATTCTACTGCGTTATTTAATTTAATTACTTGGAATTAATCTGAGAAATTTTAAAAATTAACTAGTTGCGAATCCAACCCTAGTCACTAGGATGTGTGGTGATAGTTGTAATAAGAACCAATGTTAGATAGAACCTGCATCACATAATGCACATTAGCCATATGCAAAAAAAAAAAAAACCAACGAAAAAAAAAAGAGACTAAAGCAAAGCAAATAAGATGTCTTCCTAAACATTATTAGCAAGCTTAGTAAACTACAAGAATCTAGGCGTTCGTTAGACTCTTATGAAACAATCAATTTGAGTACCTCCCAAATTCATAAATTCACTGGTTCCTTAAACAAAATTGAAAAGATTTGTATTCTGAAAGACAAATCCAAAATTGTTCACTATCCAATCCAATTATGATATACTATGAATAGAGATTTATGAAACTGATGAGAGCACCATGTGATAGGGGTTTGTTAAAAAATAAAAAAGAAAAGAAAAAAGAAAACAAAGCTGCAATATATACATATATAATTTAATAAGCAATTGAAAACTAAGAGGAGAATAGGCATCTTTTCTAGGACACTAAAATAGAGTTAAGACTGCAGAACTCCCACATATATTGATTTATTAGAAATTCGGAGTCAATATGTCAAATAGCATTCCCGATCCATTAGAAAGAAATATACTAATATGTGACATCAAGCATAATTGAGAATATTGAAACTGCTTTTGATTTTTATGAAAAAAGTAAAAGTTATGTTTACTTTGATTTTTAATTATTTTTTTTTTTCTAATTGTCGTTTATATTTAGTGAATTTTTTATTTTTCTTATTTTCCTCAATTTTTTATACTCTTTACTTTCACCTAATCTAAATGCATCTAAAAAAATATTTTAAAAAACAATTGACTAAAACATCATAAAAATTCATTATGAAGAAATAACAATTTGAATAAAAATCTGTGTGCATTTTTGTTTAGATTTTCGTTTGCTTTTAATGAATTTTTTTTCATATTTAGTTATTATTATTTTTATTTTTATTTTTGTAGATGCATCTGGTCTTAATATGTTTACAAAGTACAAAATTTTGACTAAAATACGGAGAAAAAAAATTATAAAAACAAAAGAAAAATTCATTTAAAAATGATTTCTAAGAATTTAAACAAACAAAATTTAAAGTTGAAAAAGTAGTGAAGAACAATATTTTTACCACCAATATGTTTGGTTTTGAGTTTATGTTTTTTCGTTTGTGTTTGGAAATTTTTTTAAAGTTGTAGTTATTCTTTTTTTTTTAATTTTTTTTAAATACATCTAATCTAAATATGTACTTAAAAAATAAAATATTTGTGAAAAAATCTAAAAATAATTCAATAAAAATATGAAAATATACTAATTTTTTTTATGTTTTTTTTTTTTTGGGTGAATTTTTGAAACTGCTTTCATAAATTTTGTACTTTTTAAGTTTATTTGAATCAAAGGGATATAAAATGTAACTAAATATACATATTCAAATATTAAAAAAGGTTCACTAAAAAAATACAAATTAAAAATTTATTCTTTAAAACTTCAAAATAAAGAAGGTGATGCTATCTTAATTTTGAAAATTGGCAACAAATTCTTATTTTTTTCATCTGCATTTTTGCTCACAAAACAAAAAAGAAGAAGCTACATTAATCATCTTTTTTCCCCCCTTATCTAATTATTCTTATTGTTTTCTTTTTGTGGAGGGGGTTTTGGCCTTCGATTTTCTGAAATGATTATTCTGGAGGAAAAGTGAAGAGTTGGTTCAGAGAAGGAGACAAAGTGCATAGTGCAAGAGGGGGCTTCACTGTGAGAAAGAATAGTGGCTTTGCAAAAGGTGTCTTCTTCGATAACAATGCCTACATACACAAAGGGCTTAAATGTGACAGGGAATAAAGGAGCTTCAGATCGAAATAGAAGAGATGGCTTATAGATGTTGTTTTCTCGAGTCACGGCTTCTATACTTGTGAGAGAGGAGGCTCAAGTGTGAGAGAAAAAGGAGGGTTTGTAGAGCATGTCTTTTTGGGTCACGACTTCAGTATTTGTGTGTGTGAAAGTGAGTGATTAAGGTGAGAGTGTCTGTTGGGGTCACAGTTTCAGTGTTCTGACGATATTTTAATAAAGAGAAATTATTAGTGATAAAATATTTTCGTCTCCTTGAACTCATATGTTCATTGTCTAATCAATAAAAATACAAAAATAGAGAATTTATTGGTGATGAAATATTTTCGTCTCTCTCAACTTAACCTTATGATATGAAAATATATTACTTGCGCAATCAATCAAATACAATACAATACATGGAGAATTTATTAGTGACGAAATAGTTTCGTCTCCCAAAACATATCCTTCCAAGACAAAAATATATTTGTCGCCCAATTAACAGAAAGATAAAATGAGCATGAAGAGTTTATTGGTGCTGAAATATTTCGTCTCCCATAACTTATCCTTCCCAGACAAAAAATATATTTGTCACCAAATAAATAAGAAAATGAAATGACATCATCTAATAGGTTTGGAATTTATTAGTGATGAATTCCTTTTGTTGCAAAAAATTTTAAATTTTGTGACAAAAGAGTTCGTCTCCAGTGAGCTAAAATAATTGGTGCCAACAAGAAAAAAATTGGCGCCTCATTTTTTCTGACGAATTTATTTGTTCGTCTCCTATAGTTTTGAGAAAAATTAAAAGAAATGACAAAAGTAATATTTTTTCATGTTTGGGTTACATTCTAAGAAGAAAATAAATTTTATCACCAAATTTCGTCACAATAGCTTAGATTTGTTGTAGTGTTAGAGTTAGAGAGAGAACTCAACATTTGTAGAGAGAGAGAGAGAAGAGAATTCAAGAGGGTTGAAGAGATTAAGCTTAACTAAGGCCAATTCAAGCTCCAGGTAAGCTCTCTACCCATAATTCCTAAAGATAAACCATGTAGGAAGATGAATTCACCAAGTTATAGGATCATTTGCACGTATTTGAACGGAATGAGCATGAATCATCAATAATTTAGTGAGTTTGAGTGAATTGTGTAAATGCATGCTTAATTATTCACTTTTGAACTTGGTTTTCCACAAATTCATACATGCATGAAACTTACATGAGTTATTTCTTAAGGTTCTTCATGATTTTGCATTCAACATCTCATATAATCATGTTTTGTAAAGAAAAGAGTTGAGTTTGCTACATGCATGGTAAGATCATGGCATTTTGGGTTTTGTTTTGAAGAATTGAAAGAGAATTTGAGATCATTGTTTCATATTTCCCAGCAATTCATGTTTTATAAAGTGTTTCTAAGCTTTTGAGACCAACAATGCAAGCTTTGAACTTGAAAGGAATGATTTTGAATCTGGAAATCCATAATTCGTCTAGTTCACTCGATCAAAGAATCCGTCACTCGAGTGAAAAACGAAGGCATCCAGTACTTTTATAGACATTTGGCTGTTGGCTCGAGCGCACCAAGTGTGTGCTCGAGCAAACCCACTTTTGTTCAACACTTGGCTCGAGCGATCATTGAGCAACCATTGAGCGTAAAATTTGAGCATCCAGTATTTTTGTAGGCAAGCCACACCGCTTGAGCGACCAAGTGTGCGCTCAAGCAAAGATTGTGGTTTCAGCAAATTCTGACTAACACTTATAAGTGCATATTTACATCCTCATGCCCATTTAGGCATTCTTTTGCATCATTTGAACATCTTTAATCATGGAATAAGCTAGAAATACATATAAGAGAATAAAATGAAGATACGATACTTGTTTCGAACGTATATTCAATGTGTATTTGTGTTATGTGATTTGTGTAGGTGGTCAACCAAGGGCTACCATCAATACCCGCCCACTGTAAGTAATATCTTTGTAAAGATCTGTTGAATATATTTTTGAGTTACTGCAAGAATGTTATTTTTAAATGTTGTTTAGACACAAATGAATGATCGTCCCTATGAAAATGTAATTGTGGCATCCTTAGTGTAACCCTTGCCTAGGGGTACCAATATCATAGCCCTTTGTTATAAGACCTTTGTTCAGAGGCAACAATACTGTGGCCTTTTGCTATATGGCCCACGCCCAAGCGTAACAATATTGTGGCCTTGCAGTATGAGGCCCTCGCCTAGGGAAAACAATACTGTGGCCCTTTGTTATATGTGCACAGAGATCTCTGACGTTGACCTAAGTGGTCCTTTCGCATGACCTATATGGTCCCTTCATTAGACCTATGCGGTCCATTCGTTATGCCTTCAGGCCCTTCGTTGCACTATTGGATGTAACATATATGAATATGATTTGTGAATTTTGATACGACAAGTGCTCACTTATGCTTTGCTTCGAACTCATGTGATATGATTTTGTACAATGATAGACATCATTTATTTAACCTCTTTATATTGGTATTACTCAATGGACTTTAGCTTACCCTCTTCCCCTATATATATGTAGGTGAGCAAATGGAACGTCAAGCGTAAAGCAACCTCAAGAGTCCACCCTTCAGTCAAGCCAATTTGGAAATGCCTCCGTGATGGGGTGATCTTGGACTCATGCAGAGCCAAGTTATGTCAACCTTGTGGATCAAGATGATTTGCTTTTTGCTTTTGTTTAGATCTATTGTTTTGGAACTGGCTTGTTATGGATGTTTTTGTGTGTGTATAAGATGCTAAGATGTATTTTGTATTTGCATCTACAAGAAAGATAAAGTTTAAATTTCCTATGAACTGCATGTATGCTTTTCTCGATAGACATGTTTATATTTTAATATTGCTTCTGCAAGGCCCCGTTATTATTATTAATTATCAGTTTTGCCTTTGAGGCCGGAGGTAATCTGGGATATTGGCCGGTTACAACCTAAACCTCTAGGGGCAGGTCTGGGTTGTGACACCTACCCTCGTAGTTGGCTGGAATATACATGTCTTTCACGTGTCTATGCTACGAAAGTACCTTGTGGATCCATAGCACGTCATCAATTGGGATGGAATTAGTGTTGATAATAATGTTACTTTTGAAGAAAGGCATGTAGCAATTTATAAACTTATTTTAGAATTACTTTAGTGCAGACCCTCGATTCCTTATTGGATTGCAATTTAACTCTAGAATCGTAAATGCGTTCCAATTGAAAACTCGCAAACCCTAATTAATCCCAAGAACCCAGGAATCATTTCTAATCAACTCCTTAATTGGGGATTGGTCACTCAAAATCCTAGATTTTCAGTTCTCATTACGTCCATCGTTTATATCGAAACACAGAAACTATAATTGTATCAAATTTCCAAAACCTAAATTGATTAAATACTACACTTAAGTAAATATTCCAAATCATAAAATTAGGCCCTAGCGTAAATAATTTAGCCAAATTATAATTGGACCCCAAGTAGTACCATAATATATACATATATAATATTTTTGTTTAAACTTGTGCACTTTGAACATGGATTACTAAGGAAGCTTTAATGAATACTTGAGGAAGCTTTGATAAATTGTTGAGCAAGCCTTGATGGATTACTGAGGAAGATTTAGTGGATTCTTGAGAAAGCTTGGATGAATTCTTGAGAAAGCCTTAGGAAAATGGTAAAGGAAGCTTGTGAATCTATAAATACACAATTCCTCTCCACATTTGGAAAAAAAGAAACAGCACACTCACACCACCTATAGACACCCACAACTAAAAGGAGAAGAGAGTAGGAGAAAAAGCTTTGGTGGTGAAGGAAGGGAAGATAGAAGGAAAGTCTTGAGCAACTATTTCCAAGAAACTCATGTAAGCCACAACACAACCTCCTTTTCTATTTTCCTATTCAAATACATAATTCTAGAGGATCTTTATTATCATTTTCAGTTCTGAAATTTTGTTGTTCTTGTGTTTAAAGTGGATGAGTTGAGCCATGAGTTCTCTCCTACTCAGATTTTCACTTAAGGGATGAAAAACCATCTTTTTCAATTCATATCTCACGTTAATTCTAGACTCTAAAAATATGAGTTATAACTATATTATTTAACATGTTTTCATCTCATAAGAAGTGAAAAATTTCCCTTAGTTCTGTGCTTTTCTCTCAAATCCTCTTATATTTAATATTATGCAAGAAGAACAAATTTTACAGCCTACTTTAAAAAATTATAGAAAAATACAAAAAAATCTCATTGACTTCATTTTTACATCAAAATATTCCTTTAAGTGTCCGCTTTCAAGGGAAAAAAAGGTTTTATTAAAAAAAAAGTGAGCGATTTGATAGAAAATTCGTTTTTCGTAATAGCCGACAAACCTGAATAGCACTGGTGTATTTCTCAAATAATTTGAAATTTAGGAAGGCTATTCAAATTCTGAAATATGTTCCAAAAACTAAATAAAATTATCTACAAACCATAGGGAGGCCAAGTTCAGGAAAAATATGTAAATGTCTTTTTGATTTAGATCTTTAGAACGTATCAAATCTGGAAATTACTTTTATTAGTGATCTCATGCTCCTAGCTTCATGAATATGCTTATAGTTGTTGTTCATGCCTTAGTATGATTATCTACATGTGTTGCAGCCATTTGTCATGACTTGTTGTCTCATGGCATGTACTAACCCTAACCAAGTTCAACTAATTCAACGAGAAACTATTGTGGAAAGGTAATGGGTTTGTGAAGACTTGGAAAGCTTAATGAGTTTATGTTATGATAATCTGAATGGTGGGACAAGTTCCCTAGTTAAAAGTGAAATCTTGCACAAGTGGTTATTCAGAACTCTTGAATGGAACGGTTGTATTTAAACCCTAGGTGCGATGATGGATAAGGTGGGAGGAAGTTATAGGCAAGGCCCATATTTTACCATCTCTTTTGAGGTCCTCGGTTGGCGCCACGCAGTACGTAACTATTGTGGGCATCCGAGGTAAGGTCTGCAAAGCAGCAAAAAATGGGACATACCGAATAATCTGAATCCAATTCATAGGGTTGTAAGGATGAATTCTCTTTGGAGGATTATTAGTTACTAACATCTAACCTTGTAACCCTCTATCTTTTTGCTTGATCTTCATGCTTAACAGATTTAGTTTCCATATGAATGTGTATTGGATTAGAAAATGGGGTGGCGTGGGGTGGCATGGGGTGCATGTGCATTTACTGGGCATTCCAAGCTTATTGAATTTCAAGCCAAGTATCTACCAAACTGAAAAAAAGTCGGAAACTTTCGAAGACTACTAGTTGTCGTAAATAATAATAGAATTTCCTTTTGATTAAACTCCATCTAAATGTGTATTATTCTTTTTGGAAATATAATGTCGATGGAAGTTCTGGTTTGTAACTAAATATGACTTCGTAATCGTTTATCTACGTATATATAAATATATGTTTGAACTTCTATATTTCTACCTTTTCATCTACTGATTGAGACCTTGTGTTAATACTCCGTAAGATTTGTCAAAAAGATAGCTTCGCTATCTAAGAAGATTGGACATCGAAGGGAGGCTATATTGACTCCTCTGATCTTTCCTGGAATCTTATTAGGCTATTGACCAAAGGACTCATTAGTGACGTTTCTTATACTTGTAATCTTAGAAAAACGCTGTATTCACTTGTTGATATATTTTTTGATATTCCCGAGTTTTGAGGCATCACACCACGTCCCACGAGCTCCAAGTATTCAAACCCAATTAGCATTGATTCCAATTTGTGACATCCCGAAAATTATTATCTTTTTGCAACATTAATTCAAAAATAATTTGATTTATAATAGAAAGTTAGACCATTAGATAAATCAATTTCGTAATTTCAAAATTTATCTCTTCGCCGTTAAACTATTCGAGTATTACATCATTGTCAAGTACATTCATCGATAGAATAAATAGTTCAAAATGCAAGAGATAATACAAAACATAATGTCCTAGGGGCTTACATCTTTTCAAGGATTTTCCTTGAATACACTTATCTCCGCACAAAATTGCCCCATGGCCTCAATATGTTGCATTCATAAAGCCTCTGTGCTCCCCTCCAAAAATAGATCTCATGCCAATCACTTGGGTATCATCACAGCATCATCTCCTGAAAGGTTGTTAGTTTTGGGGTGAACAATTACCTCGTAGGAAATACCATCACAAATTATATAATTAATCAAAATACATATAATCATGCCATGCTAGAGATGAGGAAACCCAAGCCATTTCCTTTATACCATATATATATATATATATACTGAACATAGTCCCTATATTTTTTTTACTCTCAAACCAGTGGGGCGATGGGCACTCAAGACCTTTCCCTTTCCAAATTTGCCGACTTCTTAAACGGCAAGCTCATGGACACCAAAAATCATGTTTTCCACATTCGCTGACTCTATAAATGGCAGGCTCGTGGACACCCTAAAACATTTCTAACATTTGTTTAGTGATATGCACAAGATAGGGCAATTGGGCACCTTGACTCCCCGTGTGGGTACCAATATACATTACATGACTCAAACCAAAGCCTAACTCACTACCCGAACTCATATTATATTTACCCCCTTCCAACACTTTCCATACATCAACTTCTAAGAGTTACAAGGTATAATTATAAATATATAAGATGCAAGAATTTCCAAATCTCAATTTCCCCACAGTAATTTCAATTCACAATAATCCAATAATTTACACATCAACAATCAAAAGACTTTCAAATTCACAACCATCACCATCTCAAGGTTTTGTGTTAAAAGTCTTAAAATCTTATATTACAAAATCAAAGTCAAGTCAATACACCAAATTTCAAGTTTTAGAGACTAATTGAGCAGAACTCCTTTTTATTGAACCAATTTGAAAACTATGTTTTTAAGAAAATTAGGGATTTTCCCTCTTTCATGATCTAAAGGCCAATTCTTATTATCAACAATAATAATGAGGTATAGCCCCCTTTTTTTTTTTTTTTTATCAAACCTACTTACTAACGCAACACATAGCATATATATATATATATATATATGTATGTATCTTGATATCTAATGAAAATACCATAAATGTGTCTCAAATCAAAGATATAGCTAGTTAAAAGTACCATTACCTCAAGAATGAAGACAAAAGATGAAAGCCCAACTCCAACTTTGATGAAATTGCAAAACGATCAGTAGAACTCTTGATCTAAACTTTCCTTTCAACCTTCTTGAAGGATCTAGGGTGGATTTAAGGTTAAAAAAAAAATAAAAAAAATAAAATAAAATAAAAATAAATAAATAAAAAAACTAGAGGAATCTAGCGTTTTAGGGTTAGGGTTTCGAAAATGGGTATTACAGAGAGAAAGGGTGTGAAAAAGTGAGAGAAAATGATGTTTAGATTGATTTTTAAAGTTGTTGTCTTGAACAGACCGCTCAAGCGAACTTTTCATTGCTCAAGTAGTAAACGCATGGTCTTGGAAGTTTTGTAGAGCTATAGTGAAAATAGTGGGAGTCTCATTTCTATGCTCAAGCGACCACTAAACTGCTTGAGCGATCTTTCCAGCAAACATGCAAGACATTGGGGGCTTTGCATCACCGCTCGAGCAACTGATTGACCGCTTGAGCAGTCACCCAGAACAAATTGTTACACTACTAGAGGGGTATAGTGACGCGAATTGGATATTTGATTGTAGACGCGCCCTTGGGCCTCACTACAGTTCGGACTCAATTTGTCACGGTTCTAAATCTGAACCAAAGAGTCCAAATCCGGCAAATTGTTTTGAGAAAACAGATTTTGAGAAAGAAGTGCCAAACATGGACTGCTTTGCCAGATACAGAGTCGCCACCTAAATATTTATTTTGGGAGAATTTAGGAAACCTTGACTCATTTGCCTAAGGCCACATGTTCGTCATCACCAAAGTTGCCTCGGCTCGGGAACTTGGGTACGATTGGGGAAGGTTAGCTATGAGCACCCCCTCTCGCCCGATCCGAAGATCGGCCTCTACTAACCATGATATCTCGTTTTTGAAAACACATGTGTTCTTATTCCTATTAATTAGCTAGAATTACTATGTGATGCGCACAGCAAGACAAGTATAGACTAGATCGCCTAATTTGGAACGAAGCATTGCATATCTGTTTGTTTGGAAAATGATTTGAAATTTGCTACCCACAAGTAGGCTAAAACACGGATTTCAATGAGTTGTTCCAACTCAAACAATCCAACCTTCACCCACAGGCATTCAGGCAGTTTAATCAAATAAGCATCTAGTTGCATGGTAAGCATGTTAACATTCACACTCATGTGAGATGCTAAAGCATAAATACTTACTTCGTACTCCGAGCCAAAACAAAGAACATGTTAGTAATCATGCATGATCCAAGTCCATGTTAAGTGGCTAATGCAACACATACAAAATGTCACTATAATAGGCTCGGCTAATCCTAGGATGGCATGTGGAATGCACAGATAGCATATATTCAAGTTAGATTTGAAATACTATGCAGTTAGCATGATGTGCCGAGCCCGGTGCATGCAATACTGATGAATGATGCACGCATGCATAGCATAAAGTATGCTAAAATAAGTATGCCCTAATACTAACCATCAAAAGCAGGTAAGTAAAAGAGAGAAAGAAGTGGGGGTTGGAAGACATGCACACACACACACACACACTTATTACAAATTTGCCTTCACTCGGAGGGACCGAAAGAATAATACAATTAATTAACCCACAAGCTAATTAAAATATTACAGACAATTAACTAGTTAAGCAAATTAACTAAGCTAATTAAAACAGTAAACAGCCTCGGGAGGAGGGCCCGATGCAATGCGCACTCAGCTCCGCTCGAAAGCCACTGCCATGTACAAGGTGCCTCTGCTTTGACTGTTATCCTCCTCTGAAGACTGCAAAAGTCCTAGGATATGCTCTCTGTACACTGTGGAACACCACCGGCTAGAAGGAATGGCCACCGGCCAAGGGAAATGGTCACCGGCCACTGATTAAGCTATCGGCCACTGATGGATGGCCGGTCGGCACTGGAGATGGCCGGCCGGCTAAATCTTCCTGCAGAATCTGTTTTGACAGCAGCAGAGGGTAAAACATAGCATGGCAATGCATTTGAAGCAATGTATGCACCAACCACACTCCTTATCATATTCATGACTCAAAGGGGGATGGGCCTCGATTCTCGAACCACCAATCGCGCATTTCAATGCGTGATGGTCCAAGAAACCAAGTATGCATTTTGATTTCAAATAGAATGCAATGCACATAATCAAACAAAGGGGCTTTCAACCTCTATCATGGTTTGATCAAGAGGTGAAAGATGCATGCAATGCAATGCATCCTAGGCATGTGAACTAGTATGCAACACGGACATGCAAATAAGTAAGCATGTAACAATACATAAGGCAAGCATGCAACAATGCAAAGGATGGTCTTAAACTAATTTAGGCAACCCTCAAACAAGCCTAAAACAGTGGCCGATGCTATGGAAATGAGGGACAATTACACATACAAACATGCATGCTAATGGGCCAACACTTAAGCATCAAACAAGCAACCTTTAAGCACATTTAAAAGAGACTAAATATGGACTAAGGGCATGCATTACAAGCTCTGAAAATCATGCTATAAAGGTGCCAAACCAATTGAACAAGATAAGCATAGCATGCAACCAATGGTCCAAAGACTAAGGCAAGCTAAGGAGGTATTGAACTACCTTTAACAAAACCAAACATGGCATGAATTAAATGACCAAAATCAGAGTTTTAGTATGTTAAAACAAAACTAAAAACACAATGACATGGTATCCTAGGGGCCTAAACATGATGGCATGCATGAAGGCACAATCATGGAGCATGAGATGACAACCTTATAAAATATTAAAGGGACATCAAATGCAAGCATACAAGCACACCATGAGGACTGAAATGACATGGCAAGTGGTTCCAAACCACTGAAACAAAGCAAGGATGGCATGCTAGAGGGGTCAATGCTTAAGGCATACAAGGGAGATTACATGGTAGCTATACAAAACGAAACATGGATGACCCAAATGACTAAAAACAGACTTCAAACACATCAAAACATGCATACAAGCTTCACAAAGCTAAGCCAAAATCATGCTAGAACAAGGGCCAAAGCCTAAAGCATGTTAAGGCCAAAACATGGCATTACAAGACATGTATGCTAAGAAAGCATGACGTGTCTAAACCAACTAAAAAAAGAGATAATACATGGAAAAATACTACCAAATAACACTTAATACATGGCCAACATGCACTTAAATTAGATGCTCTCTCAAGAGGCTAAAATGCCTCTTTTCAAGGACAACAAGGAGAGGGGGTGGCCCTCTCCTTCTTAGGACCTCAAGGAACCATCCTCACCACTGAAATCCCTCAAGATTTCAGTGGTGAGAAGGCCCAAACACAATGGCCCCAGAGCTCACCAAAAATGCACAAAAATGGAGCCTAACAAGGCTTAAGAGGGGTCCAACAACCTCAAACTACAAAACACTCTTAAAAAACTATTTAGAGAAATGAAAAAAAAGACTTTTATATGTTATACACCAATTCTAAAAATAGTTGCAAGATAGGTAAAAAAGCTATGCAAAAATGGGAAATAAAGGGGTAAGAATGTTACCCTTGTAGACCCTCTTCAAAAATGGTGGACCAGCTGGTTCTTTGAGCTCAAACCAGCTCCAAAACTTCAAGAACATCCTCTTAGTACCTCATTAGCTAAAGGAAGGTGTGATGGTGGGTGTTATGTGCACAAAAGTAAGACAAAACACACACTAAACACAAAAGAGATGGAGGTATAGATATAGGATAGATACACAACTCAAACCCTAAAACCAGAGCTCTCTGGAAAATATTGTCTAACCTAATAGAGAGAGAAGAGACTTCTTCTTATAGAAGACTCAATGTTGTAAAGCTTCCAAGGCAAGCTAACAAGAGGGAGATCCCTCCATACACGTGTATGGAGGGGAGCAAAGTGTATGCCAGCTAGCATAAAAATATATGCAAAAGCAGATGAACAGTGGTTGGCCAGCCAAAAATGCAATTTGACCAAAAAAGATGGCCGGTCGACCATCTAGAGTGCCGGCCAGCCAAACATTTGGCTGGTGGCAACAAAACACAGCCGGTGGCCTCAAACCATGACCGGTGGGTGTCAGGGGATGGTCAACAAGCCCTTCCCTGCCCCTCAAAGGCAAAACACAAGTGTTTGGTGCAAAACCAGACACAAAACAGTCAAGTCGAGAGATCCTAAGACAAGGCGCGTAGTCGAGACCTTCGGGAACTCAAGACAAAAACAAACAAGGATGATCACCGGGTGTTCAAGCGGTGACGTCCAAGTCTTGAGGACGATCAAAAATGGAGTGTCTACACTGATATAAAAGACTTCAAATCCACTAGTGGTTATGTGTTTACCCTTGGAAGGATAGTCGTGTCTTGGAAATCTTCCAAGCAGACGTGTATATTGAGCTCAACGATGAAATTTGAGTTTATTGCTTTGGATAAAACAACAGAAGAAATTGAATGGCTATGCCAATTCGTTGAAGATATCCCACGTTGGCTAAAACCTATGCTCACTATCTATATTCATTGTGATAGCCAATCGGCGATTGGATGGGCACAGAATAATATGTATAATAGAAAGTCTAGACATATCCGTCGTAGACATAATTCTATACGACAATTACTCTCTAATGGAATTGTTTCTCTAGACTATTTGAAGTCTGAAGACAACATTGTGGATTCGCTAACTAAAAGGTTAAATCGAGAGTTAGTAGAAACGTTGTCTAGAGGAATGGGGTTAAGGCCTTTAGCAAATGTTACCGAAATGGAAAACCCAACCTAGCTGACTAGAGATCCCAAGATCAAGGTTCAAGCGGAGAACCTAATTGCGTATAACATGTGAGTCACTGAAGAGGTAAATCCTCTTGCCCATTCCTTTATACAGTGATACCATGAGGGGTGAAAGGTTAAGCTAATACTTTTAATGACCTAAGTGATGTGGATAGTCAAGCGTGGTATAGCGAGATACATTATGTAGGTCACCTAAGTGAGGACGGAGTAGGGCTACTTCTCTAAGAATTGACAAGGCCGAATTCTTTAAAAACACTCACTGAACCAAACAAGTGTGCCAGGCCAAACTGAACACAGTACTGAGAACAAGAACAATGATTGAAGTAACTGTTGTGTGAGGTCTATTGTCTCGGTTTACATAAACGACATAATCGTTCAAGACATCACATTCGGTAGTTACCCAGTAAATCCGATAGGCTTTCACTAGGAAAGGTTCAAGGCCAATAGCTATCTTTTTTGATGCAGGGTTAGTCTATGTACTCTCTTTCTGAGTCTTTATTGATAAACGTTGTCTATTTTTCTTTATTTGGTCAGTTTTTATTCATGTAGGAGATTGCTAGAAAAAAATGATTTTATGGTGGCTTTAATTTAAAATTGAAGTAGGTCTCAACCATCACTTGAGGTAGGATGAAGTGGGTCTAAATTCTTTGCAATAAGATCTTTATACCACAAGAAGAATGACAAAAAACCATTAAGAATTGAATGAGAAATTGTCTCATAAAATTGGCCTCATGAATGAGGTATTAAGAATGGTACGTAACCACCTATCCTACATTGATTGCAGAGGAAAACATTGATGAGTATTTAAATCCCAAGTTCTTGATCAGGGTGCAAGCTCTTTGGGGCATCCAAATTTTCAGAAGGAAGGAAGTTATGGACTCGAGCCAAGACTATGGTTCAAGTTGGTTATGCAAAAAGTGCCACGCGCGCGCGGGGCTTTGTAGACACCCCATTTTTGACCGACCTTAAGACTCAGACGTCACCGATTGCACGCTCGGTGATGTTGCATTTTGTGCTCGTTCAGAAGTCTCAGAGTCGCGGTCGTGCGCCCTGCCTCCGGACTTTCGAACCCTCTTTGTGCCTTGCCTCGGTTTGCGAACCGGACTCGGTTTTCTTTATTTTCTTTCCTGAGGGGAGGAAAAGGTCCCATAGACCATCTCTCAGTGGCCGCGGGCTACATTTCGTGGCCATAGGCCATTTTGCCCATTTCGGAGCCCGGTTCCCAGTTTTCGGAGCCGTCAGGCCGTGTGCCTCGGTTCAGGACCACCCAACCATCTCCGATTCCTCCTGTTTTTGGTATGCATCTCATTTACTCCCTTTCGAGGGACACTGGGGTCTTAGATACCCACTTTGTGGCCAAACACCACTTTCGGTGCTTAACGGCAGGTTTTTGGGCCCCGAACCTCGCGGTTTGGTCCCCGAGCATTCGTTTCGCATCGGTTTTTGTTCATTTTTGGCAGGTACCTTTGTTTTATCATAAGGAAGGTCACTGGGGGGTGGGATCCTAGCAATTTTCTCAGCAACCCACTTTCTGCTTGGTCAAAAGTGGTTCAGCATGAACCCGGGAAGGAGAAAAGTCTGCGCGGCTTCACCGAAGCGGGCGTAAACTCTTTGCACAAGAGGAATTAAAATATGAGGCCACCACCATTGGAAAGCTTACTTCCCGGGCTTCATTTTACACTCAAGAATCTCCTAAGTCCGGATACGGGGGGAGGAGATATGTTTGGTTGAAGTCTGGTTAGACCGAATCTGCGCGGCTTTACGGACACTGGCATAACTTTTTCTACAGGAGGAATTTTGATGCAAGATTTGTGGCATTGGAAAGATAACTTCAAGGGATACATGGCCGACCAGTCCTATGGCTTGGACCTTTTGCCCTAGCCGGCCGGCCACCATTTCCAGCCGGCCAGCCACCTGCAACTAAAGCACTTTTTTCCCACCTTTTCTCCGATTTTCTTGCCTATATAGCTGGCCTCCCAGATCTTGTAGAAGGGTTGAAAAATATCTCTGAAGGAGATACATTGATATCTATCTCTATCTCTTGATTTTTCTCTCAAATCTTCAAGTTTTGGTGCCTTTTGTTCATCATCATCAAGCACTACCATCACCACTCCATTTCCAGAAACAAGAAGAGGTCCTTAGAGGCTTAGAAGCAACATTTCTCAAGTCAAGAAGCAAGGAAAGAAAGGTCTTCAAGGGTAAGTCTCAATCCCTCTCTTTTACACCATTTTCTTGTGTCTTTTCTTAACCCTACTTGCTCACTGTTTTGAGCTCCGACCAATACTAAAAGTGGTCCTATTTTGAGCTATTCTTGATGTTTGTTTAAGGGCTCAACCCTGTTTGAGCCCTCTATCTTACACTTCCTTCAATATCCTCTTATATGCCATTATTTTGCATTGAATATTTGGCCTATGTGTGATCTGATTTGGAGCATATCATGAACTGATATTGTGCTTATTTTGAGCATCTCTTCAACATTGAAGAAGGTCTCAACCTTGTTTTCATGCTCCATATGCCACTTGCTTTGAATCCATGTTTTATCCTTGTTTCTTGCATGCTTTTTCTAGCCCATGAGTGATCTGTTTTCGAGCATGTAATAAACTGTGAGTGGGCCTATTTTGAGTCTCTCTTCAACATTGAAGAATGGATTGACCATGTTTGGCCTCTCTATCATGCACTTGCTTCATAATCTCTCATATTTACCGTAAACTTGCATGATTTATTTAACCTACATGTGGTTTGTTTTGGAGCATGCATTAAACTGTGTTTGAGCTTATTTTGTGTCCCTCTACAACATTTTAGAAGGGATCAACTTTGTTGGGGGTCTCCATGTTGTGCTTGTCTTTATATCCCTCTTTGGCCCTCATTTTGCATGCTTTGTTAGGCCTATTTTGCTTCTGTTTTCGGCCATGATCAGGTCTGTAAAGAGTCATATTTTGGCCTTCTTGTCATATTTTATTGAGGGTCTTTTCTGGTGTAGTGAATGCTTGGTATACCTCTCTTTATAGCCCTCTTTTGGCTCATATTTTGCATGCTATGTTGAGCATATCTACATACTGTTTTGAGAGTTGTTATAAGCTGTAAATGTTCATATTTTCAGTCACTCTTAAATTTTGTAGAACTATATTTTTCAGTTTGAGCATTGCGTATACCACCTGCTTCATTGTTCCCCTCTTTTCCCCCATTTTTGCATGCTATTTTTGCCATACTTGTGATTGTTGTTTGGCCTTGCTTTGCACTAGAAAAATGCTAGTTTAGGGGCTGCCTTGCTACTGTTTTGCATATCATGTAACAATTACGCATGCTTAGTATGGCTGTAGGCCATTTCGGGTGCTTAACATCGCATTTCGGGACCATTCCGTGCATTCGGTGTCATTTCCCCACCTTTCGGGACTGTTTTGCATCATTTGTGAGTGCTGAAAATCCATTGGCATGTTTGCATATCATTTCCTATGTCATTTCATGCTTTAATCCATTGCCTCGGTTTGCGTGCCCATGTGCACGCATTTTGAGGCACTTCACTTTTCATCCCACGGCCTCTTATGTGAGTGTGGTTGAGGCCCTCTCATGTTAGTGTAAGCCCAATTTGCATTGCGTATGTCATTTCATCATTGCCTCGGTTTGCGTGCCCGTGTGCACGCATTTCGAGGCATCTCATTTTTCATCTATCGCCCTCTCATGTGAGTGTGGCTGAGGCCCTCTCATGTTAGTGTAAGCCCAATTTGCATTGTGTATGCCATTTCATACTTTAGTTCCATTGCCTCGGTTTGCGTGCCCGTGTGCAGGCCCATTCATTTCATCCATTCGATGGCCTCCTCAGTGTGGCTGAGGCCCTCTCATGTTAGTGTAAGTCCATTTTGCATCCTGTATGCCATTTTAGTCTCGTTGCATTCTGTATGTCATTATCTCGGTTTGCGTGCTCGCGTGCACGCATTTCGAGGCAGCTCATTTTCCATCCATTGGCCTCTTATGTGAGTATGGATGAGGCCCTCTCATGTTAGTGTAAGCCCAATTTGCATTGTGTTTGTCATTTGTATATCGTATGCCATTGCCTCGATTTGCGTGCCCACGTGCACGCATTTCGAGGCAGCTCATTTTCATCTCACGGCCTCTTATGTGAGTGCGGCTGAGGCCCTCTCATGTTAGTGTAAGCCCGTTTTGCATTATGTATGCCATTTTAGCTCTGTTGCATTCCGTATGCCATTTTCTTGGTTTGCGTGCCCGTGGGCACGCATTTCAAGACGTCTCATTTTGGTCGCATTATATATCATTTTCCATGTCATTTCATGCCTGTATGTTATTCCCTCGGTTTGCGTGCCCGCGTGCACGCATTTCGAGACATCTCATTTTCATAACATTGTGTATGTTGGGATCGCATATTAGTTGCATTTCATGCATATCATGCATATTGCATCGTGTTCGGGATAGGAGTTAGCCCGGGCACGGGAAACGAGGCACGTTTCGTACTCCGAGTGACGGAACGGGTCTCACTTCCCAAGTCACCGACACTCCGGATTACCCATGATGGAGTTAGGTTTTGTTGTAGCATTCATGTGCATTCATCCTATATTGAGTTGTGCAATCCGATCCCTCGGCCGTCATGCATCGAGATGCGCGATTGGTGGCACGAGGATCGAGGCATGCATATATTTGTGAAATACATTGCTATGCCCCTTTCCTGCTCTCTGTTGCAGCAAAATGAAGAATCAGCAGTCTTCCGAGGCTTGGCACGCATTTCGAGAATCGTCACAAACAGAGGCTAATTGGGGCATCCCAGTGGATTTCCGCGCAAGGCAGCCCAACATGCATCATTTCATTATCCAGCGCGGAGTCAAGGCAGTCCCTGGCTTGCATGCCAGTTCACAGCTTTCTTAGTTAATTTGTAAATTAATTAGGAATTTGTATTTATTTCGGACTGTAATATTTTGGACTGTAATATTCTTTTATTTCGGACTGTATTATTCTTTTATTCGGACTGTATTATTCTTTTATTCGGACCCTCTGCGCGAGGGCATAATTGTAATAAGGGTGTGTGAGTGTGATGTATGTCTTCCAACCCCACGTATTTCTTCCCTTTTATTTACCTGCTTACGATGGTTAGATATAGGGCATATTTCAATTAGCATACAGTATGACAGCATGTTTGCATCATTCATCTGTTTTGCACGCACCGGGCTCGGCACATCATACAAACTGCATTTGTATTTCAATTCCAAATTGAATACGTGTTAGTTGTTGCATTTCACATATCACGTTTAGAATAGCCGAGCCTGCTATAGTTTGCATCTTTGCATGTGTTGCATTAGGCAATTCTGTATACTTAGGATCATGCATGATTTCTAATCGGTTTTCTGTTTTGGCTTGGAGTACTCGGTGAGTTTTATGCTTTAGCATCCTTGCATGCGTGTGAGTGTTGCCATGAATAGCATGCTTACCATGAGGCTATGTGCTTATATGATATAACTGCCTTGAATGCCTGTGGGTGGAGGTTGAGTTATCTGAATTGGGACAATTCATCAAATGCTTGTTTTAAGCCCACTAGATAGTGGCGAAATCATGTTTTCTAAGCCCACTCGAGGGTGGCAAATCCACGTCTTAGCCTACTTGCGGGTAGCACCATCAAACCATTTTCCAAACAAACAAACATGAAGTATTTTGTTCCAATTCAGGCGACTCAGTCTATACTTGTATGTTGTGCGCGTCACATAGTAACCTAGGCTAATAACCGGAATAAGAACTCGCAATGTTTTCAAAAACAGATATCATGGTTAGTAGAGGCCGGTCTTTGGCCGAAGGGGTGCTCACGGCGACCTTCTAATCGTACCCAAGTTCCCGAGCCGAGGCAACTTTGGTGATGACGGACACGTGGCCTTTTGGCACCGAGTCAGGGTTTCCTAAATTTCCCATTTTTAAATATTTAGGTGGCGCCTCTGTATCTGGCAAAGCAGTCCATGTTTGGCATTTCTTTCAAAAAAATCTGTTTTCTCAAAACGATTTGCCGGATTTGGACTCTTTGGTTCAAGATTAAGAACCGTGACATTTGAGTCCTTCGAACTGTAGTGACCCAATATCGAACCAGAACCGGGGGGGGGGGGGGACTCGCACTCCCTTCCCCCGGGATGCGTTCGGGGACGTCTACAGGCTTGTTTTTCCTAATTGGATTGAACTGGGCCAAGGTCCGTGGTTCGTGATCCGCGGGTCATGGATCTTGGAGCTGGAGCTTGGGCTTGGGTTAAGGCTCAAGGCTTGAGGTTTGTTGGGTTGGTGGCCGATCAACCTAATCTCTTTTTTTTTTTAAATATGTCAGATTGTGGTGGCTGCAAATATACACACGTGTATATAGTGTGTAAGCTCTACACTTAAGATGAGTTTTACTCCATCAATTTTGCAGAATTTATTTCAGCATTAGTTCATCAGTTTTGCTGCATTACTTCATTAGTTTTACAGGCTTTATTCCTGCATTTGCTTCTAGCAGTCATGGCTGGAAGGCTCCTCCTCTATCCCCTTTATGTATAAATAGAGACCACGTTCTTTGGGTTTGGTATACTCAGAATTTTTGCTCTCAAGTCAATATGCATATATTATATATTATTATTCTTGTGTAAGAGAGTGTTGCTGTTGTCTGTTTGCTGAAACTTTATTAGAAGGTATTTTTTCTTTAGCTGGTTCCGACTGTCGTATCTTAGAAAACAGATGCCGACATACTTCTAACACTCACGGTGAGGCGGCGAATCTATTTTAAGAAAACTATGGTTATACCGATTTCGGTTTGCATTCCTAATTTCTTATTTCAGAATACATATAATATGTTTGCTTTATCTTTCTATTTGTTACCTTGTAAGTCCTAGTTTAAATTAGTTTAGTTCCATCATTTCTAGTTCTATAATTTGAATTTGTTTAAATATCAATCCCTTTAATTTATTTAAAGATACATTTTAATACAACAATTTTTATTTTTTTTTATTATCAACTTACTTACACCACAAATAAAAAATAAAAAAAGTAAAAAGAACTTATTAGGTACAAATTTTTTAAGTTAAAAATTAATAATTCAGAAAATAAAAATTAAAACGATCACTTTTATAGTTTTGAAATGATCAATTTTTTATTTTATTTAAATTATTTTTACCTTAAATAAAAATTATACTAAACATTTTGATATAAAAAAAAATGGCTGACTCATTACTTTACCAAACATTCGTATTACCTTAAATTATTATTTTTTGATTTTGTATATACGGTTGACTCATAAGTTGGAGTATCATGGCGTCCCCATCTTTCAAGGTAGTTCCACTATTGGTTACATTATTTTACCAATTATTCGTATGGTGCTGTCATAATAAAATAAATAAATAAATAATGGAACGTAAAAAATTCACTTTAGTTTTTAATCTTCAACTCATTAATTTACATTGGTTATATACTTTACCGATTGTTCTTTTGTTTTGCCAACTTGTTCAATTGAAATTGTTATATATAATTGTAGTATTATTAGGTACCTAATAAATAAAATTATTCGTACCTAATAAATTATATAAAATTATTGTTTATTTTGTACCTAATAAATAAAATTATTAGGTACACATTTTTTAAGTTAAAAATTAATAATTCTTAAAATAAAAATTAAAAGTAACACTTTTATAGTTTTCAAAATGATCAATTTTTTCATCTTATTTAAATTATTTTTATCTTAAATAAAAATTACATTAAATAATTTGATATAAACTCTTAATATATATAACTATAAACTACAATAAACAATCCCTATTTATGTATGGCTGACTCATTCCACCATTGGTTAATTTACTTTACCAATTATTCGTATCTGCTATCACAATAAATAAATAAATAATGGAATGTAAAAAACTCACATTAGTTTTTGATATTCAACTCATTAACTTACGGAAAATGCTAGAGACTTTAAAAATTGTATTAAATATTTTATCAAGTGCATTATACATATGTGCACCTTACATTTATGTGGAATCCATCTCATTTGAGACATTTTTAATAAATATTTAATAGAAATTTTAGTATTCCTGACATTACACTTTATTTGCATCCAATATATATTGACAACGAATCCACTAGCGTTAATTTTAATGAGAAGCAACGCGTGTATTGTCAGGATGGATATATTAAGAATGAATTAAATAAGAAGGTTATTATAATTGTTTTTCTTTTTAATTTGAGAATTTGTATAAAATTATTTTGTATAGTTATCGTTTATAATTTATTAAATAGAAATAATTTAAATAATTTTTTTTAACAAATCACTATTTGGAAATGGGGAGAGTAGTGTAGTTGGTTTCTATTTTTTAATTATTAATTTTTAGTTCATAAAAAGTTGTACCAAAGGTGCCCTATATATCTAATATTTTTTTAATGGATAAAAATATACAACAATAACACATTGTTCTGAGGTTAACGTGTGCAATCGGCTTAGTAATATATATATATATATATATATGTATTTGGATAAATTGTAAATACATCACTTTTTTGAGATTTTTTTAAAATATGAATTAGTTTTTATAATTTAAAAAATTACAAATACCCTATTGTTAGAATTATTTATTTAATAAAATAAAATGAAAAAATAAAATTTTTAACTGCTCTCTTATACAATAATAAAATATTTGAATAAGTAATTGAAATAAATTTATGACATTATTAAAAATTGTTAATTAACTTAATAATTTATTAATAAAATGTATTATTTGTTATGAAATTATAAATTTTAAAGAATATAATATGGCTTTTAAAATCAAATGAGATAAATTATATTTTAAGCAAACCTAAAACAATATATTTATTAATTTATCCCATAAATTGTTGTGTCGTTACAGATGGAATGAGTTCCTTAACTGCAAGATCAATAGCAAAGCAAGCCAGGTTGAAAATACCACAAATCAAAGAAAAGACAATAAAACTTAATCCTCTGTAATTCATGAATTTAAGTAAGAATTAAAAAAAATAAAAATAAAAAAAATAATTAAAATATGAATGAAATATAATTATATATATTTGATACACTTTTTTTTTTTTCCAAATCTTTTTCCAAATTCATGAACTAAATATAGTCTAATAATATTGATGATTTTGTGATTAAGGTTATTTCACAAGAACAACAACAAAAAAATCTAAAAAATTTTAAAATTTTGATTTCATTTCATTTTGTCTTTATATTTCGCTGGTCAAATCCATCGTCTAAACACAATGTTAGGGTTTATAAGATGCAGCAAGAGGGGTGGAGTTAATATTGGGTGTGAGAGAGAGAGAGAGAGAGAGAGAGAGAGAGAGATGCACAATGCCCCCGTCTTCACAGGACAAGCAAATATCCATATTTTCCGAATTGAGAAATCACTCAACAGTGGCATAGAGAGAAAAATATAAATATAAATACAAATACAAATACTGTCACGCCCCAAACCCGCCCCTAAAAGTTTGGGCATGACCCACTCAGAAACGGATATTAAACCTAATATACCTATCATACGGGGCCTGAACGGAAGCATTGTATATTTGAAATACCATATAACAACATACAAAACATCCATTGAGCTATCTCTACTATGCCAGGATCACACACAAAACATAAGGCAAATAAACGTATAGTGACATGCATCAAAGAATTTAGCTATGTGCATATATATATATACAGACTCAGCCCTCGAGATTAGGCGTATAACAAAACATTGACAGGTAAAGGGACTATATACACTTCAACCTTAGACAGACACACAGGGTACAAAACCAAAATCTTAGCAGAATCCCATAAAATGAGCTGCCTTCAAAAGTGCCTGGACTCTCTGTGGTTGATAAAAAAGGAATGGATGCCATGGGTTAAGACTGGAGAGGAGTGCCTACAGAAACAAACATAACATAAAGTGAGCCAAGCTCAGTGAATAGTAGTACATAAACAATTTAACAATTAACTTGTGTTATAATGTACATATATCAATGCAGAGAGCATATTGTTAACTTTATTTGTAATTATTTCCAGAATGGCCTTAGGCCCAAACTTTAAACAGAACGGCATTAAGCCCTTAGACAGAACGTCATTAAGCCCTTAAATAGAATGGCATTAAGCCCTTTTTATGCATATATGAACTCAAGAGGTGGCTCGCAAGGATTCTAGAGGTGACTCGCAAGGCAGCACTTAGTTTCGTGCAGCACTTTGTTTCATACTAACAGATCATATAGAATGGCCATAGGCCCAGATGTCACAAATTGACCATAGGCCTCACAAATGTTGCAGAACAGCCATAGGCCTCATAACTTTCACAGAACGGCCATAGGCCTCATAACTTTCACATCGGCTTTAAGCCCAGTTCACATATGTATGGACTCAAAAGGTGGCTTGCACGTATTCTAGAGGTGACTCGCACTGCAACACTTAGTTCCGTACAGCACTTTGTTCCATACCAGTATATATTAGGTCTTCAAGACGGAACAATTCATATCGTGCCACAGTATGAATGGGACGAATAAACAGAGCGGAATAACCTCATGGTTTATAGCAAATTAACACAAGTGTTTTACGTGTATGAAAACATTAACACAAGACACATATATTATTAGTCTCAGAGTTATACAGAGGCACACATCCTTTCCATCATTTACTTACATTTTGTGATTCATTTACTTAGTTACATAATCAACATACGATAACAGAATGCTAATGGACATCATTAGCTATAAGTGAAGCGTATGTTACAGATTAACACAGTGGACGGACGTATAACAGAGCATTAAGAATAATTGTTTACAGAAGTACATGTGTCATTACAATACTTTTCATGAGAATGGACCAACTCACACTATAACATGGGTCATCTAACGATGTTGTTGATATTCACTTCTTTGACGTATAAGGCGATCCATGGTTCTAACCGATTATTCATTTTGATAATCCGTTCTGGACAGATATCTATATTGTAAAACATGCGTCGAACCAACCAAATTATAGGAGTCCATAATAAGTGGGGTTTACATTCACAATCTCTTCTCGTCAATCAATTGCATAGTATTAATAAATCGTATGTAATTCTTATACAGAGTCATAAGTAACTTACAGATTGTAGCACATTAATGCGTAACCAAAATGCAAGGTGACTTCAGAGTCATGCCAATGTACACAAAGTCCTTTAACGTTCTCACCGATTTCCAAACAACATAAACATTAACGAAATTACTCGCAAAGAGCAGAGCATTAACAAGAATAAGTATTAACGGTAGTAAACGTGTGGTTACGGTACTACTACTCACAGTGTGCTGGTGGAGCATTTGTTCCTCCCGAAGCATGTCCTACACACACACGAAGTCATACATTAAGTCTCTTTTCGTTATTACATCGTTTTCTGATTCTCTTTACTTCGGCTAAATTAACGAACATTAAAACAACATCAATTACAGGTTTCGACAACACTAGAGGATTCAGCACGCAAAATGGAGCAAATAATTTTTCTCAGCATGAGCTGCACGTGCGGCAGTTGGCCCCGCACGTGTGGCAGTGGTGCCCCGCACGTGCCTTTTAGGCAAAACCAAAACCAAAAAAAAAAAAAAACAGCATTTGCCGCACGTGCGGCAGTAACTCCTGCACGTGCGATGATTCCCTTATTCCAGTCCGAAAATTGCACAAAACCCAATCCTTTGGTACATCTTCACAAGGCTCAACTTAGCATTCTTAATTGATAATACATGGCCTAAAAATCATGTTAACAAAGGCTTCAAATACATACATTAAACTAGATAAACACTAGTTCTTGAATTCTTAAACATAATCAAATTTTCTTTTGCATTCAACATCACACAACATCATAACCATATATATATATAGATAAGTTCTTCATAACCTTCATAAGAAAATAAGAAATAAAAGCTAGTCTCTCCACATATATGCATGAGCAGCTCAATTCAACATCAACAAATTGAGAAAACACCCCTTTTCTTTTAATTTCTCTAACTTACCTGATCATCAAAGGAAGTTATTGAAGAGGGAACTTAATTCAAGCAAAACACACATACTTCCTCTTTAGTTTTCTCCTCTTAATCAATATTTGAGATGATAAATAGGGCTAAGTACTTGTCTTGAGAGGGAGCATGTATATATATAAAGGGGACTAAAGACAAAATTCAATCGTTTAATCATCCCAAATCAAATTTCTGCAACCACACTCATAATTACTTAAAAATTATGCTGATTTCAAATGTAAAATAAATTTTGGATTATCAAGTCTTAAAGGACCTCAATTCTTGATTTAACTAGTCTAATCGTGATAGATACTTCCCTTGCCCAACAGATATAGATGAAATTCATAATATCTATGCACTCAAACTTAATTTCTCATGAAAAATTTCCATTAAGGATGTAAATGTATAAAATAAGGGACTAAAACATTCCAGAAGCATATGCGAGGGTCGGGTTATTACAAATACAAATACAAACATGGAGGAGTACAACTCAGAGTTGCACACGTATACAGTTTGAGTTGCACCCCATCACAAGATGACTTGCACCCTCTATATTTGTGTAATTTTTTCTTCTTATCCCACTGTTAAGTGATTTTCTCATCCTAATTTTTGTCAATTAATTCAATACTATTTAAAAAAAAAAAATTTGCTTCCATTATTTGTATTTGAAAAAAAACCCTATGGTTTTCATTTTTGTTTAGGAAATAATTTTTAATAATAAATTTTCGTTTGTCTCTTAGAAGTGAGTGTTTTTAAAAATAAAAACAATTTTTTTTTCTTCTAATAGTAAAAAACAAAACAACACAAAATATATTTTATGACGCTTATCAAATGATGTGACAAAAAAAGATGCGACATAAAATGATACTAAATTATATAGAGAAATGTTATTTATCAACATATTTATTTGACTCTATAACTTTGCATACAATAAACAAGTATATTATGGAATCAAAAAATTAAAAATTAAAAAAAAAAGTAAAAAGTTTTAATGAAATATTTAAATAGGGTTGAGTTTCTCACAAGTTTAAATTTAAATTTAAAAAAAAAATTGAGAGCTTATGGGATTTATTACAGATCTCATTTCGATGATTTAAAATATTTATTTTGTAGAGCCTTTTGTATATATTATTCATTAAAAAAAAAAAAAAACCTTAGACTGATCAATAATTGTTAACTTTTTATTTTATCGTATCTGTCTCAAAAAAATAAACGATAAGTATATTTTTAAAAACAGATCATTCATTTTTTCAATAACAAATACAATAAAATTATAATTATCAGTTTAATTTAATTTTTTTATTAATAATTTATAATAAAAGATCTACAAAATAAATACTTAAAATCAAACAATTCGAAGGTTCCCAAAATTCTTAATACGGCTCCTCCACATAGAATGTAGAAGCGTCCATAAAAAAGCAACGTAATTGAAGGTGCATTCATAGTGCATTACATGGCTGTTTACTACAAGTACAATACATATATATATGCTTCCTCTTCCGCAATTGTAGCTTCAACGAAATCCCAATCACATGTCAAGGGGCAAAAGATAAATGGAGCAGACCCAAACCTTGGGTCTTATCCAAATCATTAAGCACAAACAGAGAGGGACGGAGGGAAGTAAAGATTAGAGAGGACACATACCTATTGGCCGTATATTTTGTACAAATCAATCATAGTCGGACACATGGTCCATAAGGGGTAATATGGGGAATCAGTGAAGGGTCTCCAGTTATGAACAGACACGTGGCAACTTGTATTAACGGTGATGGATCTAGGAGGCATGGGAATAGTCAAGATACACAAGGTGACGTGGCCAAACAGTTGCTTATAATTTAAATTCAAATTCAAGAGGGGAGCCCAACCGTAAGAGTGGTATAATGGAAGAAAATTGTTCAAAGCCATACCCAGTGATCATGGAGATCATTGTGACAGTTATCACCTACTTTGATGGTTATCACTTACCTCAACAGTTATCATCAGAGCCTATAAATAAGAGGAGAAGGCTGATAATGAGGCCCCCAGATCCAGATTCAAAAACTAGTTTATTTTACTTTAAATTTCCATTTACATTTCCAGTCCTTTAATTTCTAGTCTTTTACTTTCCTGTACTGCACTTCAAATTCCTAGGAGTAGTTATAAATTAGTCTATCACTGTAATCCCCTTCGAAGTTATGAGAGTGCAAAGGTACAATTGTAAACTCTTGTTTACTTAATAAAATTTGATTTCTGACAATGTTCTCCCTCTTTCTTTTATTTTTATAATTAGTCTTTCGAATTTTCTCCTAAAAAAAAAGCAACCACTAAAAGTCCTTTTCATTGAGGCTAAAAGAATTTCGAAGCAATCGTCTGATTAATTGGTTAGCATTTAATACTTCTGTAACGACTTATTGATCCTTACTAGCACGCTCAAATTACATTTATAACCTTGGAAAGCCAAAAAAGTCAAAATTTATTTTTGGCATGCCCGGTGGGACCTTTTATAATGGCTAGACGTAGAAGACAATGAGAAAATGAAAGCCTTGAAGAAGGTGTAGAAAGAGATTTAGACAGACTATCACGACCCAAACTTACCCCTAAAAGTTTCAGCCATGACCGACTTGTACTTAGGTCTCAAAACAAAATTTCAACACAATATTTTATTCAATAACGGGGCCTAAAGCAGAAGCCTATAAACAACAAAATGTCCATTGAGCAGTGCTTAATGTAAGGATTCAACACAAATTGTATCACATATATAAATGTCACATACACAGTTCACATACGTACAAATCCAAGTTGTATAGGTATATACAAAGAGTGGATAACCCAAAAGTTATACACAAGGTCACCAATGACTTGACAACATATGACGTAATGACTTAACAACATGTGACGTAAAAAGGAACCCCACAAAAAGGCCAATGGCTCCACTTTGGGAGACTCGACAAAACAGTTCCAACAAAAGGCTCTTGGAGCTGACCTAGGGCTGGCCTCCGAGTTGGTCACCTACAGCTCAATGAATAATAGCAATGTAAGGAGGTTCATGTGAATGAGCATAAGCCTTGAAGAACATAATTATAAGTCATGTGCCCATTTTATTCGTAAGTTCATTCCAGATCGGCCTCAGGCCCACATAAGACGGAACAACCTTGGGCCTAGCATAATACAGAACGGTCTTGGGCCCAACATATCAACAGTTGTTTGGAACATTATAGGGTAAATGGAACATCAACATGTCTCCATCTCCCTTGGCCTTAGGCCATGAGTCATAAATAATCCATATCCTTATAGGGTAGATGGAACATCGGCATGTCTCCATCTCCCTCGGCCTTAAGGTCGTGAGTCATAAGTAGGTCACATTATAATGGCCTCAGGCCCACATTCATAACAGAAAAAAAATGACCTCGAGTCCATTTCGTATGCCATTGTTCAATCATTTCAATTATTCCAATCACAACACAATGTATATAACGTATGCCATTCACGAGCAAAAACATATATAAATCATAATCACAATACGTAGATAAAACATATCGTTACACTACTATTACTCACTGTGATGTGGTCATGTAACAGTCCCTTCCTATACGTGACCTATATATGGCACACGACTTGTAAGTAATTCACTTTTTCCTTAGCCTTTTCTCTTTAATCATTTGTTCGATTCGTTTAATTCCTATTCAATTGTAAGCACTTTAGAAGGATCAAATATACACATTAATAGATTCAGAGGTTCAAAAAGAGTAAAAGAAGTTGATAGAATTTTTCCCCACTAGCCGCACGTGCGGAAATCCCCCATCCCACGTGCAGAGAGGTGTGCCGCACGTGCTTTTATTTTAGATTGCTTAACTTGCCTCCTTTGTTTTCTGCATGTGCAATTGCATCCTCGTAATGTGCCATGAGCCTGCACATATGCATTCTAAACCTTGTTTATGCATTCCAAAATTCATCAAAAATCAAACTTTCGAAACACATTTCTAAGGTTTAATACAAGCCAATTCACTTCAACATCATGACATGTGAACATAATAAACATAAATCTCAAGCTCAATTAGATCATAACTCATTTTAATGGGACATATACAACTCAATTTGCCACATTTCTTTCATGTCTTCATATTTTCATGATCTATCAAAACATATACAAACATATATACATATATGAGTTCAAAGCTTCATATTTTCATGGTCTATCAAAACATATACAAACATATATTCATATATGAGTTCAAAGCATACAAAAACTAAAGATTAGAAGGCGATTCCTCTCGAGCTAACTCAAAATGCAAGGGGCAACTCTCTATCAAACAAATACAATGAATCTTTATGGCTTCCATGGATATTTACTTAAGCAAGAAGATTAGTTCCAAAACCCTAAGTTATATGAGTGTAAAAACTTCATTTTAAGACTTGATGCTAATCAATTGAAGAGAGATTTAGGGTATTTTAGTTGGTTTATACATACCTTGAACCCTATTCTTTAAATCCCCTTCCAAAATTTTCAATCTCCAAGCTCTTGGTTAATCTCTTATTCCTCTCTCTCTTTTCTCTTCTTTCCTTCTCTAGAAACTCTCCAGGAGATATTTTTAGTATTTGTTGAGGCTAAGTCTTCTAAGGCTCATATAACTAACTTTTATATCTATCAAGACTTGGGTTATGAGTCTAAATTAGGTTTAATTAAGAATTGAGCCTAAATAATTCCAATTAGTTTCTTTTTTACAAAACTTCATATAATGTCCTAAAAAATATGCTAATCATAATCGTAAAGTCAATTTCGGTTTATCGTGTCTCTAAGGCTTCCAATTTCCAGTCTAAAGGTCATAATTTCAACAGATTTTCTCATAACTGACAGATACAAATTTATAAACTATTAATTCACACATTCAAACATAAAATTTCGCATCAAACACATAAACACACATATGATGAGGTACTTTAAGCATATGAGTGAGTCAGGTTATTACACTCTTCCCCCCTTAAAGAAGTTTGGTCCCTTAAACTTGTTTTACATTAAGGTGAAAATAATTCTGGATTTCGTTATTTCATTTCCTTAGGTGGCTTCCTTCCCGTAATGTTCTTGCCATTCAACTTTCACCATTGGAATTGCTTTGTTTCATAGTTGCTTCAATTGTTGATCCAAAATTTGAATCGGTTTCTCTTCATAGATCAAGTTGTCATCCAAAGCAATCTGACGGTAGTCTATAATATAGGATAAATCGTGGAGATAATCTCTCGTAACATTGATACATGAAATACATTATGTATTTGTTCCATACTTGGTGGAAGAGCAACACGATAAGCCACTGAACCTACTATTTCCAGAATCTAAAACGGGCCTACATATCAGGGTGCTAATTTACTCTTCTTACTGAATCTTGTGTGTCTTTTCATTGGGGTGACTTTCACAAAAACATAATTACCCACCTCAAATTCCAAATCCCTTCATTGATGATCCACATAACTCTTTTGCCTACTTTGGGTGGTTTTCAATCTTTCCTGAATGATTTTAATTTTCTCCGTCATCAATTGTACAATTTTAGGCCCAAAAAATGACCTATCACCGACTTCAGTCCAACATAATGGGGAGCGACATTTCCTCTCGTACAAAGTTTTAGTAGGGTGCCATTCTTATGCTTGAGTGGTAACTATTGTTGTATGCGAACTTTGCCAATGGTAGATAAGTTTCCCAACTCCATTGGAAGTCCAAGACACACATTCGAAGCATATCTTCCAATGTTTGTATTGTTCTCTTTGATTGGCCATCAGTTTAGGGGTGGAAGGCCTTGTTGAATTTCAACTCTGTTCCCATAGCATCCTGTAAACTCTGCCAAAATCTTGATACAAATTTCAGATCTCTATCGGACACAATTACAACTGGAACACCATGTAACCGCACAATTTCATTCATATAGACGGTAACAAGCTTATCCGCATTGTATTTGAGTTTTCACAAGTAGGAAATGAGCTGATTTAATTAGTCTATCAACAATAACCCATATGGAATTCATACCTTGGAGAGTTCGGGGTAAGCCAACAATAAAATCCATCAATAGGTGTTCCCACTTCTACTCCGGAATGTGAAGAGTTTGAAGCAAACCTGCTGGTCTTTGGTGTTCCGCTTTTACTTGTTGACATAGTAAACATTTTGAAACAAACTCTACAATTTCTTTCTTCATACTTAGCCACCAAAAATTTTTCTTTAGATCTTGCTACATTTTAGTATTATTGGGATGCAATGCAAATTTAGACATATGTGCTTCCTCCATAATCCTTTTCTTAATTTCTGGCACATTTTGGATACATAATTTGTTTTAAAATTTCAACACCGAATTTTCAAAAGTGAACCCAGGCCTTGGCCTTGTTTCCATCTCATCATATATTTGCTTCAGCAACTCATCTTCCATTTGTCTTTGTTTGATTTCTTCAATAAGAGAGACTGACAAAATGGAAATAGAACCACTACAAGTTCAGCTAGTTCAACTCCAGCTCTAACCACAAAGACAGCTATAAAACCCACCAATACTAAAGACACTGCTAGACAAGGAAGAGTGTTTGCCCTTATTCCTGGTGACGTGCAGACTACTGAGGCTATGGTGTCAGGTATATTCTCTATCAATGGTCACTCCACTCATGTATTATTTGATTCGGGTTCTACCCACTTCTTTATGTCAAAAACATTTGCTAGTCATTTGAATAAACCTATGGAACCATTGCATTATGTGTTATGTGTGTCTTCACCATCAAGGGGCTCTATGTTATGTATGTCTATTTATCTTGCATGTGAAATCTTGATTGGGGATGTTCAATTATATGCCAATTTGTTGCCTCTTGACATGGCTTATTTTGACATAATTTTGGGGATGGATTGGCTAAGTAAATGCCATGTGACTATTGATTGCATGTCCAAGCAAGTTATCTTTCAACCTTTAGGACAATCTGAATTTACTTTTGTGCGGCATGGGGTGATTCCACCACCTTACTTGATTTTAGCAATGAAAGCATGCAAATTGTTACAAAAAGGTTGTCAGGGGTATTTGGGTAGCACTTTGAATGGACAACCAGTGGATGTGTGTGTTGATACAATTCCAATTGTTCGTGAATTCTCGAATGTTTTTCCGAAGGAGTTACCAAGAGAGCTAGTGGATCATGAAATTGAATTTACAATTGATGTAGTGCCAGGAACGCAACCTATTTCGAAAGCTCCTTATAGAATGTCACCGGCTGAAATAAAAGAATTGAAGGTACAGTTGCAAGACTTGCTTGGTAAATGATTTATTCACCTGAGTACATCTCCTTGGGGCACAACGGTTCTTTTTGTAAAGAAGAAAGATGGGACACTTCGGTTATGTGTTGACTACCGGAAGCTCAATAAAGTAACTGTAAAGAATAAGTATTTGTTGCCTAGAATCAATGATTTATTTGATCAACTGCACGATGCACAAGTCTTTTCAAAAATTGATTTGAGATCTGGGTATCACCAATTAAAGGTAAAAGTCGAAGACATTGAGAAGACTACTTTCCGAACCTAATATGGGCATTACGAATTGTTGGTTATGCCATTTGGGGTTACCAATGCACCAGCAGCCTTCATGGATTTAATGAATCATGTTTTTAAACCGTACTTGGATGAATTCATAGTTGTGTTCATTGATGACAACCTCATTTATTCGAAAAACACAGAAGCCCGTGAGAACCATCTACAATTAATTCTTTAGACACTTCGAGATAAGAAACTATATGCAAAATTGAAAAATGTGAGTTTTGGTTACATGAAGTGGTGTTTTTAGGACATGTAATAAGTAAGGAAGGTGTTTCTGTTGACCCACAAAAGATCGAAGCTATTGTGAATTGGCCAACTCCTACGAATGTGACAGAGGTGCGTAGCTTCTTAGTTTTAGCTGGGTACTATTGAAGATTTGTTAAAGACTTTTCTAAAATTGCTATGCCACTTACCCAATTGACCCAGAAGGGTGTTTCGTTTGAGTAATCAGAACAAAGGGAATCTGCCTTTCAGGAGTTAAAGACAATGTTAACTGCAACACTAGTTCTTGCTTTACTATTTGGTACCAAGGGATTTGTGATTTACAGTGATGCTTCTTACAAAGGATTCGACTGTGTACTCATGCAGAATGGAAGGGTCATCGCATATGCTTCTCGCCAACTCAAGCCTCATGAAAAGAATTATCCTACACAGTACTTGGAGCTAGCTGCAGTGGTCTTTGCTTTGAAGATATGGCGGCATTATTTATATGTTACCACATGTGAGGTTTACACCGATCATAAAAGCCTCCAATATTTCTTTACTCAAAAGGAGTTAAAAATGCGACAAAGACGGTGTTTAGAGCTTATCAAGGATTATGATCTAAAAATCCATTACCATCCTGGTAAAGCCAATATAGTTGCAGATGCTCTAAGCCAAAAAGGTATGGGGAATTTGGCAAGTTTGCTCATAGGGTGGAAATAATTGCTACTTGATTTGGAAAGAATGGATATAGAAATTGTGCTACATGGTCAACATGCACTGTTGGCAACAATGCCAGCTCAACCGGCTCACTAAGTGAACCGTCTTCCCACACTTGAAGCATGCCCCAGTTACCCTACAACAAGTCCACGATGTCTCTTTCCACATTCCAGACAAACTGGTGCCGAGTCACAAGTAGAAGCAGAAGTACTAGAGGTCCCCAGATTCAGTTTCATAGTCGGTGGTGCCACTAATCCCCTTGGTGCTTGTGTATTCTGTCTCTTCCCTTTCCACTCAGAAATTCTATTTTGAGCAACGATATTACCCTCAACCATTATTGACCTTTCCAACACGTCAACATGTGTAGGCAATTTTAAAACATTAATCCGGTCAAGAATGGCATTCCATTGTCCTCCTTCAAATTTTCTTGCTTTCTTGTAGTTCGTATCCACCATATGTGGTGCAAAATGGGCTATTTCTACAAATTGTGCTTCACACTCTGCAACAGTCTTGTTCTCTTGCCTCAAAGTCTCAAACTCTGCCACTTTCTTATCTCGCATACATCGTGGAAAATACTTATCATAGAAAAGCTCCAAAAATTGAGCCCAAGTCAACCCTTGATGTTCAATTCTTGTGAGTATCCACTATCTACGTGTTTTGTCTTAAAGAGTAAAAGTGGCAAGTTGTACTTTCTATGCTTCGGTGCATGGAAAGACCTCAAACAACTTCTCTATGCCCAACACCTACTCCTCTTGTTTCATTGGATCAATCCCCCCTTAAACAAAGGCAGTTTTATCTTCTTAAATTCTTTCGTAAGTGTAATTGTTTGGTTCTCGGCTTAATGGTCTTGCACCACTGGCGGTGGTATAGGCACTGGTGGCAGCGGTGGTTGGTGTTGTTGTTGTTGCTGCTGTTGCTGTTGTTATCTCATAGTTTTTGCCATTTCGATAATCATTCTTTCTAACCTATCCAGCCATTCAGAGGTAGAATCCTCTGAATCATCCATCCTTGTCCACACCATGATCTATATATCAACAAATTATAATACACACAGAAAGATACGCAAGTGTACATTGGTAGTATTCATTTCATAATCCATGTCATTGGTAATTGTATATACAAATCATGTTACTATTTCATATTATATGTATAAGGAAGAAACATACATGTAACCTAAGTCTTTTCTAGACTCAAAGCTCAAATGGACCCGTGTGTGAGATAGCAACTCATGCTCTGATACCAACTGTCATGACCCAAATCTGCCCCTAAAAGTTTAAGCCATGACCGGCCTATACTTAGGCGTCAAAATAAAATTTCAACACAATATTTTATTCAATAACGAGGCCTAAAGTGGAAGCCTATAAACAACAAAACAACCATTTAGCAGTGCTTAATGTCAGGATTCAAAACAAATTGTATCACATATATAAACATCGCATACACAGTTCAGATATGTACAAATCCAAGTTACATAGGTATATATGAAGAGTGGATAACCCAAAAGTTATACACAAAGTCACCAATAACTTAACAACATGTGACGTAAAAATGAACCCCACAAAAGGCAAAAGGCTCCACTTTGGGAGGCTCGACAAAACAGGTCCAACAAAAGGCTCCTGGAGCTGACCCAGGGCTTGCCTCTGAGCTAGTCACCTACATAAATATACATAAATACAGACTGAGCAAAGCTCTATGAATAATAGCAATGTAAGGAGGTTCATGTGAATGAGCATAAGCCTTGGAGAACATAATTATAAGTCATGTCCCTGTTTTATTCATAAGTTCATTCCAGAATGGCCTCGGGCCTTATAAACACCCCATTTTTTACGGCCCTTAAGACTTGGGCGCCACTGATTGATCACTCAATGATGAATGTGTACGCATGCCGAATGCTTGACTTCCTCAGTAGGAAACCTCTGTTTTGAACCTTCAAACCTTGTGCCTTATTTTGGACCAAAGCAGTGGTTTTTTAGGCCTGTGCCTCTAGGGACCTGTTAGCCACTAGTGCAAAAACTCAGATATTTTCTGCCAACTGTCCCCCCATGTGCAAGCACCATTCCAACTGTATGTATACAGATATTTTCCAAATAGACACATGGTTTTCTATATATAGATGACTACCCCTCTTGGTTTCAAGGTTGGAAAAATTGAGGAGTAAGAAAATATTTTTGGAAGAGCAAAATTCTCTCTCCCCCTCTCTCTCTTTCTCTCTCTTGCAACTTACATAACCTTTTCTCAAACACTCTAAACCAAACCTAGAGAGTTCCTTGCTGAGGTGATTTAGGCTTGAATTTTAACTCTTGAGGCACTTGAGAGTGTGAGATTGGTGGTTTGTAACTCAAGGGTTCATTCCTTTTCAAGAGGTATACCTTCTAGTGCTTTTTGTACCATCTTTACACTGCTTGTTATCTATCATTTCTTGCTATTTTTGAGCTATTTATTACCTATGTTTTTGGGCTAAAACTTGTGGTTTAAGGCCATTAAAAGGTAGAGGGGTTGATAACCCTTCTTTGAACCTTGCTTCTAAGGCCTTTGCCCTCATGTTTCCCACCTTCTCATCACCTTTTTTTTTTAGCTTTGTACCACTGATTTTTAGAGGTCTTTCAGAGGTAAAAATCATATTTTGAAGTCCTAAAAGTGGAGGGGTTAGCCTCCCCTCCTTGTGCTTGTGTGCTAGTTTTAATACCTCAATATTTGAGCTAGTTGTTTTAGTTGTTTTTATCTTAATTCCAGCACTTTTTTGGACTATTTTATGATTGTTTTTATGAGCTAGCTTCATTCATGCTTTGTATTGTAGGCTCGTAGTGTAACAGTCCTCATAGGTTCAATGGTTCTAGGCCTTAGCAACCAACCTATTTGAGTTGATAGTGTTTATTTCTTACTTTCCATACTTGTATTCATCTCTAATCACCACTGCAACCTCTCTTCTTTCTTGCCTTTTTTCTTTGCTTCAAGAGTTGTTTCAAACTAATTGCTTGTTTAAGCTTAAGATAGAGGTATTGTGTTTAATGGTTTAATCCCTTTGGGGCTTCATTACCAATGGCATGACATCTCTCCCATGCTTAAACTAACCCTTGGTTTGATACTTCCCTCCTTCAGTGGACTTAAAGATCATTATTGGACTAAATGAATTAAAGAATGGATGTTTAATTGGAATTAAGTAATAAAATTGGGACTAAAAGTGATGCAAGCTAATAAGGTTTTGTGTTCAATCGGACGTTAATTGAACACATGGAAACTCGGGTCATTTCATACTTGCTAGTAATGAAATGGTTCAAGTTTCCAAGGTCAACCATTTCCCTTGATCAATCCATGATAGAGAGGAGGTTTTGTTGGTCTTTTGTTATGCATTTATTGAAATTATGTCCCTTGGTTCATAAGTCATCACGTAATGAGATTACGTCGATTAATGGTTTATGAATCAAGCCTACCCCTTTTTTGACCTGTTTGTTGATAAAGAGAGGCAGGGTGGACAAACATCCCCTGAGAATACTTTGGTTTGTGCTCTGTTGCTGTAGGAAAAAACCAACATCGAGGGCCAGAGACCACTTTTCTTGAATGATAACCCATTATTAGTGGCACATCGGCTACTATACTGGTTGGCCACTTTTTCAGCCGGGCAGTGTCCTTTGTCTAGAAAAACAGAGCAGAGGCTGAGGTGAAAAAACAGTGCAATTTTTCAACTGTGCAACAGAGGTATTCTGGAAGCAAAATAATGGGCTTTTTCGGGTGGAAATCTGCATGCATGCATAAGCATTCCTCCCTTCCCGGGGTTGATTAGTTAAAGTAGTTAATTACTTAGCTTAGTTATTTCTTTGGTTATATTCGTGTTGTTAATTGTAATTAATTAATTAGTTAGTTCCAATTTGTAATAATTAGCTAGAATAATTAATTGTGGTGTTGTAATAATTAGCTTGCATAGTTAGTTTGTTTAATTAGGTTTGTAATAGTTAGTTAATTAGGTAATTAATTAGCTAGTTCATTCATTTGGACACTCTTGCGTGAGGGCCAAGCTTGTAATAATGTGTATGTCTTCCAACCTCACATCTTTCTCTCTTTTATTTACTTGCTTATAATGGGTAGTTTAGAACATCATGTTTCTTTTAGCATATTCGATGTTTGGATCCACTTGTATTGAATGTATCGAGGCTTGGTTCATCATTCTGACAAAGCATTGTAGTTTACATACTTTGTTGAATACATGTTTAAACTGCATGCTATTAAATTGACTCACGTGACATAATTAGTAGCCAAGCCTATTAGTTACATACCGCATGTGTTGCATTAGTCATGTTGTATTAGTTAGGAGCATGCATGTTTTCTAACTCTCTTGTTTCTTTTAGGCTTGCCTTGGAGTACGAGGTAAGCATTTTTGTACTTTAGCATATTGCATCAGTGTGATTGTTGCTATGTCTAGTATGCTTGCTATGAGGCTAAGTGCTTAAATGATAAATTGCTTGAATGCCTGTGAATAAAGGCTAATTGCTTGAATTGGAATAATTTGAGTAATGTTCATATGAAATCACCTTTTCAAGTGGTACATATTTGAAACAATTTTCAAAAAACATACATGAGTCAAAGTGTTCCAATTTTTGTATATTAGTCTATAATTGTGTGCGCATTATATAGTAATGTTAGCGTAATAACCAGAACAAGAGCATATAATGTAAATAAGATTCACATCATGATTAGTAAAGGCCGATTTTTGATTGGGTGAGTGGGGGTGCTCAATTCATGACCATCCCCTCTCGTACCTAAGTTTTCAAGCCGAGACAATCTTGATGATGATGGACACGTGGCCTTTGGCACGAGTCATGGGTTTCCTAAATTTCCTAAAATATTTAGGTGGTGACTTTGTGCCTAGCAAAGCAGTCCATTTTTGGCATTTTGATTCAAAATTGATTTTTCAAAAAATTTGCCAGATTTGGACTCTTTGGTGTTTATTTATTTTACATTGCACTTGTGAGATCAGATTCAGAACCACGGAAGTCCAAACTGTAGGGCTAGTCGTATTTGAAAGGAGCACAAAAAGTCAAGCTACAGTTTCTGGTGACTTTGCTAGGGAAATTAGAGAACTTGACTTGAACTTCATGATGTGAAATTTTATCTACACTTATATGTTCTTTGCATTGCATTTGCATTGGTGTGCCTAAGTCATTGTGTTTGCCATCTGCTATTCCTGGACGATTTACCGGAGGCTTGCCCAAAAGCTTGCCAAAAGGGTTACTGGTCGTAGGCTCTACCATCATGGGAACACAACCCTTAGATCTGGACTACCGCTGTACCATTTGATCCTTTTTTCACTTCTCAGTGTTAGGTGTGAGAGGTATATTAGGTAGTCTTGCTTATTCACCCTTTTGACCATTTAGCCTAGTTGCATATAGAAAAGCCATAGTGACTATTCCAAACTAGGACAAGATGCTCACCCGAAATACAAGATTGCGTGAAACCGCTTGGTTGAAATAGTGAAGCCTAGTTCATGACAAAACTAGGACAGGGTAACCCTACTCCCTCATTAGGGTGTTTTGGTTATCTCTTAACTGGTATGTGCTTTAGAGTGAAACTGTGCAGGAATGTACATATCAATTGCAAATTATCTGTTTTGGGGGCCAGAATTCAGCGTGGAGTATAGTCCTACAGCTTTGATCATGTCTGTGTTGATAACATCTTAGCTGAGGTGCTGTGTGATTTTTGATTGCTGCTCTTTTGCTAGGTAGTTTAAAACCATAGCTTTAGAAAATTCGGATATCCCCCAAGTACTCTAGACCCGAGTCAGAAGACTTTGTAAAGCTGGGGATCTTGTTTGAGGACAGCCTGTGTTAACCTCACTCCCACCGATTACAAGACGCAGGAGAATCAGGCAAAGTTTACTAGTTTAATTTTTACAACAGTCACCCCTCAACTCACTTATGTCCAGTCTAGTTTGGGAACAGTCATCTATTTCTAGCCCAGTACAAGATCAATCACCTATTCCAATGGCACAGTATTCCCCAGTCAGTATGGAAGAATTAATACATCATCTACAATAGACAGTTAAGACCTTACAATAGGATGCGGACCACCAGGCCGAGGTCACGGCCCGTTAGTTTAAGGTTATAACCATGCTACAACAACAGCAACCCCAGGCGGTTGCAGCCTCTACATCCCATGCACCTACCATGGGTATCCCAGCACCTGGAGCCACCGCTTATACTGCCAATGTTCAAGAAAATTAGGGCAATCCAGCAAAGCCAATCCCAGCACAGGCCTCCAAAACCCCTGTTTATTAGACCGAGGCTCTGCTCAAGTTTGAGGTTGACCCAACTGTACTCAAGGTCAATAAACTGGAAAAGTTATTCAAGAGAGCACAAGGGGTTAACTTCATCCTGGACATAGAGGACAGGTATATTGATTCTGCAGTTACATTGCCCGATCGGTTTAAAATGCTGCACATTGGCCATTTCGATGGTTCTGGATATCCAATGGTTCACCTAGGTCTGTTTTCGAACATCTTGTGGCCGATGAGTTTAACTAGGCTATAGAAGTTGTCTCTCTTTGGTCGCACCATGTCGACTATAGCAGCCATTTGGTATGCTAAGTTGGAAGGCTCTGTCAAACAAAATTAGAAGGAGATGGCTGAGGCCTTCATTATACAGTACTCATACAATACTCAAATCAAGGTCACAACTCATGATCTTGAGGCAACACGCCAAGAGATAAAGGAGGGTTTCTCTAAATTTGGGACAAGGGGGAGAGCAAAAGCCTCGATGATGACTATGAGGCCTTCTGAGAAAGATTAGATCAGGATGGTTATCTAGAATCTACATGGCAAGTTGCTGCAAAAGATGATTGTGCTTCCTTTATTTAGATTTACAGAACTTCATGAAATGGGTGTGCAAATCGAAGATGCCATGAAGCAGGGGCTTATTACAGATGAGAAGGAGCTAATAAAAAGGCCGTTTGTTCACAGTTCCAATGCTATCGGTGGTAGCATAGCTGCGAGGCCGTCAGACGTTAGTGTTGTCACCACAACCAAGACTGCCGACCCCTTTGCCAACACTAGCTCACAACCATCGTCTAACCCTACCCGACCTCAAAGGACTTTTAACCAACTGTACATGACTCTTTCTCAAGCCACGAAGGTGTTAGTCAAGAAAGGGCACCTCAAACCTTTAGAAGCTCACCCACTTCCTGATCCTCTCCCATCCAAACACAACCCCGTAAAATACTATGCGATTCACCGACAACATGGTCATGACACTCACCAGTGCTTTCGATTGCATCATGAGATTTAGGATCTCATCAGCAACAAGGTGATTGCTCCACCTCAAAAACCAAACGTAACCACAAATGCTCTCCGAACCCATAATCAAGCCCCCTTACCTCGAAATCTTAACCCGATCCATACACTAACCATCCTTTTTGACCCCAGCATATATATTACTCCCTCCCACCTACCAAAACCGACGTTGTTCATGCCGAAAGGTGCAGAATCGTGCATGATGGACACGTCCAACCCTTAACCCAAGCCTGTGGTGATGAGACTTATAGTGGAAAGGGAGTCGACCTTGGAGGAAGGTACTAGTCCGTCGCTAGAGTGTCCTGGGGACTTATCTGATAGGGTGTATGATCCAAGTTGCAACATTGTGCCAACTGGTCAAATCAAGCTTGAGTTAGTGCTGCTAACCTTGGTAAACATCAATGTGGTCAGGGGAGATAGCCAGAGCCAAGGGTTGCATGATTTGGCAGATCTTGAAGAGGATTTGGATAATTTGCAGTTCTTTGATGAGCAAGATTAGGGAGATGTACATATCGGGGTGGTTCAACCTGACTGGATCAACTGACAACACTAGATGGCTGAGTGATGAGCCAGACAAAGAAGAACAAACTGGGATGAAACTAAAGGGAAAAGAAGCAGAGATAGGTATAGTAGCCGGAAGGGTTGATGAGAAAAAAAAGCTGCTAGAGAACACTGGTGTGGAAAACCTAGCCCAAAAAGTGGGCATTGTGAACACCATAGATATTGAAAAAGAAGCTACATTTAGGTAGTTTGAACGAGAAAGAATTGAAGACAGTTGGGAAACCATAAATTCACAACGCTTATTAGTATATGATCATGTCTTGGTATGATATTGCATGTGTTATGGTAATATACCTTTATTTTATTCCTTTGATGATGTTTATATTTATGAAGATTTTATTTCAATTGCTTGTGCTAACTAACTTAAAACATTAATTTAAACAGAAAACTTGATGGGGTGGCTAATGGGGTTTTGATCACATGAGTATTGTTATGAGATAAGGTTATGTTTAAATTGAATTGGTTAGTGGGATGTGTTCCCTTTTGAAATTTAAAGTCTTGCGCAAGTGGTTATTTCGAACGGAGCGGTTGCATTCGGACCTTAGGTGGTTTTGGTGTAAGGAGGGAATGAGCGAGGCCCTTATTTCACCATCTCTTTTGAGGTCCTCGGTTGGCGCTACATGGTATGTAACTGCTGGTAGGCATCCAAGGTAAGGTCTGCAAAGTAGTAAAAGAGTGGTATAGCGAATAGTCTGTGTTCGATTCTTGTGGTTGGGAGGATGAAATCTCTTTGGGGGATTTCTAGACTACTAACAACTAACCTTGTAACCCTTGTTATTTATTTGAATATCACGTTTCTTTCCCCTATTGTTGTGATTGCAATTGTGTATTAGATTGGGAAAAAAGGACGGGGTGTGTGTGCATTTATTGGGCATTCAAAGCTTATGGCGTTTCATGCCGTCTGTAAGAGGATTTTGCAATGACAGAAACGAAAACTTTCGAAAACTTTTGGTTGTCCTAGAGAAGCTAGAAATTCTTTTGTTTTGTAAATTCCATTTGAAATTTTAGTTTAGGGTGTAAGATTGATGGAACTAACTTTTGTAACTAAGGATATTTTGTATCTATTCTCTTATTATTGTATGCTTGTCTTTTTAAAAACCAATATAGTTTTCCTATGTTGCCTACGAGACCTTGAATCAATGCCTCTTAAGATCTATCAAAAGGCTAACATTCCTACCTAAGAAAGCTGGACTTAGAAGGGAGGCTAATTGGACTCCTCCGGCGATCTGGGATCATACTTGGTCATTAACTATAAGAGTCATTAGTGACTTTCCCTTGACTATAACGCTTAAGATCTGTCAAAAGGGTAACCTTGCTACCTAAGAAAGCTGGACTAAGAAGGGAGGCTAATTTGACTTCTTCGGTGATCTAGGATCTTACATGATCATTGACCATAGGACTTATTAGTGACTTTCCCTTGACTACAACCCTTAGTGTAGATTTTGCGGCATCACAAAATTAATTCTTGTCCACCATATTAGGACATGAGTGAATTAGCTTCGGCACATTTGTGAATGTGCTAATCTGTTGTGTTACCTTTATTAGGATGTCTGGATGTGGACGTGGTGGTGGTAGGCATGGTAGGCCTAAGTAGCAGGAGGTGTCGTTATCGAATGATATTTCAACACAGGAGGAGGGAGTTGGTCAAGCCAACGTGGCTAAGCAAGCAGGTCAGCAAGCCATGCGTACTTTGGCCCAGGAAATGGCTCGTGCATTGAGGGAATCCATGGACATTCTCAGGGCTAAGAGTCAAGTCCAGGCCCATGTTGCCAAGACAAGGCCATCTTTTCTGAAGAGGAATTTTTTCCGGTCGAATCCGGATAAGTTTTGGAGGATCCGAATAAGCCACTGAAGGTAGATGAGTGGTTAGATCAGATAGTGAAGACATTTGAAATGTTTGGCATCAAGGATGATGGTTTGAAAGTGACCCTGATATCCTTCCTGCTGAAGGGAGATGCGGGTTAATGGTGGAAGTATGTGCGTAGTCACATTGGGGTGACTTGGGTGGCATTTGTTAATGCTTTCCAAGACAAGTTCTTGTTCCCCGCTACTAAAGAGAAGTTGAGGGATCAGTTCTTGAAGCTCAAGCTGCTGAACACACCTATAGTAGAGTTTGAGGCCGCCTTTATTAGCCTCTTTAGATTTTCCCCAAAGCTTGTGGCAACGAAGGAACGCCGTTATGTCGAGTTTGAGAAGCGATTGAGGACCGGGCTCCTTTTCAAGGTGGTCGGGTCCATGATTAGGGATTACAGTCATCTTGTGAAGGCGGTGGCTCATTTAGAGACCGTGATTAAAGCAAAGGAGGAGAGGATAAGGTGTTCCAATCAGATGAGTCAGGAGGTTTAGGGAGAGACTCGGGACAACAAGAGGCAGGGGGTTCCACAGAGCTAAAGTCACAGAAGATGGCAGCTGCCTACTTGTTATCAGTGTGGGTAGTCGGGGAACATGAGAAGGTTTTTCCCTCAGGCAGGTGGCACATCTGGTGCGTCTGGTTCGAGGCAGACACAAAGCGACTAGCCTATCTAGTTAGCATAGGCCTCGAGGGCCACTCAGTGAGCCTCTTCGACTCAACCAACTTATCAGTCCTATGCTCTGAGAGGTGAGTAGGTGGAGCAGAGACCTTTAGGGAGTGTGTATGCTGTTACCACGCCAGATCAGTTTCCAGCACCCTTTGTTTTGAAAGGTAACTTTTGGTTGTTCAATTCTATTGCCAATGTGTTAATTGGTACTGGTGCATCTCATTCCTTCATTTCATTTGCTTTTGCATCAGTTTCAAGATTAGAGGTGGCTTAGTTAGCATCTCCACTCAGAGTAGAGTAACCAGTTGGGGATAAGGTTGATTTGGACCGCGGATGGCACGGTTGCGAGATTGAGGTTGTCGGTCGCCGACTTCATTTTCTTTTGTATTACTAGACATGTCGAGTTTCGATGTCATCTTAGGTATCAATTGGTTGTCTTCATACCGTGCTATTATAGATTGTTACCGTTAGAGAGTTACAATGTATACCTCGAGTGGTGATTGTTTTTATTTTCTAAGGGACTGAGCTGATAGAGTTTTATTGTCTTCTTACAGCCCTCTTGGGTAGTGAGAGTGAGGTGGTCCGAGTAGAGTTGCCGAGGGTAGTTTGTGAATACCTAGACGTCTTTCTCGAGGATCTTACTAATTTGCCACCCCACTGAGAGATTGAGTTCTCCATTGACTTAGTGCGCGGCACGGCATTGATTTCTATGGCACCGTATAGATTTGCACCAACCGATTTGTATGAATTGAAGATTCAACTGCAAGAGTTGTTAGATAAGGACTTCATTCACCTTAGTACATCGCCTTGGAGAGCACCGGCTCTCTTTGGTAAGAAGGATGGAACTTTGCGTCTGTGCATCGATCACTACGAGTTGAACTGGGTAATTGTTAAGAACAAGTACCATTACCTTGTATAGATGATCTGTTTGACCAGTTGAAGTGGTCTTGCCACTTTTATAAGATTGACTTGAGATCGAGTTACCACCAATTGAGAATGAAGGAGAAGGATATTCAGAAAACAACATTTTGTATGCAGTACAGCCACTATAAGTTCTTAGTGATGTCTTTTGGGCTAACCAATGGACCGGCTTCATTCATGGATTCGATGAATCGAATCTTCCGTGAGTTCTTAGACCATTTCGTGGTTGTCTTTGTTGATGACATCTTGATCTACTCATCCTCTGAGGAGAAACACAATACACACTTACAGGTCGTACTTGAGGTTCTTAGAGCCCACTGTTTATATGCTAAGTTCAGGAAATGTGAGTTCTAGTTAAAAGGAGTTAAATTCCTAGCCCATGTGGTATATGGAGAAGGGGTGGTAGTAGAGTCTTCTCAGATAGAGGCAATGCGAGATTGGAACAACCTAAGAATGCCTTTGAGATCTACAGTTCCTTAGGCTTAGTCGGGTATTACCAATGTTTTATGAAAGACTTCTCTACATTGGTTTCACCATTGACTAGATTGACGAGGAATGGGGTGAAGTTTGTATAGAGTAAGACTTGTGAAAAGTCGTTCTAAAAGCTTAAGGTTAAACTCACCACTGCTCCAGTATTGATTATTTCAGAGAGGGGTTTGGGCTATTCAGTTTATTGTGATTTATCTCAAGAAGGGTTGGGTTGTGATTGATGCAAGAAGGGAAAGTGGCAGCATACAGTTCGTGGCAGGTGAAACCACATGAGAGAAATTAACCTACTCATGATTTAGAGCTAGCAGCGATGATTTTTGCCTTAAAAATCTGAAGACATTACTTATATGGTTAGAGATTCGAGGTTTTTCCGATCACAAGAGTTTGAAGTATCTATTTTCATAGAAAGATTTGAATTTGAGACAGAGGAAGTGGATGGAGTTTACGGAGGATTATGACTTTGAATTGCACTATCATCTAGGGAAGGCCAACATAGTGGCCAACACTTTGAGTAAGAAGTCAGTAAGCAGTGTAGCTAGTATTGCCATATGAAAATGGAAGATGTTGGGTACTATTAGCGAGTTCGACTTGCATATTAGCGAGTTTATTGAGTTGGCCGTTTTGTTCACTATAGTTGCACAACCTACACTAGTAAGTCGAGTTGTAGAAGCATAGAGGAGCAATCACGAAATAGAGATTATCAAAGGGAAGGTAGCTAGTGGAAAGGTGAAGAAGTGCTTGAGTGTGTATTCTGACTCGAGTGTAAGGTATCTAAACTGTCTTTTCATGCCAGAATCTTATAAGGAGCAGGTACTCTAAGAGTTCCACCATTCGTGCCTTGCAGTAACCCCAGAGGCACAAAGATGTATAACGACCTTAGCTGCCAATTTTGGTAAAGGGGATGAAGAGAGACGTAGCCTTGTTTGTTTCGAGGTGCTTTACTTGTCAACAAGAAAAGGCCGAACACCAGGGACTAATGGGTTTGTTACAGCCCTGACCTATAGCCGACTGGAAATGGGAGCATGTCACGGCGGATTTTGTTGTGGGTCTTTCAAGGACTCAAAGGGGTAATGATGCCATGTGGGTGATAGTCGACCTGTTAGGGACATAGTTCGACTTCATGGGATCCTTGTGACTATCGTTTCGGATATAGATCCTCGTTTCATGACTCGGTTGTACCTAGGGACCAAATTGCTGACATTGTTAGAGAAATTTGTGAACCTATGGCCCAGGGGGTCTAGACCCCTGTTTACAGAAAGCCTTACCCAGAATTGGTAGATAGGTGTCGCGACCCCATTCCGTCCCTAGTAGAATGGTGCCATGATGGCCAGTAATCCGAGATTACAAAAGGCTAGCTTGCAAGGTCACACACAATCCGAGTATACACATGGGGCTTACATGCGCGGAAGTAATAAATTTAAATCTAATTAGTCCATAAGAGCTGTGCATAGATTAAATGAAATGACATACATCTTAACATGGTCTTACAACTTGAATACAAATAAAATAAGGACATAATACATCTTGATCAAAAGGCTTCTCAAGCTGACATATACAAAAGAAATGAACTACCAAGCCAAGAAGTATAATCTTCAAGATGCTACAAAATATGAATACAAAAACATCATGCAAATAATCATCTAGGAGTCACCGCCTTCTTGCTCGTCACCTACATAAATATAAGGAGAGGGTGAGCTTGGATACTCAGTGAATGATATTAGTAATAAAGGTTTGAATGAATGATATCCAAGATCTTTATTAAAACAATACATAACATAACTTGTACAAACTTGCGATGAATCAAGTTCATCTATCAAGTCTTTCAAATCTTCACGGGATGCTTACTAGCATCTACATAATACAAGGGATGACATTCCAGACAAACCCACGCGGTAAACCATCGGTGGCAAGGCAAAGGAGATATCTTAAACAAGGGTGCTAGTTGCATTATAGTCCCCTAGCACTAAGGACTTTCCAAGAATGTCATCAAAACGAACATAATACTTGATACAAAAATTAGGGATAATCATTCATGCTTGAACAAACACTTTTCCAAAACGAAACAAGCAAAGCTTTTATCAAACGTTAGAACATAGCTTTATTAAAAATACCACTCACATAGCTTTTCGGGTGTGGGGATTACAAGCAAGGATCCAAGGCCTACAAGTACATAATAAATCCCATTGAATGCATTCCTAAAACAAGCTTTGCATGAGTGTAAATGATCTCGGCATTTCTTTCAAAACTAAGTCAAGACAAAGCAAAACATGTGCTGGGAGTTAAAACACTGTTTCTCATCTCGGGAAAACATGCTGGGTACCAACCAGGTCTTGGCCGATGTCCCACACCTCTAGGCCGAGGTATGGTCTCCTAGGCCAAGGTGTGGAAGTGATCATGCAAGGTAGGCCAAGGTGAGATATCTAGGCAAGGGTGGGTCTCGGTGACCACACTTAGGGAAATAAAGTCTAGAAAATCTGGGTTCCCTCTAGAAAAACATGAAGACCATGAATGCTAAAATCATAACTTCTTTATTCAAAATCTGAGATTGCATGGCATGAGTTCAAAAACATGGACCTTGGTACCCATACTTGGAGATTTTATGAAAACAAACACGAAAACATGGATCTTGATACAAACTTTTGGATCATAACAAGGCTTTTCTTCAAGAACACAAGAACATCATTTTCTCTTTCCAAAACAAAACTTTAAAGCAATGCATGGCTCATGAATCATACTAGATCATGCAATGTGGTTAGACGAACATGAAGAACAACAAGAGCATATCAATATTCTAACCTCAAAATACGAATCTAACGGTTCAAACTCTAAGGATCAAGCTTGGAATCTAGCTCTCTCACTCTAAGAACTTCTCTTCCTCTTCCAAGAGCTTCTCTCTCTTCAAAGGAAAAGATGTGACAAATGATATGTTTTCTCTCTCTGCCGGCTGACTTAACCCTCTGCTAGGACACATGGCACTACCGGATTGGATTCCCTAAAAAAGGTGACTGAGTGAAAAGACAAAGCTATGACAAAGTGTGTATGACAAGTAAGGTGACAAGGGCACTCTGACGAGGCAAAGATCTCGGGTTAAAGCATTAGCTTCGGCAAGTAAGGTCTCAATGATCTCGACTAGGAAGGATAACACTTGACCTAGCTGTGCCACACCTCGGCCTAGATGTTCCACACCTCGGTCTAAGTCATTCCAGTCCAGGAACAAGATCACTAGGTGTAGGGATCAAAGATCTAGGATGTCTAGATGATAACATCTTGGCCTAGATGATACACATCTCGGCCTAGGTGATGCACACCTCGGCCTAGATGATGACATCTCGGCCAATATGCCAGGGCGAAGGTGGAGGTCAACCAAAGTGGTTCCAAGATGGTTCTAGGTATAAGAGGTTCAAGGGTGTGACCTAGGCTCAAGATGACCTCGGCTTAACACACACCAAGCAAGGAACAAAGCATGCAAGCAACACTTAGACAAAACAAATCAAGGACTGTAAATGCAAGCTTAGCAAGACAGAAATTATGTAAATGCATGTGAGCTTGACTAAGACGGAGTGAGGGTTGTTACATCCTACCCCCCTTAAAGAAGTTTGGTCCCTAAACTTGAGTTACCTTGCCCCAAAAACAACTCCAGATGTTGGATTTTCATTTATTCTTCCATTTCCCATGTAGCATCCTTGCCATAATGCTCTTTCTATTCAACCTTCACCATCGGTATCGACTTGTTCCTTAACTATTTCACTTGCCTGTTCAGAATCTGGATCGGCTTCTCCTCGTAGCCTAAATCTTCATTAATCATAATCCCAAAATGGTCGATCACATGCAGTGGATCCCGAATATACTTCCTCAACATTGAAATATGAAACACATTGTGGACTTGACTTAGTTCTGGTGGCAAAGCAAGTTCGTAAGCAACGGGGTTAACTTTCTCAAGAATTTCAAATGGTCCAATATAACGAGGTGCCAATTTACCTTTCTTCCCAAATCTTGAAACTCCTTTCGTTGGCGAAATCTTCAGGAATACATGATTCCCAACTTCAAATTCTAACTCTCTTCTCCTCTGGTTGGCGTAACTCTTCTGTCGACTCTGAGTAGTTCTAATTCTTTGTTGGATAAGTTTAATCTTCTCAGTTGTCACTTGAACTAGTTCGGGACCAATCAAAGCTTTGTCTCCTACCTCGGTCCAACATATCGGCGATCTGCACTTCCTTCCATACAAAGCTTCATACGGCGCCATGCCAATGCTAGCTTGATAACTGTTGTTGTAGGCAAATTCCACTAATGGCAAATGCACTTCCCAACTTCCCTTGAAGTCCAATACGCATAGCCTATACATAGCTTCAAGTGTCTAAATTGTTCTCTTTGTTTGCCCATCAGTCTGGGGATGAAAAGCGGTGCTAAACCTCAACTCGGCTCCCAAAGCTCTTTGTAGACTCTGCCAAAGTCTAGAAACAAACTTCGGATCTCGGTCTGAAACAATGGACATCGGCACTCCATGAAGTCTCACGATCTCGTTCATATACAATGAAGCAAGTCGATCGGCATTAAATGTAGTCTTAACAGGCAAGAAGTGTGCTGACTTAGTTAATCTATCAATGATAACGCAAATCGAATCCATACCTTTTTGTGTCCTCGGCAAACCAATCATAAAATCCGTGGAGATGTGTTCCCATTTCCACTCGGGAATTGACAAAGGTTGAAGAAGTCCTACTGGCCTCTGATGCTCTACTTTCACTTGTTGACAATATAGACACTAAGATGCGAACTCGGCTATTTCTCTTTTCATATTTGGCCACCAAAAAGTTTGCTTCACATCTTGGTACATCTTGGTATTTCCTAGATGAACGGCAAATCTGGAACCATGGGATTCCTGCAAAATTCTCCTTTTCAACTCTGGGACGTCGGCCACGCACAATCGTCTGTCAAACTTAAGTACCTGATTGTCAATGGTATATCCTGGCCTCATCTTGGTGACAAACTCATCAATTACCTTCTTGAAGAATTCATCCTCCCTCTACCTTGTCTTTACCTCCTCAATAATAGTCGACTCTACTGAAATCATTGCTAAACAAGTCAAATTCCCAACTAGCTTCCTGCTCAACGCGTCGGCCACCGAGTTTGCTTTACCTGGGTGATACTGAATCTGCATGTCATAGTCTTTCAATAATTCAAGCCATCTTCTCTGCCTCATATTCAATTCTTTCTGAGTGAACAAGTACTTTAGACTCTTGTGGTCGGTGAAAACTTGGCAAGAAGCTCCATACAAGTAATGGCGCCAAATCTTCAAAGCAAACACTACGGCTGCTAGCTCTAGATCATGGGTAGGATAGTTCTTTTTATGGGGTTTCAATTGACATGATGCATACGCTATGACTTTACCCTCTTGCATTAACACACAACCCAAGCCTTTATGTGAAGCATCACTATAAATCTGAAATTCCTCATTACTTGACGGTAGTACAAGAATCGATGCTGTGACTAACCTCGTCTTTAGCTCCTAGAAGGCTGATTCTTTATCCTCGGTCCATTCATACGCCACTCCCTTCTAAGTTAGTTATGTCAACGGTACTGCAATCCTTGAGAAGTCCTTCACAAACTTTTTGTAATAACCTGCCACACCCAGAAAACTACGAACCTCGGACACATTAGTCGGTGTCGGCCAATTCACAATGGCTTCAATCTTACTTGGATCAACAAAGATACCCTCTTCCTTAATTACATGACCCAAAAATGAAATGCTGGAAAGCCAAAACTCACACTTGCTAAGCTTGGCATATAATTTTCTGTCCCTCAAAATTTGTAAGGCAAGTCTCAAATGCTTCTCATGCTCATCACCACTCTTGGAATAGATCAATATGCCGTCGATGAAAACAACCATGAACTCATCTAGGTATGGCTTAAAGGCTCTATTCATCAAATCCATGAATGCTGCAGGAGCATTAGTCACTCCAAAAGGCATCACCAAAAATTCATAGTGGCCATATCTTGTTCGAAAAGCAGTCTTCTCAACATCCTCGGCTTTAACCTTCAGCTGATGGTAGCTCGACCTGAGATCAATCTTAGAAAAGACTCGTGCTCTTTGTAGTTGATCAAGCAAATCATCAATCCTCGGCAATTGATACCTATCCTTAATGGTTACTTTGTTCAGTTCTCGGTAATCAATACAAAGACGAAGTGTACCATCCTTTTTCTTAACAAATAGAATTGGCGCTCCCCAAGGTGAAGTGATCGGCCTAATAAAACCCTTATCCAACAACTCTTGTAATTGTTCCTTTAACTCTTTAAGCTCGGCTGGGGCCATTCTATAGGGTGTTTTGGAGATAGGCTGGGTTCTCGACATGACGTCAACAGTAAATTCTATTTCTCTATCGACTAAGTGGCCAGGCAAATCATTTGGAAAGATGTCAGGGAATTCATTAACGACTGGAATATCGGCCAATTCCACGTTTCCATTCAAATTACTTAGTACGCTACACAAATAACCTTGACACCCTTTTTCGATCAACTTATAAGCCTTCATGGACAAAATCAAGTAAGGTGGGGATACTACTCATTTACCCTAAAACGTAACCTCGACTTGGTTTAGGGGTTTCAATGTGACACTTTTGGAAACACAATTAACGGATGCATGATTTACTACTAACGAATCCATTCCCAATATAGCATCAAAATGAGTCATATTCAACAGCATCAAATCAACTAATAATTCTACATCCTCAATCACAACAACAAACGCCCTATAAATGGATGTAACAGTCATAGTTCTCCCAGATAGAGTAGATACAGATAACACGTAACCAAGGGGTTCTAGTTCCTTATTCAACTTCTCGGCAAACTTAGTAGATACAAATGAATGTGTAGAACCCGAATCAATCAATATATATGCATCTTGAAGGCAAATTGGAAGGGTACCTGACACTACTGTCTTGGCACTCTAGGTGTTTCCTGACACTAATGCAAAGACTCTGCCCTGCCTCGTCTGTGCCTTGCCGACGTTGCTTTTTTTGTGCAGCACTCGAAGTATTCCCATTGTTCTTACCATCATTAGACTTAGTCTTGGGACAATCTTTAACACGATGACCCATCTCACCACATTCAAAACAAGCTCCAGACTCTTAACGACAAACTCCAGAATGTGGCTTCCTGCAACTTAAACCTGTCGGCCTAATATCACTTCCTCGATTTGAGTTGCTTGAATTGCTGACATTTACTCTCTTCTTGGCATCAAATGATGTTCGGTGGTTTTCATAATTCTGCCTCTTTCTCTGACTCTCTCATGCACTCTGATATTTGTTTAAGTTGGCTTCCGCCAAGATTGCTTTATCCAACACTCCGGCATAAGTCGGCATGTTGAGCATATTAACCCGATCTTGTATTGGTCCCCGAAGACCACTATGAAACTTCCTAGCCCTTCTGTATTCGTCATTGACCATGTGAGGTGCATACCTTGCTAATTCGGTGAAGGTACGATCGTATTCGGCCACTGTTTGGCTGCCCTGTGTTAACATCTGAAACTCTGTGGTCTTGCGATCTCGAACGCTGAGGGGAAAATGCTTGTCGTAGAATAACTCCAAAAATCTGGCCCACGTCAAGCCTGGATTACCTTCTCGAATCATCATCACCACCTACGAGCGTTGTCGTCCAATGTGAATGCTGCTAAAGACACCTTCTGAGCGTCGGTGCTGGAAAAAATCTCAAACAACTTCTCCATTTCCAAAACCCACGCTTCGGTTTTCATCGGCTCTATACCCCCATGGAATCTCAGCGGGTTCATCTTCTTGAACTCTTTGATCAAAGTTATCGTGCCGTCCCCATATAAAGCTGGCTATGGAGGCACTTGCGGCACTGGAGGAGGTGGAGGTGGAATTGCATTTCGGCCATTTGTCTGCTCGGACTGAGTAGAGGTGGTACTAGTGCCTCGTGGCCTAGGTTGTCTCAACTCATGGACCAAACCTTCGACCAATCTTTCTAATCTATCCAATCTGTCCTCGGAATGATCTCGGCCAACTGGAGGTCTACCCCTTCTGATGATGCTAAGAGTATGCAAAATATGACTTTAAAACAAAATGAACAGATAGACATGTATGCAAGTAACAAATAATCATGTCGAGATGATGCACATCTTGTCAAGTAGCAAGCAATATGATGCAATCCTAAGATCATTCTAAGGGAGATCCTATGCTCTTTAGGACTCAAAGTGTGTGAATAACGTACTATAAGGAACTCGTGCTCTGATACCAATCCGTCACGACCCCATTCCGCCCCTAGTAGAATGGTGCCATGATGGCCAGTAATCCGAGATTACCAAAGGCCAGCTTGCAAGGTCACACACAATCCGAGTATACACATGGGGCTTACATGCACGGAAACAATAAATTTAAATCTAATTAGTCCATAAGAGCTGTGCATAGATTAAATGAAATGACATACATCTTAACATGGTCTTACAACTTGAATACAAACAAAATAAGTACATAATACATCTTGATCAAAAGGCTTCTCAAGCTGACATATACAAAAGAAATGAACTACCAAGCCAAGAAGCATAATCTTCAAGATACTACAAAATATGAATCCAAAAACATCTTGCAAATAATCATCTAGAAGTCACCGCCTTCTTGCTCGTCACCTACATATATATAAGGAGAGGGTGAGCTTGGATACTCAGTGAATAATATTAGTAATAAAGGTTTGAATGAATGATATCCAAGATCTTTATTAAAATGATACATAGCATAACTTGTACAAACATGGGATGAATCAAGTTCATCTATCAAGTCTTTCAAATCTTAGAGGAATGTTTACTAGCATCTACATAATACAAGAGATGACATTCCGGACAAACCCACGCGGTAAACCGTCGGTGGCAAGGCAAATGAGATATCTCAAACAAGGGTGCTAGTTGCATTATAGTCCCCTAGCATTAAGGACTTTCCAAGACAAACGCGCTAGTTGCATTATAGTCCCTTAGCACTAAGGACTTTCCAAGAATGTCATCAAAATGAACATAATACTTGATACAAAAATTAGGGATAATCATTCATGCTTGAACAAACACTTTTCCAAAACGAAACAAGAAAACCTTTTATCAAACGTTAGAACATAGCTTTATTAAAAATACCACTCACATAGCTCTTCGGGTGTGGGGATTACAAGCAAGGATCCAAGGCCTACAAGTACAAAATAAATCCCATTGAATGCATTTCAAGAAGACAAGAAGAGATGCTCAAACATGGATATGAAATGCATTCCTAAAACAAGCTTTGCATGAGTGTAAATGATATCGGCATTTTTTTCAAAACTAAGTCAAGACAAAGCAAAACATGTGCTGGGAGTTAAAACATAGTTTCTCATCTCGGGAAAACATGCTGGGTATCAACCAAGTCTTGGCCGATGTCCCACACCTCTAGGCCGAGGTATGGTCTCCTTGGCCTAGGTGCGCAAGTGATCATGCAAGGTAGGCCAAGGTGAGATATCTAGGCAAGGGTGGGTCTCGGTGACCACACTTAGGGAAATGAAGTCTAGAAAATCTGGGTTCCCTCTAGAAGAACATGAACATGAAAAATATGAAGAACATGAATGCTAAAATCATAACTTCTTTATTCAAAATCTGAGATTGCATGGCATGAGTTCAAAAACATGGACCTTGGTACCCATACTTGGAGATTTTATGAAAACAAACACGAAAACATGGATCTTGATACAAACTTTCAGATCAAAACAAGGCTTTTGTTCAAGAACACAAGAACATCATTTTCTCTTTCCAAAACAAAACTTTAAAACAATGCATGGCTCATGAATCATGCTAGATCATGCAATGTGGTTAGATGAACATGAAGAACAACAAGAGCATATCAAGATTCTAACCTCAAAATATGAATCTAACGGTTCAAACTCTAAGGATCAAGCTTGGAATCTAGCTCTCTCACTCTAAGAACTTCTCTTCCTCTTCCAAGAGCTTCTCTCTCTTCAAAGGCAAAGATGTGACAAATGATATGTTTTCTCTCTCTGCCGGCGGACTTAACCCTCTGCTAGGACACATGGCACTACCGGATTGGATTCCCTAACAAAGGTGACTGAGTGAAAAGACAAGGCTATGACAAAGTGTGTATGACAAGTAAGGTGACAAGGGCACTCTGACGAGGCAAAGATCTCGGGTTAAAGCATTAGCTTTGGCAAGTAAGGTCTCAATGATCTCGGCTAGGAAGGATAACACTTGACCTAGCTATGCCACACCTTGGCCTAGATGTGCCACACCTCGGTCTAGGTCATTCTAGTCCAGGAACAAGATCACTAGGTGTAGGGATCAAAGACCTAGGATGTCTAGATGATAACATCTCAGCCTAGATGATGACATCTCGGCCAATATGCCGAGGTGAAGGTGGAGGTCAACCAAAGTGGTTCCAAGATGGTCTTAGGTATAAGAGGTTCAAGGGTGTGACCTAGGCTCAAGATGACCTCGGCTTAACACTCACCAAGGAAGGAACAAAGCATGCAAGCAACACTTAGACAAAACAAATCAAGGACTGTAAATACAAGTTTAACAAGACAGAAATTATGTAAATGCATGTGAGCTTGACTAAGATGGAGTGAGGGTTGTTACAATAGGTCACATGAATACCCAAATGGGTATAGGATACCAGACTTTGCCCTCTTCGATGGGAATGGAAACCAGTTAACTATTGAACACATTGCAAGATTTACAAGGCAGTGCGGTGAGTTCACCAACAACGACTACATGAAGTTGAGGCTCTTTCCAAATTCTTTAACTGGAGCAACTTTTGTGTGGTACACAAACCTTACACATGGCTCTATCCAGACCTGGTAATAAATGAAAGAAGTGTTTCATGCCCAGTTTTTCCAAACAGAACCTGAAGTATCTATGGAAGACTTGGCAAGGTTGAGCCAATGGCCTGATGAGAAGGCTGCTCAATTCATTTCCAAATTCAAAAGAGCACGAAACAAATGTAGGGTTATATTACCTGAACCTAAATTTGAGAGGTTTGCCCAATATTGGCTAGAGTTTAGGCTTCAAAAGAACTTTGACTCAATAGAGTTTGGAGACCTAGTATAACTAACTTATAAGGTCACTAGACATGAGACTCTCCTTGAGGAAGAACAAGATCGAAGTAATGCATCCTATATGACCTATTATAGGGACCCTAATTTTGAAATTAATATAGCAGAGATCATAGGAAAAGAGCCTATAATTTGTGAAGCGTTAATTCAGAAGGATACTACCATTGATCAGCAGTTTAAAAAGAAAGATCTTCATAGGAAATATTCTTTTGATATATCAAAAGTAGATGACATATTTGATATTTGCTAATAGCACATTTTCTAAAATTGCCTAAGGTAGTTAAGATCTCAACTTCAGAAGAAATAAAAGGCATAATGTGCTATATATGGCATAACTCTTGGTCTTACTCAACTAAAAACTGTATTATTTTTTGAGACAAGATTCAAGAGCAGATTTGGAATGGAAGACTGAAATTTCCTGCCAAAGCAGAAAAGGCAATGGACATTAATCCATCTTCGGAGATCAAAGAAGCTTGCGTAACAGAATTCCTTGCCCAAAAAGTGAAGAAGTGCCTCTCCTTGAAGGAGTTATATGAGGTCAACGTGTAGATGCATGTTGCCAGCCAAATTGCCTTTAAGAAGAACACACAAGGTTCACCAACAAGCAGGCAAAGCTTCGTGGGCCAAGAAGATGTTTCTAGCAAAGAAACTTTAGATGATGACTCGCTTGAGGCAGCTGTTATGCAAGGAATATGTCCCAGGCACAAGGTCAGTTACAAATGGCTGAAAGGGCTTCTAGTGGATGGGAAGCAGTACTACAAACACGTGTAGAAAGATCGTAGGCTAGTCAGTACCTACAGTAAGAGGGCATACCCAAGTGGTCTTCGCCAGCAGCCATCCTTCGTTGGGCCACCAGACGCTACGAATCTGTCAAGAGGTAAGAGACCTCTATATGAAACCAGACCATCAAACTACTACAGGATGGTCAACAAGCCTATAAGTAAGCCTGAACTTGGCTCAAGACAGGGAGCCAAGGCCAATTATTGGCCTTTAAAGATAAAAACAACAAGCCCAACAACTAGCACAGCGGGTTCATGGGTACCAGGAGTACCAGACTAGTTTGTCATGCAAAACAAACCTAAAATGATACCAACCCAGGGGAAGGCGATTGTAGGCAAGAACAGAATCATCCAACCTCCTTTGGTGGCTCCAAATAATTAGGTCTTACTCAAAAACCAGAAGACAAAGGAACCAAACATGGTTCTTGTGATCTCCAGATCTCAAAGAAAGAAGATCCAACAAACGTTCACTCAATACCAGAAGGATCTGAAGGAAGCCAGTGAGGGCATCTCTTTGGTGCAATCAAAAGGTCAAATGGGTGAATGAGAGAGTTCACACCCTAATCCCAAGATCAACAGAAGTGCCAGCAGAGAGAAACTAGCTAAGGTCCATGCTGAACTCAAAGCCAAAGACAAATTGAGTTTGGCAGGCCTTGAAGAGGCCTTAATAGAAAGTGATGACGATAATGAGGCAGACGAAATGACTGAGCCAGGCCAAGAAAAGATATTGGCTAAAGAAGAAATGTTCAAAGCCTTCATAGTTGAACAAACAAAGTCTGTATTCAAAACAGACCAACATCAAACTATTACTAAGGAAGCTACTAACTTAGAGGTTCTAGAATGCAGCATGGAAGATGCATCCCAGGCATTAGGTTGGACCAACATAGAAGGGGAGCAAATTCTCCCCAATGCCAATCAATGTGGTCTATGTGCTGCCATAAGAGTTTCAAGGTGTAGAAGAAAATCAGGAGGGACAGGAGGATGATCTTGTAGAAGTCTTCATTGAGGATTCACAAACTAGCATAGCCCAAGATGAGTCTGAAGTAGCCAAGCCTATGGAGACCGATAAATAGAATGAGGAGGTAAGCATAGTTACCCTATCCTAACCCTTTGAACATCCCACATTATCAATGACTCAACATATTAAACCCTTGTATATTAAGGCATACTTCAATGGGGTAGAGATGAACAGGGTATTAGTGGATAATAGGGCAGCACTAAACTTGCTTCCTCGTTCATCTTTGAGGAAATTAGGCAAGAGAAACCCTAGATTGATCCCAACGACCACAACCATTGTTGGTTATGCTGGGGACAAGCATATGGCCCAAGGCATACTACCCATTAATCTGAGTGTGGGAACAAGGGATTCAATGATTGCCTTTTTGTCATAGACAGCAATGCTAAGTACAATGCCTTTCTTGGTAGAGATTGAATCCACACCAACAAGTGTGTGCCCTCCTTTTTAGATCAAAAACTGATGATAGCCCTAAGCAATGGGGAAATAGAGGAAATACATGTAGCCCACAGCCCTTTATTGCATGTGCAGATTTTGCAGAATCAAAGTTATATACCGAATGGGTGGTTCCATTAAGTGTGCTGAGGAAGCCTGGTGCAACAGCCAAAGTAATGGCTGATGAGAAAGTGGCACACCTGAAAACATTTGGTTCAAGAAAGTGCTAATGATGAATAGACAGGAGGATCAAGAAGCCAGACCATTGGCTTTAATCAAAGTTCTTCACATTGGACGTTGAGGCAATAGTCCCAGAAGAAGAAAAGGGAAGCCATGATGATAGGCTACAAACATCAGCAACAAGAAGTCAAATCATTGGCTCTAAGTAAGTATTGTGCATTGGACATTGAAACTAAAGTCAAGGAAATACATGAAGAAGAGACTTTATGGACAGATTTTGTCTATGAAGAAGAAAATAAAGATACTAAACCAAGAAGGGTTATGGCATATCAAGATGGAAAAGTTGCTTTGAAGCTAGAAGAAGCTAGAGGAGAAGCATTGGTAAGCACTCAGATGCAAGATCCTTTGGAAGAAGTCAACCTAGGAGAAACTTCAGTACAACAACCTACCTACATTAGTGCTTGGTTGGATCCCATTGCCAGGGACTAGTTATTGGTTATCCTAAAACAATATAAGGATTGTTTTGCTTGGTCTTACAATGATCTACCAGGATTGGACAGGTCATTGGTGGAACATAGACTTCCAGTCAAGCCAAACTTTAAGCCATACAAGCAGAAACCTAGAAGAATGAGTCATGAGGTGGTCCAGAAGGTAAATGAGGAGATTGCTGGGCTCCTCAAAGTAGGCTTTATAAAAACATCCAGGTATGTTGAGTAGATGTCCAATATCGTGCCTGTGATCAAGAAAAATGTCAAATTGAGTGTATGCATTGATTTCAGAAATCTAAATTTGGCAATTCCAAAAGATGAGTACCCCATTGTAGACACCCCATTTTTGGCCGACCTTAAGACTCAGACGTCATCAATTCAGCGCTTGGTGATTGTGCATGTTGTGCTCGTTCTGAGGTTTCGGAGCTTTTGGCTGAGAGCCTTGCCTCCGGGCCTCTGAACTCTTTGTTCTTTGGCTCGATTTGTGGACCGAATCTTGTTTTCTCTTCCCGAAGGGAGAGAGAGGTCTTGTAGAGCATCTCTTTGTGTTCGTAGGCCAATTTTCCCGTTTGGAGACTAGTTTCCAGTTTTTGGAGCCTTCGGCCGCATGCTTTGTCTTGGGACCGCTTAACGTTCTCCGTTTGGCGTGATTTTTGAATCATGCCTTGTTTCCTCTTCCTAGAGGAACACTGTGGTTCGAGAGACCACTTTTGTGGTCGTATACCACTTTTGATGCCAGTAGACTAGTTTTTGAGGCTTTCGGCCACGTGCTTTGCCTCTCGATCTCTCGTCTTGCTTCCGTTTTGGTTTGTTTTTGGTACAAACCTTGTTTTCCTTGTTTGGAAGGTGGTACAAGGGTGGCAGACCAGTTTTTCCCCTTGGAGACCATTTGTCTTCCTGCCAGCCAATTTTCTACTCGGATAACTGGCTTTCTTGGTCTTTGGGCCACCTTTTCTGGTCGGCCACCCCACCACTTGCTTGTTTTCAGCGTGTAGACTTCTCCTACCCCTGACCGACCAGTTTTTGTTGTGGGAGACCACTTAAAGTGTTTAGCCAACCACTTAAAGTAGCTGGCCGACCACTTCAAGTGGCCGGCTGCTTTTTGTCACCTTTTTGGAGATATTTTTGGCCAGCTGGCACAACTGGAGAGCACAAGAACCATCCTCCGTACACGTGTATGGAGGGATGGCCTTGAGCCTTAGCTTCTTCAAGAAGCTTATGCTTTTGCTCTCTATAAGAGGGAGACTCCTCGTCCCTCCTCCAGGTTGAGAAATTTGTGGTTTGAGTTATACATACACACTTGTATCTATATCTCTCTTTTGCTCTTGTTTTGTGCCTTAAAGTGTCATTTTGTCTCACTTTTGCACACAAACACACACTCAAACACCATCCTTTTGTTGCTGAGGTGCTTAGGAGCTGGTTTTGGTGTTCTTGGGTTGGTTTGAGCTTGAAAAACCTGCTGGAGTTGCAGCTTTAAAGGTGGTCTTCAAGGGTGAGTTTCTAACCCTTAAATCCCCCATTTTTTCTTAAGCTTTTAGCCTTATTTGCATGCTGTTTTAAGCTTAACTCTTAACTACAAAAAGTTCTGAATTTTGGTGATTAAGATCTTTGTTTAAGGTCACTTTTGTATTTGGGGTTGTTTACCCCCTCTTAGGCCTTATTTTGAGCCATCCCTCTAGGCTCTTGTTGTAGTCTTTACATGACCTTTCTACCACTGAAATCCAAAGGATTTTCAGTGGTGGAAAGGTAGTTTTGGAGTCCTAAATAGGAGAGGGTCATTTCCTCTCCTTGTATTTTGAATACTTGTCTTGAATGCCTCGTGTTTGAGCATGTTTGTTAAGCTTGTGTTGGCTTGTTCTTAGCATGTATTTGGGGTTATTTCAGCATGTCATACCACTATTTTGGTTTGGTTTGGTCACCCCTTGCATGCCTTGTACACTTGTAGTGGAAATCACACAAACTAGTCTTGTATGCTTCATGAAGTAGCATGTCATTCTAGCTTCATTTGAGTCCATCTCAGTATGTTTTTGGTGGTATTTTTCCATATCATACATCTGTTTTGGTTTGGTTTGGTTGGCCCTTGCATGCTCCATGCACTTGTAGTGCATTTCCACGAATTAGCCTAATGTGTCTCATGCTTTGACATGTCATTCTAGCATGCTTTTGGCTTAACTCTAATAAGCTTTTGTCCATGTTTTAGCATGCTCTAGCTCTGATTTGTGTTGTTTTGGTCATGCATGCCATGCTTTGTATAGCTATAGTGCATTCTAGCTTGTTAGCTTTGTGTATCAAGTCTACTAGCATGCATTGCTTGACCTATTTCAATGATTTAGCATCATTTGTTATGTGATTTCACTACATGTTTCATGGTCATACACTTGCATCTTTCACTCATTCAATGCGTTGGAGGGTTGGTCCTTTATGCTTTAAGAATAGGTCATTGCGTATGCCATCATGCCTAAGCTTGCGAGCTATCATTTCAATGTGTTTTTTGGGGTTATTTTGCCATGATATAACTCTGATTTTTGTTGCTTAAGTCATTCCATGCTTGGTCTTAATAGGTGTAGTGTAAACCACCTTATTTGCCTTGCACTCACCATACCTTATGCCCTTCACGCTAGCTTGTTTTGGCTTCCTTCCTTGCATGTTTTAGACTCATTTTAACATGTTCTAGGACTGTTTTGGGTTGCCTTGATCACATGCTTGATGTTTTGCATAGTTGTAGTACAAGTGCCTATGCTAGCTTCAAGCTTGGGGCACCATAGCATGCTTCATTTGTGTTGTGTACATGATTTGGCATCACTTAACATGATATTTTAGAGCTTATCACATTGTCATGTTCCCACTTCATTCACTCGTTAAGTGCCTTTGAGTGTTGTGCATTGTTGCCTCTTTTATGGCTTAGCTTGTATGCTTGCATGCCTAGGCCTTTGAGCCCCTAACTTAGCATGTTTTGGTCCATGTTTAGACCTACTTGAGCTCTGTTTGTGGTTGGTTCATGCACTTGTGCCATGTATTGCATGCCTTCTTTGTGGTCCTCCTTATTAGCTTTCATGCTTTAGGACCTTGCATGCCATGCTTGCTTTGTTTGAATGATTTGGCATCATTTCTTACTTAATTTCAGTGCATTTAGTGTTGTTACACTTCTGCATTTGTCACTCCTTGAGCCTTCTTGAGGGTTGTGCTCTTAGGCTCACTTGGTTGGCCAATGCATTGTACATGCATGCTTTGTATTTTGTGCCTTACTTTTATCACCATTGGCTACTGATTTGGGCATGATTGAGGTCTACCCCCTTTTGGTTTAAGTCCGTTTAGCATGTTTCTTTACATGTTGTTCGCATGCTTATTATTCATTGCATTAAGTATGCCATCTTATATTGCATTGTTCATGCCATGTGGTTATTTGCATTGTGTATGCCAAGTTGTTTCTTTGCATTGAGTATGCATGTTCCTAACATTGCTAAGTTGCCCTTGTAGCATTGCATTGTGCATGCATGCATCAGCATTGTTCACATGTCATTAGCTTTGTTAAGTTGATCATGTCACATTGCATTGAGTATGTCATGTTGTTGCATTGTTGTTTGGATTAAGTGTTAATCTGAGCACGAGAAACGAGGGATGTTTCATACTTGAAGTGATGAAACGTGCCTTAATTATCGGTCACCAACGCTCTTGATCAAGCATGATAGAGTTTTAGGCTTCATGTGTTTACGTGTGCATTCATTTTCATATTGAAGTGTGCAACTTCATCTCTCGGCCATCATGCATTCAAATGCGCAATTGGTGGCCCGAGGGTCGAGAACCACACTCCCTTGAGCTCATGAAATGATAGGGAGGGTGGTTGTGCACACATATCTTGCAAATACATTGCCATGCCCTTTCTTGCTCTTTGTTGCAGAAAACTAGAGTTTGGCAGCAACAATTGGTCGGCCAGCCAAAAAACTAGCTGGCTGACCACTTTTTCTGGTTTTCAGCACAGAAAGTGGTTGGCCAGTGGTTGGTGGCATCCCAAGCTGGTCGGCCAACCTCCCACAGGTCCCCAAGGTGAGTTAGAAGCTTTCTAGAGCTTGGTGCAAGGTTCTGAGGACAATTGCAAATAGAGGCAAATTGGGGCATCGCGACGGATTTCCGAACGAGGCGACCGAGCATGCATCCAGTCTTCTTCCTCTGAGAACCTCCTGTTTTACTGCTTCATTTAGCTTCTTTACTTAGCTAGATTAGGCATTCGTTTTATACTTTAATAGTTAATGCGTTTAGCTATTTCAATTTGTTTTGTAATAATTAGTTAACGAGGATTAGTTAATTAGTTTGTTTTGTAATAATTAGTTTAATTAGCTTAGATTAGCTAGTTGGCTTCTTATTTAGTCCCTCTGTCAAAAGGGCGCAATGTTGTAATAAGCGTGCGTGTGTGTGATGCATGTCTTCCAACCCACATTTCTTTCTTCCTTTTACTTAACCGCTTACGATGGTTAGTTTTAGGGCATATTTTGTTTAGCATACCTTATGCTCGCATGCGTGCATTCATTCATCTGTCTTGCATGCACCGGGCTTGGCGCATCATACTAACTGCATTGTATTTCAATTCCAAGTTGAATACATGTATCAAGTTGCATTTCACATGACATTCTAGGTAGCCGAGCCTATCTTAGTTACGTTTTCGCATGTGTTGCATTAGCCATCTTAACATGAACTAGGATCATGCATACTTTCTAACTAGTTCTCTGTTTTGGCTCGGAGTACACTGTGAGTGTTTACGCTTTAGCATACTGCATGTGTGTTAATGTTGCCATGAAAGCATGCTTGCCATGAGGCTAATTGCTTATTTGCTATAACTGCCTGAATGCCTGTGGGTGAAGGTTGGATTACTTGAATTGGAACAATTCATCAAATCCCGAATTTAGCCTACTTGCGAGTAGCAAACTTCAAATAATTTTTCAAACGAACATGCAATGTTTTGTTCCAACTTAGGTGATCTAGTCTATACTTGTATACTGTGCGCATCACATAGTAATTCTAGGTTAATAACCGGAATAAGAACACATGTGTTTTCAAAAACAAAATATCATGCTTAGTAAAGGCCGATCTTTTGATCGGGCAAGCGGGGGTGCTCATTGCATGACCTTTCCCTCTCATACCCAAGTTCCTAAGCCAAGGCAACTTTGGTGATGACGGACACATGGCCTTCAACCCGAGTCAGGGTTTCCTAAATTCCCCAAAAATAAAATATTTAGGTGGTGACTCTGTATCTGGCAAAGCAATCCATGTTTGGCACTTCTTTATTAAAATCAGTTTTCCAAAACGATTTGCCAGATTTGGACTCTTTGGTGATTTATTAATCTTACATTGCACTTTGTGAGATCAGATTAAGAACCGTGACATTTAGTCCGAACTGTAGTAGCTAGGGAACAAAATGGATTTCGAGCCCTTCGCGCACGGAGCTCGGGAGTCCTCAGGCACGTTTACAATTTCTGGCGACTCTGTTGGGGACTTAGAGAACTTGACTCAAACTGATGATATCTTGTTTTGTTTACACTTATGTGTCTTTTTGCATTGCATTTGCATTGGTGCGCCTAGGACACCGTGTTTGCCGTATGCTATTCCTAAACAGTTTGCCAGAGGCTCGCTTGGAAAAGCGTGCTATAAGGCTGACCGGTTGCGGGCTCTGCTACGACGGGAACACAAACTCCGATTTTTACCGGGGCACCCTTTTTGACCATTCGACTTAGTGCATATTCGGAATCCATAGTGACCATTCCAAGCTAGGACAGGTTGCTTACCTGATTGTAGGTTGTTTTGAAACCGCTGCATACGTAGAGGAGGATGTTCACAAGACAGCTTTCAAGTGTCCTGGGCACATTGGGACCTTCGAGTGGGTTAAGATGCCATTTGGGTTGAAGAATGCTAAGGTAACATATCAGAGGGCAATGGACACCATCTTCCATGATCTCATTGGAAGGTACTTTGAGTGTTACATTAATGATATTGTTGTAAAATCTCAGTCTATGAAAGAGTATCTAGTCCATCTGACAGCAACTTTCGAAAGAATGAGAAAATTCAAGGTAAAGCTCAATCCACTTAAATGTGATTTTGGTATATCAGCTGGAAACTTCTTGGGGTATATAGTGCACAAGAAGGGAATACAAATTGATTAGAACAAAGTCAAAACCATCATTCAAACCAAACCTCCATCAAGTAAAAGAGAATTGCAAAAATTCCTTGGTCAGGTTAATTTTATTCAAGGATTTATTTCAAACACTGCTGGAAAAACTAAAGTTTTTTCTTCTCTTTTGAAATTAAAAAATGAAGAAGAATTTATGTGGACAACAAAGTATCAAGCTACTTTGAAAGAAATGAAAGCTTATTTGGCTAAGCCTCTAGTGCTAATGCCACCAAGGACAGACCTTTGAAGTTATACATTGCTGCAACTGAAGAATCATTACGAGTTTTTTTGGCCCAAGACAATGAAGAGGGAAAGGAGCAAGTAGTATGTTACCTTAGTAGGTTTTTAAACTTTTGTGAATGTAAATACTCACCTGTAAAAAAACTGTGTCTAGCCTTGTACTTTGTTGTAATAAAATTAAGATATTATCTTTTGCCTACTGCTGTCTTCGTAATTGCAACCACAGATTTGGTTAAAAATATGTTATCTAGACCTATATTAAGGAGAACAATGAGCAAGTGGATTTTAGCTTTGTTAGAGTTTCATTTGGAATATGTCCCCCAAAAGGCAGTAAAAGGTCAAGTATTGGCCAACTTCTTAGCTAATCATCCATGTCAAACAGAAAGTCCAGAAATAATAGAACTTGGCACAGTGGATTTGGAGCCATGGCTGATGTGGTTTGATGGATCAAAGACTAATGGTTTAGTTGGAATTGGTGTTGTGATTAAATCGCCTTAAGGGGCAGAAACCACACATGGTTTCAGAATTGATGAGACCACATTTTCCAATAATCAAGATGAGTACGAAACCTTGGTTATGAGACTTGAGATACTGATTGGTTTACAAGTCCTTGTAGTTGACATATTTGGAGATTCCCAATTGGTAATTAATAAAGTAAAAAGGGTCTTTAAATGTCAAAGTGCAAGCATGTTGCTATACTATGTTGTTGCTGTACATTTGCTTTTCCATTTCCAAGTGGCAAATGTAACTTACATCCTAAGATTCATGAATCAAAAGGCCAATGATGCGGCTCAAAAAGCTTCGAATTTCAAAATAAGGGATTATACTCAAATAGACATGAGCCAAACAACATACTAGAAATTGATACCACCTTTAGCAAAACGAGGTATATTGGTAGAAGCTAATCAAAATGACTTGGAAGAGTAGGATTGGAGACCCCCAATCATTCAGTATTTGACTGGCCCTTCTTTGAAGGCTAGCAGAAAGCTTAAACTACAGTCAATGCAGTTTATAGTGTATGGGAATGCTCTTTATAAAAGAGGGGTAGATAGTCTTCTATTGGAGTGCCTGGAATTAAAGGAAGCATTGACTGCCATGGCTGAGGTGCATTGTCATGACCCAAACTCGCCCTTATAGATTTAGCGTCGTAACTGGCCAATAATCCTGGGATTACCAAAGGCCTCTAAATGAATTAAACAAAATATAGAAGCCAGCAGAACCAAATACAAACATATAACGTCCATAGAACTGTGTAGACACACATGGGACATAAATTTAAAACTATATATACATAAACGTGATGTCATATAAGCAACAGCCTTACGTCACTTCACTTACAGATAACCAAAATGGGACTTAGCCCAACATACAAATAAAACGAAAGAAAACTTAAACAAAATTCTGGATTACAAAACATTGACCACAAGCAGGTTTCGGAACCTCCACGGGAGGCACTATGGTTGGCTGGACAAAACTGACCTCCAGGCAACAACTTAGGCCTGGTCTCGCGCCTAATCACCTATATACACAAATAACAGGGTGAGCTAGAGCCCAATGAATAATAACAAAGTAAAGGTTTTAATGAATGATGTCTATAACAGATTCAGGATTCAGATTCATAGTCAGAAATAGATACATATTCATGTTCAAAGTTCTTATATTTCACATGATCATACGTGGTATATCCATTAGCGTTAACAAATTCGATGATCCATAAAGGGATAGCCATAAAGGCATTTCAATGACTCATGTGCATAGAGACGTTTCCGATAACCCCTAAAAGGACGTCCATAAAGGCATTCTGATGACCCATAAAGGACGCATATCACGTGATACTAAGGATGTCACAACTACATTTCAGAAACTTAAACAATCATTCATTCATATTAAACAGAGCATTTCAAAAAACTTGATCATTTTATATCATCAGAAAATATTTAAAGTTAAACATAACTTTACAGAGTTATTACTCACAGATGGCTCCAATAGCAGATCAGACGAATCAAAAAAAACCACACGGCTGAAAATAGAGTCTTCGCTCGAATGCAACTTCCTTCACTCGAGCTAAGGTTCAAAAATAAAGGTGGTCACTCGACTGTAACTTTGGTCACACGAGCGGTGAGCAAAACTCTGCAAAACTTCTAGGAGCTCTCAATTTACACTCGAGTGCAACTTCGGGTTACTCGAGACAAGGTTCAAAAATAGGCACTGTCGCTCGAGCGCAGTTTGCCTTGCTTGAACAGAGGCTAATGTCTGCAAAAGTACTGGGAGCATGAATTTTATGCTTAAGCCAACTTCTGGTCGCTCGAGCAATAATGCAAAATTCTGGAATTTTCATATTGATGTTTAAGATACAAAACTCAATTTCAAAGCTTTAAAACACATCCTTTAGGCTCAAAACTTGAGAAAACATGCCTAAACTTGTGAAACATTAAGAATTAAGGATCATTTCGCAAAATCAAGGCCTAAAAGTAAATCAGTTGTCCAAAATTCAACTTGAAACTTTGAAAGCATAACATGCATGTAATGAATTGAATTCAAAGCCTCCAAATCATGACCAAATAAGGTAAAATGATGGAAAACAGGATGAATTCCCAAAATTAAAATACAATTGCTACATCTATGTGAGAATTTTTGAAAATTAAGCTGAAAATGTAAGAAAATATGCATGCATGAATGGTATGACTTAAATTCCTTCATTTCTAGCTCAATTCTCATGTTTAAACACTTTAAACTCTAGAATTTTTACACTAATGTCTTGAATACAAACTTTAGGAATAAAATTCTTACCTAGAGTGCCCAATTCTTTGAATTCTAGGAATTTCTTACACAACTCTTCCAATTTCTTTCAATTGACTAGCAATCCCTCTTTTTTTTCTTTTTTTCCCTTAAGCTTCAATCTCTTGCTCTCCCTCTCTTCTCACTTTTTTCATGACAAAAAGATGATGAAGTGTGTGTATAGTGGTGGTAAGAGACAACATTGAGCTCATATAGGTACCATAAGTGGAATTAATTAATTCTTGCTTAGATTAAATACTTATATTTATTTTATTCTAATTATTTAGTTCTGAATCGAATTTCCATTGAACCTACCATAATGTTCTAAAAATTCCAAATAACACGTAAACCAAGTCAATTTCGTGATCAGATGCCGATAAGGCCTTCAATTCACTTAATGAAACAGAACCACACATAGATCTTTCTACAACAGACTGATATAAATACAAATAACATATAACACATGCAATTAACATAGAATTTCATCTTTATTACTTATTAGGCATTCTTAATCAAAGATTATATGCTAATCACAGATCGGGGTTGTTGCAGTCATCCTCTCTTAAAGAGTTTGGTCCTCTAAACTCGAATGACCTTCGTTTTGGAAGAATATTGGGTCTAGAGGGAACAAATTACGGTATCTCTTCATCATGTCATCTTCCATTTCCCATGTTGCATATGTCCCTTCATGATTTTTCCAATCTACTTTCATCAATGGAATTTCTTTGTGCCTCATTCTTTTGATTCGGCGGTTCACAATTTGAATTGGCCTTTCTTTATACGTATAGTCATCCTTCAGAAGCACACGTGTTGGCTCAATAACATGGTGTGGATCCTGCAAATACTCCAGAAGCATTGAAACATGAAAAACATTATGCATGTTCTCCAGAACCGGAGGTAAGACTACTTGGTATGTCATAGGATTGATTTTTTCAATAATTTCATGCGGCCCAATGTATCGTGGTGCCAACATTCCTTTAACCCCAAATCGAGTTTACCTTTTCATTGGAGTCACTTTGATAAACACATGATCACCGACTTCATATTCCCTCTCTCTCCTTCAGACATCTGCATAACTATTTTGGCGACTTTGGGCGGTTTTCAAATGTTGTTGAATCAGTTTCACTTTCTCAGTTGTTTCTTGCATAAGTTTCGGTCCCAACAACAGTCTATTGCCTACTTTGGCCTAGCAAATCAGAGATCGGCAACTTCTACCATACAATGCTTCACAAGGAGCCATTCCAATACTTGAGTGATAGTTGTTGTTGTACACAAACTCAGCCAAGGGCAAATAGGTTTTCCAATTTGCTTGGATATCCAATACACACATTCTGAGCATATCTTCCAAGGTCCTTCTTTTTGATTGGCCATCTGTCTGTGAGTGATAAGCACTACTCAATCTCAATTCAGTCCCCAAAGCTTGTTGCAAACTCTGTTAGAATCTTGAAGTGAACTTAGGATTTCTATCAGATTCAATAGATACTTGCATGCCGTGCAATCTCACAATCTCATTTACATAAATGTTAGCTAATTTGTCTGCATTATAAAAAGTCTTCACAGGCAAAAAGTGAGCAGAATTAGTTAAACGATCAACAATAACTCAAATAGAATCCATACCTCGGGAGGAGCGAGGCAATCCACTAATAAAGTCTGTCGTAATGTGCTCCTATTTCCATTCCGATATTGGAAGCGGCTGAAGTAATCCAGTGGGTCATTAATGTTCGGCTTTCATTTGTTGGCAATACAAACATCTAGCTACAAAGTCAACAATACACTTTTTCATGCTAAGCCACCAAAAGTTTTGTTTCAAATTTTTGTACATTTTTGTGTTCCCCAGATGCATAGAAAATTTGGAGTTGTGAGCTTCGGTCATCGCTTTCTCAATTTAGAATAATCTGGTACACAAAGTCTTCCTTTAAATTTTTGAACATTGTCTTTGAACACAAATTCGGGCCTCAGTTTTGAACCAATCTCATCAACAATCTTTTTCAAAAATTCATCTTGTAATTACTTTTCTTTAACTTCCTCAACTATGGCCGGTTGTGTAGAAATGGTGGCTAGAACTGCATCATGTTCATGCAAAACCACTTCAATTTCATTTCTTTCCAGATCACACAACAATTCTTTCTGGCCAATGAGCAAACATGACAAATTCCCAATGGACTTTCGACTCAGAGCATCTGTAACTATATTTGTCTTTCTAAAATGGAATAGAATCTGTAATTCATAATCTTTAATCAACTCTAACCATCTTCTTTCTCTCATATTTAGTTCTTTCTGAGTGAAGAAATATTTCAGACTTTTGTGATTTGTATACACCTCACAAGTCACTCCATATAGATAATGGCGCCAGATTTTCAAAGCAAAAACCACAGCTGCAAGTTCAAGGTCATGAGTTGGATAATTCTTCTCATGTGGCTAGAGTTGTCGTGAAGCATATGCAATTACCTTCCCATTCTGCATTAACACACACCCCAAGCCTTTGTATGAAGCATCACTGTAAATATGAAATCCATTTGTACTATTAGGTAGAGTCAAAATTGGTACAATCACTAATCTGGTCTTTAACTCTTGGAAAGCAAATTCTCTTTGGTCATTCCAATCAAATGGCATATTTTTCTGTGTCAACTGTGTCAAAGGCGTAACAAGTTTTGAGAAATCTTTCACAAATCTACGATAATAACCTGCAAGCCACAAAAAGCTTCTGACTTCTAACACATTGGTTGGTCTTGGCCAATTCACAATAGCCTCAATTTTCTGTGGGTCCACTGTAAGGCCATCTTTGTTGATTACATGCCCCAAAAATGTTACATAGTCAAGCCAAAATTCACATTTGGACAATTTTATGTACAACTTCCTTTCTCTCAAGATCTATAAGGCAATTCTCAAATGATTCTCATATTCTTCCCTGCTTTTGGAATAAATTAGAATATCATCATTAAACACAACTATAAATTCATCAAGAAATTGTTTGAAAACCCTATTCACTAGGTCCATGAAAGCTACAGGTGCATTAGTTACCCCAAATGGCATCACCAAAAATTCATAGTGCCCGTATCTAGTTCTGAATGCAGTTTTCTCTACACCTTCTGCCTTGACTTTTAACTGGTGATACCCAGATCTAAGGTCTATCTTAGAGAACACTTGTACTCCTTGAAGTTGGTCAAACAATCATCTATTCAGAGCAGTGGATATTTGTTCTTGATGGTTACTTTGTTCAATTCACGATAATCAATACATAACCTCAAAAACCCATCTTTCTTTTTAACAAACAGAACTAGAGCACCCTAAAGTGAATTACTCGGACGGATAATTTTCTTGTCTAGCAGTTCTTGTAGTTGGGTTTTCAATTCTTTCAGTTCAGAGGTTGACATTCGATATGGGGTTTTAGAAATTGGTTGTGTTCTACATAGTAAATTCAATTTCTCTTTCAATTAAATCCCCGGGTAGGTCAATAGGAAACGCATCAGGAAACTCATAAACAACAAGAATAGCTTCCACATTAAGCTTATCGAAAGTCTTAGTTAAAACACAACATAGATGACCCCGACATCCCTTCTTAAGCAATTTGACAGCTTTCATGGTAAAAATCAAGTACGGGGGAGGAAGTATACCATTCCCACAAAACATACACTCAGACAAACTAGGTGGACAAAATAGAACGAATTTATTCACATGATCAATAGTAGCACAATAGTTGGTCAACCAATCCATACCCAAAATACAATCAAAGTGAGTAATGTCCAATGACAACAAATCAACATATAATATTACATCCCCAATCATGATGTCATATGCAGGATACACATAAGCACATAACATAGAACCTCCAGATGGTGTAGATACAGACACGAAATAATTAAGAGATTCTAAAGGTCTAGTCAACTTTTGGGAAAAAGCATGCGATACAAATGAATGTGTGGATCCTGAATCTATCAACACATATGTTTTTTGAGCACAGATAGGAAGCATACTTGACACCACTGATTCGGTGTTCTGCATATCACCAGGCACAAGTGCAAATACTCGTCCCTGCCCTAAGGTTTCTCTCCCAGTGTTATCCCTTGATTTCGTTATTGATGCAAAAGTAGATCCAGCTGAACTTGCTACTGGACGGTTGGCATTTTCGGACCTAACAGGACAATCCCTCATCATATGGCTAGTTTTACCACACCTAAAATAGGCACCCCTTGTGCAATAACAAATACCCTTATGTTTTCTTCCACATTCTAAACAAGTAGGTATAGATCCACTGCTTTGACTTAAGCTGCTGGTAGACCCCGTGTTTTGCTTCTTATTCATTGTAAATGAATGACCCTTTTTAAAATTGAATCTGGACCTCTTGCCACTCCATTCGGTTGTTGGGGCCTTAGTCTGTTTCATTGCAGCTAAGTTGGCTTCAGCCATTAGGGCTTTATCAAACACATCCATATATTTGGGTAGTTTCAACACACTAACCCAATCAAACACTTCTAGATCTAGCCCTCCTTTGAATTTTTGAGCTTTCTTATAATCTGTGTCTACAACGTGTGGGGAAAATAGGCTCATTCAGTGAACTTGGCCTCTTACTCTGCTATTGACATTTTTCCTTGCTTGAGTTCTTGAAATTCTGACACTTTTCTATCCCAGAAACATTGAGGGAAGTATTACTCACAAAAGATCTCTCTGAATTGATCCCAAGTCAAAGTCCCACTGCTATCATAGATAAGCATCTACCAACATTGGGCTTCATCCTTTAAAGTGTAGGTGGCTAATAAAACTTTCTAAGTCTCGGTACATGGAAAGACTTCAAATAACTTTTTAGTTTCTACCATCCATGTTTCAACCTTTAAAGGTTCAATTCCACCCAAGAAAGTCAGTGGCTTCATCTTATTGAATTTTTTAGCCAAACTGATGATGTCATTGTTTACCGATTCTGCTTGAACCAGAGAGGGCTGAGGAGGCAAAGGTTGTTGTCTTTGTTGCTACATTATTGCTTCTGTTAAAGCTTCAAGCATTCTTTCCATTCGGTTCATTCGAGTCACGAAAGATTCAACTATACCATCACTTCTTGTATTTTTCATTTGCTATAGGTAAATAGAGCACTAATAAACATAGGCAAATAATTCTTTTCATAGTGTTCAATTTCAGTTCATTTTATTTCAGTGTTAATATATGTTGGTTCAGATATATTTATATACTTCAAACACACTCATACATTTAGATGTAATGTCCTTAATTTTTACTAGGACATCCTATAGCTCATATGGACATGCAGTATAACTCGTGCTCCGATACAACTCTGTCACAACCCAAACCTGCCCCTATAGGTTTAGTGTCGTAATCGGCCAGTAATCCTAGGATTACCAAAGGCCTTTGAATGAATTAAACAAAATATAGGGGCCAGCGGAAGCAAATACAAACATATAACGTCCATAAAGCTGTGTAGGCACACATGGGACGGAAATTTAAAACTTTATATACATAAACGTGACGTCATATAAGCAAGAGTCTTATGTCACTTCACTTACGGATAACCAAAATGGGACTTAGCTCAACATATAAATAAAACAAATGAAAACTTAAACAGAATTCTAGATTACAAAACATTGACCACAAGAAGGTTGCGGAACCTCCATAGGAGGCACTATGGTTGGCTGGACAAAACTGACCTCCAAGCAATAGCTTAGGCATAGCCACGAGCCTGATCACCTACATATATAAATAATACGGTAAGCTGCAGTCCAGTGAATAATAAAGTGTATAGGTTTTAATGAATGATGTCTATAATAGATTTAGAATTCAGATTCATAGTCAGAAACAGATAGATATTCATATTCATGTTCAAAGTTCATATATTTTACATGATCGTACGTGGTACATCCATTAGCGTTAACAAATCCGATGACCCATAAAGGGACGGCCATAAAGGCATTCCGATGAACCATAAAGGGATGACCATAAAGGCATTCCGATAACCCATAAAGAAACGACCATAAAGGCATTCTGATAACCCATAAAGGGACACATGTCATATGATACTAAGGATGCCATGACTACATTTCAGAAACTTGGACAATTATTCATTCATATAAAACACAACATTTTAGAAAATTGATCATTTCATATCATCAGAAAATAATTAAAGTTAAACATAAATTTACAGAGTTATTACTCACAGATGGCTCCAATAACATATCAGATGAATCAAACAAACCAAACGGCTACGGGGCGTGACCTACACAAATACATAGCAAATGCACATTGAAACACACATTCGGAAAACACTTATCTCATTTATTTTCTATCTTGGTGCATTTCTAATCTTTATCCTCGTTATTATGTCTCAATTAAGGTTTAGGAATGCCTAAGATGCAATGAGGATGCCAAAAGGTGATTTCAAAACACTTAGTCAAATTTGCTAAAGACAGGGTCTTCACTCGAGCTAAGGTTCAAAAATAAGGGTGGTCACTCAAGCGCAGCTTTAGTCGCTCGAGCGGTCTGCAAAACTCTTCAAAACTTCTTGGAGCTCTCATTTTAAGCTTGAGCACAACTTCTGGTTGCTCGAGCCAAGGTACAAAAATAGGCACGGCCACTCAAGCGTAGTTTCCCTCGCTTAAGCGGAGGCTTATGTCTGCAAAAGTACTGGGAGCATGAATTTTATGCTCGAGCCAACTTTTAATCGCTTGAGCAAAAGTGCAAAACAAAGAGTGGTCACTCAAGCACAGGTTCTATGGCTCGAGCGATGATACAGAATTTTGAAATTTCCAGATTGATGTTCAAGATGCAAAACTCAATTTCAAAGCTTTAAAACATATCATTTGGGCTCAAAACTTGATAAAACATGCCTAAACTTGTAAAATATCAAGAATTAAGGATCATTTTGCAAAATCAAGGCCCAAAAGTAAATCAATTGTCCAAAATTCAACTTGAAACTTTAAAAGCATAACATACATGTAATGAATTGAATTCAAAGCCTCCAAATCATGACCAAATAAGGTAAAATGATGGAAAACAGGATGAATTCCCAAAATTAAGGTACAATTGCTATATCCATGTGAGAATTCTTGAAAATTAAGCTGAAAATGTAAGAAAATATGCATGCATGCATGGTATGACTTAAATTCCTTCATTTCTAGCTCAATTCTCATGTTTAAACACTTTAATCTCTTACACTAATGTCTTGAATACAAACTTTAGGAATAAAATTCTTACCTAGAGTGCCCAATTCTTTGAATTCTAAAATTTCTTGCACAACTCTTCCAATTTGTTTCAATTGACTAGCAATCCCTCTCTTTTTTTTTCTTCCTTAAGCTTCAATATCTTCCTCTCCCTCTCTTCTCATGTTTTTTATGACAAAAAGATGATGGTGTGTATAATGGTGGTATGAGACAACATTGAGCTTATATAGGTGCCATAAGTGGAATTAATTAATTCTTGCTTAGATTAAATACTTAAATTTATTTTATTCTAATTATTTGGTTCTGAATCAAATTTCAATTGAACATACTATATTGTTCTAAAAACTCCAAATAATGCCTAAACCAAGCCAATTTCGTGATCAGATGCCGATAAGGCCTTCAATTCGCATAATGAAATAGAACCACAGATAGATCTCTCTACAACAGACAGATATAAATGCAAATAACAAATAACACATGCAATTAATGTAAAATTTCATCTTAATTACTCATTAGACATTCTTAATCAAAGATTATACGCTAATCACAAGTCGGGGTTGTTACATACATGGAGGAATTTGTGGTGCTCACCGGCCTAGTATTAAGATCAGATGGTTACTTCGGAAGCACTCTTATTACTGGCTAAACCATCCTTAAGGATTGCATAGAGTATGCAAAAGGTTGCCAAGCATGTCAGGAGCACGGTATGATAAGGCATGTTCCAATAACTGATCTACATGCAATGGTGTGGGCAATGGACATGTTAGGGAAAATTTACCCACCTTCTTCGAAACAACATTATTTCATTCTAGTGGCCACACACTACTTTACTAAGTGGGTTGAGGTTAAGCCTTACAAGATTGTAGATCAGACAGAGGTAATTGACTTCATCATGGAATTAATCTATAGGCTTGGTATTCCACAAACCATAACTATGGATAATGAGACTGTGTTTGATGGAAAGCTAGTAAAAGTTTTCGTAGCAAAATTTAGAATTAGTCTTGTTAATTCCACCCCTCCCCCCCCCCCCCATTATGCACAAGCAAATGGTCAAACAGAGTTATCTAACAAATCCTTGAAAAAGGAAATATAGAGGGCTGCGGAAGACAATCCTAGAGATTGGCACAACATACTGTTAAATGTATTATAGGCTTATAGGATTTCCCTAAGATCAAGCACAAGAGTTACCCCTTATGCCATGGTATATAGGCACGATGCAGTATTGCCTGTGGAGATCAATATAAAGTCCTTAAGAGTCAAATGCCAAGATCATCCAAGTACTGGTCAATATCATTAAAGCATGCATTTAGAGTTAGAAAATGTGGATGAAGCTAGAATTTTGGTACTAAATAATATCCTTTTACAAAAGAAAAAAGGCAGCCAAATAATAAAAGGGTCCAACACATCAGTTTTGATGAAGGAGACTTGCTGTGGAAAACAATACTTCCAATAGGAATTAAAAGCCACAAGTTTGGCAAATAGTCACCTAATTGGAAGGGGCCATACCAAGTCCATGTAGTCTTGCTTGGAGGAGCTTACTATTTGAAAAATCTAAATAGATATGCGCATCCCAAGAAAATTAATGGCAGATATATGAAGCCTTATTACCCAACTGTGTAGGAGACACAAGGAGTATAGAGACACTATATAGAAACATCAAGAAAAAATAATAAACACTTGCATAAAAAATAATGTTTCATTTTATAAAAAATTAAGTACATTGTGTCATAAATTGACCCAAAATTCATTACAATATTTCAATTGTTCCCTTATAATAAGCTCTTTACTCTTAAGTAATGGGAATAACTATATAGCTGTATTTATCTCCTACCTGCGATTAGATAGCTCCTAGTGAGTAGTATGCAACCTCTCTTCATTTTGCTCCACAGGTAGATTGACTGTCGCTAACTCCTTCTCCAATTATGCATTCTTATACAAGAGTTGGGCTTGAAGTTGAGAAGTAGAGAAATGTTGCCCTTTTGTACTGACACTTCAGAGTGAATGTGGGAGACAAACACCTTATCTTTTAGCTGTTCCTTCTGTGCAGTTGTTGCCAATTGGTAGATATTGACATAGAAGTCAATGGTTGTTGTTGCCTACGTTAAATGGCTTTTAAAGGTAACATTGGATTGGTTGAGTACTTGACAACATTTAAGGAATCCACTCTTAATGATTGGCTTCTGTAAAGCTTCGAATGGAATCCTTGAGAAGGTTCTCAATAGCTCCAAGCAAGTGCCATGTCTACTTGAAGAAGAGAGATGGTCTCAACACCAGATGAGCTTTTGATTATCTCCAATAAAGAGTCAACCAAGACTAGTGGCTCAGTTTCACTGCCAGTTGGCGTGGCTGGTGCAACTATTTCAAATAAGCTTGCCAGCTGAGCTTCAAAGATGTCCATCTCTTCTTCAAAAAGTGGCATTGCAGGAGGGTCACTTGTGGAAGGGAGGGCTGGAAGCATTGGTATAGGAGAAGAAGAGGAGGATTCCTCAGTAGCATCCATTGTCCTGGCTACCAGCAAATCTAGAGAAGATGGACTGGAGCTAGGTAGTAGAGGAAGAATTGTGTACCACTAGTGCCACCCCCAAAAGTACCAGCTGCTACTGAAGTAGGAGTGGCAACAGATGTACTCTCAGAAGGTAAAGAAGTAACCAGGAATCTGGAGGATAAAGGAGTATGCAACGGTGAGCCAATAGATACAAAGGGCAAATTATGCAACTTAGCAGGACTAAGAGTTGGGGAAGATAGGATGATTGACATATCGAGCCTTGAAGGAATCAAGAAAGAAGTTATGGGGAGTGTAGAGGCAGACATTGGAAATATGGCTTAGAAGGGCTCTACACTAATTGGCAGGTTCGGCTCTACTTTTCCTTTTCCCTTTAAGGCTTTTTTTAGCTCAGAGGGGCTCAAAAGTGGCCTTTCAATTCTAGTCAGTGAAGAATAGGCTGGTATTGAAGAAGAGAGAGGCAAGCTAGTTGCCGTTGCATTTCGGGGGGGAAAAAAAACTGTTAAGGCAATATTAGCACAAAGGAGTTGGAAAACATAAGGCATTATAAAATGCTAAAGATAATTACCAGCACCAGCGGTTATAGTAGTGATAGTTGGAGGGCTATGAAGGGTATGATGTTCAGCAGCTCTACTTTTCCTTGCAACCTCCTTTTGTGCTTCCTTAGTAACAGCAGCCTTCTCCTTTGAGATCTTTTGCTGCCTTTTCTTCTCTAGCCTTTTGAAGACTGTCACCTTTTTGGCTTGTTCGCTCTTTACTGCCTTGGCAACTACTTCATAAGCCAAATCCATAATAAGTTTGGCAATGGGGGAGGTTGGCCTTTTCCTCCTTTTTAGAGGAGACTTTTCTCTTTCTTCATCCTCTACCTTAGAGGAAACCTCAGGTGCCTCTTCCACAGGTTCATGCTTGAGTTGGGCCTTTCTTTTCTTTAAAACCTACTGTTTTCCCATCAGTGTTTCCAGGGCTTGTGCTCTTTGAGGCAAAGACTCCTGTGAGGATCCTATACTAATAAAAGAAACACTGAGTAAAAGAACAGTATAGAATAAGGGAAAGGAAAGACAAAAGAAGGGACAAAGCATGTACCTTTCTTACGAGAAGCCCTGGTAACTCAAGGTGAGGAGGTTGAAGTAGCAAGGGTTGAGGTAGCAAGGGTGGAAGCTATGGTGATGCTAGTCTTCTCAGTTATGGTTTTCCCACCTTGGGATGTCACATTCAACTCCTTCAAGAAGTCGAAAGTGGGAGTGGCAAGATGCACCTTTATATTGGATGTCAACCAGTCTTAGAATCTTTTCACGACCCCACTGTGATTGGTGAGAGGCACGAATTCAAAGGTTGAGAAATCATGAACAACTTTGATTAAGGCCTTATCTAACCTAGATTTTGGCACTTTCAAATTTCTAGTCTCAAGGTCAGAATTGGAGAGGCTGTAGAGAGAGACAGGGATCTCCTGAGTAAGCCCAAACTACCTTGTATATTAGAAGGGACAGTATACCTCAGAAATGCATTTTTAGGCTCTAGGGTTTAGAGTGCCAATAAAGAGATCTCTTGGAACCAAAATTAAGGCCCACATTTGTTTATGAATAGGCCTGGAGCAGGTGGCATCCGTCAAAAGGGCTCTTAACCATGTTGGCCTGATAATAGCCTCGAATGGACAAAAGAAGGAAGAGCAAATGGAAACTGGAAGTTGATGCAAGTAAGAAAAACAGTAGGCAAAACTAGAAGGGTATAATGAGACTTTGACATACTTTTCCCCATAGGTGGTGGGTTCTTGCACCAAAAATTTTAGGCAACGGGGATGAAAGCCAATAAAGTAGGCTAAAAGCTAGAGTTGGAGTACCCAAATTGGACCTCCTTGATTAAGCTCTAGAGGCCTCTCACAAAATTGAGAACAAACCCTATATACATGGCCCAGAACGTAAGGGGCTAGGGCTATCCTTTTCTTCGAAGCCAGATCCTTGGCAAGGGGGATAAATTCGGGCATTATCCTTTGAGAGGAGGTACAAAAAAGAAATTTGCATAGCCAATAAAGGATAAAAGAAAAGAACTGTCAGTCGGTCATAGTACCTTCCCTTTTGTTCTCAGTTACTACAAAGTCACTATTCAAGAAATTCGAAGAATGAGCAGAAAAGGAGACCTTAAGGTCTGCGTAACCAAGACCGAAGGGGTCACCAATGGGTGAGATCCCTAAAAGATGGCACATATCAAGAACGGTGGAGACCATCATACCACACCGGAATTGAAAAAATTTAAAAGCAGAACTCCAAAAACAAAGAGCAATAGGTATAAGATAGGGGTTCTCAGGACTTATGAACCTAGAAAGTCGAAGGGCGTCAAGGATGTAAAGGTCTTCTAGGTCTCCCTAGCCTCCATGACTTTGTCATACCATTCCTCCCATTCTATCTTCAATGTCGGCCAGCAACGATAAGGTCAAGTGGCTTTCTAACCCCCCCCTCCCCCAGTTGAGCTCTCCTTTCTAAAGGAAGTAATGATCCTCCAAGCATGGATACAAGGGAGGAAGTGCACTGTGACCCTCTAGTGTTCCATACTTGGCTATTTCGTCATTTATACATCTCCTCAAAGCCACTGAGGGATGTAAATGTTCAACAACTAGAAAATTTGTGAAAAAAGAAGCAGCCATTGGTGAGAAATTGGAAGAAGAGTGAGAAAAATGACAGTAAGGGAGAAAAGAGTGAGAGTTGAAGTGAGAACTGAAGTAAGAGTGCAAGTAGGTAGAAATGAGTAAGAATGGGGGCAAGAGTTCAAAATACACAAGTGAACTGGTAAGAGCGCGAAAATTAGGGCTTTTTTACCTTCTTGTTCAAGTTGCCCATTTAGTCTGACGGGTCAAGTAGTTCTAAGTTATTCGAGTTTTATTCGACCCATGTGGAATTCAAGATCCATTCAACATTTTGAAGGTCTTTGAGGTACATTTTTGAACTTTCTGACCAAGAAAATTTACTTTGAAGAGCATTCTGTTATCTTTAGAGGAGGAAGAGTGTGTTTCAAAATGCTTGATTTGGCTTTAGAAGAAATGGGTTACTTCAAAGCTAGTATTTGTTAAATGTGAGTCTCAAAATTAAAGGCATACATATTGAGAAAATATAAAACAATAAAACCATGCAATTGGAACAAAGAAAGTCATATTGTATTAACATAAACATTTACATTATGAGGGCCTATTTGGCTACATTCTCAATTTCGTAAAAGTAACGAATGGAAAGGGATACAAGGTCATAGAACTTAGTCTAGCAAAATTCAATAAATACATGTTCCTTTTTCCAACCTTTCCTCTATTCTATCTAAATGGGGCTTCTCTAACTGGTGTGCCCTTATTTGGTAGAAAAGTTGTTGGGCTCTCATTTCAAATTTTGTTTGCTTTAGTGCATTCGCCACTTCATCCACCTCATCTATGCTTGTATCCTCCCCATATGTTGGGTCATTATTCTTGAAGTCTTCATATTCTTCAAGGAGGTTCTCTGCTTTATATTGGGTTTGAATACAAGTGGCAGAGATCTTATCCAAAGATTAACTGGTAGACAAGGCATTCTTATGCTAGTTGAGCAAAAGAGGGAGTTGGTCCAAGAAGGTATAGAGTTCTGTCTGGGCCACTGAATTAAGGATATGGCTTTGGAAGACTATGTCACAAGCCCATAGAAGGTTTTGTGGGGGGTGTCATTTCAAAGCACTTCGAAGGATAGGTGGGAGAAGACAGCAAGCAAAGTTTAGGCCTTATACTGATGGTAGGCAGTAGAGGGAGCTGGGGCCTGATAGGGGGTGAACTGCTGGTCCTTAAAAGGAGTGAGCTTCAATTTCTCATTCTAGCTAGGATTAGGAGGAAGGAGAGGTGTAGTTGGGTCCCCTACAAAGAAAGGTGGAAATTGGGGCTTATTCAAACACTCTAACCAGTTAGAAGAGCAAAGTTTTGCATTCTTGGCCAAGTGTGAAAGGCTCATTCCCAGAGCCTTGATTGGATGAGGGGTCTTCCGTACTATTTTGGTTGGCGAGGTAGCGATATACCATACCGAAAGAAAATTGTCTTCGAGGCAGCGGAGGCGGTCAAATGGTACATAGGGTATACCGTGGAGCTATAGGAAGAAGGAGGAACCAAAATAGGGTCATCGAATTTAACAAGTCTATGGTGAATTCGCTCCCTTGTTTGAGGTTGGGTTGCTTTTGGCCAGGCATTCCGACTAGTAGTTTCTGCAGAAGATGAGGCAGCCTCATCACTCGCAGAGTTCTTCGGAGCAAATGAAGAGCCTTCGAGATCCATTTAAGCAAGTTTTTGTTCTAAAGGTACATATTCTGCAAAAGCCTCCATAACTTATATAGATGGAGGAGGGAAAATATGGCTAATAAATGCATGAGAGTCCTTTTGAGGTTGGCCATCATTATCCAAAACCTCTTCGTATGCTTGATCAATAAAGGAAAATGTGTGATTGGTTGGCCATCAAGGATGTATCAATCCCTTCGTTTGCACAGATAGTGGAGGTAAGGTTCAAGCACAAGAGGAAGTTCAGTGTTTTAAACATTGATTGAAGATGGTTATAATTCCAAAACAATTAATTACCATTGCCGTCCTAAAATGTGGACAGTAGTGCATCGATTGACTAATATTACCAAGTATTGGTTATATTAATGCGGGAGGTAATATTGGCCATATATTTTGGACAAGCCAATCACAGCCTGACATGTGGTTCATAAGGAGAAATTTGGGGAGTCAATGAAAGTCTCTATTTATCAACAGACACGTAGCAACTTGTATCAATGGCAATGGATTTGCGAGACACTGGAATAGTCAAGATATGCAGGGTGACGTGGTGAAACGGTTGCCTATAATTTAAATTCAAATTCAGGAGGTTAGTGGAAGCAAACTATTTAAAGCCATGTCCAGTGATCATGGAGATGACTTCAGCAATTATCACCCACTTCGATGGTTATCAACCACTTTGACGGTTATTATCAGAGTCTATAAATAAAGGAAAAAGTTGATAGTGAAGGACCTAGAACCAGATCCAAAAACCAGTTTATTTAGTTTACATTTTTCCGTCCAGTCCTTTACTTTCTTGCACCGTATTTCAAATTCCTAGAAGTAGTTCTAAGTTAGTATGTTGTTGTAACCCCCTTCAAAGCTGTAAAAGTGCAAAAGTACAATGGTAAACTCTTGTTTACTTAAATGAAATTTGATTTCTGACACTGCTTCTCCCTCTATCTTTTACTTTTGTGATTAGTTTTCAGAATTTTCTCCTAAAATAAACCACCAGTAAAAGTACTCTTTATTGAGGCTGAAAAGAACTTCGAAACAATCGCTTGACTAATTGGTTGGCATTTACTGTGTTTGTAAGGACTTATTGATCCTTACTAGCATGCTCTAATTATGTTTCTAACCTTTGAAAGCCAAAAAAGCCAGCACCAGTGAAACAAAAAGTAAATCAACAGAAGGAGGAGCAAGGAGAGGGGCCTTGGAAAGATCGGAGAAAAATATGAAGGAAATAGTAAGAATCAATATTAAAATGACTTATGTTATACCTTAAGTAAACATAAATTGTTTTATTATTTATGAATTATTTTATGCAAATCATGCTTTTTAAATTATATTAACATTACAATTATGTTATTTATTTTATGAACCATGTTCGCTTAAAAATGGAAACCCATGGATAAAACAGTTTATTAAATGTGTTTTTGAGTAATTATTTTATAAGTACCACCGTGGAGGTCTCATGCCTTAGGGAATTTAAATAACCATTGGTTCTCTGAATTGTTACTTTAGTGACTCTCTGACGGTCTCATGCCTTGGAGTACTTAAGTAACTATTGGCCCTCTGATTAGTCACTTTGTGACTCTCTATCTGTCATGGATCCATTGACTCTCTATTCTATTCTATACCGTGGTTATGATTATTTTACTCATATGATTTCTGCATTATGATTCTATCATTTAAAATGATTTATTCAAACCAAACTATTCATTATTTAATCTTATGCTCTTAATAGAATATTTCTCACTCTGCCATATACTTATAGCTGTTAAACATTTTCAGGTAAATAAACTAATGATGAATTGTTTTACCCCATTAATCAAGACCCCGACTTGAGAAAAAAATGGTTTTTTTTTTTTTTTTCTTTCGTTCTTTCTTTTCGTGTTTATTTGTAATTATTATTTAACTTGTGTTACATAAATAATAATTCTCATGTACGCTTTAGATATTTATATGCACATTTTATCCCCGTGCATTATCTAATTTGTTTAGGCCTCGTTTGGCAACATCACTTTTTAGTCTAAAAATCACTAAAAAAATCCAAAAAACTAACAACTTATGTAAAAAAGTGAAATATTTTATTTTTTCTCTACTTTTTACACATCTTTGTGTAAAAAACCAAAAGGTCATTCTAAATATACTAGTTCTTTTTACATTATATTTTTGTCAAAAAATTAAAAAATTACTAAAAAAATTTGTTCTCAAACGAAACCTAATCTAAAAGTAATCCTTGATAATTTTAGAAATTTACTAGTTATGATTCCCGCCTTAAACACCCAAAATTGAGTCGTAACATATAGTCTCTTTATTGATTTGAAACTTAAATCTTTGACATTCTTATAATTATGTGAATTATTGACCCAACAATCTTGTCGCTCAATTAAGAACCATAGGTCAAAGTTACATCCATCGATAATAATAAATAAAAATAAAAACAATAAAAAGGTTAATTAGAAGTTTCTTTGTCGCTCTCTATATGTCTCTTCTGGTATGTCATCGCCTTGCACATTTCTTCTTCGAGGCCCATTAGAGGCGGACCGTTACATCGTCTACCGACGCAGACCGTAATTACCATGTCTAAATATTATTGATTGTTGCGGACCTTGTGGCGGCTCTGACATTCCATTCAGTAACGAATTGGTCAAATAAAACATAATGATAACCCCTTGGACATTTAAAAGGTGACCTCATCACTCCAATAGATATTTCACTCCCTTCGTTTTTCAATATCATCAGACACTTTTAGAGTTGCGTAATTTATCTGAGCTATTTATATGTTTTAAATTTATGGGTAATCTTATAGTGTGCAACTTATACTTTACATCTTTTTGTGTTCACTTACACCTTACACTTACACTTTTTTTACCTTGCACTTACACCTTTTGTGTAAGTGGCATATGGTGTGCAACTTATACATTTCATTTATACCTTCCACTTACACTTACACCTTACACTTACAATTTTTTTAATTGGGAGATGATGTGCAACCCACTTACACCCCCTTACACCTTTTGTGGGTTGCACACCTAAGAAAACTCTTAAATTTTTTGATATAGTTTTTACTTATAATTCAGACACCTTTAGAGTTGTGTAACTTATCTGAGCTATTTATATGTTTTAAATTTTTTGATATTTGTAATGTGATTAATAAATGGGGTCGATAATAATATTATAATTATTGTTAATACACTAATTAGTATACTAATTAGAACATATAATACTACCGTATAATAAATTACACCAAACAACACATTTATTGTCTAACGCTCCCTAATATGAATACTAATTATTACTTCTTAATTTATAAATAGTATTAGTTTTATTATTAAATAAAAATAATAAATAATAATATTTTTTTATTCCTATTGATGTAAAATAATAATAAACATAGAGATATTATTTATTGATCTTAGAGTAATATTCAACCATTTATCAATTGACACTTGTCAAGTTATTTATCAAAAATTTAACAAAAAGTAATAAATTTCACTAATTAATTAATAAATATCAAGTTGAGATACACGTGAATTTATACAAAATTACTAAATAATTTTTCATAAAAATAAGTTTATGGAACCATCCTTTTTATAGTATTTGTTTTTTAGCATAAAGTACAATTCATTTTGTGTATAGAGAATTATGCGTTCTTGTTTCTCAATTTTTTTTTTAGATAATTACACCATCATTCCCCATCTACTAAATAATATTTTACCACTTATCTATAAATATTTTGACTTTTTCAATTATAAAAATATACAAAATGTTTATGAGTATTCATTTAGCACCACCAATCCATCCCTAATGACATGGAATGAACTATGTGGAGAAGTGGGCCTATACTCCTCCCTCTATCTCTCTCTATTTTCTCCCTCGTCCACCTCATTAGGGGTAGATTAGAGGTGGTCTATTGATGGAATGTAGCATGGTTATAAAAATAAATCACTTTCACTTTACTTGAACATTCTCCATAAAGATTATTTGTACGATTTTTATAATTGAGAGAATAAATAAATATAAGTTCATCAATGAGAAGTAAAACGATATTTTCTAATAGTTGTAAGTTTCTTGGTGTAATAATTCAATCATTTCCCAAACCTCCAAAGTTACTAAAGTTAAAGAACTCTGCAAATTGCAAACGGTGGTGCTACATGCACTAATTAGTGTACGAATACTAGTTATGACATTATTATTAATCTCATTTATTATACAAATTATAAATATCATAAACCTCTTAAATTCTATCGCATCATCAATTGATACACTAATCAAGATATTAATTGGTGCATATAGTATTATTTAATTTCAAATAGTAACTAGGAAATTGAACTTCCATTGCTAAAAACAGAACATAATATCTATAAAATAAAAATAAAAATAAAATAAAATAAAAGAAGAAGAAAATAATCTCTTAAATTACAGGATAGATAGCTGCTAGAAATTGTAAAACTGAATCATAAGCTAGCTCTATTGAATTTAACCAGTAATAACAAATAAAATAATTTAGGTATCAAAAGAGTAGTATTTTTAGCGACGAATTAGATATTTAGTAATGAATTAATATCATTTTGAGGAAAAAAAATTCGTGCAAAAAAGTAAACATTTTGGCACGAAATTTTGTCTCTAAAATTACTAATGATATTTTAAAATTTTGTTATTAAAAGTCATTTTTTTTCCTGACAGTTCACATAAAAACTAAAATTCATCTCGTAATATTTTTTGAAACAAAACTTTTACTTCCAGAGATGAAAATTTTGATTTTAAAACTTTTATTTGTTATAGCGTCACCTTAGCTAGTTTAAACCAAGCTTGACAAGTTTTCTTATTATTATTTATTACAAAAGCAAGGCTTGCCTGCTATTTATGTTTTGGACTGAAGGATGCAGTTTGCACTATTGTAAGCTTATCATTCATGAGTTCGTCTCGGTAATCCGAACCGTTCAAACTCTAGAAGTCATTAAGTAAATCATTTATGTAAAAAATTAAATTTATCAGATTTCGAAAGTCACATGATTAATTTATATTTGTGTGAAAAAAAAAAAAAATGGACAGCTATATTTTGAAAAATATATTTGCCGTTCATATTTTTATAGGAAATGTGATTCAATCATGAAACTGTTGAAATCGGATCAATTTAATTTTTTTGCACAGATGATCTATTCAATGAGTTCTAAAATTTGAACAATTCAAATCATCGAGACGAGCCCTTAATAGGCTCCAAACAATGCAAACTAAACCCTCCAATTCAACATGAACCGGAGGCAAACCTGGACCTTATTACAAATCTGTATATGTGGTCTTTGAACATGGATATTTAGCTAGAATATTCCTTTCATAGCTGCCAAAAAACTATAATAATTTTCTTTTGCAGTTCAAAATGGAAGTAATCTGAAAATGTAAATTTTATCTATTCATCGGAACGTATATCAATTAGTGTCAATGTGAATATGCCAAGGGCTTATAGTACCCGATATATATATATATATATATATGAGGCTTTTCTTTATTTATTTTTTTTTTTTTGATCAGCAAAGAAAAATTTCATTAATAGCATGAAATTAAGAGAACAAGAAGTGCACCGAGAGAGGTTCGGAAGGAACAAAATACCCCCTTCTTTCTTTATTTTTGGTATTACTATAAGCTATGGAAAAGAAATACACACAAATGCAAGTGAGAGTACGTTGTCCTCTTTCTTTCTTTCTTAAAGTCTTATGGTGTGTTATTACAAGAGGAAGGCCATATGTGCATTTGTGATTGGTTGTGAGAACTCACAAAAAGCACTCCGTAATCTTACGTAGTCTTCCTTGCTGAATGAGCAAATGCAGCATTCAGACTTACATTTAGACATTTTCAGTTTTTTGTATTTTAAATTAGAATTGTGTTGATGTGTGTTATTAGGATACATGTACATATTTTGTATTAAAATTAGTGCAATAAAAATGTGTAATTGTTTTTAAAGATCAAATTGATTTTACATTTTACTCCTTTTTTCTTTTTTTTTTTTTTTTTTTTTCTTCATCTCTTAACATTTTATCTCTTATAGTTCAAATATAAGTAGAAAACACCGTTATAGTTTTGAATTAAAGTGCAAAACTAACTCTGTTAATAATAGTGACAAAATTACATAAATACGCTTATACAATATTCTTTTTCTCTATTCTCTAATTCATATAATTTTCTATCTTATTAACATATTTAACAAATTAAATCATAAATTAACTTAAAGACTCTAACTTATTACCATAAAATTATTTTAATCTAATTTTTAATTTTTAACCCTATTTCTTATTTAATAACATTTTAAATTAAATATACATAATATATATTTATTTAATTAATTAAATCATAAATTACTATAAATACCTTAATTTGTTATCATAAAATTACTTTAATCTAATATTAAAATTTTATCAAAATTTCTTATTTACTATCATTTTAAACTAAATTGTTGATAGAAAAGGACAGTTAGGCTGAAGGTTAGGATTTTGTTAGGAATATGATTTAATTTGAAGAAGATAAATATGCGGGTATTTTTGACATTTGATCCTATTTTTGACTCTGACTTGGAATTTTTGGATTGTTTGCTGTCAATTTGGGAGAGTGTAGAAAACTTTCATTATTTACAACGGAAAAACTAATAGTAGCACTTTAATAATAATAAAAAAAAAATTATAAGAAAGTTCTATACATATATTTGAACCATAGAGATGTACAGTACTCCAAAGTAAAACTATAAGGAGGTAAAGCGAATTTTACCTTATTTTTAAGATAACATGTATCCTAATAATACTTTTTAAACTAAGGCAAATTGCACTGGTAGTCCTTATATTTTACTCGTTGCATCATTTTGATCCTTATACTTTCTATTAACTTAATTTTGACTCTTAATTTTAGATTTTGTTTCAATTTGGTCCAATTAACAATATTATTAATCATTTTAAAGAAAATTATTACTAAATTTGTTGAGGTTAACTAACTGAGTTGAATAAGTTTATAATTTTGTCTTTAAAAATATGCCATGTGCACTTATATGCATATTTTCTATTAAAAAAAAAAAAACTAAGAGTTGTAAGCAATTGAAACAAATTGAGACAAAATTATTAATTCAAGATCAAAATCAAACCAAATAAAAATATAAGGAACAAAATGACGCGAGATAAAATATAGAAACTAGCGTCATAATTTACCCTTTAAACTATTAGCAGTAGACTTGTCTTATGCATGTGAGATATTAATTTTAGGTGGATTACTTGCACTCCACTTAAATATTCTTGGACTTCAAATGATATAAAGTAAAACAAAAGCCTCTCTATTTAAAACTCTATCTCTATATGAGTGTTTGAAAAGTTGTTATTTTAGTAGATTATTTTAGATTTTAGCTATTTTAGGAGGTTAAAATTTTTATATTTGGAAAAATAGTTGGATTTTTGTTTGTAGTTGAATGTGATGTTTGTGAGAAAAAAAGTAAAATAATTATGAATTTTATGTAACATTTTGTCTTATTAACAAATTTAGTCTATTTTGTCCTTAGTGCTATTTTAGCTAAAAAAAAAACTAAAAAAACTTCTTCCCAAACAATTACTTTAAAAAAGCTTCTTTTAGTGCTATTTTATCCTCATGCTAATTTACCCCTGATTATTAGTTTTAACAATTACTATCTAAAACTGTTGATATTTGTGATGGAACGTCACACCTATTGACATATATTAATATGTTTTTTAATGTATTTTGTGCTATGTTAATGTAATTACTTAACCTTTGATTGTATCTAGAAGTAATCAAAATGTCTAGCACACTAAAAATGTTCACATACTCATTTATAGCTGCGAGACAAGGCAGTTGATAGTAATAATTTAAATATTAAAACTAATAATTTAAATAATGTTGAGTATATAATTTAAATATTGAGTATATAACTTATTCATATAGTTCTAACAAGTTATAGTTTAAATTTATGGACTTTTCTTAAGTGTGCAAGGCACATGGTATGCAACCCATTTACGCATTTCTGTTTGCCTTCTGTTTTATGTTTACACATTACACTTACACTCTTTGTGTTTGTTGCATATGGTGTGCAACTTTAAGGGTTGCACACTATAACAGGACCTATATATTCATATACTCAACAATTGCGTGTTGAGTATATAATTTAAATATTAAATTTATTCATATACTAGTAACAAGTTAAACTAATACGCTGGTGGTATAACTTTTAGATAACTTGATAGTAATGATATACACAAATTTTTTTTATTAATTTTTTGTTTTTAGATATAGTTTTTAAATTTATTATTAGATCTAAAGATAGTAAGAATAGTATTAGCCTAACTCAAAAGTTTGTTATGTTTTTCAAACTAAATAATGTTCTAATCTATTAAAGGAATAGTATTAGTCTAACTCAAAAGTTTGTTATATTTTTCAAACTAAATAATGTTCTAATCTATTAAAGGAATAGTATTAGTCTAACTCAAAAGTTTTTTATATTTTTCAAACTAAATAATGTTCTAATATATTAAAATATTTAAGTAAATTCTTTCCCTCTTATTTTTTTTTTATATATGAAAATCAACTAATTATTTCTTTTACATATGACTGAATTTTAAAATGGAATCTACCTAGACTTCAATACCATTTTCCTACTCATTTTCTTGCCGTTATAGTTGAAAACCATGTCAATAGTTAACTTTGGCACACGCATGCAAATGTAAATTAATGAGAATATCGACATTAATGACTTCTCCATGAAAACCCTAGAATCAAAGTTTCGAGCCCTATAAATACAGCCTTGTGGACTGTCCAAAAACCATCCACTCCATCCATATCTCTCTCTCTCTCTCTCTCTCTCAAAAGAGAAATGACAGAAAGAAAAGAGAACATAGTGATGTTCCCATTCATGGCCCAAGGCCATATCATCCCTTTCTTAGCATTAGCACTTGAGTTAGAAAAGAAAAATGGATACACCATAATCTTTGTGAACACTCGTCTCAACATCAAGAAACTCCGACCTTCGATCCCTCCAAACTCATCCATTCGCCTCCTTGAAATCCCATTCAACAGCTCCGACCACGGCCTCCCTCCGGACTCCGAAAACACCGACTCTCTTCCTCTCCCTCTCCTCCTCCACCTCATCGTCATCTCTCCCGCTCTCGAGCCCGCCTTCCGAGACCTCATCTCCGGCCTCGTCCTCCAACATGGCCGCCCACCACTTTGCATTATTTCCGACATGTTCTTCGGATGGTCTGCCAAAGTTGCTCATGAATTCGGTGCATTTCATGCTATATTCAATGCTGGTGGGGGCTATGGCATGGCCGCTTTTCACTCTTTATGGCTACACCTTCCTTACATGAAAGTGAATTCTGAGGAGTTTCCTATGCCGGGCTTCCCCAAAGGTCACCGGATTCACACCAAACAGTTACCAGAACATTTTCAAGTAGCGGTGCCCGGCGATTCGTGGTGCTTATTTTCACAAGACATGTTCCGAGATTGGTTGGAGAGTGATGGGATTTTGTTCAACACCATAGAGGAGATTGACCATGTTGGGATGGAGTACTTTAGGCAGCAAATTGGCTGTTCCGTGTGGCCAGTTGGGCCTATTCTGTCTTCCTTGGGAAGCAAAGCTCGTGCTGGTGATGAGGCTGAAGCCACAATGCATCTTTGCATGAAATGGCTTGATTCGAAGCCTGCAAATTCAGTTCTTTATGTAGCGTTTGGGTCACAAAGTACACCATCACCGTCACAAACAATCCAGTTGGCCATGGCTTTGGAAGCTTGTGGCAAAAATTTCATTTGGGTGGTTAGGCCACCATCGAACTCAGTCACAGATCATGACCATAATGATGGAGAATGGTTGCCGAGAGGCTTTGAGAGGCGTATTCAAGATAGCAACAAAGGGTTGCTAGTGCAACAATGGGCACCCCAGTTGGAAATTCTGTCCCATAAATCTCTATGTGTGTTTTTAACCCACTGTGGATGGAACTCAGTGCTTGAAGCTCTCAGAAGTGGAGTCCCAATGCTTTCGTGGCCGATGGGGGCAGAGCAAAACTTCAACGCCAAGATGTTGGAGGAAGAGATGGGAATCTGTGTTGGGGTGGCAAGTGGGAGCAGTGAGGTTAATCATAAAGACATAGTGAAAAAGATTGATTTGGTGATGGGTGGGTCAACTAAAGGGAAAGAAATGAAAAACAAAGCTTGTGAGGTTATGGAGATGCTTAACAATTCCAAGAATGATGAGAAAGGGTTCAAGGGGTCTTCAGCCAAAGCCATGGAGGATTTTCTGTATGCTGCATTGTCAAAGTCTTGTAATTATTAAACTAGCCTTGCAGATCAGAGTCAAATGATCTAAGTGGGAGGCTGCCTTCAATGTTTTTACTTATATATTATTCCTATACACGTGTATCTCTTTTCTAGTTTCAGTTTATTGGATTAGAAGGTCAATGCCTTGATTCCAGTTAAACATAACAGAAATCACTACCCATGCTTCTCTTTATTGATATATTTATCATATTTTATATTTCCTTTTTTTTTTTTTTTTTTTTGCTGATACAAAAAATAAATAAATAACAGAAATCACTATCTATTTTACTGTTGACTATTTTATTTATTTTTCATTTTCTAATAGAATAACGTGCCCTTTCTCGCCAATTTTTTTTTTTTTTTATCAGAAAAGAAAAATTTCATTAACAGTATGAAATTAAAAGTACAGGAAGATGACATGCATCGAGAGAGATTCGGAAAGTATAAATTACTCCTACTACTGCTACTTGCATCCATACAACCAACCCCTTGGCCTCACGTTTTTCTCTCGCCAATCTTGGTTCTTGTTTTCTAGTTGATTGGAAAAATGTTTTACTATACATCTTTCATTGCCTCAACTTTACTAGATTATCTACTATTTATGTACACATAGATGTATATTGAAACTCATGTAACTGTTGTCTTCTGTAATATTTATTTTTTGATATAAAATTTATAACTTATCTATCAAAAAAAAAAAAAAATTACTCTCTTCAATATTTTTGTACACTTCCATAAAAAAAATACTCTAAAAAGAGTAAAAATGTGTGAATCATATTAAATTTGCTTATTGTGCACATGCCACATTAAATTCGAATCAACATAATACTTCTTATTTTTTTTTAGTACTTTCTAAAGAAATTGTGGTTTATTTTATTCAATAACAATTACGGAGACATCTAGCACATTATATACATGTAATGCAATTGCTTAACCATAACTACTAACAACTTAACCTAACCATAACTACTATCTAACTCTAGTTCTAACAGACTAACAAACTTTAAGCTTTGGCTAACTGAGCTGCAGCAGACTACAACTAGGGTTGTAACTCATACTGCTAGGGCTGTGGCTCATTCTGCAGCTTTGGCATGTGTGACATGTGTGGCTTGAGCTACAGCTGAGTAGTATAATCCATATGTGTCTTTATCCGTGACTGCCATCTAGGCTCAACATTTCTTCTTGACCATTAGGTATATTATCAGTCCCCCTCAAACTTTGGGGACATAGCAGGACTTCAAGTTTACTTCGAAGATATTGAAACCTAGAGACTGAGAGAGGTTTAGTGATAATATCTGCAATTTGATTAGTAGAAGCAATGTGACAAATAACCAGCTTTTTGGCAACAACTCTCTCTCTCTCTGACAAAATGGTAATCGACCTCAATATGCTTTGTCCTAGCATGAAAAACTAGATTATGAACCAAGGCTATGGCAGACAAGTTATCACCCCATATAGTGGGAACAAACACAAACACATGGAGTTCAATAAGAAGCATGCCAAGCCAGTTCAATTCATCAGAAACCTAAGCTAAGGCTCTATATTCAACCTCAGATTAAGATCTTGAAATAGTGGGTTGCTTCTTAGCACACCAAGAAACTAAATGAGGACCAAGAAGCACACAATACCCTGTAGTGGATCTCCTATCAGGAACATTGTCAACTTAATCTGAATTTGAAAAAGCATTAAGAACAAGAGGGCCAGTTGTGAAATGAAGGCCATGACTCAATGTGACTTTGAGATACCTGAGAAGTCTTTTAACTGTTGCAAAATGACTATTCAAAGGGTTTTCTAAAAACTGACAAGATGACTGATAGTACAATTGAGATCTGGTCTAGTGAAAGTAAGGTATTAAAGAGCACCTACTAAGCTTTTATAAAGACTAGGCTAAGAAAAAGGAGAATCAACCTCTGAAGTAGCAACCTTAGTAGCCATGGGAGAAGAATAGGGCTTATAATCACGCATACTAGCTTTAGGTAAGATTTCAAAAGCATATTTCTGCTGAGACAAAATATAGCTTGAAGAAGAAGGGGCAACATAAATGCCAACAAAGTAATTGAAAAGGCCTAATTCTTTCATAGAGAAAGCTGAGTGCATTTGTCATGACCCAAACCCGCCCCTATGGGTTAAGGTCATAACCGGCCAATAATCAAGGGATTACCCACATCCTCAATCAAAATCAGACATATTTTATAACAATAATAGGGCCGAACGAAAGTAGACTAAAAAATTTTGTCCGATGAGCTGCGCTTACATGGTGAAGCAAACATTCCATAATAACTCACACACATAGGCAAAATTAACATCTTATATGTCCAGGAACTTTCAAACATCCAGTCAACAAAACAAAAAGCTTATGTACATGGTGATCCAACATATTCACCAAGGTAATAAAAAGAAAACAAAAGAAACAAAACAAGTCTCATACGTGAGACGTTTGGGCTGACTCTGTAAAAACTTGACTTCTCTCATGTCTTTCACTAAGGCTGGATTTGAACATCTCTTTGTTCACCTACACACATATAAATGAGAGTGAGTGATAGTGCATTGAATAATATCAAAATAAAGGAGTTACATGAATGAAACTTGTAGCAGTCATATCAAACGACCTTAGGCCCACTCATGATTCTACCTAATACATCAAACGGCCTCAGGTCCAAACGTATCAAACGGCCCCAGGCCCAATTCAATCTTATCAAACGGCCTTGGGCCCAATTTGTTTGTGTCAAACGGCCTTTGGCCCATTTATTCATGTCAAATGCCCCCTGGCCCAATTATTTATGTCAAACGGCCTTTGACCTAATTATTCATGTCAAATGGTCTTAGGCCCAATTATTCATGTCAAATGACTTTTGGCCCAATCATTCATGTCAAACAGCTTTAGGCCTAATTCATTTATGTCAAATGGCCTTTGACCCAATTCATTTTCATATTCGTATTTATGTGTGTCACATATCCGTGATCACGATCATATTCGTATTCAATTAGACTTATGCAAAAGACTGACTTATCCATAATTCAAAATACAAATCCATAAGACTCATACAGAAGTAACGTTTGGAAAATAACGTACTTGAACATATCTTTATTAAGACATTACTCACAGTGTTCTACCGGCGGATTTGCCCTTACCTTTGACCCTACACATTTCATAACATATCAGGTTACAAGTGATTCAATCCGTTCTTAATTCATTTATTTCTCTTAGGCCACTTTTTTATCCTTTTAGGTCCTTTGCAATGCCCAATACATGCCTAAGAGCGCTTAAAAGTGAAAGAGAACGGAAAACAAAACATGATTCAACTTTTCAACATTTTTGAAACAAGGCTCTCCACTCGAGCGCAGCTTTGATCGCTCGAGCAGACCTTTTTGGTCTGCAAAAGTTCTGGTTGCTTGTAATTTACGCTCGAGCGAGACTTTTGACGCTCGAGCGAGGAGTCATGCAAAGCAGGGTACGCTCGAGCGCAGATTCCGTCGCTCGAGCCATAGTGCCATTTTTGCAAAACTTTTAAGATTTACAATTTCATGCTCGAGCGAGGCTTTTCTCGCTCGAGTGGACATGTCAAATTCTGGGTTTTTCAAAATTTTGTTTGAAGCTCAAACTTGATATTCAAAGGTCCAAAGCTCGTGTTTTTGGTACAAAAACATAGGAACACATTACATAACATGAGAACATAAGCAATACGAAACCAATTGTTAAAAATCATGGTCTATTTCCAAAATCATTCCCAATTCCTTTCTTCAATTTCAAAACTCATGCATTCAACCGCATACAAACTTCATATCTTTATCAATCATGCATGCATGTTAATTATGGACTTTAATTCTACTTCAAATGGTATCTATAATGCTCAAAGTCATGAAACTCAACAAGACTATGTATGCATGTGTGATTTGATGCTCAATTCTCCATATTTAACATGTTACATGCTTGATCACACAAATTCATGACAATTCTCTACATGAATGGTTATATTGACTTCAAATTCATTAGAATCAACTCAATTCACTACAACAAAAAAGGGTTTTTACGGCACACAATGCACGCTGTAAAAAACCCTTCTCTAACGTCTTGACGCGTCATATTATCACCAATCATGGAAAGTCATTCACTTTCAATGACATACTTTCAGACGTTAAATACTATTTAATGGCTGATTTTGAGCGTCGTGGTTACTTTTTCTACGACATGCTATATAGCGTTAAAAACTATTTAACGGTAAATTTTGTACGTCCTTATTACTTTTTCTACGACTACTTTTGCACGTCGTTAATTGGTGAGACAAATAACGACATTGAGTGCGCGTCGTAAAATATGCAATACAACGATTTATTATGCCTGCCGTAGAATACGCAATTTTTAAATTTTTTTTAAAAATTCAACAGGTTCTATTTGACCACTTTTGTACAATCTAACAAATATTACAAACAAACATTCACAAGACATCAATTAACTACCAAAATATTATTTGAAACATAAAAAAGAAACTATATCCATAAATTATAAACATTCAACAATTGTCTATACATTCCAAACATTCGGAAACTATATCCTTAAGTTTTAAACTATACAAAAAGTTTAAACCATCCAAAATTATGCATATCTAACTTTCTAAACATATTGACAACTATTTAGAGATTATCTAAAACTACCAACAACAGTTCCTATAGCAGTTGATGCTGCAGCTGTAGCAAATCCACTTCCTTCTATCACAGGGACGAGGGTGCCCAATGTATGTGTTAAGGCACCTAAACCCGCGGTAATAGCTGGAGCAACTAATCATATTGCATTTCTTGTTTCCATGACAAAGGAAACTTCACATAAGTACAAAAACCAATAACTCAGGGACAAAAATATTTCTTGAAAAATCATTTCTTGTCACATCACTCATCCATCCCAACATTCTCATTTCAACTTTTTTCGCTTACTAAACATGTTATTTCTTAACTGCCAATATTCAATACAATATACATCATAACAAGCCTAGTAACAGTCTCACGAAATTGTCCCTTCAATCTAATACGAATCTTAATATCGTATAACACTCTTGATCTGATATAGTAAAAGCTTTTCCTTCTCATATATAAAAGATATGAGAAGTAAAAGCTTAACTTCAAAGACTATAACAAAATGAACACCAAGGACTTCAAGAAAGGAAAAAAGCTTCAAAACGATGATAGAATTTTGTTTTATATCTACAGTTACTACATGACCTCCAACATTGTAGGTAGCCTAGATTAAATAAAATTGTAAGAAAATGAAATCCAAACTGAAATTTCGTACAAGCGAAACCAGAATGAGCTCTTCCAAAAATACACAAACTCTATAAGTGATCTATAGCATTCACTGTTTAGGCATTTAGCAACGCTCTTTTTTATACATGTTTTTTGTACAAATATTGTGCCATTTTTCAGTGTTTTTTAATACAATTTATTATACTTATCAAAGAAAATGTGTCTTAGACAATAATCATAGATTACTGAAATCTACTTGTTGAACTAGCAACAATTGATTTTGCCACATAGATGCTTTGAATAGTTTCTATTAAAGTCTTTAGTTCATTAAAGTGCTTGGAAGAATAGAAAAAAATTGAGAACTTTAGGGATCAAAATCAAACTCAATTTCCAAAATAAATTTAGATCTATGAATAATTACACATAAATAAAATCATGTGATTACATAACACTTGAACCCTTGTTTCAATGATTTGATAAATACATGTCCAAACACAAATCATGTAAAGAAATTTCCATCAAGTGACAAAGCTAACCTGCAAATGTCGTAAGTTCCCAAAACATAAGTATATTATAGCCTTTAAAATTAAAAGTTCCCAAAACAATTTTTTTTGCGAGAACATATCCTAGTGGGAAGTGTTTAATTTATGAGTCCCACAACTTTCTAACTAAATGAACATGGAAAAAAGTTATGGGAAAGTTGATTTTTCCTGTACTTTGCTTTCTTTTCCTAACAACTGAATGGAGCCTTTATGATTAGACGATTCATCAAAAAACATTACATGGTTAGTGCATCACTTCTTTTTTTGATCGACAAAAGAAATCTTTATTGATAAACCACATATAAATTACATATGAAAGGCAAAACATCAATAAAGAGGAGCTTGGAGCTGGAAAAAGCTCCAACCTCCAAGTTGGTGAGAAACCAACAACACAAAACAAAGCATAAGCAACACCTAAATGACAGATAGGCAACAACAACAACAGATAGACAAACAACAGCAGATCAATTTCGACACTTCATAATTGATTTGCAAAATCAGCAACAGATAGACATGCTCCAACCTCCTAGCTACTAAAATAGACCAACCAGTTGCAAATCAGCCACTAGCAGCATACCAACTCAAATATAGACCAGAAAGGAGCTACCTAGCAGCAAACCACCCAAAAAACCAGTTGCAGTCCTCACTGAAAGAAGTCACCAAGATCCCAGACTACACGACACTTGGCGCAGCTCCCCTACATCCAAATGACTACACCTCTGCCCTCAGCAGCACATTTCCTGAATGAAGACTCCAAGAACCAAAACTGATTAGAACCAAGCTACACCAGCAGTAGAAATTAGAGCAGCACTGCAGATCAGTATACAGCCTAAATAACCACCTAACACATTGACTTTCATCCCATTGAAGCATCCACAGATCAGCAAACCATATCAGATGCAGAGCAGTAGAAGAGCAACCTAGCAATAGACTTCCACCAAAGCAAAATCAAAGCAGCAACAACAATCAGCATAACAGAGGACCTGAAGCAGAATCAAACCGGACCAGACCATTCACACATTGAAGCAGCTGAATCAGGCACCCTACAGTAGAGGACCTGAAGCAGAATTACAAAGGGTCTGAACAAACAACCTGATCTGATTGAAATTGCAAACAATATCATCAACTGAATACTCAACCTCCAAACTCTATTTTACCCACAGAGTAACCTGTACCTTCACTTTATCACAAAAATCATCAAAAATGGCTTGTACCCCTTTGAGCATACATTCATTTCGCAATCTCCAAACTGACCATAACATAACAGCTGGAACTATCTCCCATAATCTAGAGACCCAATGCTTACTCTAACCAGCAGACCACCACTGTAACAAGTCCTGAACTGATCCAGGGATTGTCCAAACCTGACCACTCCATCTTATCATTTGAGACCAACATTTCCACACCAGTGGACAAAACATAAGCACATGATTCAAGGATTCTACCTCAGCTTGGCAAAACACACACATATTATTTGTTGAAACATGTAGCACCCCAATCCTCTAAATGAAGGTTGCAGTCTTTATTCTGCCTCTCCAAGCCAACCAACAAAAGAACTGCATTTTTGGTAGAGCTAAACTGACCCATACCCCTTTAGGCACAACCTGACCAGTCCCTATTTGAGCATCCCACCATCTTCTCACAGAAGAGACAGAAAAAAGGCCTGAACTATTTGCTAACCAAAAGGAAGAGTCAACACAATCAAACCTCAGCACTGTAGATGTATCCAACAACTCCATCAATCTCTGCAGCTCCTCAGCTTCCCATACAAATAACTGCCTTCTAAATTTAAGCTGCCACAGCCCCATATTACTCTTCTTAGCACTAATTTGCTAAAGGGTCTCCTCTTTCTCAGTGGATAGACTATAAAGCCTAGGGAATTGAATCTTCAGGTCACTATTGTTAAGCCACTTATCCTGCCAAAACAAGATTCTCCTTCCATTTCCAACCTTAATTCTAAAATGCTCACCATAGAAATCCCCAAATTGCTGATTTTTTGAGAGCAAGTTGACAATGTCCAACCAGACTATGGACATTCCACCTGAAAAGTTCAGATCTGGAAGCTAACCTCCTCCATTCCTACCATACCTTGAACAAACCATAATTTTCCACAAAGCTGAATCTTCATTACCATACCTCCACCACCACTTCAATAGCAAGCATTCATTCACCTCTCCTAAGTCTCTCACACCCAAACCTCCTTGACTTTTACTTCTTGTGATCTCCTTCCATTTGACCAAGTGCACTTTCCCTTTATTAACATTCCCTCCCCACAAAAAAGATGACTTCAACTTGACTAAGGCTTTAACAACACCCTTAGGCATTCTAAAGAGAGAAGGAAAATAGATTGGCAAATTAGCAAGGACTGAATTGATCAAGGTTGTAGACAGGCCCGCGAGGGGACCTCGCTACAGCTCGGACTCGATTTTGTGTCACGGTTCTTAATTTGAACCAAAGAGTCCAAATCCGGCAAATCGTTTTGAGAAAACAGATTTTTGAAAGAAGTGCCAAACATGGACTGCTTTGCCAGATACAGAGTCGCCACCTAAATATTTTATTTTGGAAAATTTAGGAAACCCTGACTCGTTTGCCTAAGGCCACGTGTCCGTCATCGCCAAAGTTGCCTCGGCTCGGAAACTTGGGTACGATTGGGGAAGGTCACTTCGTGAGCACCCCCGCTCGCCCGGTCAGAGACCGGCCTCTACTAGCCATGATATCTAGTTTTGAAAACTTTGTGTGCTCTTATTCCAGTTATTAGCCTAGATTTACTATGTGATGTGCACAGCATACAAGTATAGACTGGGTTGCCTGAATTGGAACAAAACATTTCATGTTTGTTTGTTTGAAAATAGTTTGATGGTGCTACCCATAGGTAGGCTAAGACGTGCATTTGCCACCCTCGGGTGGGCTTAGAAAACATGATTTTGCCACTATCTAGTGGGCTTAAAACAAACGGTTGATGATTTGTCCCAATCCAAATAACCCAACCTCCACCCACAGGCATTCAAGCAGTTATATCACATAAGCACATAGCCTCATGGTAAGCATGCTATTCATGGTAGTCACTCACACGCATGCAAGGATGCTAAAGCATAAAAACTCACCGATTACTCCAAGCCAAAACAGAAGCTACATTAGAAATCATGCATGATCCTAAGTATACAGAAATGCCTAATGCAACACATGCAAAAATGCAAACTATAGCAGGCTCGGCTATTCTAAACATGGCATATGGAATGCTACAACTAACATGTATTCAACTTGGAATTGAAATACAAATGCAGTTAGTATGATGCCGAGCCTTGCATGCAAAATGCATTTAATGAATACAAACATGCTATCATACTGTATGCTAATTGAAATATGCCCTAATCTAACCATCATAAGCAGGTAAATAAAAGGGAAGAAAGACGTGGGGTTGGAAGACATACATCACACTCACACACACTTATTACAATTATGCCCTCATGAGGGTCCGAATAAATATACAAGATCAATAAAAGAATAGTACAGTCCAAATATGTACAAATTCCTAATTAATTAACAAATTAACTAAGAAAACAATAAACTGGCATGCAAGCCAGGGACTGCCTTGATTCCGCTCCGGATGATGAATGATGCATGTCCTGGTTGCCTTCGCGCGGAAATCCACTGCGATGCCCTAATTAGCCTCTGTTTCGCAATGGTTTTTTGGAAAGCGCGCCAAGCCTCGGAAGACTGCTGATTCTTGATTTTGCTGCAACAGAGAGCAGGAAAGGGGCATAGCAATGTATTTTCACAAATGTATGCATGCCTCGATCCTCGTGCCACCAATCACGCATCTCGATGCATGATGGCCGAGGAGTCGAATTGCATAATTCAATATGGAATGAATGCACATGAAAACTTAACTAAAACCTAACTCCATCATGGATAATCCGAGTGTTTGGTGGTCGGGAATTGAGACACGTTACGTCACTCGAGTACCGGAACGCATTCGTTTCCGTGTTTCCGCTAACTGCTATCCCGAACACAATGCAATATGCGTGATATGCATGAAATGCAACTAAGATACATCCTAACATGCAACATGCTATGAAATGGCATACACGATGCACGAGGTAACATGGCATACACAATGCACTAACATACAATCCTAGCATACACAACGCTATGGAATGAAATGGTATACACAATGCGATATGGACTTACACTAACACAAGTGGACCTCAGCCACACTCACATAAGAGGCCATTGGATGAAAATGAGACAACTCGAAATGCGTGCAGCGTCGCCAAGACGAACCTCTGACGCGGAATGCCACTCTAACAAGGCATGGCAAAACATCAAAAATGGCATACTATCATGCAAATTTCAGAGGCAAAATGAGATGCAAAACAGCCCCGAAACATGGTGAAATGGTATCCAATGCATGGAACGAGTCCCGAAACATGAAATTTGGCGCATGAAATGGCCTGTAGCTATGCAATGCATGCATAATTTGGACATGAAGTGTAAAGACAGAAGCAAGGAAGCCCCAAAACAAGCATATTTACAGTTTAAATCAAGGCCAAATAGCGAACGCAAATGGGGCAAAACTAGCATGTAAAAACAGCCCTAAAAGCAAGATAATAAAGCAAGTGCAAGCTGCTGTCCCTAAATAGAGAAGGGGCCTTCTACAATATTGCAGAGGGGCCAAAAATATGATGTTTTACAGTTTATAACAACAGACACAAGTATGCTCAAAATGCTATACAAAATAAGGGCCAAAATGGAGATAAAGAAGCAACTGATACATGCTGGTCCCAAACAGGTAAGGACCCTTCAACAATGTTGAATAGGGGCCCAAAATATGACTTCTTACAGTTAATGTCCAAGCCCAAAATAGTGTACGACTATGCCCAAAATGCAATGCAAGATATGGCCTAAAAGAGAGGCTACAACACAAACTGTACAAATGATGCTCCAAAAAGCAATAGACCCTTAATGAAACATGGATAGGGGGTCAAAAAAGGCCATTTTCAGTTCGGACCAAAGTCCAAAAACAGAAGCACAGAGGGCTAATGAATCATGAAAAATTGGGCCAAAAGATGGATATAATGGCAAGTGATATATGGAGGACCCAAACAGTGATGATCCCTTCAAAAATGTTGAAGAAGGGCTCAAAATAAGCTACTTAACAGTTTACAACATGCCTCAAAACAGTTTACATATAGGCTAAAAACAACATGCAAAGAAATGGCATATAAGAGGGATAATGAAGTAAGTGCCAAATGGGGGCCTCAAACAGTGAGAGGCCCTTAATGAAAGATGAAATAGAGCTCAAAAAAATGCTACTTTCAGTTATGGACGGAGCTCAAAAGTATAAGCAAGAAGGACTAAGAAATAATGCAAAAATGAGCTCAAAAGAGGGAGAAAGCAACTCACCCTTGTAGACCAACTCTTTGACAACCTTTCGACCAAGAAATGCTGCCTCCTAAGCTCTGAGAAGACCTTCCTAGCTGCTGGAATGGAGTGGTGGTGTGATGCTAGGTGATGGTGTAGAAATGAGGTAGGACTTAGGAGGTTTGGAGGGTTGAAATGAGAGAGATAGGGGAGGGGTGTAATGCAAGCTTGAAGCCAATTTTTCCAACCCCAAAACCAAACCTGGGGTGCTGGTTATATAGGCCAAAGAGGGGGAGAAAGAGGGGGAAAAAAGGGAGGGAAATCACTCCAAGTTTCCCTCCAAAAATTGCCCCCCCCAGATACAAAATTTTGGGGGGGGGGGGGATAAAGTGCATATCTGTGATGTGCCAGGAGTAAAGAAGCTGGCCGGCCAGGTATTGAGACTGCAGGTGGCCGGCCGACCCTCCCCATGGCCGGCCGGCCAAGGATCAAAAGGGTCAGGTATGATTAGTGGCCGGCCACCATAGATTGGTGGCCTCCCATGTGTCCTCAACACAACCCTGTGGTTGAAAATTGGCAACTGTGAACCAAGAGAGAGAACAACCCACTTTTCAAAGAGGTTCAAAAGGGTCAAATGGAATTACTGGCCGGCCACCAAATATTGGTGGCCTCCCAGATGTGTACATCACAAATATGGGGGTTAGGGTTGAGGAAAGTGGCCCTAGGGTGGTCAACATTGGCTTTGAAGTGAGAAAAACGGGCGTCGGAGGGCGATGATGAAATATAACTGGTTGCTGGAACAATTACTGGCCTCCCACCCTTCTACGACCTTCCTAGTGATGAAACAGAGGTCCCTGCCAAAAATGAACGAAAACCGATGCAGAATGAAGGTTCGGGGGCCGAAATGCGCAGTCCGGGGCCCCGAAAATAGACTGTTAGGCACCGGGAGTGGTGTTTGACCACGAAGTTGGTCTCTCGAACCACAGTGTCCCTTAAAAGGGAGGAAATAAGATGTATGCCAAGAACCGGGGCAAACAAAGGTGGTTAGGCGGTCCCGAACCGAGGCACACGGCCTGACGGCTCCGAAAACCGGGAACCGGGCTCCGAAATGGCCAAAATGGCCTACGACCATGAAATGTAGCCCGCGGCCACTGAGAGATGGTCTACGAGACCTCTCCCTCCCTTTGGGAAAAGAAACAGAGAAAACCGAGTCTGGTTCGCAAACCGAGACCAAGTACAAAAAGGGTTCGATAGTCCGGAGGCAAGGCCCACGGCCGAGACTCTGAGACTTCTAAACGAGCACAATATGCAACATCACTGAGCGCTCAATCAGTGACGTCTGAGTCTTAAGGTCGGTCAAAAATGGGTGTCTCTGATTGCCCTCTTTGTGAGAACTTCGGAAGTCAAGTGGCGGGAGTGAATGTCAAAGCCTAGAGACGACCCATTTTGACAAGGTCAAGACTTAGACAATCATACAAGATACAGAGATATGCCCGAGCGCGTCTTGGCAAAGTGGGGCAAAATGCAAATGGATATGCACAAGGCCAGAGGTAACTCAATGATCACGCAAATGCAGCAAGCTGTAATGAAGCAAGTATTCGCAAATAGATGCCACAGTTTTAAGCGAGGATGCAAAGTAACAACTACATTTCATGCAGTTAGGAATGCGGAGAATTATTCAATTCTCGTCGCGTCTCACACAGAGAAGATACGATACCTGCGTGATTCGTCTGGTCGCACCAGCTTCAAATGAACCGTACATACAATATCGTGCCTGCAAAAGGGAGAAACTCAACAAGCACAATCATACTAACAACATATATTCAATGTGAGTTTGAAAACTCGACACACGCGATGCCGGCGGGTGAATGCATCACAATGCGAGAAAGGAACGTGCGTGACAATGCAAGCTTAAGCACAAAGGCATGGTAATATCAAGAAAACGTGTATGACAATGCAAGTATGTTCATGAGAATGCAAGTTAGATGCACAATAATGCAGAACAATCGCAAATCAGGACGCGTGTTTGTCACAAAAAGGTGAGCAAGGAAATGCGCGTTTCGGCGAGGGTGACTCGATCGCGGCCTCTGGTTCACCTCCCGGAGAGGTTACAATATGTTCACGAAGGATACTTTTCACTTCCGATGAGTAATGATGAGGTACGCATCAAGAGTTGAAGCTGAAGTTCCGGCGGAGCGATTTCACGACAGGAAGTGCACTTCTTTTGTACTTTTTCAGGTCCCGAGGACTCCAATCTTCCTCAAAATTTGCAAAGAGCTTGGGACCCACCTAGGGATCACCACCGGCCAGTTTTCTTCCCCATTGGAGGCCACCAGCCACTTTTCAAAAAGAGGATGGCCGGCCAGCCAGAAAAAGTGGCCGGCCGGCCAATTGTCCAAAACAGTGGGCATTTTTGTCTTTTCACCTCTTTTTCTTTAAAACCATTTGGCCAACATTGTGAGCTCACAACTTCAGCTCCGAAATCACCTCCTCTAGCCTCCCAAACCATTTTCCTCTTCAGATCTGAGCTCTATACGCGTTCTTCAACGCCCCACGTAAGTTGTTTTCGCGAAAACTTTCAGTTTCAAGCACTTTGGACCGATTAAATTTTGATTTCGGTGCTTCTTTTCTCATTTTCGCCACTTGAGGTGAGTTTATCTCAACATTTGGAAGATTTTCTTGGGAGTTGACTTTTGATGACTTTTTCATTTCCTGGGAGTTGACTTTTGTTGACTTTTTCCAATTTTGGCTCATTTTTGCTCCTTTTGCAGATTTTCTGAAATGGCCGGTCATTTTTCTCATGGTGGAGGTCCTGCGGATGCCGGAGGTGATCCCGATATTATGGCTTTGCCTCCGAGGGTTCGACCCTTCATACCCGAGAGGTACGACCCTCCAGCACACATTCTTCGCGGTATTTTCCATCACTTCACCGGACTTTGTGAGGCGAGATCCGAGATCCGTCATGGAGCCGGAGTATCACCTCTCTCATGAGGCACGAGAGGTATTTACTTCATTTTCACCCTTTCTGCAATATATTATGAATTTTTCGTGCACTCTGTTTACATCCTGAACACACGGTTCAATTATCTGAATTTCTGAACACTTAGCCCATAAATTGATTGTGAATACACGGCACACATTGGTTAAGAATTGAACACACAGCCCAAGTACTGATCTTTTGAACACACAGTTCGAATTGAGTGTGAACACACGGCACACATTGATTGAGAGTTGAACACGCAGCCCAAACACTGATTTTCTGAACACGCAGTTCGAATTGAGGGTGAACACACGGCACACATTGATTGAAAGTTAAGCACGTAGCCCAAGCTAATTTTCTGAACACACAGTCCAAATTGAAGGTGAACACACAGCACACACTGATTGAAAGTTAAACACACAGTCCAAGCTAATTTTCTGAACACATAGCCCATAAATTGATGGTGAACACACGGCACACACTGATTGAAAGTTGAACACGCAGCCCAAGTTAATTTTCTGAACACACAGCCCAAATCGAAGGTGAACACACGGCACACACTGATTGAAAGTTGAACACGCAGCCCAAATTGATTTTCTGAACACACAGCCCAAATCGAAGGTGAACACATGGCACACACTGATTGAAAGTTGAACACGCAGCCCAAACTGATTTTCTGAACACACAGCCCATAAATTGATGGTGAACTCACGGCACACACTGATTGAAAGTTAAACACGCAGCCCAAGTTAATTTTCTGAACACATAGCCCAAATCGAAGGTGAACACACGGCACACACTGATTGAAAGTTGAACACGCAGCCCAAATTGATTTTCTAAACACACAGCCCAAATCGAAGGTGAACACACGGCACACACTGATTGAAAGTTGAACACCCAAATTTAAGCTTAATTTTACGAACACCACCCAAATTGAAGGTGAACACACGGCACACTGCTTGATTGAAAGTTGAACACGCAGCCCAAACCCGATGTCTAGCACGAGGTTAAACTTTGAAATCAACACGACTCATTCACTTTATTTTGCACACAGCCTATTCGTTTCATTTGCACACAGCTCATTCATTCTATTTGCACTCAGCTCATTTTATTTTATGCTGAAGCATGTATTCATTCTGAATGCAGGTGACTTCTCGCATAGTGCGGGGATACGACTCCACCGTAGCCAGAGATTGGTACGCCGAGCTCCCAGAGGCTGTCCGGGATTTGGTTGATTTGGCAGGGTTTGGGCCTTTTTGTATTGGGCTTTCCCGTTGTCCCGCTAGGAGGACGATGATGGCAGCTTTGGTGGAGAGATGGTGGGACACCACCAACTCTTTTCATTTTTCTGCTACGGGGGACTTGACTATGATCCCGCTTGACTTCGCTGTTCTGACTGGCCTCGACGTGGGAGGTTGGCCTATTCCTTATGACGAGGATATGGGTCAGTGGGAGGCCGCTTGGATATATCTGCTAAGGGCTCGCCCACCTGTTGATAGAGCTTCGGGCAGAGTCCGATACACCTGGTTCTCCTCTCATTTTCGGAGAGAGGAGATGGAGCCCGGGACTGCTGAGGAGGCAGCATAGTATGCCCGTGGTTTTTTTATGTTCCTCTTCGGGACCACTCTATTTGCCGACAGGGGGAATACTGTTGGACTGTATCTGTTGAGCGCCTTGGTGGACCTATCACAGGTCAGACGGTATGACTGGGGTGGCGCTGGCCTAGCTACCCTTTATTGCTACATGAGCGCGACCTCTCGCGGATGGGGGGATTTACTTGGTGGTTACTGGAGAGCCTGGGAGGTACTTTCTGCCCTCTTGATTTACATTTCCGCTCTTCATTACTTGTACACTGTACACACGGCATACTTTACACACTGTATTTTGCCCTTAGTACTTTGCATTTACATTCTACACTGTTGTCCACAGTTATGGGTCTATGCGTACTTTTTGACATTAGCCCCAGAGATGGTGGTGGAGGGGCCCTTCGTTACCCCGTACTCACTTGCATTTGAGGGCCAGCACCGGCCAAGACCTCGGCAGTCTCTCATTTTTCTACGGCAGTATTTCGACACGGTGCGGTCGACGGAGGTATCTCAGAACCCTCAACTCTTTGTGTTTTGATCTTTTGATTTGTCTTGTACCTTCTTGATTTCTGATTGATTTGGCTATCTGCAGATTACATGGGAGCCCTGGGCACCCTTTGGTGAGAGTCTCCGATACCAGTTTGCTAGAGGGTGGGGTGCCTCTCAGTACAGGATTCTATTCGAGGGGCCAGTTGGTAGAGCCTGGTTTCTGGGGGAGCGCTTCTTGCGCCAGGTATGGGGTTATATTTCTCAGGATCCTTCCTCAGCACCCCCAGTCGAGATGCGGATTGCCGATAGGCTCTCTTCACGAGATGTTGTTAATGCCATGCTGGGTACTGATGCTTTGCTTTATCTTGAGGAGGGGGATTATGCCACTTACCGTCACATATATCTGATGCCTCCATTGAAGGGAGTCCGCACTCCGACGATGAGGCCTGCTAGTATGCCATCTTCGAAGCCTGCCCCGCCGCCGCAGAACGCCCTTCCACCAGCAGGGCTGGTACATCCGGAGGCGGGCGCGGATTTATCCCCCCGATCCCCCCAACTTATCATCATCCTGGATGGCCGGATATGCCGACTGAGCTGATGGGGTGGCAATATGGGACTACCTCCTCGATTCCGATCCCGATAAAGCCTCCAGTACCTGGCTACCGCTACGTCAGAGACCCTGAGTCACCACCGGTATGTTTTACAGCTTTGATTCATCACTCAGATTTTTGAACGTCTATTCCTTTACTGATACTTTTGCCTTTGCGTCTGCAGCCCCCTGTTGAGTACATGGATCAGGTGCTCGAGATGGCAGCCTCGCTTGAGGGGATGGTCCTGCGGAGGGAGGCGCAGTTGTCCATCATGGGCTTCTGTGCCTTTTCGTTTGCCAAAGATCAGTATCCTCTGGTTACATGCTGATTTCGGACATTTTATTGCATTAATAGGCTACTTGTGTAGAGCACATCTGACACACACCACATTCATGCATTATTCCTGCATACATCCACTCTGTGTAGCTTGCTTGCATCTGTATCTGATACACATGTTGTGGCTAATGTATTCAAACTACACTTTTTATTTTCAGATGCCTCCAGTATATGCTCACCACGCCGCCACTGGCCTTCTCAGGAGGTGGACCATCCGGTCTTTTTCGAGGAGTCACATCCAGCCTTCTCGAGGAGCTGGGCCATCCAGGACTTTTCGAGGAGCTCGAGGAGAGGGATCGTCTCGCGGACGCAGGCCACATATCATAGAGGCGGAGCCCGATGAGGATGAGGAGGAGGATGTTGCAGATCGTTAGTCAGACACATCTGCTCACAGAGAGGAGGGCTCCGGTCTTGGCTCCAAGAGTGGAGGCGAGGCTGAGGGGGATCCTAAGGATGACAGCTCTGATTCAGACGGTGATGGGGATGTAGAGGCTATTCCGCAGAAGAGGGTGAAAAGGGCCTCTTATTCCCGCTCTCGAGAGCATTGATGCTGCTGTTCCCTGTTTTATTTACCTTTTTGCTAGTAGTTGTAGCACATTGTATATTATTAGGCAGTTTTATATTTTTGTAAAACTTGTGCCCCTTTGTTTGCAAAGTAAAGCATGATGGAATGAAACAGCTTTTGAAAAAGGTGTTGTATTTTAAACTCTTAGCATCATATCGCATCGTTTTGCACCATAAAAAGATTGAATGAAAATGTGCATTGTGCATTTGCCCAGTCAGGTAGTGAACCGACGCAATAACATAATTTACTAAGACATAACAAAATCTTAGCAAGTTTACAACTCGATAAGAAAAATACAACAGTGGTGACAACAATAAACAAAACTTAAAGAGTAACAATTCAAAACACGAAATGCGACAGCTCGACAAAACTTACAACTCGATAAGCAAAACAACAACTCGATAAACAAAACAACAACTCAATAAGCAAAACAACTCGACAAAGTGTACTTCGGATGATCTGGGTAACAGAACGCATCCGAAGCAGAGGGAAATGGAGGCCTTTGACATACCCGTTGCATGGAAATGCTTGAAACTTCCTCCCGGAGGGTAAAACAGGACTGAAGGAACACAGCAGAGCATGGCCGGCCACTTTTGGGGGCCAGCCGGCCAGTTTTTTGTAGGTGAGGAGAGAAATGTGGCCGGCCAGCTAGAAAAGGTGGCCGGCCGGCCACTTATCCTGGCAACCATCAATTTTTCGACACGTGTCCCCCTGAATAGTGTTTTCTCCTCTTTAAAAGCTCCAACTTCGACTCATTCATTTCATCACTCTTTTGCACAAAAATGGAGGCATTTCTCGAGAAAATCTCACATCTTGGATCTCTTCTTTGGATGGCTCTAAAAGTTGAACTTCCGGTTTCGCTGAATGCACTATTCACGCCGAAGTCGCACTCATCGCACCTTCCTTTCCTCCATGCTGCAGCAAGGTTCTGGAACCCAGTGATGCATGTTTTTAGCTTTGGCGGGCAAGAGGTATGTCCAAATTTTGAAGATTTTCAAGTTTTGATGGAGTCCGAACGTTTGGAAGAGATCTTGCCTCAATTCCGCTTTGGCCACGCCCAAGCTTTAGGGCAGATGTGTGGACTTACCGCGCATGATGCTCGATCTCTGATTTGTAATAGGGAACTAGACATCCTTGGTTTGATCCATCGCTTTTCTGGTGTCGGTGACCGCGGTGACCATCATTGGCAAGGTTTTCGTCAACATGCGCTTTGCTTGTGCATGCTATCTCACTTCCTGCTTGCCCCGGGCCTAGGTGGACCCAACATCCGTTTGATTGAAGTTGCTCAGGGCTTGAAGGAAGGGAAGAGTTGTATTGCTATGGCATTGGCCGAAACACTGATGGGCTTGGACGCTTTCCAACGTCAGGAGACGACCAGATTTGCGGGGAGTCCACTACTGCTGTAGGTAATGTTTCCCACCCAATCTCACATATGTATTTGCTCACATCACTCGGCCCTTAGGCTCGTTTTTTCTCACAAAACCCTTATCTCACTATTTTCTCATCGCACATTTCTCTATTCTTTATTCTCTCATTTTTCGTCCCTCCCTAGGTGTGGTTGACAGACAAACTGCAGGTTGTGGGCTCTTGCCCTGCCTACTCAGCCCGCGGCTACTTCTTTCGGCAGCGCCTAGTTGATGCGCTTGATGAGAGATGGTGGTTCAACTGGATGTGCAATTTGTCGGCTGACCGCATTGCTTGGCGCTGCCCTTGGCTCAACCTTCCTTTAATGAGCTATAGCATGTCTCGGCAGACTAGGATCCAGTTAATTGGCCTGACCCACTGTGTGTTCTACTTTCCGTTCCGATTCCTGCGCCAGTTTGGTCATGATCAGATTTGCCCGCTATAGGGGATTGGGTACCCGGCTGCTTTTCCGGTCCGAGGCGCACAGCTGCCACAGCATGGAGGACTAGAGAGCTCCTGGCCCCTACTCCCACTTTCAGTTGCACTTTGTCTGACGAGTGCTGGGATTGGCTTAATGAAGAGGCACAGATTGGGCCTAGCTTGGCGTCAGAGGCTTCGACTAGCTCCGAGAGGGGGCGTAGGGACACCTGACTTGACTGTGCCCCGGACTTATTGCTTTATCAGTACTTTCAAGTTTTCTTTATGAGTGTAATAAAAAGCAACTCCAATTGTATGCAAGAGCGAGAGAACTTTGTTTTGAAATCAATGAAATTGAAAGTTGTGGTACTGAAAGTTTTCCACTTTGGTCCAAAAATGGCCTTAGTTGTAAAAGATTAATTTGAACAAAGTCAACTTTTATTAAAACTTTTCAAAACTATTTTCGATATGGATCAGAATCGACACTGAAACTCATCCTTTGAGATGCACAACCGGATCCTAGCAACCGGAAAGTTGCCCTAGTCTGAACAAGATATGGCAGCCTGTGGCAAACGAAAAGTTGCCCCTAGTCCTAATAGCCTCAGATGGAGATTGCGATGAATGCTGATGGAAAAAGATGACTGAGATGATCAAAATGGACAAAGTTGATCGGGGAAAAGTTTATGGCTGAACTTCAGGGTGAAGTTGCCTACGTATCCCAAAGATGGGAATCAAGCCTTACGTAGTTCAGGCTTAGGTTCGCTCAGGTATTTTTACTCTCCTTTTACGCTCTAACTTTTGCCAAGGCCGCCCTTTGCGAGTTTTCAACCTTGCGAGCTCAGTTTTTATGATTTCAAATTTTCTGTGCTCTGAGTTTTGCCTAGGTCGCCCTTTCGGGTTTTTGGCCTAGCGAGCCTCTCAGGGGTAATATTTCTTCAACTTGTCCATATTGATCGATTGCGAGAACTCCAAGCCATCTAGATCCATCAAAACCACAACTCCACCTGACCAGATTGACTTGATGATGTAGGGACCAGTCCAATTGGGTCTAAACTTGCCCATTGGGTCGTGGATGGGAGCTCGGTTGTCTTTGAGTACCAAATCTCCTTCTTTTAAATTCCTGGACTTAACCTTCTTGTTGAAAGCCCGGGCAATTCTGCGTTGATAACCTTGGACATGGTACAATGCTTTCAGCCTTCTTTCATCGAAGAGCATGAGTTCTCAACCGCTTCCTGGCCCTAACTGCTTGACTATCGCACTCACCAATACTGTAACGACGGACCTCAATCTCAATAGGCGTAACGGCCTCCATCCCATAAACCAATGAGTCTGAGTCGCCCGATGAAGTTCGATTGAAGTCCGTAGCCCCACGTAGCGAGCGGCGGTTTATCCGCGATCCGTAGGTTCCCACCATCTTCTGCAGTATGTGCTTGATGTTCTTGTTGGCGGCCTCAACCGCTCCATTGGTCTGCGGCCGATAGGTAGACGACTTATGAAAAGCCACATTGTATTTCTCTAACAAATCAATCACCTCCTTCTTGAAGTGGGAACCATTGTCTGAAATTATTTCGTTTGGGACCCCGTAGCGACATATGATGTTGTTTCTGATAAATTTTGCGACATGCGAAGCCTTCAACACCGCATAAGATTGGGCCTCAACCCACTTTGTGAAATAATCTATCGCTACCAAGATGAACTCATGCCCATTCGACCCCTTTAGCGTGACAGCTCCGATTACATCAATTTCCCAAACTGAAAACGACCATGGCGAAGTCATGTTGTACAGCTTAGACGGCGGAATGTTCATGCGATTTGCATGAATCTGACATTTGTGGCATCGCCTGACAAAACCGATACAATCCTCCTCCATGGTGGACCAGTAATAACCCTGTCTGAGGATCTTTCGTGCCAGCATTACCCCATTCAGGTGCGCACCACATTCTCCCCCGTGGATGGCTTCCATCAGACGCTTTGACACTTCGGCATCAACGCACAATTTATGCATTCCCAGATGACCCCTTTTATACAGTTTATCCCCACAGATGATGAACTAAACTGCCATTCTCCTAATTGCCCTTTTGTCTTTGGCATTTACCCCTGGCGGGTATGCTTCTTTCTCCAAGAAGTTCCAGATGTCATAATACCAGGGGTTTTCGTCCTGAACTTCATCTATAGCGGCAATCGACTCGTAGGTAGGTGCAAATTTTTGGTCAATGATGACTGGACGCATTTGGACTCCACACGGGATGTATATCATAGAAGATAGAGTTGCTAAAGAATCTATGAACCTGTTGTTCTCTCTTAGTAGATGAGTAAAACTTAGCTTCTCAAACCGAGGAATCAGCAAGTCCAAGGTCTGGTGATACATCATCATCTTTTCCTCTTTTACTTTCCAGTCTCCTTTAGCTTGAGACACAACAAGGTTCGAGTCCCCAATGACGTCCAATCGTCTTGCCCCTAGTTCCAGGGCTGCTTCTAGACCAGCAATGCACGCCTCGTATTCTGCTTCGTTGTTCAAGACTTTGAATCGGAGTTTGAAGGCTAGAGGGATACGGGAATTGTCGAGTGCTATCAGCAACACCCCTATCCCATACCCGTATTGATTTGACGCTCCGTCAAAGTACATCGTCCAAGTTTCGTTGTCGATGTGTAAAATGGCTTCATTTGGGAATAAATACTCGACTGCTTCACCTCATTCCACTAGATGGTCAGCTAAAAATTCTGCCACTGCTCTGCCTTTGGCCGACCTGCGTGTTACATATTTTAGATCAAATTCGGAGAGCAACAACAACCAACGAGCTAGCCTACCTGTAAACGCTGGTTTCTCGAAAAGATATTTGATGGGATCAAGTCGTGAAACCAACATTACAGAGTGAGCTAACAGGTAGTGCTGCAACTTCCTGGAAGCCCATACCAAAGCTAAGCAAGCCTTTTCCAGTGGAGTGTAGCGGGTTTCGTACTCCAGTATCTTCTTGCTGAGATAGTAGATGGCTCTCTCCACCTTGTCTTCTGATTCTTGTGCAAGCATGCAACCCATTGTAGTTTCAGTTACTGACAGATACAAAATCAACGGTTTCCTGGTTACGGCGGTGACAACAGGCGGGTTCTGTAAATATTCTTTAATCTGTTCAAATGCAGCTTGACATTGGCCGTCCCATTGGAACTTCTTCCCTTTCTTGAGGAGGCCAAAAAGTGGTTCACAAGTCAAAGTTAATTTTGAAATAAACCGTCTTATGAATTGCACTTTACCCAGAAAGCCTCGTACATCCTTTTCAGTCCTTGGTGGTGGCATTTCTAAGATGGCCTTGATTTTGGAAGGGTCGACCCCGATGCCCCTTTGTGTAATCAGAAACCCTAGCATTTTTGCCGCTGTAACAGTGAATGTACATTTCTAAGGGTTTAGCCACAACTGGAATTCCCTGATCTTTTGAAAAAACTTGTGCAATGCGGTGTAGTGGCCCTTTCTTTCTTTGGATTTGACAATCATGTCGTCCACGTACACCTCAACCTCTTTGTGGATCATGTCGTGTAATATTGTGGTTGCGGCCCGTTGATAAGTAGCTCCAGTATTCTTCAACCCAAATGGCATGACTCTATAGCAGTATGTCCCCCACGGGGTGGTGAATGCAGTCTTCTCCCGGTCTTCTGGTGCCATCACTATCTGGTTGTAGCCTGAGAAGCCATCCATGAATGAGAGCAAAGCATGCCCCGCTGTGAAATCCACCAACTCATCGATGTGCGGTAGGGGAAAGTCATCCTTCGGACTAGCTCTGTTCAAATCCCTGAAATCCACACGTACTCAGATCCTGCCATCTTTCTTCGGCACCGGAACAATGTTGGCCAACGAAGTCGGGTATTCTGATACTAGTAGAAAGCCTGCGTCGATTTGCTTGGTGACCTCTTCCTTAATCTTGAGAGCCCAGTCCGGGCAGATCCTCCTGAGTTTCTGTTTGGCAGGTCGGGCTTCAGGGTCAAGGGGGATCCGATGCTGTACAATCTCAGGATCGATTCCAGGCATGTCTTCGTAGGACCACGCGAAAACATCTTTGAAATCTTTTGATAAAGCGACTAAGCGCTCGCGTTCCTCCGAAGACAATGTGGACCCAATCTGGACCAGCCGCAGGTCCTCCTTAGTACCAATGTTCACGGTAGTGATTTCATCCATTAAAGGTTTGACAAATCTCTCTTGCTCCTGCTCAATTAAACGTTGCAAAACCGGAGGAACTTCGTCCTCGTCGTTTTCATCAAAATTTTGAAAGTCTGAATTAGTACAATAAATCAAGGGCACAGAAAAGTACTCAGAAACCACAGTTACTTGATTTTCATTAAGTTCATCCAAATCGTCTGATTCATTTACAACAAACTCAAATGAAAAGGAAAAAGACGACCTAGACAGGACTATGGTATCCGGGTTATCATCCCCAGGATTACCAGATTCAGACTCAGTCGAGCTGGAACCTGATTCCGACTCACAAGACTCAGTGGAATCAGATTCCGGCTCACTACTTGACCCGGTGCTGCTGGACAAAAATCCCTTATCGTATTGCCAAGTGAGAGAGGGTGCGATAGATGCATCCAAGATAGCCGCTGGTAGGCCCGCAGCCGTTTCATCCCCAATCATGGAAACCGAGAAGTTATCCCCCAAGAACTTATAGTCGATCGGAGGATCAGAAAGTAGACATGCTAGTGCTACCCCCATTTCAAATTCTATGCCCTCAGGATCCACTGCCTTACACTGCTCAACCTTAGCTGATGGGTCTGTTTGCTCTGTGGCAACGTCATCCCCGAATAGTTGCAGGTCGAAGAAGATCTCGAAACCTGGCACGCGCTTCTTCTCTGCATTTAGCCATGGCTCTGGGAAACCGCAAAATGGAAAGTCCTCCCCCTCCCGGACGAAACGTCTGTTTAAGGTACCATGAATGGGCCTATGCATTAACTCAAAAGGCTTCCCAGCCTGCTTTGCTCTAGCTCTTCCGGCCATTTCTTTTCCCTTCCTTACCCAGTCCTCTTTGGTGGGCAGATAACCCAAGCCAAAGGTATGAGGGTTGTGTGGCACTTCGCCAATCTTTTAGCGCCTTCGGCCGCTCCTTCCTAATCCCATCCTGGGGATATGTTGTAGCTTGTTCATGAGGTAGACGGATTGAGCGCTGACGTACATTCCCTCATTCACAGCCATGATATTCTGCACCACCCGGGCCTTAGCCAAAGTGAACCCTGATAAGAAAACATCCTCCGTGCCATGCTCGATTTCCAAGACAGGTGTGGACACTTCTGGCGGCGGATGGATTGATGAATTCCCAAAGACAATAGCCACCCCCTTCCCGTGAGGGTACTTCAACATCTAATGTAGAGTGGAAGAGACTGCCTTCACTTGGTGCAACCACGGCCGCCCCAAGAGTAGATTGAAGGTTGCGGGAACGTCCAAGACATGAAATTCAATGTTGTGTTGTCCTGGACCGACTTGGGTCTGAATTTTGACAGTCCCCATCACTTCCCTGCTAGTATTATCATATGCTCTGATCACCTAAGTAGTCGGCATGAAGTCCACGGGTTTCAACCCGATTGCATACACTGTTCTGGCTGGGCAGATATTAATGGCGGACCCGGTATCAACGAGTACCACCGGTATCCACTTGTCTCTACATTCCACGGAAACATAGAGAGGTTTGTTATGATTTGTGCCCTCAGGCGGTAATTCTTTGTCTGAAAAGGTTAATGTCGGGGAACCTCCTCCCAGAAAGACCAGCCCAACCAGCTGCTCCGGTGTAGTATCTATAGAGAGTTTGGCCTTGTCCATGGCAGATAGGACGGCCTGTCTGTGTACCCGAGATGCCATAAGCAGTCCCCAGATGGAGATGTCTGCTTGTATCTTCTTCAATTGCTTGAGCATAGCTTCTTCTTCAATCTGTTTCTCCTTCTGTTTCTCAGCTTCCTTGTCTTTCCCGGATGCCTCAGGTTGGTCCAAGTGCGGAGGCTTGAAATACCTCCCACTTCTTGTCATATGAGCGACCTCGTCAATATACCAGGTATCATCTGGTTGATTACTTCCCCAATCCTCATCCGTGTGAGCAAGACATAAATCATCGTCTTCCCACCACATCCCATCGGCGGTAAGCAGACACTGTCGCCTCGGTATGGTCGTACTCATGACACCTTCATCTTCATGCCCAAAGATTTTTTCTTCCGTGCACACAGCACTCTCGATCCCCACATGGGTCTTAGCTTTTCTGATTCTCTCGGAATCCTCAAATCTTTGTTGTTCCGACTGCGTCAGTACAGCTGGTGGTTCAATACTCCTGCATTTACAATCCCCAAGTTTTGAGCGAAATTCTTAGTGCCGGCGCTCTCCAGCGGTGGATTCTGACTCTCGGCCCTTCCGCCACCATCGATACTCTTCGCCCTGTACCATTCGGCCGATATTCCACGATGTCGGTTGATCATCTAACCATCCCAGAACTTCTGACTCCTCATATTCGAACCCGGTTGATTGTTGCATCCCGATTCTTGGTCATGAAGAACCGGAGGTTGGCAAGGTCCTCTCCATATTTGTTAGATCATCCGTTCTCGCTTAAATCATCCCCTCAGATACATAATTACGCTCTTCTGGCGGCCCACATTTCAGATCGGCCCACTGACTAGATGTATTCACTTGGATCACAAGCTCCTTGAGCGAGATTCCCAGACTGTTCAACCTTAGACTCAACAACCCCCACTTTCCTCTGAAATCTGCCCTGTCCCATCTTTGGTGGTCACCACCACTGGCTTAGATCGGGTTGTGGAGATGTCCATCATGCACAAGTCAGTGCAGACAGGAAGGATCACCTTCGGCTTAGGTAGGTGGGATGGGGTGATATAGATACTGGGATCATAAGACACGACCCCAGTTTGGATGAAGTTGATTCTGTTGGGAGGAAGGCCTTGGTTATGTAGTGGCAAAGGATTTGTCGTGACGTTGGGTTTTTTGGTGTAGACACCCCATTTTTGACCGTCCTCAAGACTTGGATGTCACTGCTTGAACACTCGGTGATTATCCATGTTCGTGTTCGTTTGGAGTTCCCGGAGTTCTCGGCTACGTGCCTTGCCTCAGGACCTCCGAACTTGACCGCTTTGTGTCTGGTTTTGCACCAAACACCTGTGTTTTGCCTTGGAGGGGCAGGGAATGCCTTTTGAGGCATCCCCACACATCACCGGCAGTGGCTAGAGGCCACCGGCTGGTTGTTGTTGCCACCGGCACTATATTGTGCCGGTCGGCACTACTTTTGGCAAAAAGACCATTTGCCCCTGCAAGCCACTTACAAAAATTGTGTTGACGATATTTTCAGACTGACTTTCTTGCATTTCTTTCCCTCCATACACGTGTATGGAGGGATGAGCCCTTTGGTGACTTAGCTTGTAAGCTTTGTTGCCTATAAGGAGCTCTCTTCTCTTGGCTCAAGGGTTAGAAAAATTGGAGAGTTAGACATTTTAGGAGAGGGAGAAGCTCTGGTTTTAGGTTAGAAATCCTATATCTATTCTATCTCTCTTTTCCTTGCTTATTTTGTGCACTAGGTGTTTGTGCCTTACTATTGCACATCAACACCTAGTGTTTCACCTTCCTCTTGGAACTGAGGTGCTAAGGGCTTGTTCTTGAAGTTCTTGACTGGTTTGGAGCTCAAGGAACCAACAACTCCAACCTTTGTGAAGAAGTCTACAAGGGTGAGCCAACTTACTTTATTTACCCCTTTTTTGCACTCCATTTTTGCCTAGTTTAAAACAGTTTTTGTGCTTAGTCTATAACACATAAAAGTTCTATTCTTTAAGCCTCTTTATTGTTCATTAAGAGTGTTTTGTGGTTTGAGCAAGTTTGACCACCCTTAGGCCTTGAAAAGGCCCTTTTTGGTGCCATTTTGTGAGAGATCCGAGACTTTGGTGTTAGGATCTCTTCACCACTGAAATCTTGAGGGATTTCAGAGGTGAAGATGATGCCTTGAAGTCCCAAGAAGGAGAGGGCCACCCCCTCTCCTTAATGTCCTTGAAAAGGGCAAGTTTGGCCTCTTGAGAGAGCATAATGTTTGATTGTTTGTTGAGCATGTCTTGGCTGCATTTTATGTTTATTATGCGCTAATATGACATTGCTAAGTGTTGGTTTAGGTCCCTTATGCATGCTTAGCATAGTTGCCTTGTAATGCCTTTTGATCCTCTAACATGCCTAGGTTGTATGCCTTAGCTTCTAGCATGTTTTAGGCTTGCATTTGTGAATGTTTTGTGCTTATTTTGACATGTTTTAGCTCTGTCCATAGTCGCTTGGGTTGATCTTGGCATGCATTATATAGCCCCTTTGCATTTTAGGCTTGCTAGCCTTTGAGTATGCATGTGTAGTATGCCTTGCTTGCATCATTTTGGTGGTTTAGAATCATCTAGCATGCTATTTCAGTCCCTTTGGTGTGCTTGTATGCTTGCCTAAGTGGCTTCTTTAATGCTTTAAGAGTATGTGTTAAATGCTCCATGTTTTGGCTTTAATGCATGCCTTTGGATTCATGTCATCTAGATGCCATCTAGGTGGTCACTTAGGCTTAGTTTTATGTGTTAAAACTCTGTTTTTAAGTGTTTAAGTATTGCCATGTGTGGTTGTGCTAAGTGTGGTTTAAAGCCTCATTGATTTGCTTTGAACCTTAGACCATTCGCATGCTTTGTTTGGCTTGTTTTGTTGCATGATTTGGCATCATGTTTTGCATGATTTTGAGCTTTACAATGTGTGTTTATTGTCCTTGTTTGGTATCTCCAAGTGTGCTTGGGGTTGCCATGTTTATGCCTTGGGTTTGGACCATAACACTTGCATGTGTGTGTGTGTTTAGTCTCCATTTCTAGGCACTTTGGCCACTGATTTTAGGACTATTTGAGTTGCCTAATTCATGTATAAGACCATCCTTCCATTGGTTTGCATGATTACCTTGCATGCTTGAACCCTTTGCATGAACATATTGCATAGTCCATGTTGCATGCCTAGTTGACATGTTTAGGGCTGCATTTGTATTGTGCATGTTTGGCCTCTTGAAGTGAAGTATGATGGAGGTTGAGCACCCTTGTTTGCTTGTTTGCATTGCATGCATTTGAAATCAAAGTTGCATTCTTGGTTCTTAGGGCCATCATGCATGGAAATCGCGATTGGTGGTCCAGAACCGAGGACATGCCCCTTTGAGTCAATAACATGATAAGGGGTGTGTATAGTGCATAAATACCTTGAATCACATTGCCATGCATGTTGTTGTCCTCTGCTCTTTGTGGGTTGCGGTGTTCTGCAGTGTTAAGTGCGGTAGGCACTATTTAGTGCCGATCGGCATCAATTGCCGACCGATAACCTCATCTAGTGCGGTGGCCTCCTCTTCACGGTGGTGTCCCTACCCTGACCGGTGGTGATCCCCAGTGCCCTGAGAGGCACTCCTGGGACTTTGGCAATTTTCAGAGGTGGATAGCAGGGGAAACAGAGGCAATCCGTGCATGGCAGTGCGGTTCCGAGCCAGTTCCAAGCGCGTGCTGCATTGGGCCCTCATCCCGAGGCGATTTACTGTTTAATTAGATTAATTATTTTATTTAATTAATTTAGTTGATTTGTAATATTTTAATTAGCTTGCGTAGTTAATTAATTTGTATTATTTTTTTTTGGACCCTCCGAGCGAGGGCAAAATTGTAATAAGTGTGTGTGAGTGGGTGTATGTCTTCCAATCCCCATTTCTTTCTATCCCTTTTATTTACCCACTTTCGATGGTAGATTAGGGCATGTTTACTTTAGCATACCTTATGCAATGCATGTGTGCATCCATGCATTTGTTGACATGCACCGGGCTCGGTACATCATACAAACTGCATTGCAATTTTCAATTCCAAATTGAATACGTGCTACTCGCGCATTTCACATGCCATGTTTAGGGTTAGCCGAGCCTACTCTAGATTGCATCTATGCCTGTGTTGCATTAGCCACTTAACATGAACTAGGTCACGCATGTTTGCTAACCGGGTTATTGTCTTTGGCACGGAGTACGATGTAAGTTTTTTTTACGCTTTAGCATACCACATGCGTGTGAATGTTGCCATGACAGTATGCTTACCATGCGGCTAAGTGCTTATGTGTTATAAACTGTTTGAATGCCTGTGGGTGGAGGTTGGATTGCTTGAGTTGGAACAACTCATTGAAATCCGTATTTTAGCCTACTTGCGAGTAGCAAAAAACCAACACGTTTTTAGAGACAAAACGGATATGCAATGTTTATTTCCAAATTAGGCAATCTAGTCTATACTTTTGTGCTGTGCGCATAACATAGTAATTCTAGACTAATAATTGGAATAAGAGCACATGATGTTTTCAAAATCGGATATCACGGTTAGTAGAGGCCGGTCTTCGGACCGGGCGAAAGGGGGTGCTCATAGCTGACCTTCCCCGATCGTACCCAAGCTCCCGAGCCAAAACCACTTTGGTGATGACGGACACGTGGCCTTCGGCACCGAGTCAGGGTTTCCTAAATTTCCCATTTTAAAATATTTAGGTGGCGACTCTGTAATCTGGCAAAGAAGTCCATGTTTGGCACTACTTTTCAAAAATCTATTTTCTTAAACGATTTGCCGGATTTGGACTCTTTGGTTCAGATTGAGAACTGTAACACAAAGGGAGTCCGAACTGTTAGACGGAAGCCCACGGGCGCGTCTACATTTGGGAGGCGCGATCACCTGCTTGTCAATAAGATCATGGATCTCATGACGCAACCTGTAACAACGGTCAGTGTCATGACCGTGCTGTTGGTGATACGCGCAGTATTTTGCCGGGTCGTGAGAGGGAGAGAGTGGATTTGGTAGTGGCCTCGGCTCTAGGGGCGTCAAATGCTTCTTCCTGATTAGTACCCCCAAAGCTTTGGATAGGGGCATATATAGGGGTGTGAAGGTTCTTTGGCCTCTGGGTTGATATTTGGTGTTTTGGGTATTGCTTCCAGATGCGCCAGAGAAAGGCGTAGCTGTCGTGGGTCTTGGGGGAGGGGGAGTGGTGGTGACCATGCTCACCTCTGAAGCTCGTGTAATTCTTGGCGCCACTTTCACTGAGTTATTGTTACAGTTGAAAGTCCTTCTTGGTTGCTCCTTATCCTGGTCGATCAGACCTTGTTTTATGGCATCCTCGATCTGTACCCCCATCTCGTGTAAATCTGAGAAGGTGGGAAAGGGGAGTACGATCATCTTCTGCATCAATTTCGGTTGGAGATTGCGCACAATCATCCTGATTTGATCTTTGTCTGTAGGCCTCAAAGTCATCATCGATGCCTTTGCCCTCCAACGAGTTACGAAGTCTGAGAAAGTCTCCTTGGGTTCCTACCTCGTCGTTTCGAGATCACGAGTTGTAATCTCGATCTGTGTATTGTACGAGTACTGTGCAACAAAGGCCTCAGCCATCTCATCCCAACTTCTTTTGACCTCGTCTTCCAACTTCGCGTACCAGATGGCGGCCACACCCGACAAAGTTCGGCCGAACAGAGAAAGCTTTTGTGGTCGGGTTAGGCCCATTGGCCGCAGAATGTCTGAGAATAGCCGAAGATGGACCATGGGGTCCCCGGACCCATCAAAACGGTCAATTTGTGGCATCTTGAACCTATTGGGCAAGGTCACGGCCACGTCGGTGTATCCGTCCTCGATGTCCGGAATGGCCTTCACCCCTTGTGACTTCTTGAAAAGCTTCTCAAGCTTGCTTAGTTTTAGAGCCGTATGGTCCATTTCGAACTCAAAGGGAGAGTCCGGGTGGTTGTGTGTATGGGTCTTGGACAGTTGAGGCGGAAGCGGGGGCAGAGCTAGCCCTGTTGGAAGATTCGTGTCCTCTTGGATATTCTGGACATTTGGCACGGTGTTCTGGGTGTTTGGCAGAGCATTCTGAACAGTAGGAGCCTGCTCGGGTAATGGGGGTCCTGGTGGAGGAGGAACCTGATGTGAAGCAGATGCCGCATTCTGCTGCTGCAGTCTAGTGATTAGCTCGGCCTGCTGGGCCATGATCGCAGCTTGTTGCTTGGAGAATTCCGCTTGACGAGCAGCATCCTCTTGCATCTGTCTCATGCTCTGCTGCATTTGGCGCATTAGTGCTTCCACCCCTGATGTATTTTGTTGATCCATCTGACTGACCGGTAGATCTATCTCGATAGCAACAATTGGGACCTCAATCCTACTATCCTCCGATGGAGTAACCCACTGTTCTGGCAACCTCTGTTCTGACACATTGCGCTTTCTTGGCTTTCTCCTGACAACGGGGGGTAAAGAATAGAACACTGGATGTCCGTCAACCAGATCCTCAGATTGATTGGGTCGGCGACCTCGTGTCCAAAGTGCTTGGGGAATATCTACTGGGTTGGAAGCAATGGTGCTACAACTGCCCTAGCAAAAGATAAATAAAGCGAAAAGGAAAATAAATAACCAGATAGATGAAGAGCATGACAGCTTAAAATAAATACACAACACACAGTCGAGCATACAACACACTGATAAGTTTAAAACACATCGTCTCCAAATCTTGATCATCGTCTCAATCATCGTTTCAAAGACTGAATCGGATACCCGCAGATAACTGATTCTCAAATACTGACTGATGCCCGCAGGCCTGATGTCCAAACTCATACACTGATACATGCATTCCTGTAGAGACGCACTCTAAAGTACATAACAGGTAAGTGAGAGCCAAAACACCCCTATGTGGGGGTAGGGTTTCCCTGTCCTTATTTTGTCAGGAACTAGGGTTTCACTACGCATGCAGCGGTTTCAAACAACCTATATCGGGTAAGCAACCTGTCCTAGTTTGGAATGGTCACTATGGATCAGAATATGCACTAGGTCGAATGGTCAAAAAGGGTGCCCCGGTAAAACCGGAGTTTGTGTTCCCATACTGGCAGAGCCCATAACCGGTCAGCCTTATGGACATGCCTTGACAAGACAAGCCTCCGGCAAATTGCTCAGGAATAGCAGATGGCAAACACGGTGTCCTAGGCGCACCAATGCAAATGTAATAGAAAGAAACACACAAGTGTAGTTAAAACCAGATATCATGAGTTCGAGTCAAGCTCTCTAACTCCCCAGCAGAGTTGCCAGAACTCAGAGACAAAGTTCATGGGGACCTCGCTACAGCTCGGACTCGATTTTGTGTCACGGTTCCTAATCTGAACCAAAGAGTCCAAATCCGGCAAATCGTTTTGAGAAAACAGATTTTTGAAAGAAGTGCCAAACATGGATTGCTTTGCTAGATAAAGAGTCCCCACCTAAATATTTTATTTTGGGAAATTTAGGAAACCCTGACTCGTTTGCCTAAGGCCACGTGTCCGTCATCACCAAAGTTGCCTCAGTTCGGGAACTTGGGTACGATTGGGGAAGGTGTCACTTCGTGAGCACCCCCGCTCGCCCGGTCAGAGACCAGCCTCTACTAACCATGATATCTAGTTTTGAAAGCTTTGTGTGCTCTTATTCCGGTTATTAGCCTAGATTTACTATGTGATGCGCACAGCATACAAGTATAGACTGGGTTGCCTAAATTGGAACAAAACATTTCATGTTTGTTTGTTTGAAAATGGTTTGATGGTGCTACCCGCAGGTAGGCTAAGACGTGGATTTGCCACCCTCGGGTGGGCTTAGAAAACATGATTTTGCCACTATCTAGTGGGCTTAAAACAAACGGTTGATGATTTGTCCCAATCCAAATAACCCAACCTCCACCCACAGGCATTCAAGCAGTTATATCACATAAGCACATAGCCTCATGGTAAGCATGCTATTCATGGCAGTCACTCACACGCATGCAAGGATGCTAAAGCATAAAAACTCACCGAGTATTCCAAGCCAAAACAGAAGCTACATTAGAAATCATGCATGATCCTAAGTATACAGAAATGCCTAATGTAACACATGCAAAAATGCAAACTATAGCAGGCTCGGCTATTCTAAACATGGCATATGGAATACTACATGCAAAACAGATGAATGAATGCAAACTTGCTATCATACTGTATGCTAATTGAAATATGCCCTAATCTAACTATCATAAGCAGGTAAATAAAAGGGAAGAAAAACGTGGGGTTGGAAGACATACATCACACTCACGCACACTTATTACAATTATGCCCTCGCGCAGAGGGTCCGAATAAATATACAGTCCCGAAGAAAAGAATAGTACAGTCTAAATAATACAGTCCAAATATGTACAAATTCCTAATTAATTAACAAAATAACTAAGAAAACAATAAACTGGCATGCAAGCCAGGGACTGCCTTGATTCCGCTCCAGATGATGAATGATGCATGTCCAGGTTGCCTTCGTGCGGAAATCCACTGCGATGCCCCAATTAGCCTCTGTTTCTCAATGGTTTTTTGGAAAGCCCTAAGATCGGGCTGATTCTTGATTTTGTTGCAACAGAGAGCAGGAAAGGGGCATAGCAATGTATTTTCACAAATGTATGCATGCCTCGATCCTCGTGCCATCAATCACGCATCTCGATGCATGATGGCCGAGGAGTCAAATTGCACAATTCAATATGGAATGAATGCACATGAAAACTTAACTAAAACCTAACTCCATCATGGATAATCCGGAGTGTCGGTGACTGGAGAATTGAGACACGTTCCGTCACTCGGAGTACGGAACGTACCTCGTTTCCCGTGCTCGGGCTAACTCCTATCCCGAACACAATGCAATATGTGTGATATGCATGAAATGCAACTAAGATACATCTTAACATGCAACATGCTATGAAATGGCATACACGATGCACGAGGTAACATGGCATACACAATGCACTAACATACAATCCTAGTATACACAACGCTATGGAATGAAATGGTATACACAATGCGATATGGACTTACACTAACACAAGTGGACCTCAGCCACACTCACATAAGAGGCCATCAGATGAAAATGAGACAACTCGAAATGCGTGCACGCGTGCACGCAAACCGAGGATCGAACCTATGGCACGGAATGCCACTCTAACAAGGCATGGCAAAACATGAAAAATGGCATACTAGCATGCAAATTTCAGAGGCAAAATGAGATGCAAAACAGCCCCGAAACATGGTGAAATGGTATCCAATGCATGGAACGAGTCCCGAAACATGAAATTTGGTGCATGAAATGGCCTGTAGCTATGCAATGGATGCGTAATTTGGACATGAAGTGTAAAGACAGAAGCAAGGCAGCCCCAAAACAAGCATATTTACAGTTTAAATCAAGGCCAAATAGCGAACGCAAATGGGGCAAAACTAGCATGTAAAAACAGCCCTAAAAGCAAGATAATAAAGCAAGTGCAAGCTGCTGTCCCTAAACAGAGAAGGGGCCTTCTACAATATTGAAGAGGGGCCAAAAATATGATGTTTTACAGTTTATAACAACAGACACAAGTATGCTCAAAATGCTATACAAAATAAGGGCCAAAATGGAGATAAAGAAGCAACTAATACATGCTGATCCCAAACAGGTAAGGACCCTTCAACAATGTTTAAGAGGGGCCCAAAATATCACTTTTTACAGTTAATGGCCAAGCCCAAAAGAGTGTAGAACTATGCCCAAAATGCAATGCAAGATATGGCCTAAAAGAGAGGCTACAACACAAACTGTACAAATGATACCCTAAATAGCAATAGAACCTTAATGAAAAATGGAGAGGGGGTTAAAACAAGTCCATTTTCAGTTCAGACCAAAGTCCAAAAATAGAAGCACAGAGGGTTAATGAATCATGAAAAAATGGGGCCAAAAGATGGATATAATTGCAAGTGATATATGGAGGACCCAAAAAGTGATGAGCCCTTCAACAATGTTGAAGAAGGGCTCAAAATAAGCTACTTCACAGTTTACAACATGCCTCAAAACAGTTTACATATAGGCTAAAAACAACATGCAAGGAAATGGCATATAAGAGGGATAATGAAGTAAGTGCCAAATGGAGACCTCAAACAGTGAGAGGCCCTTAATGAAAGATGAAATAAAGCTCAAAAAAATGCTACTTTTAGTTATGTCCAGAGCTCAAAAGTATAAGCAAGAAGGGATAAGAAATAATGCAAAAATGAGCTCAAAAGAGGAAGAAAGCAACTCACCCTTGTAGACCAACTCTTTGACAACCTTTGGACCAAGAAATGCTGCCTCCTAAGCTCTGAGAAGACCTTCCTAGCTGCTGGAATGGAGTGGTGGTGTGATGCTAGGTGATGGTGTAGAAATGAGGTAGGACTTAGGAGGTTTGGAGGGTTGAAATGAGAGAGATAGGGGAGGGGTGTAATGCAAGCTTGAAGCCAATTTTTCCAACCCCAAAACCAGACCTGGGGTGCTGGTTATATAGGCCAAAGAGGGGGAGAAAGAGGGGGAAAAAAGGGAGGGAAATCACTCCAAGTTTCCCTCAAAAAATTGCCCCTCCAGATACAGAATCTGTGGGGGGATAAAGTGCATATTTGTGATGTGCTAGGTGTAAGGAAGCTGGCCGGCCAGGTATTGAGACTGCAAGTGGCCGGCCAGCCCTCCCCATGGCCGGCCGGCCAAGGGTCAAAAGGGTCAGGTATGATTAGTGGCCGGCCACCATAGATTGGTGGACTCCCATGTGTCCTCAACACAACCCTGTGGTTGAAAATTGGCAACTGTGAACCAGGAGAGAGAACAACCCACTTTTCAAAGAGGTTCAAAAGGGTCAAATGGAATTACTGGCCGGCCACCAAATATTGGTGGCCTCCCAGATGTGTACATCACAAATATGGGGGTTAGAGTTGAGGAAAGTGGCCCTAGGGTGGTCAACATTGGCTTTGAAGTGAGAAAAACGGGCGTCGGAGGGCGATGATGGAATATAACTGGTTGTTGGAACAATTACTGGCCTCCCACCCTTCTACAACCTCCCTGGTGATGAAACAGAGGTCCCTGCCAAAAATGTACGAAAACCGATGCAGAATGAAGGTTTGGGGGCCGAAACGCGCAATCTGGGTCCCCGAAAACCGACTGTTAGGCACCGGGAGTGGTGTTTGACCACGAAGTTGGTCTCTCGGACCACAGTGTCCCTTAAAAGGGAGGAAATGAGATGTATGCCAAGAACCGGGGCAAACGGAGGTGGTTAGGCGGTCCCGAACCGAGGCACACGGCCTAATGGCTCCGAAAACCGGGAACCGGGCTCCGAAATGGCCAAAATGGCCTACAACCATGAAATGTACCCCGCGGCCACTGAGAGATGGTCTACGAGACCTCTCCCTCCCTTTGGGAAAAGAAACAGAGAAAACTGAGTCTGGTTCGCAAACCGAGGCCAAGTACAAAAAGGGTTCGATAGTCCGGAGGCAAGGCCCACGGCCAAGACTCTGAGACTTCTGAACGAGCACAATATGCAACATCACTGAGCACTCAATCAGTGACGTCTGAGTCTTAAGGTCGGTCAAAAATGGGGTGTCTACAAAGGTCAATCTCCCAGTATAGGAAAGAAGCTTCCTCTTCCAAGAGGCCAGATTTTTCTTGACCTTCTGCACAACTGGGTCCCAAGTACTCTGTTTCCTAGGATTAGCCCCTAAAGGGAGACCAAGGAAAGAAAAAGGGTAATTTATTAATTAAGCAATTCAAAACCCTAGCAAACTCCTTAGATTGATCTTCTTGGAAGCCCACATCACACACTACACTTTTATGATAATTAATTCTTAACCCAGACATCACTTCAAAACATCTCAACACCCTTTTAATATTCGAAATATCCTCAATATCCCCTTCACGGAATATAATAGTATCATCAGCAAATTGGAGATGTGAAACACTCACATCATTGGAACCAACAGTAGCACCCCTACATAAACCCAGTACTTTAGCCCTAGCAAGTAGCAAATTAAGCCCTTCTGCAGCAATAATGAGCAAGAATGGAGAAAAGGGATCCCCTTGCCTTAACCCCTTTTGTGGCTGGAACTCCTCTGTAGGTGCACCATTGACAAGAACTGACACCATAGTTGTAGAGATACAAGCTTTCATCCACCTAATCGATTTGACACCAAATCCAAAATTTCTCATCATTGCCAACAAGAATTCCCAATTTATTGAATCATAGGCTTTCTCAAAATCCAATTTTAAGATAATGCCTTTCTTCTTAGAATTTTTCCACCAATCCACAGCTTCATTTGCTATTAACACCCCATCTAAGATATATCTACCACTGACAAAAGCTGACTACACTTCATCTATCACAGAGGAAAGGGCCTTCTTTAATCTTCTAGATAGCACCTTGGCCAAAATCTTGTACACTAAGGTAACCAAGCTGATGGGTCTATAGTCCCCTAAGCCTATGGGATTGTCCTTCTTGGGTATGAGCACCATGAAAGAACTGTTAACACCCCTTGCCATGTTCCCATTTGTGTGAAACTCATACATCATCTGCAATATATCACCTTTCATTATTCCCCAACATTTTTTAATGCAAGCTAAGTTAAAACCATCTGGGCTATGAGCCTTGTTCCCATCACAATCCTAAATAGCTGCCCAGATCTCTTCTTCAGTAAACATTGCTTCTAAACCCACTACTACCTCCAGAGAAATTGTAACAAAAGGTCCAGAAATTTGTGGCCTAGAAGTCCAACTTTCAGCAAAATGGTTTCTGAAATTACTAAGCACTGCTTGTTTCACCTGAGTTGGATCCTCATGTCTCACTCCCTCCACTGTCACAGAATCTATCAAGTTCACTCTCTGCCTACTACTTGCCATAAGATGGAAAAATCTAATATTTCTGTCACCACACCTAGCCCACAGCAATCTAGACTTTTGATGCCATATTCTTTCCTTATCCCTACTAAGCTTCCATACTTGACTTCTAACCTCTCTCCTTCTTATTGTTTCCAGCACATCCAGAGATCTAATTTCTGCCTTCAAATCCCATTCATGTAGTTCTTGTTCTGCTGACCTTAACATAGTATCAATATTACCAAACACCTCCCTATTCCACACCCTTAAGTGACCCCTTAAGGAGGATAGCTTCCTCATTAATCTGTACCCTGCCCATCCTGAAACCTGTGTGACATCCCAAATGTGCTTGATTTCAGTCAAGAATGTAGGATATGATGTCCAAGCATTAATGAATTTGAATGGCTTAGGACCCCAATCCCTATCATCTTCCTTCAACAAAATTGGAGAATGGTCTGAAATTGTTCTAGGTAATCCCCATTGATTAAATGAAAAAATTTCTAGCCAAAGGGAGTCTAATAAAAAATGATCTATCCTACTCCACCTATCGCCTTCCAATGCATTACACCAAGTAAATTTTCTGCCTAACATAGGCAAATCAAACAACTCCAACTATTTCACAAACTCATTGAACTCCTTCATCCCCCTCTCTCTTCTTGAACACCCTTTTCTCTCACTCAATAATCTGATTTCATTAAAATCACCACCCACACACCATGGATTTGGAAAATGGGGTTGTAAGCACACAAGGGAATCCCATAGCTTCTTCCTCCCCAACACATCATTTGGAGCATATATATTAACAATCACGCAATCAAAATGTTGAGCCAAGGTACCTGAGAGTAGAATGAAGTGCTTACTACTGCAACAGTCTTTTAGCTCAAACACTTGTGGCGTCTAAATACATAGCAAACCTCCTGCACTTCCTTCTGAATCCACCATCATATAACCCATCTCTTCAAAAGGCCACATGGATCTCACAAAATGCTCCACCATTGAATTCCTTTTGGTTTCTTGTAAAAGTAAGACATCCACTCTTCTATCCTTCACCAAATTCTTTATTTTGCCCCTCTTTTGTGACCTTCTCAGCCCTCTAATATTCCAAGATAAAATCTGCATAATAAACTTATATTTTCTCCTTAGTCCCCTACTTAACAACCTGTTAAGGTCTGACTGCCCCTTCCTCACCTGCAATTATTTGTAAATCATTTTCTTCAAGTTCCACTATCTTGTTGACTAGCTCATCCTCTTTACCTTGACATTGCAAACCCAACAGTTTTCCAATCCTCACTGTTGCTTGTGCTTCCTCCATCAAATTTTTCCTCCTTTGTGTTGCATGACTCTGAGACGAAGACAAAGAAGTAGCAGCTGCAACTGCTACTGCTGAAGCTTTGAATAGTGCCCCTCTTTGAAAACCAAGCCTTCCAACCATGCTTCTTTGTTTGCTAAGGCCGCCTACAGAGCAGGAGCCTTTCTTTATCCCTATGCCCTTCTGCCGTGATATATTACCTTTAATACCAACTGCTGCCTTGTTCTTTGAATTTTTCCCAGCCTTTTTAACCATACTGGAATGTGATAAATGGGAGACATGGGCCTCAGATGGTCTGAGTTGTGTTTGGGCCACACAATCACTCAAATCTGAGCCTAAGCCAACTTGTAATCTGCTAGGCTGAGGCCCAACCTGCAGGCCTTCAAGAATTACTTCCAAATTTATATTTGGTGTGACCCTCTCCGGCCCATTCACTGCACTTGCAAGTCCAGTATTGTCAACAGCGCCATCTAATTTTTGAATTTTGGTCATCATTATCTGTTGTGAATTGACTCCCTGATTCATACCCTCTTCTTTGGACCCAACGCCTACCTTACCCTTTCCCATACCCACCATAGCTTCATCTGGTGCATATTTCCCATCATAACCCCTACGTATCACATCTGATCTACTAGCCACTATTTCCTGAACCCTACTGACCTCATCATCTTCACCAACCACCTCCTTCTCCCTTGCTACAGTACCTCTGTAATCACACCTCGTCATCCCACCATTGCCAGACACTTGATCCACCTCCACAGTCTCACAACCTTTAGATTTCAACTGCATCATCTCCTTCACTCGGCTTTCACTGGAAGTAGGAAACAAACACTTTGGTAGTTCTTCACAGATCTGTACTGGTATAGATTTACCTTTGAATTCCAAAAAGACTACCGAATTAATCAACTCCATACATCTTGTGATTACTCGTACTCTTCCATAGTGGAAATTTTGTGAGCTAGTAATATCCTCTTGGAATTGAACAACAGTCCCCCAATAGCTTCCAATGCTTCTAAAAGTAGTCACACTCTAAAGATTAATTGGTATGCCAAAGCAATTTAACCAGACACATCTCTCTTGCTCCTCAAATTGGCTCTTCTCCCACTCATCAATTGAATCACACCACTTTTTACCCCACTTGTCTATTTGTTCCTTTCCTTCCTTCATTTGTTGAACAGAATTAAAAGTTAGCACTACTATTCTTCCTCTATTGTCCCTAACAATAACATCCCTCATTTCCCTATTACGTAGTTCTGCTTTCAACACTTCAACAGCTAAGAAGCTACTCAACTTCACCACTAAACTTTTGTAAAGCCATCCGTTTCCTTCTTCATAAGCTCTGATCACCACCTTCCCACTGTCACATACCCTTCCTTTCACTAATGCTTCTGCATATGACTACTTAACCCCATTATCCTGTCATTGCTGCTTTTGAGGCCGCAGATGCATCACTCTGCCTTCATCCCTTCTGTTTAGCATCCCTTTTTCTCGATGACCCAGAGCATAAGGTTTTTGAAACTCTGCTCTTTTAACTTTCAGCACCTTGTTATCACACCACAAACCATCAGCCTTCTCAATCGCCATCTCTGCCGCCACCTCATAATCGTATCGCACAAAACCAAATCTAGAACCTAAAACTCTTCTCCTCTTCCCTGGTATGAACGCATCCTTGACCATGCCAAACTTTCTAAAAAGACCGAATAATCCTTTAGCACCCATGGACTCAGGGATGTTGTCCACAAAAATGGTAATCACCTCTGTCTTCTTGCAAAAACCATCCTGATTTCCTACCGCCCTCCTTCTAATCACAGGAATTCAACCACCATTCATCTTGAATGTATATAAAGTATCTTGTTAAAAGATAATTGAATCAATATCCAAAAAAAATTGAATGGAACACTGGAGTTGCAAAGAGCTATGGTTAGTGCATCACTTGACATTGAATTCAGTAGTGCTATACAAACTAACAGACTCAAAAGGCACTTTTGAAACAAAAAAAAAAAATGATTCTTAATACTTCCAAAACTTGCATTTCAAGCTGTTCAAAAAATTTATTTGCAAAATCTATCAGTTAGAACAACAATTCTCCTTAAGATTGTATAATTATATCCTTGCCCTGTCTATTTGTTTGTTATTCCCATAACAAATCTTCCAGAAGACTGCAAAGGTCAAAACTAAAGTTTGACTATGGAACAAAAAAACCATAAGCATCTCATTTAAGATGATGCATCAAATTGCACATTTGATAAAACAAAGGTAAATAAGAGATTACGATGAATTTGTCCATTGTACATTGTCACAAAACTGCAGCCACTTGTCATTATCATATCAATATTTCAGCAATTCATTTGGTCTCAAAAGTACATATCATATATATATATATATATATATTTTAACAGATGAAGCTTACCTTCCTACGGAATTATCTCCATTTCCCTGAAGCTTCCTTAGTCACTGTCTCTGAAGTATACTCAATTTGTCACTATTTCGAATTGGAAATTCCTCAAACAACTCTCATCTGAAATAAAAGAGAAAACACTATGCTTCTCTGAGTAATGGCTTAATGAAAACAAAAAAACAAAGATCAAATCAATCCCAATTTGTTCTTTTAAATCAAATCAATACAAGGAAATAGATCATTCGAGGAACTACAATAACAAATGAAGTGATATTAATTATTAAGAATCAAGAAAATCAACAAGCTTACACAGAAAATTTTAGGCACAATAAAAAATTGTAATTTCTGTCAACATAAAAATTTCAAAGGGACCAATGTTCATTCCCTCAAATATTTTTTAACAAGACTAGCTTAACCATTTTGATGATTTGAACATTCACAGAAGGGACAAGAAGGAAACAAGAGGACAAAGGCATTGTGTATATTATCAACCATTTGAACAGTTCATCGCAAAACTCCAGACTTTATAAAGGAAGCCTGAAACTAACATAGCTCGTGAAATGCAAGAAAAAAGAAAACTTAGGGCATTAGAGGAGAAAAAACAGACAAATTGTTATCATATGTGCCCACAAAACAAAGTGTCATACATAGAAACGACACGTAGGGCAGGGTTCTATGAGTATAACATGAAACATGTGTTTGGATAAGGGTCATGTGTAATCACAGGGGCTATCAAAAACTCTGAATTTATGAATTTCGTGAAAGGCACACATTCTTCTTCACATTTAATGTAAAAAGGATACAACATGCAAATCACTGCCAAAGAAAAAATTCCAACAATGAAAGAGAAAGAGAGAGAGAGAGAAGAGAAAAGGAAAAAAAAAACAAAACAAAACAAAAGAATACATGTTGCCTAGCTTTTGCATTATCATTAATAATCCCAAGATGCATGTAAATTGCAAATTAATCCGTTTTAAGAGTCCAAACCTACTAAACAAAAATTTCACAAGACATTATATGCTCCCTATGAGGCTGTTTGCTACCAGCTTATATGAGCTGTTTGTAGCTTTTTATTTATTTATTTTTAGTTTCAAAGTCTATGCCAAACTACTTGATGTAGCTTCTACTTAGAACTTATTAGGCAAAAATAACTTAATAAGTTGGAAAAAAAGCTAATTATCTGGAAGTTAGTAGGGGAGGGGTGATTTTGGTTTTTGCTTTCTGATTATCAACTTTCAGTAGACAAAAAGCTACACCACATCTATTGTTGAACAAGAATTACTAATGGTATATGAGAAAGAGAGTTGTTATAGTTTGATCTTTCAGTCCAATCAGGGGTGGTGTGGTAGTGAATCAACAATCAGGCCTAGGAGCTGATGCAAAGAAACAAAATGTATACTAAAGGGTTAATTCAATTTTTAATAACAAGTGAAGAGTTTGACTATTGCTTCGGCATGCATAACCTACTTTGGTTTGTCTGTTAGGGACACAAGAGATCTGAGAACACCCGGACTGATCTTGTCAGCAAGAACACCTTTTTCTAAAATCAAGAAGGACTACTTATTCACATAACTTTGTAGTTTCTTTGCATCCAGGTCAATTTGTGCTTGATCTACATTAAATCATGGACAATATTTAAGCACCCAAGATTCAAGAACTAGAAAGACAATAACATATTTGGACAATAATGGAAAATAAGCTATTAGTGTATGATATGTCATTCAAAAGTTGAAGCACATAACAAAGTGTAGAAGAAAATTGGGAGGGACAGGAGGATGATCATGTAGAAGTCTTCAGTGAGGATTCACAAAATAGCATAGGCCAAGATGAGCCTGAAGTAGCCAAGCCTATGGAGACCGATAAAGATAATGAAGAGGTAAGCATAGTTACCCTATCCTACCCTTTTGAATATCCCATATTGTTAATGACTCAACATGTTAAACCCTTGTATACTAAGGCATACTTCGATGAGATAGAGATGAATAGGGTATTAGTGGATAATAGGGCAACACTAAACTTGCTTCCTCATTCATCTTTAAGGAAATTAGGCAAGAGAAACCCCAGATTGATCCCAACGACCACAACCATTGTTGGTTTTGCTAGGGATAAGCATATGGCCCAAGGCATACTACCCATTAATCTGAGTGTGGGAACAAGGGATTCAATGACTGCCTTTTTTGTCATAAACAACAAGGCCAAGTACAATGCCTTTCTTGGTAGAGATTAGATCCACACCAACAAGTGTGTGCCCCCTTTTTTTTACATCAAAAAGTGATGATAGCCCTAAGCAATAGAGAAACAGAGGAAATAAATGCAGGCCCACAACCCTTTATTGCATGTGCAAATTTTTCAGAAGCAAAGTTATATACCGAATGCATGGTTCCATTAAGTGTGCTAGGGAAGCCTAGTGTAATAACCAAAGTAATGGTTGATGAGAAAGTGGCACACCTGAAACATTTGGTACAAGAAAGTGTTGATGATGAATAAGTAGGAGCATCAAGAAGCCAGACCATTGGCTTTAATCAAAGTTCTTCACATTGGACGTTAAGGCAATAGTCCCAGAAGAAGAAAAGGGAAGCCACGATGATAGGCTGGAAACATCAGCAACAAGAAGCAAAATCATTGGCTCTAAGTAAGTATTGTGCGTTCGACATTGAAACTAAAGTCTAGGAAATACATGAAGAAGAGACTTTGTGAACAGATTTTGTCTATGAAGAAGAAAATAAAGATGCTGAACCAAGAAGGGTTATGGCATATCAAGATGGAAAAGTTACTTTGAAGCTAGAAGAAGCTAGAGGAGAAGCGTTGGTAAGCACTCAGATGCAAGATCCTTCGGAAGAAGTCAACCTAGGAGAAACTTCAGTACAACAACCTATCTACATCAGTGCTTGGTCGAATCCCATTGCCAGGGACCAATTATTGGTTATTCTAAAACAATATAAGGATTGTTTTGCTTGGTCTTACAATGATCTACCTGGATTGGATAAGTCATTGGTGGAACATAGACTTCCAGTCAAGCCAAACTTTAAGCCATATAAGGAGAAACCTAGAAGAATGAGTCTTGAGGTGGTTCAAAAGGTAAAGGAGAAGATTGCTGAGCTCCTCAAAGTAGACTTTATAAAAACATCCAGGTATGTTGAGTAGATGTCCAATATCGTGCCTGTGATCAAGAAAAATGTCAAATTGAGTGTATGCATTGATTTCAGAAATCTAAATTTGGCAATTCTAAAAGATGAGTACCTCATGCATGCAGTTGATCTGCTAGTGGATAGTTCAACAGGACACAAGATTTTGTCCATGATGGATGGACACTCTGGCTACAACCAGATATGCATAGTAGAGGAGGATGTTCACAAGACAACTTTCAAGTGTCCTGGGAACATTGGGACCTTCGGGTGGGTTAAGATGCCATTTGGGTTGAAGAATGCCGGGGTAACATATTAGAGGGCAATGAACACTATCTTCCATGATCTCATTGGAGGGTACTTAGAGTGTTACATTAATGATATTGTTGTAAAATCTCAGTCTATGGAAGAGTATCTGGCCCATTTGACGTCAACTTTTGAAAGAATAAGAAAATTCAAGGTAAAGCTCAATCCACTTAAATGTGCTTTTGATATATCAGCTGGAAACTTCTTGGGGTATATAGTGCACAAGAAGGGAAAGCCAATTGATTAGAACAAAGCCAAAGCCATCATTGAGGCCAAACCTCCATCAAGTAAAAGAGAATTGCAAAAATTCCTTGGTTAGGTTAATTTTATTCGAAAATTTATTTCTAACACTGCTAGGAAAACTAAAGTTTTTTCTTCTTTTTTGAAGTAAAAAAATGAAGAAGAATTTTTGTGGACAACAAAGCATCAAGCTGCTTTCAAAGGAATAAAATTTGGCCAATCCTCCAGTGCCAATGCCACCAAGGACAAACCTTTCAAGTTATACATTGTTGCAACTGAAAAATCATTAGGAGTTTTTTTGGCCCAAGACAATGAAGAGGGCAAAGAGCAAGCAGTATATTACCTTAGTAGGTTTTTAAACTTTTATGAATGTAAATACTCACCTATAGAAAAGTTGTGTCTAGCCTTGTACTTTGCAGCAATAAAATTAAGATATTAATTTTTGCCTACTACTGTCTTGGTAATTGCAATCACACATTTGGTTAAAAATATGTTATCTAGATCGATATTAAGAGGAAGAATGAGCAAATGGATTTTAGCTTTGTTAGAGTTTCATTTGGAATATGTCCCCCAAAAGGTAGTAAAAGGTCAGGTATTGGCCAACTTCTTAGCTGACCATCCATGTCAAACAGAAAGTCAAGAAATAATAGAACTTGACACAATGGATTTAGAGCCATGGCCGATATGGTTTGATGGATCAAAGGCTAATGGTCTAGTTGGAATTGGTGTTGTGATTAAATCGCCATAAGGGGCAGAAACCACACATGGTTTCAGAATTGATGAGACCTCCTTTTCCAATAATCAAGCTGGGTACAAAACCTTGGTTATGAGACTTGAGATACTGATTGGTTTACAAGTCCTTGTAGTTGACATATTTGGAGATTCCCAATTGGCAATTAATAAAGTAAAAAGGGTCTTTAAATGTCAAAGTGCAAGCATGTTGCCATACTATGTTGTTGCTGTACATTTGTCTTCCCATTTCCAAGTGTGTAGACGTGCCCTTGGGCCTCACTACAGTACGGACTCAATTTTTCACGGTTCTTAATCTGAACCAAAGAGTCCAAATCCGGCAAATCGTTTTTGAAAACAGATTTTTTGAAAGAAGTGCCAAACATGGACTGCTTTGCCAGATACAGAGTCGCCACCTAAATATTTTATTTTGGGAAATTTAGAAAACCCTGACTCGTTGCCTAAGGCCACGTGTCCGTCATCACCAAAGTTGCCTCAGCTCAGGAACTTGGGTACGATTGGGGAAGGTCACTTCGTGAGCACCCCCGCTCGCCCAATCAAAGATCGGCCTCTACTAACCATGATATCTTGTTTTGAAAACATTATGCGTTCTTATTCCGGTTATTAGCCTAGAATTACTATGTTATGCGCACAGCAAACAAGTATAGACTAAGTCGCCTAGATTGGAACAAAACATTTCATGTTTGTTTGTTTGAAAATGGTTTGATGGTGATATCCGCAAGTAGGCTAAGACATGGATTTTGCCACCCTCAAGTGGGCTTAAAACTCGCATTCAATTTATTGTTCCAATTTAAGTAACCCAACCTTCACCCACAGGCATTCAAGCAGTTATATCACATAAGCACATAGCCTCATGGTGAGCATGCTATCGTGGCAACACTCACACTCATGCAAGGATGCTAAAACATAAATGCTTACCGAGTACTCCAAGCCAAAACAAAAACTAGTTAGTAATCATATGCATGATCCTAGTTCATGTTAAGATGGCTAATGCAACACATGCAAGATGCAACTATGAGAGGCTCGGCTATTCTAAGATGGCATATGATGATGCTACAACTAACATGTATTCAACTTGGAATTGAAATACAATGCAGTTAGTATGATGCGCCGAGCCCGGTGTATGCAAAACAAATGTATGGATGCACACATGCATAGCATAAGGTATGCTAAGTTAAATATGCCCTAATACTAACCATTAAAAGCAGGTAAGTAAAAGGGAGAAAGAAGTGGGGGTTGGAAGACATACACACACTCACACACACTTATTACACAATTGCCCTCGCTCGGAGGGTCCGAATAAATATTACAGTCCGAATAAATAATATTAAATTGTTTATTACAGAACTTCTAATTAATTAACAAATTAAATGCAGAAAGATGGTGGCCATAGCCCCGCCTTGGAATGCGTGAATGATGCATGCTTGACTCATCTCACCCGGAAATTTGCTGCCATAGCACTGTTGCCTCTGTTTACACTGCCTCACCCCTCTGAAATTTATGAAAGTCTCCAGAACTGCTTTGAACTTCATTCTGAGTGCAGTGGAGTGCCACCGGCTAGAGCAAAAGGCCACCGGCCATGGGAATGAGGTTATCGGCCAAAGATGGTGTCACCGGCTGGACTTTGGTGGCCAGTCGGCACTTTATGTGGCCAGTCGGCCATTACTTCCTGCAGAATCCTACAGTTGACAGCAGCAGAGGGCAAGCAATGTATGGCATGGAATTTCAAAGCAATGTGTGCATGGCCACTCTGCCAATCATGTAATGGACTCAAGGGAGTGTGGCCCTCGACCCTCGGGCCATCAATCACGCATTTCAATGCATGATGACCCAAAAGTCAAGTGTGCAACTTCAATATCAAATGAAATGCACACACAAAACACATCAAAGGCCCCAGCCTCCATCATGCTTGATCAAGAGGGAAGGGATGCATGCACAATGCAATGCAACCTAAGCATGGCAAGCAAGGCTAATGCAACATGATTATGCAATGCATCTAATATGCAATAGGCACACAACCTAAACATGTAAACATACATGGCATACAACAACATGCGATGATGGACTTAAAATAACATGGATAGCTCGCAAGCATACCAAAATCAGTGGCCATATGATGAAAATGAGACAATCGAAACACATGCAAACATTCATGATGCAAGGGGCTGGTCCTAAGGCATCAAATGCCACTCTACCAAAGCATGGCAAGGGATGAAAGATGGCATACAAACATGCAATTTCCAGCTCTGAAATAATATGCTCAATGGTCCCGAATCATGGAAACATGTCACCCAATGCATGAAATAAGCCCCGAAACTCAAAACTAGGCAAATGCATTGAACCACAAGTATACAGAGCAAGCATTATTTGATCATGAGGCATGAAAACAAAATCAAGGCAGTCCAACATAAGTGCAATATCAGTTCCAAGCATGGCCCAAAAGTGCTAACATGAAGGGCTAAAACAACATGCAACCTAGGCTAGTAAGCATGGTTTACATGGCATGTATATGAAGCACGAGAGAGGTCACCAAACCAGCCAAAAATAGGAACATGATATGCTAAAATATGCCCAAATAACTACCAAAATGCATCCAATGCATACAAAAATGATGAGTTCCTTTGGAGGGCCATGTAAGGGGTTACTCAACACATGCATCAAGGACACTTAGCATAGCAAAACCAGCTCTGGAACTCAGTTATGACAGCCCTAAAACTCACCAAAAAGGCCCTGAAATGACTCAAGGAAGTATGCAATGAAAGGTCCCCTTGAAAGGCCTTAAGAAGGATTGCTCCACACATGCATGATAGACATAAAATATGAAAAAATGGGCTCTGGATAGAGTCAAGGAAGACCTTAAAACTCACCGAATAGGCCCTGAAAAGTGACTTCACAACATGCAAAATGGGGGTCCTTTGGAAGGCCAACAAAGCTAGTAAAGAGAATGAGGGGTGAGAGGGTCACCCCTCTATGATTTTGAAGCTCAAAGGCACATCTATTTCAGTGGCTAAAAGGCCAAATCAAGGCCAATGCAAATGCTCACATGCATAGCTCAAAACATGAAGAAATAAAGCATGAAAGGGGGGATAAGACCCCAAACAAAGAAGTGACCTTAAGTAAAAATGTTTATAAGCTCAAAAGGAAACTTTCTCTATTTTATGACAAATCTTGAAAATGCTCACAATTAGGACTAAGATATGATGCAAAATAGGCCTACAAAGAGGGATAAAGCATACAAGGATGTAGGAAACCTCAAATAGAAAAGTGTCCTTATAAAATCTTCTAGAGGAGCTCAAAAAATGACACTTTTCAGTTTATGACAAAGTCCATAAATGCTTGCAAATAAGGCTAACCAATGGAGCAAAAAATGCAAGTTTAAGGGAAATAGGAACTTACCCTTGAAGCACAGCAGAGCAGGAGCTTTTGGACCAAGTTGGTGAACCTTCAACCCTTGAAAATAATTCCCAAAGTGCTGGAATGGATGATGGAGGTGTTATACTAGGGGTTGGTGTGTAAATGGTCCAAGAAAACTAGGGTTTGGAGCTTGGAATAGTGAGTTATGGAGGGTGGAAGGTATATACCTTAAGCAAATTTTGTTGAACCTGGTATATGGAGAGGGGAGCCTTCCTTTATAGAGCCAACAGAATAAATCTTCTCTTAGAAGCTTCAAACCAAGAGCAAAGATCCTCCATACACGTGTATGGAGGATCCATCAGGCCCTCCACCGCACACCGCATCCATTCAATCTGTAGAATACACCGGAAGGTCGTCGGCTAGCAAAATTGGTCAGCCGGCTACTTTAACTGGTCGGTCGGCCATCTGTTCTGGTCGGTCGGCCATCTGTTCTGGTCGGTCAGCCATCTATTTGGTCGGTCGGCCATCTGTTTTGGTCGGTCGGCAGGAAAAATCTGCTCTGCAGGTCCAACTTCAAACGAGCATAACTCCTTCATGTGAACACCTTTTTAGGTCATTCTTGTGTCCAAATTGAAGCCCCGGAAATAAGCTTTCCAATGGAACTAGCCATGCATCAAAATTCTAACTGTGCAAAACTTTATGTTTGTTTTGGTGAAGGCTGCTCAGTTTCGGTCCAACCGGGATGATGGCCAACTTCAACAAATCATATCTCCGCCCGCCGGACTCGGATTCAAGAGATTCTTGAATGAAAAATGAAGCCCCAGAAGTCTTCTTTCCAACGGTGGTGGCCTAATATCTTAACTCCAAGTGTATAGAAAGATAAGCTTGATTTAGCGATGACTGCTCGTCCCTCTCTTAGCGATTCTTGCCTATCTTCTTCTCTAACTTGGTTTCTTCTCTCTTCCCCTCCTTTCTTCAACTTCAAACCCATGAGCAAGGTGTTTTGAAATTTTTTTCAAAGATTTCATCTCTCTTTCATTCATTTCCACTTTGTCCTTGCTCAGTTTACCGAAAAGCGCAACGTTTGACAAAATGCGAGCCTCGGAACATCGCAGAAATTTTATTTCAAAAGTGTTTTGAAAGAGAGGGTTTTAAGGTCTAAAAACCATTCAAAATAGCTTTGGTCCAAAATGGGGTGTGAAATTGAGATTTGTCTCTCTCCTTGCCGAAGAAATTGAACCTTTGCCCTGCGCACCTTTTACCATCAAGTGTACCATCAGTAACGCCCAAGTCTTAAGGGCGGTCAAAAATGGGGTGACTACAAAGTGGCAAATGTTACTTACATCCTAAGATTCATGAATCACAAGGCCAACGATGTGGCCCAAAAAGTTTCGAATTTCAAAATAAAGGATTATACTCAAATAGACTTGAGCCAAGAAACATACTAGAAACTAATACCACCTTTAGCAAAACAAGGTATATTGGTAGAAGCTAATCAAAATGACTTGGAAGAGCAGAATTGGAGACACCCAATCATTCAGTATTTGACTGGCCCTTCTTTGAAGGCCAGCAGAAAGCTTAAACTACAGTCAATGCAGTTTATAGTGTATGGGAATACTCTTTATAAAAGAGGGGTAGATAGTCTTCTATTAGAGTGCTTGGGACTAAACGAAGCATTGATTGCCATGGTTGAGGTGCATTGTCACGACCCAAACCCGCCCTTATAGGTTTAGCGTCTTAACCGGCTGGTAATCCTGGGATTACCAAAGGCCTCTGAATGAATTTAACAAAATATAAGGGCTAGCAGAACAAAATACAAACATATAACGTCCATAAAGCTGTGCAGACACACATGGGATATAAATTTAAAACTTTATATACATAAACGTGATGTCATATAAGCAACAGCCTTACGTCACTTCACTTACAGATAACCAAAATGGGACCTAGCCCAACATACAAATAAAGCGAAAGAAAACTTAAATGGAATTCTGGATTACAAAATATTGACCACAAGCAGGTTTCGGAACCTCCACGGGAGGCACTATGGTTGACTGGACAAAACTGACCTCCAGGTAATAGCTTAGGCCTGGTCTCGTGCCTAATCACCTACATACACCAATAATAGGGTGAGCTAGAGCCCAATGAATAATAACATAGTAAAGGTTTTAATGAATGATGTCTATAATAGATTCAGAATTCAAATTCATAGTCAGAAACAGATACATATTCATGTTCAAAGTTCATATATTTCTCATGATCATACATGGTACATCCATTAGCGTTAACAAATTTGATGACCTATAAAGGGATAGCTATAAAGGCATTCCGATGACTCATGTGCACAGAGACGCTTCTAATGATCCATAAAAGGACATCCATAAAGGCATTCCGATGACCCATAAAAGGACGCATATCACGTGATACTAAGGATGCCACAACTACATTTCAGATACTTGGACAATCATTCATTCATATAAAACATAGCATTTCAAAAAACTTGATCGTTTTATATCATTAGAAAATAATTAAAGTTAAACATAACTTTACAGAGTTATTACTCACAGATGGCTCCAATAGCAGATCAGATGAATCAAACAAACGAAACGGCTAAAAATAGGGTCTTCGCTCAAATGCAACTTCTTTCGCTCGAGCTAAGGTTTAAAAATAAGGGTGGTTGCTCGACCGCAACTTTGGTTACACAAGCGGTGAGCAAAACTCTACAAAACTTCTAGGAGCTCTCATTTTATGCTCGAGTACAACTTCTGGTTGCTCGAGACAAGGCTCAAAAATAGGCACTGTTGCTCAAGCGCAGTTTGCCTTGCTCGAACAGAGGCCCATGTCTACAAAAGTACTGGGAGCATGAATTTTATGCTCAAGCCAACTTTTGGTCGCTCGAGTGAATGTGCAAAACAAAGAGTGGTCGCTCAAGCGCAGGTTCTGTCGCTTGAGCGATGACACAGAATTCTGAAATTTTCATATTGATGTTCAAGATACAAAACTTAATTTCAAAGCTTTAAAACACATCCTTTGGGCTCAAAACTTGAGAAAACATTCCTAGACGTGTGAAACATTAAGAATTAAGGATCATTTTGCAAAATCAAGGCCCAAAAGTAAACCAGTAGTCCAAAATTCAACTTGAAACTTTGAAAGCATAACATGCATGTAATGAATTGAATTGAAAGCCTCCAAATCATGATCAAATAAGGTAAAATGATAGAAAACATGATGAATTCCCAAAATTAAGGTACAATTGCTACATGCATGTGAGAATTCTTGAAAATGAAGCTGAAAATGTAAGAAAATATGCATGCATGAATGCTGTGACTTAAATTCTTTCATTTCTAGCTCAATTCTCATGTTTAAACACTTTAAACTCTAAAATTCTTACACTAATGTCTTGAATACAAACTTTAGGAATAAAATTCTTACCTAGAGTGCCTAATTCTTTGAATTCTAGGAATTTCTTGCACAACTCTTCCAATTTCTTTCAATTGACTAGCAATCCCTCTCTTTTTTTTCTTCCTTAAGCGTCAATCTCTTCCTCTTCCTCTCTTCTCACGTTTTTTATGACAAAAAGATAGTGAAGTGTCTGTATAATGGTGGTAAGAGACAACATTGAGCGTATATAGGTACCATAAGTAGAATTAATTAATTCTTGCTTAGATTAAATACTTATATTTATTTTATTCTAATTATTTAGTTCTCAATCAAATTTCAATTGAACATACCATAATGTTCTAAAAATTCCAAATAACACGAAAACCAAGTCAATTTCATGATCAGATGCCGATAAGACCTTCAATTCGCTTAATGAAACAGAACCACAGACAGATCTTTCTACAACAGACTAATATAAATACAAATAACATATAACACATGCAATTAACATAGAATTTCATCTTGATTACTTATTAGGCATTCTTAATCAAAGATTATATGCTAATCACAGGTCGGGGTTGTTGCAATCTTCCCTTCTTAAAGAGTTTGGTCCTCCAAACTCGAATGACCTTTGTTTTGGAAGAATATCAGGTCTAGAGGGAACAAATTAGGGCATCTCTTCATAATATCTTCTTCCGTTTCCCATGTTGCATATGTCCCTCCATGATTTTTCTAATCTACTTTCACCAATGGAATTTCTTTGTGCCTCAGTCTTTTGATTTGGCGGTTCACAATTTGAATTGGCCTTTCTTCACACATATAGTCATCATTCAGAAGCATATATATTGGCTTAATAACATGGTGTGGATCCCACAAATACTCCCGAAGCATTGAAACATGAAAAACATTATGCATGTGCTCCATAACAAGAGGTAAGGCTACTTGGTATGTCACAGGATTGATTTTCTCAATAATTTCATACGGTCCAATGTATTGTGGTGCCAACTTTCCTTTAACCCCAAATCAAGTTTGCCCTTTCATTGAAGTCACTTTGATAAATACATGATCACCGACTTCATATTCCCTCTCTCTCCTTCAAACATCTGCATAACTGTTTTGGCAATTTTGGGCGGTTTTCAAATGTTATTGAATCAGTTTCACTTTCTTAGTTGTTTCTTGCATAAGTTTCGATCCCAACAACGGTCTATCCCCTACTTCGGCCCAGCAAATCAGAGATTGGCATTTTCTACCATACAATGCTTTATAAGGAGCTATTCCAATACTTGAGTGATAGTTGTTGTTGTACACAAACTCGACCAAGGGCAAATAGGTTTCCCAATTTTCTTCGAAATCCAATACACACATTCTGAGCATATCTTCCAAGGTCCTTCTTTTTGATTGGCCATTTGTCTGCAGGTGATAAGCACTACTTAATCTCAATTCAGTCCCCAAAGCTTGTTGCAAACTCTGCCAGAATCTTGAAGTGAACTTAGGATTTCTGTCAGATTCAATAGATACTGGCATGCCGTGCAATCTCATAATCTCATTTACATAAATGTTAGCTAATTTGTCTGCATTATAAAAAGTCTTCACAGGCAAAAAGTGAACAGACTTAGTTAAACGATCAACAATAACCCAAATAAAATCCATACCTCGGGAGGAGTGAGGCAATCTGCTAATAAAGTCTGTCATAATGAACTCCCATTTCCATTCCGATATTAGAAGCGACTGAAATAATCCAGCGGGTTGTTGATGTTCAGCTTTCACTTATTGGCAATGCAAACATCTAGCCACAAAGTCAACAATACACTTTTTCATGCCAAGCCACCAAAAGTTCTGTTTCAAATTTTTGTACATTTTTGTGTTCCCCAGATGCATAGCAAATTTGGAGTTATGAGCTTCGGTCATCGCTTTCTCAATTCAAAACAGTCTGGTACACAAAGTCTTATTTTAAATTTCTGAACATTGTCTTCGAAATACAAATCTGGGCCTCGGTTTTGAACCAATCTCATCAACAATCTTTTTCAGAAATTCATCTTGTAATTGCTTATCTTTAACTTCCTCAACTATGGCCGGTTGTGCAAAAATGGCGACTAGAACTCCATCATGTTCATGCAAAACCACTTCAATTTCATTTCTTTTTAGATCACACAACAATTCTTTCTGGCCAGTGAGCAAACATGACAAATTCCCAATAGACTTTCAACTCAAAGCATCTGCAACTGTATTTGTCTTTGTAGGATGGTATAGAATCTGTAAGTCATAATCTTTAATCAACTCTAACCATCTTCTTTGTCTCATATTCAGTTCTTTCTGAGTGAAGAAATATTTCAGACTTTTGTGGTTTGTATATACCTCACAAGTCACTCCATATAGATGATGGTGCCAGATTTTCAAAGCAAAAACCACAACTGCGAGTTCAAGGTCATGGGTTGGATAATTCTTCTCATGTGGCCGGAGTTGTCGTGAAGCAAATGCAATTACCTTCCCATTCAGCATTAACACACACCCCAAGCCTTTGTATGAAGCATCACCGTAAATATGAAATCCATCTATACTATTAGGTAGAGTCAAAATTGGTGCAATCACTAATCTGGTCTTTAACTCTTGGAAAGTAGATTATCTTTGGTCATTCCAATCAAATGGAATATTTTTCTGTGTTAGCTGTGTCAAAGGCATAGCAAGTTTGGAGAAGTCCTTTACAAATCTACGGTAGTAACCCGCAAGCCCTAGAAAGCTTCTGACCTCTAACACATTGGTTGGTCTTGGCCAATTCACAATAGTCGCAATTTTTTGTGGGTCCACCGTAATGCCATCTTTGTTGATGACATGCCCCAGAAATGTTACACAGTCAAGCCAAGATTCACATTTGGACAATTTTGCATACAACTTCTTTCCTTTCAAGATCTGTAAGGCAGTTCTCAGATGATTCTCTTGTTCTTCCTTGCTTTTGGAGTAAATCAGAATATCATCAATAAAGACAACTATAAATTCATCAAGAAATTGTTTGAAAACCCTATTCATTAGGTCCATAAAAGCTGCAGGTGCATTAGTTACCCCAAATGGCATCACCAAAAATTCATAGTGCCCGTATCTAGTTCTGAATGCAGTTTTCTCTACATCTTCTGCCTCGACTTTTAACTAGTGATACCCATACCTAAGGTCTATCTTAGAGAACACTTGTACTCCCTGAAGTTAGTCAAACAATCATCTATTCAGGGAGGTGGATATTTGTTCTTCACGGTTACTTTGTTCAATTCACGGTAGTCAATACATAACCTCAAAGACCCATCTTTCTTTTTAACAAACAAAACTAGAGCACCCTAAAGTGAAGTACTCCGACAAATAAATTTCTTGCCTAGCAGTTCTTATAGTTGGGTTTTCAATTCTTTCTGTTCAGAGGTTGACATTCGATATGGGGTTTTGGAAATTGGTTGTGTTCCAGGTACAACATTAATAGTAAATTCAATTTCTCTTTCAATTAAATCCCTGGGTAGGTCAATAGGAAACACATCAGGAAACTCATAAACAACAAGAATAGCTTCCACATTAAGCTTATCAGAAGTCTCAGTTAAAACACAACACAGATGACCCCGACATCCCTTCTTAAGCAATTTGACAGCTTTCATGGTGAAATCAAGTACGGGGGAGGAACTATACTATTCCCACAAAACATAAACTCAGACAAACTGGGTGGTCAAAATAGAACGGATTTATTCACACAATCAATAGTAGCACAATAGTTGATCAACCAATCCATACCCAAAATACAATCAAAGTGAGTAATGTCCAATGACAACAAATCAACATATAATATTACATCCCCAATCATGATGTCATACGCAGGATACACATAAGTACATAACATAGAACCTCTAGATGGTGTAGATACAGTGTAATAACCCGACCCTCGTACATGTTTTCTGAAACATTTTCAGCCCTTGTTTTGAGTTTTTAAAATGATACTGTAAAATCCCATGGAAAATTTCGGTTAAGTAAGTGAAATTCGTATTTATGGATACCTATCTGTTTCAGAAGGAAACTATCTGTCACCATTAACACGTTTGACTTAGAAATTGGGCACCTTAACGGCTTAATTAGCTGAAATAAATTATATATCTGTGATCAGCATAATTTTCTAGTAATATTAGGCATGTTTACGAAATTTTAATTTTGGAATGATAAAACGATTCATTTTTGTCTTATATGCCTTTATATTTTGATATATATATCTAAGTCTTGTGTGGCCCTAAGATCAAAAACGGGAATACCCTTTTGGGAGAGAAAAATAAAGAGAGTTGAGAGGAAGAATTGGGGAAAAGGGATCTAGCAAGAAAGCTTGGCAAATTGTTACGGTTGTGGAATTTAAACCAAGGTGAGTTCAAGTTCTTCTTGTTATGGCAACTTAGAGTTGTAATTAATGTTCATGTATGGTTCATGTTTAATTCATGATTGAATCATGTTTGAAATATGAGGGTTCATCATCAATTGGTTGTTTTGATACTTTATTTAGGAGTTGTATGAACTTTGACTTCAATCTTTGGTTTTATAACATCACCTCATGAGCTTATGTTTATAGTTGGCAAATATGAGGGAGACCTCAATGAACGAAGCTTATATGTGCATATTTATGGTTTTCACCTCAAATTCGAGCTTGATCTTGTATTTGGTGCATGTGGGTTTTGTTTAGAACTTGTGATAAAGATTCAAGTGTGTTTTTCAAGTGTTTTGGGTCTTGACTCTCCCAAATTTGAAGTTGTTCTGCAAGGGAATGGTTGAAGAAACTCAAATTGGGAGTCCAGAATTTCGTAATTTTGCTTGGTCCGCTCGAGCGTGGGAAAGCCCGCTCGAGCGGGAAAAACGACCTTCCAACAGTTTTGTAATTTGTGCAGTCCGCTCGAGCGGCCAAAGTGGCGCTCGAGCGGGGAGGCTTATTTTCAGACAAAAATAAATGTTGTTTAGTTTTGCATGCTTGTCCCTCTGGTATTTTTAGAATATTTTTCTAAAGATTTTAAGATGGTTATAAATTCATATGAAGTGTAATGACCCAGGGAATGGTTTCTCAATGATTTAAATGAAAAGAGAATTAATTTACAAGTTATGATTGTGTGCAGGGCACACTCCGGAAGGAACTAGCACGCCATCACAACACTGTGAGTAATAGTACACCATTTGTACATTTTACTTACTGTTATGGATAGTTAAAATGCACATTCTGTTATCCGCAAAGTGGAGGTATTAACTCATGATAAACAAGTGAAATGTGGGCACATTACGGCACTATAACACTTCTGTACCTTTGGAGTTAATGGTTATTGTGTAATCTACTTATGCTAACTCATCTGAATGATAAAAAGAAACTGTGTGTCTCTGTGTGACCGTTATGATACTCATTTTGTATATATATTGACATGGTAAGACTTACTGATTTCTGGTATGGAACAAAGTGCTGTACGGAACGAAGTGCTACACCTTGGTGGGAGCCACCTCTGGAATCCGTACGAGCCACCTCTTGAATCCATACGTCTGTTATTTCTGTTACGCTTTATGCGTTCTGTCACGCTTTATGCGTTCTGATAATTCTGGGCCGAAAGGCTATCTGGGCCGAAAGGCTATTCTGGGCCGAAAGGCTATCTAGGCCGAAAGGCTATTCTGGGCCGTAAGGCTGTTCTGGGTCGAAAGACCGTTTTGATAATTCTGGGCCGAAAGGCTATCTGGGTCGAAAGGCCATTCTGCTAATTTTGGGCCAATAGGCCATTATGCTATAATTATGCATTAGGCTAAAGGACGTTCTGAAAATAAAACCATATCAGATTTACTTTTGTATGTCATTTAATAAATGCACTGTTATGTATTGTGGTTAAACTTAGCCAATAAACTGCTTACGTATTATTATTCACTGAGCTTGCCTCATTCTGTCATTCTGTCTGATTTTGTAGGAAACCAGCTTGGAGATCCGTTCTAGCGTCTTTATCACGCATCTTTTGTCAACCTAAGGATAACCAGGCACTTGGAGAACCCCCTTTGCTTGCTAGGACAGCATGCTAGTCCTTGTCCTTTTGTGCCTATGTTCTGCAGGCTAAGGTTGTTGTATCTACCATTTTGTTGTATGCCCAATTGTAGATGTGTATGTAACTTAATCGCAGATGCATGTCCACTATAAGTTTTAATTCTAAGTCGTGGTCCTGGTGTAGTTGTAGTGACTCAATGGATGTCTTTGCATGTTATTTTATTCTTTTAGCGCTTCCATTCAGGCCCCTGACATTCTATATCGCAGGTTAAGTGTCTGTTTCTGGTTAGGTCATGCCCAAACTTTTAGGGGCGGGTTTAGGGTCGTGACATACAGACATCAAATAATTCAGAGATTCTAAAGGTCTAGTCAACTTTTGGGAAAAAGCATGCGATACAAATGAATGTGTGGATCTTGAATCTATCAACACATGCTTTTTTAGCACAAATAGGAAGTATACCTGACACCACCGATTCGGTGTTCTACACATCACCAGGCACAAGTGCAAATAGTCATCCCGGCCTTAAGGTTTCTCTCCCAGCGTTAGCCCTTGTATTCGTTCTTGATGCAAAAGCAGATCTAACTGGACGGTTGGCATTTCCAGACCTGATAGGACAATCCCTCATCATATGGCTAGTTTTACCACGCCTAAAATAGGCACCCGTTGTGCGATAACAAATACCCTTATGTTTTCTTCCACATTCAGAACAAGTAGGTATAGATCCACTGCTTTGACTTAAGCTGCTAGTAGACCCCCTGTTTTGCTTCTTATTCATTGTAAATGAATGACCCCTTTTAAAATTGAATCCGGACCTCTTGCCTCTCCATTCGGTTGTTGGGACCTTAGTTTGTTTCATTGCAGCTAAGTTGGCCTCAACCATTAGGGCTTTATCAAGCACATCCATATATTTGGGTAGTTTCAACACACTAACCCAGTCAAACACTTCTAGATTTAGCCCTCCTTTGAATTTTTGAGCTTTCTTATAATCTGTGTCTACAATGTATGGGGAAAACAAGCTAATTCAGTGTACTTGGCCTCCTACTCTGCTATTGACATTTTGCCTTGCTTGAGTTCTTGAAATTCTGACACTTTTCTATCCTGGAAACACTGAGGGAAGTATTTCTCGTAAAAGATCTCTCTGAATTGATCTCAAGTCAAACTCCCACTGCTATCACGGATAAGCATCTACCAACGTCAGGCTTCATCCTTTAAAGTGTAGGTGGCTAATAAAACTTTCTAAGTCTCGGTACATGGAAAGACTTCAAATAACTTTTCAGTTTCTAACATCCACGTTTCAACCTTTAAAGGTTCAATTCCACCCAAGAAAGTCAGTGGCTTCATCTTATTGAATTTTTGAGTCAAACTGATAATGTCATTGTTTACCGGTTCTGCTTGGACCAGAGGGGGCTGAGGAGGCAAAGGTTGTTGTCTTTGTTGTTGCATTATTGCTTCTGTTAAAGCTTCAAGCATTATTTCTATTCGGTTCATCCGAGTCTCGAAAGATTCAGCTATACCATCACTTCTTGTATTTTTCATTTGCTATAGGTAAATAGAGCACTAATAAACATAGGCAAATAATTCTTTTCACAATGTTCAATTTCAGTTCATTTCATTTTAGTGTCAATGTATATTGGTTCAGATATATTTATATACTTCAAACACACTCACACATTCAAATGTAATGTCCTTAATTTTTACTAGGACATCCTATAGCTCATATGGACTCGTGCGTGCAGCATAACTCGTGCTCCGATACCACTCTGTCACGACCCAAACCCACCCCTATAGGTTTAGCGTCATAATCGGCCAGTAATCTTGGGATTACCAAAGGCTTCTGAACGAATTAAACAAAATACAGGGGCCAACAGAAGCAAATACAAACATATAACATCCATAGAGCTATGTAGACACACATGGGACATAAATTTAAAACTTTATATACATAAACGTGACGTCATATAAGCAACAGTCTTATGTCACTTCACTTACAGATAACCAAAATGGGACTTAGCCCAACATACAAATAAAACAAAAGAAAACTTAAACAAATTCTAGATTACAAAACATTGACCACAAGCAGGTTTTGGAACCTCGACAAAAGGCACTGTGGTTGGCTGGACAAAATTGACCTCCAAGCAATAGCTTAGGCATGGCCACGCGCCTGATCACCTGCATACATAAATAATATGGCGAGCTGTAGCCCAGTGAATAATAAAGAGTAGAGGTTTTAATGAATGATGTCTATAATAGATTTAGAATTCAAATTCATATTAAAAAATAGATAGATATTCATATTCATGTTCAAAGTTCATATATTTCACATGATCATACGTGGTACATCCATTAGCGTTAACAAATCCGATGACCCATAAAGGGACAGCCATAAAGACATTCTGATGATCCATAAAGGGACGACCATAAAGGCATTCTGATAACATATAAAGGGACGCATGTCATATGATACTAAGGATGCCATGACTACATTTCAGAAACTTGGACAATCATTCATTCATATAAAACACAACATTTCAGAAAACTAATCATTTCATATCATTGGAAAATAATTAAAGTTAAACATAACTTTACAAAGTTATTACTCACAGATGGCTCCAATAGCAGATCAGATGAATCAAACAAACCAAATGGCTAAGGGGCGTGACCTACACAAATACATAGCAAATACACATTAAAACACACATTTGGAAAACACTTAACTTATTTCTTTTCTATCTTGGTGCATTTCTAGTCTTTATCCTTGTTATTATGTCTCAATTAAGGCTTAGGAATGCCTAAGATGCAATGAGGATGCCAAAAGGTGATTTCAAAACACTTAATCAAATTTGCTGAAAACAGGGTCTTCGCTTGAGCTAAGGTTCAAAAATAAGGGTGGTTGCTCAAGTGCAACTTTAGTCGCCTGAGCGGTCTACAAAACTCTGCAAAACTTCTGGAAGCTCTCATTTTAAGCTCGAGTGCAACTTCTGGTTGCTAGAGCCAAGGTTCAAAAATAGGCACGGTCACTCGAGCACAGTTTTCCTTGCTTGAGCAGAGGCTCATGTCTGCAAAAGTACTAGGAGCATGAATTTTCCACTTGAGCCAACTTTTGGTCGCTCGAGCACAGGTTCTGTGGCTCGAGCGATGATGTAGAATTTTGGAATTTCCGTATTGATGTTCAAGATGCAAAACTCAATTTCAAAGCTTTAAAACATATCATTTGGGCTCAAAACTTGAGAAAACATGCCTAAACTTGTAAAACATCAAGAATTAAGGATCATTTCGCAAAATCAAGGCCCAAAATTCAACTTGAAACTTTGGAAGCATAACATGCATGTAATGAATTGAATTCAAAGCCTCCAAATCATGACCAAATAAGGTAAGATGATGGAAAACAGGATGAATTCCCAAAATTAAGTTACAATGGCTACATCCATGTGAGAATCTTGAAAATTAAGCTCGAAATGTAAGAAAATATGCATGCATGCATGGTATGACTTAAATTCCTTCATTTCTAGCTCAATTCTCATGTTTAAACACTTTAATCTCTTACAGTAATGTCTTGAATACAAACTTTAGGAATAAAATTCTTACCTAGAGTGCCCAATTCTTTGAATTCTAAAATTTCTTGCACAACTCTTCCAATTTCTTTCAATTGACTAGCAATCTCTCTCTCTTTTTTTTTTTCTTCCTTAAGCTTCAATCTCTTCCACTCCCTCTCTTCTCACATTTTTGATGACAAAAAGATGATGAAATGTGTGTAGAGTGGTGGTATGAGACAACATTGAGCTTATATAGGTACCATAAGTGGAATTAATTAATTCTTGCTTAGATTAAATACTTAAATTTATTTTATTTTAATTATTTGGTTCTGAATCGAATTTCAATTGAACCTACTACAATGTTCTAAAAGTTTCAAATAACGCATAAACTAAGTCAATTTCGTGATCAGATGCCGATAAGGGCTTCAATTCGCATAATGAAATAGAACCACAGATAAATCTTTCTACAACAAATAGATATAAATGCAAATAACAAATAACACATGCAATTAACGTAAAATTTCATCTTAATTTCTTATTAGGCATTCTTAATCAAAGATTATACGCTAATCATAGGTGGGGTTATTACATGCATGAAGGAATTTGTGGTGCTCACCGGCTTGGTATTAAGATGAGATGGTTACTTCGGAAGCATTCTTATTACTGGCCAACCATCCTTAAGGATTGCATAGAGCATGCAAAAGGTTGCCAAGCATGTCAGAAGCATGGTATGATAAGTCATGTTCCAATAACGGATCTACATGTAGTGATGTGGGCAATGGACATGTTAGGGAAAATTTACCTACCTTCTTCGAAGCAACATTATTTCGTTCTAGTGGCCACACACTACTTTACTAAGTGGGTTGAGGCTAAGCCTTTCAAGACTATAGATCAGACAGAGGTAATTGACTTCATCATGGAATTAATTTATAGGCTTGGTATTCCACAGACCATAACTGTAGATAATGAGACTGTGTTTGATGGAAAGATGGTAAAAGTTTTTGCAGCAAAATTTAGAATTAGTCTTGTTAATTCCATCCCCCTATTATGCACAAGCAAATGGTCAAGTAGAGTTATCTAACAAATCCTTGAAAAAAGAAATACAGAGGGTTGCGGAAGAGAATCCTAGAGATTGGCATAACTTACTGTTAGATGTATTATAGGCTTATAGGACTTCCCTGAGATGAAGCACAAGAGTTACCCCTTATGCCTTGGTATATGGGCACGATGCAGTATTGCCTGTGGAGATCAATATAAAGTCCTTAAGAGTTAAATGCCAAGATCATCTAAGTACTGGTCAATATCATTAAAGCATGCATTTAGAGTTAGAAAATGTGGATGAAGCTAGAATTTCGGCACTAAATAATATCTTTTTACAAAAGAAAAAGGCAGCCAAAAGCTATAATAAAAGGGTCCAACGCATCAGCTTTGATGAAGGAGACTTGGTGTGGAAAACAATACTTCCAATTGGAATTAAAAGTCACAAGTTTGGCAAATAGTCACCTAATTGGGAGGGACCATACCAAGTCCATAGAGTCTTGCTTGGAGGAGCTTACCATTTGAAAAATCTAAATAGATATGTGCATCCCAAGAAAATTAATGGCAGATATTTAAAGCCTTATTACCCAACTGTGTAGGAGACACAAGGAGTATAGAGAAACTGTATAGAAACATCAAGAAAAAACAATAAACACTTGCGTAAATAATAATGTTTCATTTTATAAAAAAAAAAAATTAAGTACATTGTGCCATAAATTGACCCAAAATTCATTACAATGTTTCAATTGTTCCCTTACAATAAGCTCTTTACTCTTAAGTGATAAGAATAACTATATAGCTGTATTCATCTCGTACTTGTGATTAGATAGCCCCTAGTGAGTAGTATGCAGCCTCTCTGCATTTTGCTCCAAAGGTAGATTGACTGTCGTTGACTCCTTCTCTAATTATGCCTTCTTATACAAGAGTTGGGCTTGAAGTTGAGAAGCAGAGAAATGTTGCCCCTTTTGTACTGACATTTTAAAGTGAATGTGGAAGACAAACTCCTTATCTTTTAGCTGCTCCGTCTCCGCAGTTGTTGCGATTTGGCAGATATTGACATAGAAGTCAATGGTTGTTACTGCCTGGTTTACATGGCTTCTAAAGGTAGCATTGGATTGGTTGACTACTCGACAACATTTAAGGAATCCATTCTTAATGATTGGCTTCTATAAAGCTTCAAATGGAATCCTTGAGAAGGTTCTCAATAGCTCCAAGCAAGTGCCATGTCTACTTGAAGAAGAGAGATGGTCTCAACACCAGATGAGCTTTTGATTATCTCCAATAAAGAGTCAGCCAAGACTAGTGGCTCAGTTTCAATGCCAGTTGGTATGGCTGGTGTAGCTATGTCAAATAAGCTTGCCAGTTGAGCTTGGAAGATGTCCATCTCTTCTTCAAAAAGTGGCTTTGCAGGAGGGTCACTTGTGGAAGGGAGGGCTGGAAGCATTGGTATAGGAGAAGAAGAGGAGGATCCCTCAACAGCATCCATTGTCCTGGCTACCAGCAAGTCTAGAGAAGATGGACTGGAGCTGGGTACTAAAGGAAGAATTGGTGTACCACTAGTGCCACCTCCAAAAGTACCAGTTGCTACTGAAGTAGGAGTGGTAACATATGTACTCTCAAAAGGTAAAGAGGTAACCAGGAATCTGGAGGATAAAGGAGTAGGCATGGGTGAGCCAATGGATACAAAGGGCAAATTATGCAACTTAGCAGGACTAAGAGTTGGGGAAGATAGAATGATTGACATATCAAGCCTCGAATGAATCAAGGAAGAAGTTATGGGGAGTGTAGAGGCAGGGATTAGAAATATGGCTTAGAAGGGCTCTACACTCATTGGCAAGTTAGGCTCTACTTTTCCTTTTCCCTTTGGGCTTCTTTTAGCTCAAAGGGGCTCAAAAGTGGCCTTTCAATTCTAGTCAGGGAAGAATAGGCTGGTATTGAAGAAGAGAGAGGCGAGCTAGTTACCATTCCATTTTGGGGGGGAAAAAAAAAACTGTTAAGGCAATATTAGCACAAAGGAATTGGAAAACATAAGGCATTATAAAATGCTAAAGATAATTACCAGCACCAGCGGTTATAGTAGTGATAGTCGGAGGGCTATGAAGGGTATAATGTTCAGTAGCTCTACTTTTCCTTGCAGCCTCCTTTTGTGCTACATCAGCAATAGCAACCTTCTCCTTTCAGATCTTTTGCTGCCTTTTCTTCTCCGGCCTTTCGAAGACTATCACCTTTTGGCATCTTCTCTCTTTACTGCCTTGGCAACTACTTCATAAGCCAAATCCACAATGAATTTGGCAGTGGGGGAGGCTGGCATTTTCCTCATTTTCTAAGGAGACTCTTCTCTTTCTTCATCCTCTGCCTTAGAGGAAACCTCAGGTGCCTCTTCCATAAGCTCAAGCTTGAGTTGGGCCTTTCTTTTCTTTAAAACCTACTATTTTCCCTTCAATGTTTCCAGGGCTTGTGCTCTCTGAGGGAAAAACTCCTGTGAGGATCCTATACCAATAAAAGAAACACTGAGTAAAAGAACAGTATAGAATAAGGGAAAGGAAAGACAAAAGAAGGACAAAGCATGTGCCTTTCTTAAGAGAAGCCCGGGTACCTCTGGGTGAGGAGGTTGAAGTAGCAGGGGTTAAGGTAGCAAGAGTGGAAGCTATGGTGATACCAGTCTCCTTGGTTATCGTTTTCCCACCTTGGGATGTCACATTCAACTCCTTCAATAAGTCCAAATTGGGAGTGGCAAGATGCACCTCTCTATGGGTTGTCCACTAATCTTAGAATCTTTTCATGACCCCACTGTGATTGGTAAGAGCCACGAATTCAAAGTTTGAGAAATCATGAACAAATTTGATTACGGACTCATCTAACCTAGATTTTGGCAATTTCAAATTTTTGGTCTCAAGGTCAGAACTGGAGAGGCTGTAGAGAGAGACAAGGATCCTCTGAGTAAGCCCAAACTGCCTTGTATATTAGAAGGGGCAGTATACCTCAAAAATGCATTTTGAGGCTCTAGGGTTTAGAGTGCGAATGAAGAGATCTCTTTGAACCAAAATTAAGGCCCACATTTGTTTATGAATAGGCTTAGAGCAGGTGGCATCCGTCAAAAGGGCTCTCAACCATGTTGTCCTGATAGTAGCCTCGAATGGACGAAAGAAGGAAGGGGGAATGGAAACTGGAAGTTGATGCAAGTAAGAAAACTAGTAGGCAAAACTAGAAGGTTATAATGAGACTTTGACATACTTTTCCCCATAGGTGGTGGGTTCTTGCACAAAAAATTTTAGGCAACGGGAATGAAAGTCAATAAAGTAGGCTAAAAGCTAGAGTTGGAGTATCCAAATTGGATCACCTTGATTAAGCTCTAGAGGCCTCTCACAAAATTGAGAACAAACCCTATATACATGGCCTAAAACGTAAAGGGCTAGGGCTATCCTCTTCTTTGAAGCCAGATCCTTGGCAAGGGGGATAAATTCGAGCATTATCCTTTGAGAGGAGGTACAAAAAAGAAATTTGCAAAGCCAATAAAGGATAAAATAAAAGAACTCACGGTCGGTCACGGGACCTTCCCTTTTGTTCTCAGTTACTACAAAGTCACTATTGAAGAAATTCAAAGAAGGAACAGAAAAAGAGACCTTAAGGTCTGGGTAACCAAGACTAAAGAGGTCACCAATGGGTGAGAGCCCTAAAATATGGCACATATCAAGAACGGTAGGGACCATCATACCACACCGGAATTGAAAGAAGTTAAAAGGAGAACTCCAAAAACAAAGAGCAATAGGTATAAGATTGGGTTCCTCAGGAATTATGAACCTGAAAAGTCGGAGGGCGTCAAGGATGCAAAGGTCTTCTAGGTCTTGTTCCCTAGCCTCCACGACTCTGTCATACCATTCCTCCCATTATGTCTTCAATGTTGGCCAGCAGCGATGAGGTTGAGTGGTTTTCCAACCCCTCCAGTTGAGTTTTCCTTTGTAAAGGAGGTAATGATCTTCTAAGCATGGGTACAAGGGAGGAAGTGCACTGTGACCCTCTAGTGTTCCATACTTAGTTATTTCGTCATTTATACATCTCCTCAAAGCCACTAAGGGACGCAAATATTCAACAACTGGCAAATTTGCGGAAAAAGAAGCAGCCATTGGTGAGAAATTGAAAGAAGAGTGAGAAAAATGAGAGTAAGGGAGGGAAGAGTGAGAGTTGAAGTGAGAACTGAAGTAAAAGTGCAAGTAGGTAGAAATGAGTAAGAATGGAGGACAAGAGTTCGAAATACACAAGTGAACAGGTAAGAGTGCGAAAATTACGGCCTTTTTACTTTCTTGTCCAAGTTGCCCATTTAGTCTGACGGGTCAAGTAGTTCTAAGTTATTCGAGTTTTATTCGACCAATGTGGAATTCAAGATCCATTCAACATTTCGAAGGTCTTTGAGGTACATTTTTGGATTTTTTGATCAAGAAAATTTACTTCGAAGAGCATTATGTTATCTTAGAGGAAGAAAAGTGTGTTTCAAAATGCTTGATCTGGCTTTGGAAGGAATAGGTTACTTCAAAGCTAGTATTTGTTAAATGTGAGTCTTGAAGTTAATGGCATACATATTGAGCAAATATAAAACAATAAAACTATGCAATTGGAACAAAGAAAGTCATATTGTATTAACTTAAACATTTACATTAGGAGGGCCTATTTGGCTACATTCTCAATTTCGTAAAAGTAATGAATGGAAAGGGTTAGAAGGTCATAGAACTTAGTCCAGCAAAATTCAATAAATACTTGTTTCTTTTCCAACCTTTCCTCTATTCAATCTAAATGGGGCTTCTCTAACTGGTGTGCCCTTATTTGGTAGAAAAGTTGTTGGCCCTCATTTCAAACTCTATTTGCTTTAGTGCCTTCTCTACTTCATCCACCTCATCTATGCTTGTTTCCTCCCCATATGTTGGGTCATTATTCTTGAAGCCTTCATATTATTTAAGGAGATTCTCTGCTTTATATTGGGTTTGAATTCAAGTGGCGAAGATCTTATCCAAAGATTAACTGGTGGACAAGGCATTCTTATGGCAGTTGAGCAAAAGAGGGAGTTGGTCCAGGAAGGTATAGAGTTCTGTTTGGGCCATTGAATTAAGGATATGGCTTTGGGAGATTATGTCATGAGCCCATAGAAGGTTTTTGTGGGGGGTGTCATTTCGAAGCACTTCGAAGGATAAGTGGGAGAAGACAACAAGCAAAGTTTAGGCCTTATACTGATGGTAGGCAGTAGAGGGAGCTAGGGCCTGATAGGGGGTGAAGTGTCGGTCCCCAAAAAGTGTGAGTTTCAATTCCTTAATCCAGTTAGGATTAGGAGGAAGGAGAGGAGTAGTTGCATCCCCCCCTCCCCCCCCCCCCCCTTTCCCAAAGAAAGGTGGAAATTAGGGCTCATTCAAACACTCTAACCAGTCAGAAGAGCAAAGTTTTGCATTCTTGGCCAAGTGTGAAAGGCCTAGTCCCAGGGCCTTGATTAGATGAAAGGTCTTTTGTACTGTTTTGGTTGGCAAGGTAGCGATATACCATGCCGAAAGCAAATTGTCTTCGAGGCAGCAGAGGCGGTCAAATGGTACATAGGGTATACCATGGAGCTACAGGAAGAAGGAGGAACCAAAATAGGGTCATTGAATTCAACAAGTCTATGGTGAATTCGCTCCCTTGTTTGAGGTTGGGTTGGTTTTGGCCAGGCATTCCGACTAGTAGGGATGTAAGAAAAACTGAAAAAACCGACCAAACCAATTGAATCGGACCAAACCGGCTATATTTGATCTGTTTTTTAACAAGAATCGGTCTATGCAATTTTTAAATTTGAATTTTTTCAGTTTTCGGTTCGGTATCGGTTTAAGCACCTTGTGCACAAACTGAAACCAACCGCTTCAACATATATTGTATTTATAATATATATATATATATAAACTAATTAATTAACCTTATCATCTTTATAACCTAAGTTTGTAAACTCTTATTACATATAATCTTAACTCTAACTCATTATTCATGAAAACTTAGCATTTTTAAACCTTTTTTTTTTTTGTTTTTATTTTTGTTAATTTAGGAATTAAAAAGTATGTATTAAATGGATGGATTGTATATGTTTGAAATGGTAGATAAATAACTAATTTAATATTTTTATATAGATTAATGATTATATTTAAAAATGGCTCAAGTTTGAAAAATTCTAAACCGATTAAACCGCACCAAACCGAACCGTTTTAATTGGTTCAGTTCGGTGCAGTTTGATGTGAGAAGCGATCTGTATCGGTGTTCAAAATAACAAAACCGACATTGTCGATTCCGAGTAATTTTTTACTTAAATGCCCACCGTACCGAACCGATTACATCCCTACCGACTAGTAGTTTTGGTAGAAGATGAGGTAGCCTCATCCAATGCAGAGTTCTTTAGAGCAAATGAAGAGCCTTCGAGATCCATTTAAGCAAGTTTTTGTTCTAAAGGTACGTATTCTGCAAAAGCCTTCATAACTTGTATAGATGGAGGAGGGTAAATATGGCTAATAAATGCATGAGAGTCCTTTTGAGGTTGGCCATCATTGTCCAAAACCTCTTTGTATGCTTCATCAATGAAGGAAAAGGTGTGATTGATTGGCCATCAAGGATATATCAATCCCTTCGTTCGCACAAATAGTGGAGGTAAGGTTCAAGCACAAGAGGAAGTTCAGTGTTTTAAACATTGATTGAAGATGGTTATACTTCCAAAACAATTAATTACCATGCACATCCTAAAACGTGGGCAGTAGTGCATCAGTCGACTAATATTACCAAGTATTGGTTATATTAATATAGGGGGTAATGTTGGCCATATATTTTGTACAAGCCAATCACAACCTGACATGTGGTTCATAAGGAGAAATTTGGGAAGTCATTGAAAGTCTCCATTTATCAACAAACACGTGGCAACTTATATCAATAGCGATGGATCTGCGAGACACTGGAACAATCAAGATATGCTGGATGACATGGTGGAATGGTTGTCTATAATTTAAATTCAAATTCAGGAGGGAAGCCCAACTGCAAGAGTAATTTAGTGGAAGCAAACTATTTAAAGCCATGTCCAGTGATCATGGAGATTACTTCAGCAATTATCACCCACTTCGACAGTTATCAGCCACTTCGACGGTTTTTATCAAAGTCTATAAATAGAGGAAAAGGTTGATAGTGAAGGACCTGGAACCAGGTTAAAAAATCACTTTATTTACTTTACATTTTTCTTTCCAGTCCTTTACTTTCTTGCACCGTATTTCATATTCCTAAAAGTAGTTCTAAGTTAGTTTGTTGTTGTAACCCCCTTCAAAGTTGTAAAAGTGTAAAAGTACAATTGTAAACTCTTGTTTACTTAAATGAAATTTGATTTCTGACACTATTTCTTCCTCTATCTTTTACTTTTGTGATTAGTTTTCTGAATTTTTTTTCCTAAAACAAGCCACTAGTAAAAGTCCTATTTATTGAGGTTGAAAAGAACTTCGAAGCAATCGTTTGATTAATTGGTTGGCATTTACTATGTTTGTAAGGACTTATTAATCCTTATTGGCATGCTTTAATTACGTTTCTAACCTATAAAAGCCAAAAAAGCCAGCACCAGTGAAACAAAAAGTAAATCAACAAAAGGAGGAGCAATGAGAGGGGCCTTGGAAAGACCGGAGAAAAATAGGAAGGAAATAGTAAGAATCAATATTAAGGTGAGTTATGTTATACCTTAAGTAAATATAAATTGTTTTATTATTTTATGAATTATTTTATGCAAATCCTGCATTTTTAATTATATTAACGTTACAATTATGTTATTTATTTTATGAACCCTGTTTGCTTATGTGGAGAAGTGGTTTGGAAATACTCTTCAAATCCTGGGAGACGCTGGTGATCCTCAGCTAGTCACCTGAAAAGATACACACTCTGATCGGGGGTGTCGGGATTAGCACTCTGACGGACAAGTTAGTTCAAACACTCAAGATAGCTTCTTGTCTAAGTTAAGTGGAGTGATTCTTACATACCTACTAAATATGCTGTTCCTGTATTTATACCTGTTTCCCTCGATCCGCGGGGCCAGGGCCTACCTTTTTTTATCATTATCCTTTACATTATCTGACTCCAATGCTACACACTTATTCGGCCCTAATATTGTATTCGGATACAGCCGATTATTATTAGCCCTGTATTGCACGCACCTTGTGTCTTTGTCAGATATTCGGCTCCCACAATTGCCCCCCAAACTCCCTATTGACGGTAGTTAATCGGCGTGTTTGGTCTTGAATTGGAAAAGTTAAAATAGGTCAGGCGGCTTCGCGTATCCCAATATAGATGTCAGGATGCGCACACCTTTTCGTTCATCATAACGCTTTCCCGCCTCAATTGTGCGTTTTGCATTTATTGTGATTTGAAATTTTAGTCTTTTCGAATGCACAGTTTGTCAGGTATTCGAGACTCTTAGACCGCCAACGGATATCCCTTCTGTGATTCGCATACTCTACAACTCTTCTCCGTCTACCCTCGTCTCCGTTTAATCTTCGTAAGTCTTCTTCTTCCTTCTTTACGATCCTATTTTCTATTTGTCGTTTTGATTCCGACGAAACCTTGAATCCCTACGAACATGGCTAAACACTTGAAAGACCTTCTTTCCGAGGGTCGTATTTTCCGATTCCAGAGACATTTTTCCATTCCCGACGATGTCCACTTATCTCTTGTAATGGACAGTACCCTTGATATGGAGAGGGAAGATCAGAATATGATCGTTTTCCCTCTCTTATCCATAGCGGAGGGCGGAGTCCGTTTTCCCCTACACCCCTTGCTTAGGGCCGTTCTTCGCTATTGGAGTCTGATTCCTTCTCAACCTAACGTCAATTTGTTTCGAATCATCATGGGGGTGATTGAGTTCAACCGGCGTCTTAGGATCAACCTTGGCATTTCGGCAATTCGGCATTGCTACGCTTTGGCCAAATCTTCCGGTCGGCTGGGGCGATTCTTTCTCAGAGCCAAGGACACTGACCATCACTTGATAACCATGCTTGGCAGTTCTAGTAAGAGGGTTGACGACGTAATGGTCAATGTCCAAGGTAATTGGGAGTTCGGTGAGCGTGAAGACCGCCTAGATCCTATTCCTAGATGAAAGGGTGATCCAGGTTGCCGCGCAACGCCTTGTTGTTTGTTGACTTACCCTTCACTTGGCTTTTTCCCTTTAATCACCCCTTGTTCTTTGTAGGTAACAGATTGAAAAAAATTCTTCCGTCAACCAACGGGGCGATTCTTGAGGAGATCAAGTTTGGCTCAGATACTTCAGCCATCTAAACGTACAAAAGCAAGGGAGAGCAGCTCACATACTCCTCCGATACGAACCGACTTACACTACATCCTCGGTTGCGGAAGGCATTCCAATTCCATCCGGCGATCAACACCTTTCGGCTCTTATCTTTCCCAACTTCAAGAGCCTTAGGCAAATTGGCCTCGAAGATTCGGATTCGAGGGCAGAGGCTGAGCCGGTGGTAGAGGTGGTTGCCAAACCAACCAAAGAGGTTGCTGAGGAGGCCGAAGAGGTCGACGAAGCGATACGCTCGGTGTTTGAGGCTGCGGGACTTAACCAGGCTTCACCGTCCACTTCGGGTCGAGCAGAGTTTTCGTCCGAAGATATTTTTGCAAATTTGGGGGACCTACCCGGCAATATTTTTGAAGCTATGGCTGGGGAAAGCCTTACAAAGATGACGCGAAGGAAAAATGCCGAGCAAATGGCTGCTCGAAAAAAGGCCGAGGCCGCCCATTCTGAGCCCACCTTGATTAAAAATTCCATACCCATTATTGAAGAGACGATTTAGGTCGCTAGGACTGAGACAGGGGAAGAGGTTGAGGAACAGGTCATTGATGAACGGCTAATTTCGGAGGAGCGAGGCGAAAAGCGTAGCTCCGAGGGAGAGGCTGGGTCAGAAATTAGCCTTGCTTCCAAACGGCCTCATTTAGAAGAGTCGGGTCTGGCTGCGCCTTTTATTGTTCGGCCTAAGATCAAAGATACGCTGATCTCCTCCGATGCCTCAGCCATTGAGGATCCAGCCATGGCGTTGAGCCTCGCGGCTTAAATTTCCTTGCCGGCTGATGTCCCAGCCTTTCGCACCGTGCCGGATGTTATGGCCGTAGCCCTATCTGCGCAGTCGGCGTTCTTGGTTAGTGACCATCTCAAATTCTTTTTACTTTGTTTTCATTAAAAATATCTAATGATCCGAACTTGTTTTGTAGACTGTTGGTAGGATCGCGGACCTAGGCCGCCGCCTCCATGATGCCCTCCGCAGAGTTGATCGTTTGCAAGCGGAGGTGGACGGTCAAAAGAGTAGGGCCAAATTCGAAAGTATGAAAGCCACGATGGAGAGTGTGCGAGCTGAAGCAGAGAAAGAGAGGGCTCACTCAGCTGAACAATTCCGCTCTGACGCTGAGAGTAGGGCAAATGCAAGCGAAGAATCACTTAAGTTAGCTAAGGAAGCGCTTGCCAAGACGGAGGTTCAGTTAGCGGAGCTCAAGGCCGCCAAGGAGAAAGCAGATTCTGAAGCTTCTGTGGCATTTGAGGCAAGAAAAAGTGCCGCCTTCACGGAATATGTAGATGAAGTCCCCAAATTCGAGAATCGGGGGTTCAAACATGGATGGCTCAAAGCCCTTGCTGCCGTTGGAGTTACATTGGCCTTGCCAATTCCCTACGAGCAAGTGGACGTTGAGCCACTTGAATCTGACCCCGAGGAGTGATCTGGGAGTCATCTCTTTTGTTTTTGATTTAAGTTTTTGTTTGGTAGACTTTTGTTGGCTCAAGCTAGTTTTCATGTATAAATTGGTTACTATTTGGGCTCAATTTATTAATGAAAACTGCCTTGGTATTTCTCCATTACTTGTTCATGGTTTGTGAAGTTATGTTTAATGAAGAATACTTTGCCTTTCACGAATTTGGATAAAATCATTGCTGTGCTTCAACTTTCAGAAATTGAATATCCTATGACAATATTGAATTATCATTCATGTGCCGCGTATTGTGGGTACTGAGCCGAATCGATTGATGAATTTGTCGTTGCCCCAAGCGGTGTATGATCATTCGGGCACCGGATGAAACGACCTTAAGATTTGTGAAGGACCGATTCATGAATCGGCTGGGGTACAAAAGCCGAATAGATTGATGAATCTACCCTTGTCCCAGGCAGTGCGTGATTGTTCGGGATCGATTCATGGGTCGGCTGGGGGTACAGAAGCCGAATATATTGATGAATCTGCCCTTGCCCCAAGCGGTGCGTGATCGTTCGGACACCGGATGAAACGACCTTAGGATTTGTGAAGGATCGATTCATGAGCCGGCTGGGGTACATAAGCCGAATAGATTGATGAATCTGCCCTTGCCCCAGGCGGTGCGTGATCGTTCGGGATCGATTCATGGGCCGGTTGGGGGTACATAAGCTGAATATATTGATGAATCTGCCCTTGTCTCAGGCGGTGCGTGATCGTTCGGGATCGATTCATGGGCCGGCTGGGGGTATAGAAGCCGAATATATTGATGAATCTGCCCTTGCCCCAGGCGGTGCGTGATCATTCGGACGCCGGATGAAACGACCTTAGGATTTGTGAAGGATCAATTCATGAGCCGACTGGGGTACATAAGCCGAATAGATTGATGAATCTGCCCTTTCCCCAGGCGGTGCGTGATCGTTCGGGCGCCGGAGGAAACGACCCTAGGAGTTTTGATAGATCTGTTTGCCTTTGACCCAAGTGGGTCGATCCAGTCAGCGCCAAGCGTTTGAGGTTTTTACAATTAATGAGATGGCCTCAAGGGTGCTGCCTCTTTAAAGGATAAATGATTAAACGTAAAACTTTTATGAGCATAGCAAACAACTGACTCCAGCGTTTGAAGGTCTTGAGTGAATGTCGCACAGACTCTTCTTCAACAGCAGAGGGGAAGTGAAGACGCTAGCTGAGCTGGATAGAGACATGAATCGAGGCAATGACCCTCCGCGCACATGGAGCAGGAAAGCCAGGGATCGAGAGAGGCGTTAGTCTCCTCGACGTCAAGGTGTCGCCCAGCAGACAAAGCGATTCTAGGCGTAACTTCCCAACCTCGAGTCGAGAGGGGACCTAAGGCGAATCCATGCCCATTAAGCTTTGCGGTATTTGTAGGGAATAAACCCATGACGGAGGCGAACTCGATCGTTCGAGACCCAAATGTAGCGGTCGAGTTTGCTCGACAAATTTTCCCGCCTGAGGTTCACCAATCAATGGTAGGTCGCCAGGACTACGAAGTGTTTCGCGAAGGCATTCATGGAGCGGTGAAGGGGCTGTACACTGCCTATGAAATCGGCATGCGGTTGCGCGCTGCCCGCCGAGAAATGGAGAAGAATGATGAACGTATTCGAAGTTTGGAGGCCCGCGCGGAGGTGGCTGAGCGCGAGTTGAGGAAGACCAAGGTGGCCCAGGCACAACCCACCGGGCAGGGAAACCCAATTGTGGAAGAGAGGGTTACTAGCCGGCTCATCAGTTCCGCACTTGCCGATCATGAGACGGCGAGTATGTTCGTAATGGAGAACGCAAAGGGAAGGGCCTATGAGAAAGGTTTCCATGAAGGCCGAAGAGTTGGAATCGAGAAGACCAAGGAAAAACTTGCCAAAGAAGTTTGCCAATGTGAGAATCGTGGATTTAGGCACGGTTGGATCAAGGCATCTCAAGCCGTAGAAGCTCTTCAAGCGGCAGACATTGATTCGACATCACCACTCTATCACAGTAAACATTTTCCGTTTTCTGCTTTTGAAGTCAAGAAGAGTGATGATGAGGGTGACGCCGCATAATTATATTTATTGCAAGGCAGAAACGCAGATCACGTTCAAAACTATGTAATTTATTGCTTGTTTTGTTGAATAAATAAAAAAAAAAACGTTCTGTCACAAATATTTTATTGCACTTTGTATTTAGCATATATGTGTTTTGTTTTACTGTGTTTGAATGAATGTATAAGCGTTGACCGGCACGGTCAATCCATACTTGATAGCCATTTAATCCTGACAGGCTATTGTAACTTGAAGCCGAAAGCCGGTGGGTAGAGTTGCTCTAGCAAATTCAACTCAGCTCGGGGCCTAGATTTTCGGCCAATGCACGTGCTTCAAAAATTCGTTTGGATAACTACGCCATGGCGAATGTCAACTGACGTTTTTCTTATGGAGTTTAGTGTTAGTGAAATCGCCTCGGGATTGGGGCCTCGAGATCGCTGCCAGTATTGAAAATAAAAGGAGTGGGCGCTTTGCGCAGATAAACAATCGCTTATGTGAGGTGGGTTAAGTGGGGATGTTAGTTAGAGGCTGGAGTTCAGCCGACCTTGGTGTTGCCATGGATCGTGGCAGAGGAGCCATCTGTATGGGAAATAGGGCGTCCAAAAGTTGGCATGAACCTTCAAGTCGTCGAAGCAGATCACCCCGAAAGGAAAGGCAACGACCATTGGATTTATCCCTCCTTGTCCTGGATCTTTGCCTTGACATTGTCAATGGTATCAGGAGAGGATTTGGGCACAGTTGGCTCGAGGCATTGCAAGTCGCGGAGGACTTCCGGGTTACGGGAATTGATTCGGCACTGCCGCTTTACCAATGCGTCTTCGCCTCTTTTTAGCTTTTGAGATTGGAAATGGGTATTGTAGTGCTCAAATGCGAGTTGCGTTTATGTAACAACTGTCTGATTAAATAAAAATTGTAATGCTGAAAAGCGAATTGCGTTTATGTAACAACTGTTTGAACGAATAAAAAGTTGTATTTCAAACATTTGCGTCTTATGCTGAATTTTTTATTTGCATCTTGCCTTGACATTATCAATGATTGAAAAGTTTTGTTTTTTTTGTGCCAAAGGGTATTCCGAATCCGGAGGCTTAATCGGCCCTAAGGTGCTATGCACCAAAGGGGGGCTCCGAATCTAGAGACTTAATGTGGCCAATCATGATATCCACGAAGGGCGCTTCGAATCCGGAGACATAATCGGCCCTAAGATGTCATGCACTGAATGGGGCTCCGAATCCAAAGACTTAATCGGCCCTAAGTGTCATGCATCGAAGGGGGCTCCGAATCCGGAGACTTAATGTGGCCAATCGTGATATCCACGAATAGTGCTTCAAATCCGGAGACTTAATCAGCCCTGAGGTGTCACGACCTCAAACCCGTCCTTAAAAGTTTGGGCATGACCCGTTCGAATGCAAGCGTTTAACCTGTTGTATAAAGTATATGGGGCCTTATCGGAAGCATATAGAATGAACATAACAATACATATGAACTCCATTGAGCTATATCTACATGCTAGGATCTCACATACGTCACATTCACTATAAGAACAAACAAGGTTCCACGTCATGTTTTGTAGCATCGATAATATATATATATATACATACACAGTCCCAGCCCTGTAATTAGACATAAACAAAACATGAAATTCTACATCTTCACCCTTAAGTGGGCAATCAAAAATGAGCCAACATTTAAACAAACTCTACAAAAATAAATGGCTTCATGTAATGCCTGGACCATGAGGTTGACAAAAGGGAATGGGTGTCGTGGCTAGGACTGACCACTTGGATGGTTACCTACAGAAACAGACATAACACAGAGTGAGTCAAGCTCAGTGATTAGTAATACATAAGTAAGACAGTGCTTGACTTGAAATATAACACAATAGAGTATAAAAGATGCATATATAGGTAGTCTGAATCCGTATTAATTTCATGATATTCTTGGCCATTCTTGAGACATGGTAGCTTGTAACATGATGGCTGTAAGCCCTTATACGTGGTGGCACAAGGCCCTTGAATAGGTTGGCATTAAGCCCTTGAATCATGTGGCATTAAGCCCTTGAACATACGTGTATGAACTCAAGAGGTGTCTCACGCGGACTCTAGAGGTGGCTCACATTGTAGCACTTAGTTCCGTGTAGCACTTTGTTTCATATTGCAATAACAGAATAACTTGGTTTCAGAGTCTTCTTGAATGAACGTTTTTCACAATTCTTTCTTACATACTTACATACTTGTAACATAGCATAGTTGTATATCATGCATAAACATATCACTTATGTCAAGCATTAGCTACTTTTGAAGCATATAACGGTAGTACTACTCACAGTGTCGTGATGATGTGCTTGTTTCGCCCGTAGTGTGCCCTGCACACATTCAAATTTACATATGAGTTCATTTTCCACATCAAACTCCTTTTTTATTCGTTTTACTTTGTAGGAATTAATCATCATTGAAAAGGCATCAAACATACATTTCGACAACATTAGAGGACCTTACCCGCAAAATGGAGCGAACCACATTTTTCAGCATGGGCCGCACGTGCGGCGGTGAGCCCCGTACGTGTGGCAAACTCCCCCTGCACGTGCCTTTTAGGCAGAACCAAACCCAAAATTTTCAACATTTGTCATGTAAAGGACTCAAGACGCGGCGATTTCCCTGTTTTGGTCCGAAATTTGCAACAAAATTGGGTTCTTTTGGGGGTGTTTGAAAGACCCTAAATCAAAGCTTTTAAATACTAGATCATGGTTCAAAACATGTAATTAAAGGTGCTACATATTATAATCTAACTTGAACTCATGAACACAACCCAATTGATCAAACAAGAATAGGAACTCATAAACTTGATTCTATTTCTTAAAATTTTTAACTTCACTTGCATCCATCATAATATAGAGATACAAAATCATGATTATAAAATTGAATACCAATTTGATAAGGAGGAAGAAACATAAATGATAGATAGCATACCAAAACTTCAACCTACTCATCCAAGGTTCTCAACATTCTCTAGATCATGCCATACTAAGAACTTTTTTTGTTCAAATTGAGGAAGAGGATTGAATTAGAGAATTTAACCTTGTCTTAGCTTCAATTTTCTCCAATTCCTTCTTGTTCCTATCCTCTCTTCACTCTCTTCCCAGGAAAGTTTTTGAGCTAAGTCTAAAGCTTAAACTCAAGAACACACTTATCTATAAAAGTCAAGAATACATACTTACATATTAGAGCTAATAGGACAAAAATCAATCGTTTAATCATCCCAACTTGAAATTTCACAACATTGCTTAATATTACCTAAAAATTATTCTGATCACGTATATATGATCAATTTCAGATAATTAAGCCACCAAGGCCTCCAATTCATGATTTAAACATTCTCACATAACAGGTACTTGTCTTGTTTAAACAGATAGATTTCTCCTAGACATGTCTTAAACATGGGGTTCACTTATTTAACCGTAATTTCTCATAGAATTTCACGATAAGCATTCAATAGCGTAAAATAAGAACTGAAAATATATCAGAAAAAGTGTTCGAGGGTCGGGTTATTACATGAGGTGTCATGAACCGAAGGGGGTTCCGAATCCGGAGACCTAATCGGCCCTAAGGTGTTATGCACCAAAGGGGGCTTCGAATCTGGAGACTTAATGTGGCCAATCGTGATATCCACGAAGAGCGCTCCGAATCCGGAGACTTAATCGGCCCTAAGGTGTCATGCACTGAAGGGGGCTCCGAATCCAGAGACTTAATGTGGCCAATCGTGATATCCACGAAGAGCGCTCCGAATCCGGAGACTTAATCGGCCCTAAGGTGTCATGCACCGAATGAGGCTCTGAATCCGGAGACTTAATGTGGCCAATCGTGATATCCACGAAGAGCGCTCCGAATCCGGAGACTTGATGTAGCCAATCGTGATATCTATGAAGGGCGCTCCGAATCCGGAGACTTAATCGGCCCTAAGGTATCATGCACCGAAGGGGGCTCCGAATCCGGAGACTTAATGTGGCCAATCGTGATATCTACGAAGAGCGCTCCGAATCCAGAGACTTAATTGGCCCTAAGGTGTCATGCACCAAAGGGGGCTCCGAATCCGGAGACTTGATGTAGCCAATCGTGATATCCACGAAGGGCGCTCCGAATCCAGTGACTTAATCGGCCCTAAGGTGTCATGCATCGAAGGGGGCTCCGAATTGTGATCATGACAAGTGGCACAATGGGGTTTGTGAAATGAATTGAACAACAAAGAAAGATGATTTGCATTCCAGAAGTGAAATATATACAAGTATCAAAGCCCACAGGTCGGGTCAGTGATATGGTTTTAATAAAATCGCTGCTTCTGCCGATTGGGGGAAGCCACGGATCTCTTCAATGCCATGGGCTGTCGGGAAGCGCACGAGCTGATGATAAGTGCTTGGAACGGCCTTCATAATATGTATCCAGGTTCACCCCATGATGACATTATACGGCGAAGGGAGCTTTAGAACCAGGAATTCTACTTCGACCGTTCTGGAGCCCGCTCGGACAGGTAGTATGATCTTTCCTAACGGGTATTCGGGATTCGTATTAAAGTCGAACAATGGATAAGGCGCCGGACATAGAGCTGACTCGTTGAGGTCGAGTTTGATGAAAGTTTGGTAATACATAACCTCTGAAGTACTCCCTAGGTCTATGAGAATTCCTTCAATGGTGAACCGGTTTATGCGTAATCTAATGACCAACGGATCAATATTGGAAGCTGTTGTGTCACTAAGGTCGGAGTCATTGAAAGCAATTGTCGGAGCTTCTTTGGGCCATTCAGTCGGAATACGTTGCTCTTGGGGGATTGGATGCGATTGAATTGTGTGCACGGTTGGAGGTGCAGGCAAGCTATAGATTACATGGATCACACCAAGTGGAGGAGAGTCTTGCCTCAAGGCTAGTGCCTTGGTTAGCTTTCCTTGTCTCACATACTGTTACAGTCGGCCATCTTGCACCAGTTCTTCCAAGTGATCTTTTAATGCGTAGCAACTTTCCGTTTCGTAGCCGTGATCTTTGTGATATTCGCACCGCCGATCCCTTCTTCGCGTGTCGGGCGGCCCCACCATCTTTGACGGCCATTTGAAGAATGGAAGGTGTTGGACTTTGGTCATTATTGCAGCGATTGGTTCTGACAACTCTATGTACTTTTTGTCGACACGTCTCGAACGTCTGTTGTTGACTTGCAGTTGCTCATTCGTCCGGTGGAGACATTGATCTCTTGAACGGCGAGTATCCCGCCTTTTGTCACGTTTAGCGCGCTGCCGAGGCTCTGGGCTAGGAGGTGGCATGGAACTTAGCGGTTGAGTAATTTCAAGGGGGGCCATTTTGTTGGACAGTTGGCCAGCCTTTATTCTCAAGGCATCATCTTCTACTTTGCAATACTCCTCAACTTTTTTCATCAACGCCCAGACCGTTTTGGGTGGTCTTCTGGTCAGAGAACTGCAAAGAGGACTATCAGGGTGTAGTCCCATTTTGAAGGCGGTGATGGCCATGGAGTCGTTACAAGCGTCGTCGACGAGGTTGAAGCACTCCCAATATCGCTACCGAATCGCTCGGCGTTTCTCCGATCGAATCAGATAGCCTAGAGAGAGTCGGCCTGTTTCGGCTGTACCTCGTTGGTGATGAACTTGGCCCTGAAGGATTTCTGTAATTGATGGAAGCTTTTGATGGAGGCCGGCTCCAGCTTATAATACCACCTGACAGCTAATGGCCCCAGGTTACTGGGAAATATTCGACACATGAGGGCTTCGTTGTCTGCATGCAATGTCATGGCCTGCTTGTAATGACGGATATGATCAGTGAGGTCTGATTTTCCATCGTAAAGAGTGAATGACGGAGCTTTGAACTTCTTGGAAAGGGTCGCCCTTGCAATCCGTCTGACAAAAGGATCGTGCTGGTCATCTTCGTCTGAACTGCTCCTCCTGCGCTTGTTCCTTGTATGTAGACTCTTTTTGGAGGAGCTGGAAGTTTCAGATCGTCCCTTCTTGATGAGCTCCGTGGATAATGAGTTGGAGTCGCTATTGGTATCCTTGGACCGGGCTCGAGGTCGTTGTCCACCGGTCCTCGGAGGTCGTTCAGGGTCTTGATGCATGGCTTCTCTCGATTTTGCGACTTCGAGGGCCAAATCTTGACGGAGACGTTCATTTTCAGCGATCATGTTCTCCAGCCTCTGTTCGTTCTGCTTTGCTTGTTCCATAATCGCCTGCATTGTCTCTTGCGTTGAAGTCGTTGGTGAATCGAAGTTCAAGGCGCGTCTTGCAGCGATAGTTTCTTTCCCGAGCATATTTGCTGAAGTGAGGCCATCTCCCTGTGTGGTCTCGTCAATGGCTACCGGAGGATCTTCAGTCACGCCTGCCATGGATGTATTTGAGTATTCCCACGGACAGTGCCAATTGTGGAGAAGTGGTTTGGAAATACTCTTCAAATCTTGGGAGACGCTGGTGATCCTCAGTTAATCACCTAAAAAGATACACACTCCGGTCGGGGTGCCGGGATTAGCACTCCGACGAACAAGTTAGTTCAAACACTCAAGATAGCTTCTTGTCTAAGTTAAGTGGAGTGATTCGTACATACCTACTAAATATGTTGTTCTCAGATTTATACTGCTTCCTCGATCCTCGGGGCCAAGGCCTACTTTTTGATCATTATCCTTTACATTATCCGGCTCCAATGCTACACACTTATTCGGCCCTAATATTGTATTCGGATACATCCGATTATTATCAGCCCTGTATTGCGCGCACCTTGTGCCTTTGTCAGATATTCGGCTCCCACAGCTTAAAAATGGAAAGCCATGGATAAAACAGTTTATTAAATGTGTTTTTGAGTAATTATTTTATAAGTACCTCCATGGAGGTTTCATGCTTTGGGGAATTTAAATAAACATTGGCTCTATAAATTGTCACTTTAGTGACCCTCTGACGGTCTCATGCCTTGGAGTACTTAAATAACCATTGTCCCTCTGATTAGTCACTTTGTGACCCTCTATCTGTCATGTATCCATTAAACCTCTATTTTATTCTGTATCGTGGTTATGATTATTTTACTTATATGATTTCTGCATTATGATTCTGTCATTTAAAATGATTTATTCAAACCAAACTATTCATTATTTAACCTAAATAATTATCCATGGTGATTTGTGTATCTTTATTATCTTAATAGAATGTTTCTCACTCTGCCATATACGTATAGGTGTTAAACATTTTCAGGTGAAGAAACTTGATGATGAATTGTTTTACCCCATTAATCAAGACCCAGACTTGAGATAAATTTTTTTTGTGTGTGTGTGTTTGTGTCTTTTCGTGTTTATTTGTAATTATTATTTAACTCAGGTTACATAAATAATAATTCTCATATACGCTTTAGATATTTATATGCACATGTTATCTCACTGCATTATCTAATTTGTTTAGGCCTCGTTTGGTAACATTACTTTTTAGTCTAAAAGTCACTAAAAAAAATCAAAAAGTTAACAACTTATACAAAAAAGTCAAAGATTCTATTTTCTCTCTACTTTTTGCACATCTTTGCGTAAAAAATCAAAAAAATCATTCTAAACATACTAATTTTTTTACATTATATTTTAGCCAAAAAGTTAAAAAATTACTAAAAAAGTATTTTCCCAAACGAAACCTAATCTAAAATTAATCCTTAACAATTTTAAAAATTAACTAATTGCAAATTTCGTCTTAAGCACCTGGTAATGAGTCATAACATATAGTCTCTTTATCGATTTAAAACCTAAATTTTTGACATTCGTATAATTACATGAATTATTGAGACAAATATCTTGCCACTCAATTAAGAACCATAGGTTAAAGTTATATCCATCAATAATAATAAATAAAAATAAAAACAATAAAAAGGTTAATTAGAAGTTTCTTGTCTCTCTCTATGTCTCTTCTGGTATGTCATCACCTTGCACATTTCTTCTTCGAGGCCCACTAGAGGCGGACCGTAACATCGTCTACCGACGCGGACCGTAGATATTATTAATTGTTGCGGACCTTATGGCGGCTCTGACATTCCACTCAGTAACGAATTGGTCACATAAAATATCATGATAACCCCTTGGACATGTAAAAGTTGACCTCATCACTCCAATAGATATTTCACTCCCTTCGTTCTTCAATATCATCAGACATTTTTAGAGTTGTGTATGTTTTGAATTTTTTGATATGGTTTTTATTTATAATTTATTAAATATCAATAAGTTAAATAAGTTGAATTTTTTAAAAGAGGGTAAGAAGTGCTTTTGATTTATATTTTTAAATTATCAATTTTTAATTTATAATAAAGAATAATGTCATATACATCAATTAATGTATTAACTAGTATATCAATTGATTATATGGTATAATTTAAAAGGTTTTTAATTTTTGTGATGTGATTAATGAATATGGTCAATAATAATGTCACAACTAGTGTTAGTACAATAGTTGAGACATATAACACTACCGTATAATAAATTACACCAAGCAACAAACGCTCCCTACTATGAATACTAATTATTACTTCTTAATTTATAAATAGTATTATTTTTATTATTAAATAATAATAATAAATAATATATATTTTTTTAATTCCTATTGATGTCAAATAATAATAAACATAGAAATATTATTTAGTGATCTTAGAGCAATATTCAGCCATTTATCACTTGACACTTGTGAAGTTATTTGTCAAAAAATTAACAAAAAATAATAAATTTCAGTAATTAATTAATAAAATATCAAGTTGAGATACCACGTGAATTTACGCAAAATTATTAGATAATTTTTCATAAAAATGAGTGTATGGAACCATCCTTTTTACAGTATTTGTTTTTGAACATAAAGTCCAACTCGTTTTGTGTATAGAGAATTATGCTTCTCAATTTTGTTTTTAGATAATTACACCATCGTTCCCCCATCTACTAAATAATATTTTACCACTTATTTATGAATATTTTGACTTTTTCAATTATAAAAATATAAAAAAAATGTTTAGGAGTACTCATTTAGCACCACCAATCCATTCCTAATGACATTGAATGAACTATGTGGAGGAGTAGGCCTACACTTCTCTCTCTATCTCTCTCTATTTTCTTGCTCGTCCACCTCATTAGGGGTAGATTAGAGGTGCTATATTGATGGAATGCAGCATGGTTATAAAAATAAATCACTTTCACTCTACTTAAACATTCTCCATGAAGATTATTTGTACGATTTTATAATTGAGAGAATAAATAAATATAAGTTCATTAATGAGAAGTAAAACGATATTTTCTAATAGTTGTAAGTTTCTCGGTGTAATAATTCCATCCTTTCCCAAACCCCCAAAGTTACTAAAGTTAAAGAACTACCTCTTCAAATTGCAAATTAGTGTACCAATACTAGTTATGACATTATTATTGATCTCATTTATTATACAAATTATAAATATCATAAACCTCTTAAATTATATTACATCATCAATTGATACACTAATCAGGATACTAATTGGTGCATATAATATTATTTAATTTCAAATAGCAATTAGGAAATTGAACTTCCATTGCTAAAAACAGAACATAATATCTATAAAATAAAATAAAAAATTTAAAAAAAAAATGAAGAAGAAAATAATCTCTTAAATTAAAGGATAGATAGCTGCTAGAAATTGTAAAACTAAATCACAAGCTAGCTCTACTGAATTTAACCAGTAATAACAAATAAAAAATAAAACAAACAACATTAGAGTATTTGACAATCCACATTAAAAAAATTAGGGAGAATTACGAAAAGAAAAGAAAAAACCAGGGCTTGAGCCTTTTAGAAAAATAAATTCTGAATTTTTAATTTTGTCAGTTTCAATCTTAATCTTTTGATTTATTTTCAATATAACTATTTGCCTATTCCGTTGAGTAAAATCGATGGAAAAATTGTATTTTAATCATTAAAAGTAATGTACATACAATATTCTTTTCATTGAGTTGAATGATTAAAATATTATTTTTTCTATTGATTTTACTTAATAAAAATAAACAGATGGTTTAGATTGAAAACAAATAAAAAATTTAGAGGTTAAATTAACAAAATTAAAAATTCAAGTTCTATTTTATTATAAAGTTCAAATCTTAGGATTTTTTTTTTTAATTTCTCCAAAAAATTAAAAAGAAAAATGCATTAGACGCATATTGTGTGTACCTAGGCGATATTCATTTGTGTTAAACAAGTATAATGCAGCAGATAAAAAATTTCAGATCATACCTTATTGACAAAACCTGAAGCGAAGAACCTTGTGGGTAAATCACGTGCTTTAAAAACGTGAACAACGAATACCAAGCAGTGAAATGATACTACAATATGAGTATCATCCACACAAGTCACAGTACAGAGGCTAGATTGTTCTCATATGAGAGAGAGTTAGAGAGAGAATCTGGGAAAAAAAGTGTGATAACCTGTTCAGTATTATGTTAATTGGTCCATATTACGAATGTGATTATGTGTTTGATATGATTTTGTGTGTCATTATGTGAAAATATGTGGTTTTGAATTTCTATCTGTTCACCGTAGGAATATCTACTTGATTATCTACTTTGGAATTTAAATTGGAGGCCTTATCGGCCACGAAGCCCAAAATTAATTACGCCATTGCGATTGACATAATTTTTAGAGCCTACGGTGAAATTTAATTGAAAATTGATTCGAATCGAATTAATTAGATTAAATTAATGGATTAGTGCTCAATTGTTTAATATTAATCATTATGATTAGAGGGACTTATATAAAAAGGGCATTACACACTCAATTCTCCTCTTTAGCTTCAATTTGGCTGATTTTAACTCTAAGAAGAGAGAGGGAGGTTCAGCTAGAGAGAGAGAGAGGGTAGGAGATTGAAGTTTGATCATTGAAGCTTGAATAATTTGAAGACCAACTCAAGATTTGACCATAGTTTGGGAAGATTGAGCTTCTAGATGAGTAATTGATTATAAATTCATGAGTTTAATTTTGTAATTTTGTGAATTCGAAGTTGAATAGTGATCAAGAGCAAGAGTTGTGTTGTATTTGTTGAATTTGAAGTCAACAGGTGCATACATGTAAGAAATTGCTATAAATTTTCGTGTTTGAGCATGAAGTGAGTAATCCATGTTGAATTTTGGTTGAAGTCCATGTATTTGACCATCTCTTCACCAATTAAGTTGAGAATAATGAATATCTCCCACATGCATGTGCAAATCATGGAGGTGTGACTCTTGAATGTTTGAATTTAGCATGTCGGTGATGAGTTTGGGATAATTTGAGTCACGCATGTAAGTGATTCATGGAATTGAGCCTCATAATGTTGTAATTTGGTGTTGGTGCCATGTTAGTATGTGTATATGTTAAGTTTGAGCCATCATATGCAAGAAATGTTGGTTTGGATGTTGAATTCGAGCTCAAGAACCATTCTGGAAAACCTTGAATTTATGATATCCGCTCCAGCGGAGGAACCGCGGCTCAAGCAGGAAATACGAGCTCCCAGCATTTTCTACAAACATGACGTTCGCTCGAGCAGAGGAGTTCACGCTCGAGCGGGGAGCCATGTAGTGAGGCCTTCCGCTCGAGCGCCCAACTTCTCTCTCAAGCGTGAAATCGATGTAACCAGTACTTTTGCAGACCTCATGGGTCCGTTCGAGCGGGGAAGTCTACGCTCGAGTGGGGACCCTGTTTCCTGAAATTTTGAAAAAGCATTCTGTGTTTCGTTTTCTGTTTTCTTTCACTTCTAAGTACTCTTAAACATACATTGAGCATTGTAAATGAGTTAGAAGGATAAGAAAGAAGCCTAAAGAGGAATAAGTGAATTAAGAACGGTTTGAATCATTTGTGACCCGTATGTGTTATATGATGTGTAGGGTCAAGCTCCAGGACAAATCAACCAACCGATCACTGTGAGTAATATCTTGACAAAGATATTTGAAATATGTTGTTATCCAATTGCTTACTTCTATGTAAGTTTATAAGTTTGTTAATTTGATTGGTGGACAATGTTTGCTATGCCAAATGAATGGGCCAAAGGCCAGGTTGACATGAAAGTATGAATGGGCCAAAGGTCAGTTTGACATGAAAGTATGAATGGGCCCAAGGCCAGTTTGACATGAAAGTATGAAAAGGCCCAAGGCCAGTTTGACATAAATGAATAAATGGGCCAGAGGCCAGTATGATTTGAACGATAGAATGAATGGGCTAGAGGCCAGTACAATCTGAACGATAGAATGAATGGGCTAGAGGTCAGTACGATCTAAATGATAGAATGAATGGGACAGAGGCTAGTATGATTTGAATGAAAGAATGAATGGGCCAGAGGTCAGTCTAACATGAATGAAAGACAAATGGGCCAAAGGCCAGTTTGACATGAATGGATTGGGCCCGAGGCCATCCGAAGTGTTTGGAACCGAAGCCACTTGATCTATAGCTATTTATATATACCAAATAGAAATATGAATTTGGCCTAAGGCCGTCCGATGTATATTGTTCCAATGCATCTTCTGCAATTAATATTATTCACTGGGCTTTCGCTTACGCTCATTCATGTGTTTGTAGGTGAGCCAAGAGAGGTCCGGACCCAGCCTCAGTGAAGTCTGTGTGGAACAACCAAGGTTTTGAAGAGTCAGCCCTTGTGTCTCACACACAAGACTCGTCTTCGCCTTTTGTTATGTATTTATATTTTGTCATGTTGGCGAAGACTTTGAATATGTTGTATATAGTTTTCATGGGTTGACTTAGACTTATATGATCCTGTTTGTACAGAACCTTATGCTACTATATTTTCTGAAGTAAGGTATTAACATGTACGTGTATGGTTTGTTATGACGTGCCATGTAAGCACAGCTCTATGGACAAAGTTTTAAATTTTGCTTTCCTTTGGCCCCTTTACTCTGACGTGTTATGTCCGGTTTGGTTCGAAGTCGTAGGTAATCTCATAATTACTGGCCGGTTATGTCATTAGCCCTTGGGGGTGGGTTCGGGTCATGACAAAAAGGTTATGGGTAAAAACCACATAACGTATCTGATATCCCTTCCATCATATTAGATGTATATAATCAAATATATAACAATCAATATCTATCTATCCATCTATCCATATCTCTTGATAAGATATGGTAGATATAGATACTAATTGTGGGTTATCCAAATGATTCAGATTCAAATTCAAATTCAAACTTAAATGAATAATTTAATTGGTCATGGGTTATGCCACATGGGCGCCCAAATTCGGGTCCAATACCTGGCCCAATTTCCAACATCTCCCACTCGCACATGAGCTGGCATGACACTGCCACATCTCTATCTCAATCTCCCCAAATATTAAACAATCACATACTAGCCAATGAACCGTGCAACCGTTGAGAAACACCTGCATGTGGGAGCTCTATACTAGAAACTCAAAATGAGCCAGCATAGAGACATCAACCCAAAAAAATATAGAAATAGTGTCTCATATACCCCAGACCCATCTAATTACACTGGTCCAAAAAACATCTCTAATCCCTAAAAAAGAGCATGTTTGACCCTCTCAATTCTTGCAATATATTTACACTTAATCCGCCTCTCATATAGAGCGATGTGAGTTGCCGGCAACGAATATACAACAGTGGTGTAATACTAGATGATCTTCCCTTTGCCCTCATGCCATTTAGTTTAGGATTAACCGCTTTCCCAGTGATGTCCCTTAAGGCCGAATCATACATGACCGCAGGCAACATATCAAAGTAGCAGAACATCAACCCCTTACCTTATGACATAGTCAAAAGTCACAAAAGGGTACATAAATGAAAGTCATATCAATAATGACACGTAAGACTCACATGGTAAGGAAACAGGGATTCATTCTCTCATCTCATTACTCGGTCGCCAAGCATATGTAGTATGAATACATGTTACGGTGGAGTAACTCTTCCAAAAAGAGTAACGTCATACTCGATACACCGTATAGATATTAGTCTAGTCGCTTTCTAGCACCTAACCCAAATTCTCTATTTGCTCGCCTTCCAGGCACCAAATGAGATATCGCATCTGGCTAATCATGACAGGTACTACATGGAAAGTGGGTACTAACATCCACGTTTGGTCCTTAACATGACCTCATCTTGGTTGTAACCAAGGCGACATACATAGTGGATAATTTAAGCCTCTCTTGGCTCTAAATAAAAATAAACCACTAGTCTCATCCTTGTTCGCTCCCAAGCGCCAAGAGCGATTGCTCGTGTGAGTGAGCCAATCTTGCTTGCTGACATCATCAGCTGCTAATCATTATGACACAAACCATAATAGTGTCAATATCCCATCATCTCATAACAAATAAGTGATCGATTTTAAAAAAAATGACCACAGTCGGCGCAATTCTAGATTCTAAGCATAAGCCTTATCAGCACCTCTTGCGATAAGCATATACAACAGAATCCACCATTTGCGCCTCACATGAAGTGGTTCAAGATCACTATCTCTTGCGCAATTACCTCTCTAAAGATAGTTTGGTGACCAATCTGTTTCCATTCAAGATGCGCCCAACTAGCACATTGAATCTTACAAGGAGCAAATTAATATACTACTAGTAAAGCATCCTATCCACAGTCTAATGAGCAAGTTCAATGTCTAAATAACTCAGTTGACCATTTACCAAAGATAACACTTATCATGCCGAATACGCCCACATAGCGTACTTTAGGCTCCCACAACAAAGAAAAGATCAAGGAATATAGGTCATATGTTTCTCCCAAAGACAATCTGAGGATTCACTCAATAGCTAAGGCTCTGACTTTTACCGATAGGTAAGTCAATGGGTTTGCAATTTTGTATCTAGAATCATTCTAGGATATTCCTTATGTAAGTCATCAAGGACAAACCGGAAATTCTCCCAAAACAATCCCTAAGGATCGTACATCTGAGCATATAAATTATATCACCCATGTCCATCATATCTAAAACAGAGGACTGCCCACCCTAGGTGGTGACAATCTTATAAATTCCTAGCTCATAATGACTAAGTAAGGAAAAACTTCTTTTGGATCATTGATCATGCCTCAGTGGTCTTCATCGATCATCGTTGGCCTATCATGGCTTGATGAAATCTAAGAACCACTATTTGGATAACTGTTTTAGGCTGTAAAAGATTTATTGGAACTAGCAACTTTTTTACGCTCCTAACTTTTCGCCATAAAAGCAGAAGGTAAATCCCTACGGATCTACTTATCCAATTCTCTAGCGAGAAAGTTGGGTCACAATGTCAACAAATCAATGTTCCGAACTTATGTCAATCATAGCCTAAATCAAAATAACCTCACCTCCCAGGAGGAAGTCTTCTCATGGTCTACACTTTTCTCAATGGTGTGACTTTTCGGTATCTAGCGAGCCTTATGCCTTAACAATGACTATTCAAAATGCGCATAACTTTAGAACAATTTCGTGTCTTAATGGAAAGTCAACCAAATTATAAAAATGGTTAATCCTTAAAGATTTTGTCTTCAACTGCGCAACATTGATCCACTTTCTAAAAACAGGGGACTAGAGCCTTTGGCATTATCCTAGGCTCTTTATCGTCTTGCAGAGCAATCATGAATGTTTCCCTCTCAATCACCCAGTGATGATGTGGAAAATTTTCACATTCGCTACCATGTAACAAAGAATGTAGAGTATTATTCTCTAATGGAGTAATCCACTAGTAGGAACATCGCTCCCACTGTCCCTAGGATATTGGAAATTTCTCTCCATTCTCAACTAGGCTACATAAAGCACTATGCTTAGAATTCTCTATCTTATAAAGTTCCAAAACTCTATTCACATCACCTATACTAAGAAAACTTTATATGACTTAGTTATACTACCACAAAGCTGTTTACCTATATGCACATGACCCGGAGGGTTTACATGATAGCATACAATAATGCGCCACATGACCCTATGTGTTCACAAGACATCATACAATAATGCGTTATAGAACCCTAGGTCTTAACTTTGCAACCTTATGAGAAGTAAGATAAAGATAAGCTGATTAATAGTTACAGATCGCCCATAAATAGCTCTTCGCTAACCTATTACTCAAATGGAGTATAAAATCTGATATGAAGGGCACTTAGTCAGGGATATAGGCAACAAACTAAAGTGCAATTCCCAATTGGGAAACATTTTGAGCCATCATCCATCTAATATTAACAATACTTAATTCCTTATCTCTACTACACTCTTGTGTTGTTGAGTACTAGGAACAATCAATTTTCTAAGCATCCATTTCTCTTTACAGAGTTTTCTAAAATAACTCAAACAGATACTCGCCACCTTGGTCAAAACTAAAAACATGAAAGTTGTTATCTAATTGATCTCAACCTCATATATGCAATGTCAAAAATCATCTTAAAACTTTTGACTTATGGGAGATCAAATAGTCTTGACTCAGATGCGTATCGTAATTTATAAATGTGTCAAGATTGAGGCTTAACTATCATACCCTTACACATATCTAGTCACAAATATCATAGTGGACTAAATACGCGACCTTCTATGGCTTTCCCACTTATTTGTGCGCAACCATTGCAAACAAAGTTACATATTCATATGAGAGCAGGATGTCACAAGCGAGTGGGCCCGAGAGGGCCTACTCAAACCATCCATGTCATCTTCTCATTAATGTGATTAAGTATAATAAGCCATCAATTCATGACCAATGTCATAAACTAATTCCAATCATCCTAATGTGTGAGTTCTCGAAGACAAGTTTAAAAAAGGTTTAGGCCCAACTAGGTAATGACTCACGACTAATTCATGTTCACTAGATCATAAAAGGATGTCATGGAAATATCAACTGTGCCTAAGTCTCAAATTTAACTAGTAAGTGCTAATTCCATGCACCTTCAAGTCAATTTTATTCTCCATACACTTTACTGCATCTAGTTGAAAGATGACGATGCTCCTCGTGCCATCTCTGTTTCTCGCTCCATAGTTACTTGCAATTAACTCTACTATGCATAAGAGGGAGAGAATAAGCTATCAATCTATGACAACTCCCGAAGTAACTTATGCGCGAATTAGGCTAAAGAGTCTAATTCAACACAATGCTCTCACGAGCCATGCGTCAAATTCTTAGAGTCATAACAACCTTGTCAGCCTTGACCTTTTCATTACTATGTTGCAACGTTTCCGCTTAGTGGTCAACGTTATTAAAAAACATTAGCCTAGCTAAGGAACCATACAAAGAAGCACTTCCTCATGTCTTACACTCAAGTGTGGAAACAATAAGTGTCCAGACTTAGACAAGTTGGCAATGCTAATAGATTTTGCAGCCACTTGGCCCTAATCTCTTCACTTAGTGTTAATAGATTTTTCTGCTACTAAGCGCTAATCTTTTAACTTCAAGTGACACTTTAATGCAGACTATTATAGTGCATGAAATTTTGCTTCATCCACTCCCAACAGTAGGATAGAGAGCATAACACTGCTCATACTGGCTACTTATCTTACACTTAATGACAAATTCATTTAAGCTCGCATTTCTTGGATGATGTGACTCTTGAATGTTACTTCATCCAATGATGCAACATCATTACAAGTCAAATTACAAAGTTAATCTGCACAGCTCAATAGTCAAGATCATATACAGATCTATTGAGGGCTTACTAGTTTCAAAACTCCAAAACTCGCCAACCAAAACTACGTAGCGTGCCGCTAACCATAGCGCACACATTAGTTTTTATTGTGCCAAACAAGGCAACAAAACCACAACGACTTTGAGTCATGTTTCCTTACTTTGGCTCAATTAACGTCTGACCTAAAGTCTCCAAGACTTTTGCTCATCTAAAGAATAGGATTACATTGTTCACATTTGAACATCTCTATTAAGTCTAGGTCAACCAAATGAACTTCCATAAGCTAAGTCAATTTGGAGAAAAATTTGCATTGGGATTAATTTGATTAGCATAATATAATTTTGCCACAAAAATCTAAATTAAATAGTGACAATATTACACCAGTCGCAAGATCAAAAATTTGCTATGCTCGTAATCATCTCTTGCGCCACATGTGACAGTTATCCAAAATTTAATTTAATTTATGCGCAAAATATTAGTTTTCGGGAGTAAATCTACAAAGATTTCTCTCAACCAAACAACCTCCCATTGACTATGGCATGACTAAAAACATGATAAAATATTCTAATTCCATACAATAGCATCATAATGTAGGTTCACAATTAACTCATGCTATCTTACAATTAATAATGGAATTTAAATAAAAAAAAATTAATCATGCTATTCTGATCACAACATATTAGAAATTCTAGGCAAAAAAACAACAATATGCTGTATTTAATATTCAGATTATGCCATAACAAAAAGTATATCACTTCTGAAATTTTTTGAATTTTCTGGTATTTTTTGGAATATTAAATAATTCATAAACACACATGAAATCATAAATAAATATTCCAGAATCTGGAAAATGCAACAACCATACCAGTAAATAGTAAACCATAACAATAGTCTACAATAAAATATTCAGCTTTAGAAACCTAATCATGCAACACTAGAAGCATTTCAAAGTAGAAATATTGAATTATTATTTCAGGAAAAATATTTTTTATTTTCATAATTTTTTAAATTTTTTACAGAAGATAGAAAATATAATTCTGAGTCTAAGAGTACTAACCATGCTTAAAACAAAGCTATAACGAATTACTTATGACCATTTAACGCCATTCTTGATTTAAAAAAAAAAAACAAACAGACCCTTAACATCAGCAACCAAGCCGGTAGAGGAAAAACGGCGATGACTCAAGGCGCCTGACGTCTTGGCGTGACAACATGACTAACGCCGCAGCGTGATGGCTCGGACTCTGGCGTGTGGCGGTAGCGTGGTAGCGTGAAGTGTGTGGAAGGCTGGCGATGGCGTCGAGATGGCGCGTCTTGACCCATGCGTCGCCTTCTAGGGTGTTTTCTGGTCCAATTTTGGTACTGTCGGACTCCATTTTTCACAACAAAAACATTTATGGTCTCAAAAATGACATTTAAAGAGTATAAAAATTGAGGTGTATTACACTCTCAATCTAATGAGAGTGGAAGTGCAGAAACCCTGCACTTCATCTTCCTCCTTTGTTAATTTTCATGCATATATCGTGTATATATATTTATATAAAATTATACACACATTTTAATGCATAAAAATAAGCACGAAAATACCCATATTAGCTCTGATACCAATGTAAAACAAGTATAACGCAGCGGATAAAAAATTTCAGATCATACCTTATTGACAGAACCTGAAACGAAGAACCTTGTGGGTAAATCACGTGCTTTAAAAATGCGAACAACGAACGCCCAGTAGTGGAGTGATACCACAATATAAGTATCACCCACACAAGTCACAGTACAGAGGCTGGATCGTTCTTATATGGGAGAGAGTTAGAGAGAGAGAGAGAGAGAGAGAGAGAGAGAGAGAGAGAGAGTCTAGAAAAAAAAGGTTATGGGTAAAAACCACATAACGTATTTGATATCCCTCCCATTATATCAGATGTATATAATCAAATATATAACAATCAATATCTATCTATCCATCTATCCATATCTCTTGATAAGATATGGTAGATATAGATATTGATTGTAGGTTATCCAAATAATTCAAATTCAAATTCAAACTTAAATGGATAATTTAATTGGTCATGGGTCATGCCACATGGGCGCCCAAATTCGGGTCCAATATCGGGCCTAATTTCCAACAATTTGACATATTTGGATTGGGCTGATTAAATTAGTAAAAGTGATCATATTTAGTTTTTAGGTTGAAAGATATATTTGTATTAGTTTTATACCACAACATTTAAATCATTACAACAAAAGACAAATTTGGCGACTAATTTTGTAGTCGCTAAAGGTCCAATTTTGGTCGCCAAAATCTTTTGCTGACTAATATTTTTGGTCGCCACCTTTGTCTTTGAAAGATAGTCGGGGAAAGTAATTGGCGACTAAAAAAATTTTAGTTGCCAAAAGTGTTTCAACTAAATTTAACATGACATTTTTCGCAGCTAATATTAGTCGCCAAAAGTGTTTCAACTAAATTTAACATGAGATTTTCAGCGACTTATATTTTTGGTTGCCAAAAGCTAAACTGTTTAGCTACGAAAACTTTAGTCGCCTAAGGTCTAACATTTTCTGTTTGGCTTCAAATATTTTAGTCACCTAATGCACTTTTCAGCGACTAATATTTTTGTCGCCAAAGCTTAAATTGCTTAGCTACTAACACTTTCGTCCTCTAAGCTCCAATATTTTCTGTTTTGGCTACTAATAGTTTGGTTATCAAAAGTGTTTTTTTTTTTTTTTGGCTACTAAATTATTAGTCGCCTAAAGTCTTATTTGTTATGGTTACTAAATATTTAGTTGCCAAAAGATTTTTTTTTCATTTAATTCTTTTTTTTACCTACTAACTATTTAGTTGGTAAAAATATTGACTTTGCTTTTGGCTGCCAATTTTTTAGTTGCCAAAACATCATTTTTTCTTTTTTAAAAAAATTTGTCCACACCCACAACGTGTAAATATTCCATACAACTTGTACGATATATACAAACTGGTTTATACATATATTATCACCCATTCAACAATCTACATCCATTTCACTTCCAACCATCTAAAAACTGATACCTTCAAATGTCAATAATTCCATACAAATCAAATATATTAATTCCAATTTAAAATAATAATTCCGTACATAACACAAATGATCATAGGGAAATTTCATCATCCGTATACAAAAATATATTTACTACTATACCAAACGACCGTTTGGCATGGTACAAAATACCATGGTAATATGAACCATGACAAAAGGTAATCAATAGATCACGACATTAATTATTTGTTCGAAGGAAAATATATTATGTACCCCACCAAAAGTATTCTGTACAATTAATACAAATCTACACAAAAAGCAGAGGACGACAAAAATGTAGAAGTTTACAAAAGTGTAAATTGTCATATGTCCATAAAAATGAAATATCCACAACTCCATGCCAAAATCCATCTACAAATAATAATAATAATAATAATAATAATAATAATAATAATAATAATAATAATAAAATACACCAGTTAGTTCCATATATAGCATTTGAGCATAATGTCACAACCCTTATAGCTGTAATATAACTTTATCCTAACATTTGTAATCTGATATTGGTTTAACAATTTTCTGCCTCATGATGAAACAATGACACCAATTACAATCAAAATGTTGAAGATTTATTGGATGTCAAACTCTTTCTTTTTCGAATAAATTTAAGGCATTTTCGACTCTAACTCCCAACCTACATGTGCTAATTACATTTCGTCTATTTTCATAGGTTCTATTTGTCATGGGAAAGCTGGTTGTGACATCCGTACGGTGCTTCGGGGGCTATTTCGCATTTTCGCTGCCTTAATGCCATTTTTCGATTAAGTTTATGGCGTTTTCAGCTCTAACTCCCAACCTACACGTGCTAATTACATCTTGTCTATTGTCACAAGTCCTATTTATCATGGAGAAGCTAGTTGTCACATCCGTATGGTGGTTCGGGGGCCGATTCACATTTTCGCCCCCTTAATGCCTTTTTTCGGTTAAGTTTAAGGTGTTTTCAGCTCTAACTCCCAACCTACATGCACTAATTACATTTCGTTTATTGTCATAGGTCCTACTTTCCATGAGGAAGCTGGTTGTAACATCTGTACAGGCTGTTTTTCAATTTCGCCCCCTTGACGCCTTTTTCAGTTAAGTTTAAGGTATTTTTGGCTCTAACTCCCGACCTACACGTGCTAATTATATTCCATCTGTTGCCACAAGTCCTACTTGCCATGAGGAAGCAGGTTGTGACATCCATACAGTGGTTCGGGGGCTATTTTTTATTTTCGCCCTCCTTAACGTCCTTTTTCGATTAAGTTTAAGGCGTTTTCGGCTCTAACTCCCAACCTACACGTGCTAATTACATTATGTCTGTTGTCACGGATCCTAATTGCCAAACTATTGTTCATCTCATTTCCATCTTGTTACTTGTTGAGTTTGGTTATTGGGAGTTTTGGTTGCGTTTGAAATAGGTTGGGAAGTTAGTTTTTCAATGAGTTGTCGCCTAGATTTTTTCCTGTTCACTCGAGCAGTCTTTCTTGCACTCAAGTGGTCTCTTATAGTCCCTAAAACTACTGGGAGTTTGGAATCTATGCTCGAGCGGTGTCACTTATTGAATTTGTTCGCTCAAGTAGTGTTTTGGTTGCTCGAGTGGTATGCGTGTATCAGTCCGAGAAAAGGCCATTTTGAGTCACTTTTTCATCTCTCTCTCTCACTCTAAACATTTCAAAACCCTAAAACCTTTACCTTCTCTCTCTAGTCCTTGTACTCTAGCTCCAAATACTCTAAATCCATTGCTTTCTTCACCCTAGTCCTTTGGAGTAAAAGATAGAACATGTTGAGGGCTTCGTTCTAATCGGAGAAGTTAGTGTTTTTGGCTCCGTGAAGTTCTATCCAGTATTTATTCTTGTCTTCTACTTTTGAGGTAGGGATTTCTTTGACTCTTTTATATGATTTTTAGCTTAATTATTTGGTCTTTGAAAAGGGTTACTGATATGGGGATTTTTGATAAAACCTAGGGTTTGAGTTTGAAATCAAAAGAGGGGTTTTTCAAATGGGCTCTTGAAAATGGTTGTGGGGATATGGTTATGGTTGAGATCATTAAATTGATAGATATCTTTTCTCTAAATCAACTTTGTAAGAAAAATGGGGTTTTGCCCTAAATTTTGGATATTTGGATTTGTGACAGAAAATGGAAAATGATGTTGGGTTTTCCAACATTGGAATAATGTATATCTTGCTGATGATGATGGAGTTGGATATGTAATATCACTCCCATTATAGGTGATGAAATTATATCTTTTGATTGGAAAATACTTGTTGAATAGAATTATATGTTTGAGGCTATTAGTTGAGGATAGTCTTAATTATTGTAGTCATTACATGATGATTAGGCTAAATTGAAACTAATTTCTCATACATTGTGCATTGAGCATCATTTCATATTAAACATTGTAAATGTATTGGTTCTGAGAAAAATGGATGAATACCTTGGTGAATCTGGTTAGGGAGTGTGGTTATGGTTACGATGTTGGCCTATGTGTCCTTGGTGAAAGTCCAGAAACCCACGCAGTTAGGTGTCGATCCTTCCAGTTAATACTAGTAAAATGGCTTTGATAGTGCTTGTATAGCCTACTGGCAAACATGTACCTAGAGATTCCTAGTGTTTTGTATCCATAACCCTGTTTTCTATTATAAAAAGGATTATTTTCATGAATTGATTTACAATCTGGCATTGTATTGTTTTGAGATGGAAAACAAAGAATGTTTGACAAATGGTATGCATGTGCATTTCACCTTATAATTTTGCTAAGACCCATATACTGTGTTAGAGCACCTCTACTAGACTTTGGCTCAGCTTATGTGGAAAACAACTTTCAGGTGCTGATGATATGCCTCCATCAAGGACGTATTTTGGGAGAACTTGGAGCTAAAGGCGTCATTTTTGTTTATTGATGTAATTATTTTTGTTCAAGACATGGGCTTTACCTGTATTGAGTTAAACTCATTTTGTTGTAACTAAGTATCAACTTGGAAAGTTGTAGCCATTAGGGCATCTAACTATCTAGTTTACCTTTATTTTAAATTCATGTATCCATGTCATATACTATAGATTCAGAATCTAGAATTTATTAATGTATATTGCATATATCATCTTTTGTATGGATCCACGAAATGAATGGAATAGAAGATACCATGTCGTTTGATCATTTATGAGTAATGTTATGAGTTGGATTATTAGTATTTATCTTTGGTTGTTACAAGATATTAGAAGGTTAATATGTTAAATTACAATGAAGGGATTATAGTGTGACACCCCAAATGCTTAATTAATTTTAACACCGCGTTAATACCAAATTAATATATATATATATATATAATAGTAATATATTTTATTTCATAGTCATATGTGCTAAAAAGTAATCTAATTTGAATTAAGAGGCATTGGGTTTACCAAAAATGTGATTAATATATTGTTTGGGGCCAACTCAAAACAACCATGAAATTATTATAATAGTTAGGCCAAGAGGGAATTAAGAGGAAATGTAAGCAAGATGGTTGGAGGTTTTTGGAAAGGCCACATATGGAGGCTATAACATATAGGGGAATGAATCATCACTTAGGTATGATAGTTAAGGGAATGAGTCACCATCAAAAGCTCAAGTATAAAATGGGGTAAGTAGGAAGCTAGTGAAACAAAAAGTAAATTAGCAGAAGGAGAAGCACTGAGAGAGGGCCTCGGAAAGACCAGAGAAAAATAGGAAAGAAATGGTAGGAATCAATATTAAGGTGAGTTATATTATATATTGAGTAACCATAAATTGTTTTATTATTTTATGAATTATTTTAATCAAATCATGCTTTTAAAGTAAATTAACATTACAATTATGTTATTTATTTTATGAAATCTCTTCATTTAAAAATGAAAACCCCGTGGATATAACTGTTTATTAAATGCGTTTTCGAGTAATTGTTTTATAAGTACCACCATGGAGGTCCCATGCCTTGGGGAACTTAAATAACTATTGGCCCTCTGAATTGTCACTTTAGTGACCCTTTGACGGTCCCATGCCTTAGGAGACTTAAAATAACCATTGGCCCTCTAATTAGTTACTTTGTGACTCTCTGTCTGTCATGTATCCATTGACCAATTGTTCTGTTCTATATTGTGGCTATGATTATTTTACGTATACGATTTCTACATTATGATTCTATCATTTAAAATGATTTATTCAAACCAAACTATTCATTGTTTCGTACCCTTATGCTCGTAGTATAAAATTCCTCACTCTACCATGTATTTATAGCTGTTAAACCCATTTAGGTGAAGAAATATAAGGAGGAGTTGTTTTACCCTATTAATCAAGACCCAGACTTGAGATGAACATAATTTTTTTTTCTTTTCTTAGTGTTTGTTTGTAATTACTATTTAACTCGTGTTACATAAATAATAATTCCCATGCACGCTTTAGATATTTATATCACCTTTTATTCCGTTGCATTATCTAATTTGTTTAATCTAAAATTCAACCTTGGTAATTTTAGAAATTAGCAAGTCTTGAATCCTGCCCTAAGTACCCGGGGATGGATCATGACAAAGTGGTATCAGAGCAATGGTAAAAAATAATAAATAAATAAATAAATCATTGAGGCAGAAGACATGTGTACCATTAGAAAATAGGATAAGGAAAATTTTAGTTTGTTTGATACATTAGCCATCATGGGTATAGTCTCATATTAGTTTCAGAGTTGAGTTTAGGTATCCTGTGGTGCAAGAAATGTCAGAACTCAATTTCGGTGATTCTCTTTGGTACATGTCCAATCCATCAGAGTTCAAGAGGATTTTTGAAAATAATAGCTATGTCCCAGATCTGCCAGAGGAAATGGGAGATTCTGAAGATATAGTTAGACGGTCACACCTAACCCTAAACCAGCAGATGGGTAGGCCAGTGTATCTGCAGGTAAACCCAACGGAGGTGGAATTGCTATGGTGGAGGATTAGTGGCAACAATACACTAGACATATTTCTCAAACCAACAAGAGTGGTAGGCATGACCTCAAGCCTAGGATACCCATCGTCTCTTGGTGGCGCCCTTGCCTCTAGAATTTATGGCCCAAAAAGGGAATGCTTTTTAAGTGACAACTTACAAGCAAGAATCCACCCCCTCAAAACATTATTAATGTCCAAACAGTCAATTTTGGTGATTTTATGACATATGTAGAGGCGCCGGTACGCATCACAGGGCGTTAGTTATAGGATTCCGAAGCAGGCATTCCTATTTACCAGGTGGAGGTAGTTTGGTTATGTTTTGGTATTAAGCTAAGTGGTTGGGTGTTTGAGCACCACATGCAGCTACAGTTCCCTTGGTTGTTTCCAAATTAGATCTCGAGAGTAAGGTTTTTTTTTTTTTTTCCTTTTTCTTTTTGATGTACAGTGAGCTAATCATGGCCTAGTTCTAATATGTTTTGCCATAGAGGGTTAGACACTAACTAGATGTAACTGTTAACTCGTAGAGACAAGTAATGTACCAACACCGTTATGCATAAATAAAACCAGTGTTTTTTGTGAATAATGCGTATAATGTTTGTGAACTATGTTTTGTAAATTATGTTAGTAATATTTTAAATTAGGTGTGAGATGATTAACAATTGTCATGTACAAATAGAAATTATGCACCACGCACATTAAAACTATTACCCTGTACCTATGGCTAAATGATGGAAATGGCACCGGATCGTCGTCCTGTGGTACTAATCCAAATGAAAAAATCGTAGAAAGAGTTGTTGCTATTTTTTTGCAGGCCTTGCAAAGCAACGTAACCAATGAAATACTAGAACATCGTGAAGGGCCAACTACGATTAAACAGTTCCAAGACCTGAAACCTTCCACATTCACAGGGGACTCGAACCCATTGCTACTTGAAGCTTGGGTTAAAGAAATAGAGAAGATTTTTTGCACCCCACCCTGAACATAAGAACAGAGAGTGTCCTTCATCACCTTCACTCTTAAAGAAGATGTGCAAGAATTAGGGCTTCTCACCATAGAAAATGAAGAGATCGTGACTTGGGCTAGACTTCTAGAAGTATTCTATAAAAAATGCTTTCCAAACTCACTACGGGAGCAGAAGCCGTTGGACTTCCTACACTTGAAACAAGGAATAATGTCTGTAGCAGAATACGAAAGTAAGTTCACCCGACTAGCACGATTTGCAACATATGTTATTCCAATGGCTCCCCAAAAAGTTAAGAAATTCGAAGTAGGGTTGGATGCTAAAATCAAAGATAAGATTGAGGTTTTGAAACTACCAACCAATGCAGATGTGGTAGATCGAGCATACATTGTTGAGAAAGGAATTAAAACCTCACGTTCTAGCAGAATAGGTCAAAATAAGTGATTTTGGGAACTAGTCGAAGGATCTAGGTCAGAACCACTAAAGAAAATGAATACTGGACCTATTTGCCCAACTGGTTCGGCTAATCAAAGCTCTACTATCGCTAGGGGTAGCACCATTCTGAATTGTCCAAATTATGGGAAGGCTCATCGGGGACAGTGCTATCGAGCAATAGGAGCAAGCTATAGATGTGGCCAAGTTGGTCATTTGATGAAAGATTGTCTAAAATTCACCAACTTTGTGATGGGTACTCCTAATGTCATGACTTGAACTCGCTTCTAAAAGTTAGGATTATAACCAACTAGTAATCATGAGATTACCTATGACCTTGGACAAAAAATCAAACATATTTATCAATAGGGGGCTAGAAGTGGAAGAAAAAAAACAAAGATTGTCCAATGAGTTGTGCATATGTGGAAAATAAAAACCTTCCACACACATATATATAATAACTCACACATCATATGATAATCCATTATACATGACCAAAATCATTCAAAAATTGTCATATGATAAACCAAGGATCATTCAAAAGAACCTCAACAAAAACCCAGAGTTATATCCAACTTGCTCACACAGGACCACAAAAGAAAACAAAAAGGAAAATCAAAAGCCTCATATGTGAGGCAACCTTAGCTGACTTCAAAAACTCGGTACTCTTTCACAATTTCACTAGGGCTAGGACTTGACATCCCACTGCTCACCTGCATATATGTAAATAAAAAGTGAGCTAACGCCTAGTGAATAATACCAGAGTATAGAGGTTAATGAATAAGATTCGCATATACAAAACTTATACTTGTACTTAATACATAAGAAGCACAATTCTCATTCATAACAGACTCAAGCAAATCATAATGGAAGGACCTTGGGTCCAATCAATTATAATCCAAACAACTTCCGGTTCAACACATTCATTCATAATCGAAACGACCTTCGGTCCAACATATTTATACATAATTGAAATGACCTTCGGTCCAACATATTCATATGTAATCGAAACGACATTCAGTCCAACATATTTATACATAATTGAAATGACCTTTGGTATAACGTATTCATATGTAATCGAAACAACCTTTGGTCCAACATATTTATACACAATTGAAACGACTTTCAGTCCAACATATTCATACGTAATCGAAACGACCTTTGGTCCAACATATTTATACACAATCGAAACGACCCTCAGTCCAACATATTCATACATAGTCGAAATGACCTTCGGTCCAACATATTCATATGTAATCGAAACGACCTTTAGTCCACTCAATTCTTGCTCGAAATGACCTTTGGTCCACAATTATGATAATGCTCTCATACATATTCATATTTGAAACGACCTTTGGTCCAATCAATTCCTTATTCAATAAGACCTTTGGTCCTTTTAGCAAACATAGCAAATAAACAAAACGACATTCGGTCGAATTCATATATAAGATAACCTTAGGTCTATCTGGTCAAACAATCTAAGTGGCCTTAGGCCCATTTCATGTCCTTATCAAATATATTGAACAGCCTTGAGCCCATTCTATATTCATACAAAACAACCTTTGGTTCAATCTTATAATTTTGTGCTTATCAGTCACAATTCAAGTGTTTTACGAATCAGACAAATAAAATACTCATTCATAATACAAATTCAAGAGTTTGGAAAACTTAAAACATAGGTAGTATTTTGAAAATATCATACATGAAAATATCTTTACTAAGATATCACTCACAATGTTCAGATGGTTGATTCGTCCTCACGATTGACCCTACAAAATTCATAGCACATACGAAAATTGGGTCACAATAAAATTCAATCTATTCTCAAATTCATTTATCTTTCTTAGTCTTTTGTCTAACTCTTTGGTTCATTTAGGATGCGCAATGTATGCTTAAGAATGCTCAGAAATGAAAAAAAAAAAAATGGAAAGTGAGACATAAAACAACTTTTTAAAGTTTCCTGAAATCAGGTGCATCGTTCGAGCGCAACATTGGTTACTTGAGTGAACCCTTTGGTCTTCAAAAGTACTGGATGCTCTCATTTTATGCTCGAGCCAACTTCTTGGTCGCTCGATCCAAGACCAAAACTAAAGGGTGGTCGCTCGAGCGGTCTTTTTTGCTCGAGCCAACCCCCAATGTTTGTAATAGTACTGGGAGCTCGAAATCTACACTTGAGCAACACTTCCATCGCTCAAGCAAATTACTCAAATTCTGGAATTTCCAGAATTCTGTTTGTGTTTCAAATACAAATTTAAGGCTCCAAATTCATGCACGACACACCCAAACATGCAAGAACACTCCCAATACATATATTTGAATTTAGTTTGAACCCATTGTTTAAAATTCCATGAATTCATCAAAATTCGAACCACAAACTTGATGTATGTGAACTATTTTTCAAATCTTGCATCCATAGAGTTTTAAACTTAGAATTGGACTCTAAAACATGGTAATTCATGCATGCATGCAAGATATAATGTCTATTCATCATAATTTACATGGTTTATGCTCAAAAGTGAAGAATCAAAACGAATTCATGCACGCATGCCCAAATTGATCACAATTCCTACAATCTTTGCTCAATTCACATACTTAACTACACATTCTTCTTGAAGTCACATTTAGATGACTTAAGTTCATGAATTCAGAGTTCAATCACTGACTTAGAGCCTTCTATTCTCCGAATTCTAGCTAGAACTTAAGTTAATCTTCACAATCTTTTAATCCCTTGAGCCAATTTTGAGGTTTCCTCCCATTCCTCTTGAATTTTTACTTCCCTCTCTCTGAGGTGTATAACTTCAGAATTTTGAGCTCAAGAATGAGCTTAATCACAATTGGAACACATATATATATATGCTTGACTAATCAAAATGGCTAATCAAGGTTTAATGCTAATTAATTAGGCTTACTTAATCTAATTAATCTAATTAATTTGATCCGAATCAATTTTTAATCAAATCTCACCGTAGGCTCTAAAACTTATGCTAATCACAATAGTACAATCAATTTTGGTTCATGTCGCCTCTACGGCCCTCAATTTCAGTTTATTATGGAATACCAAACAGATTTCTCTACAATAGACAGATATAAATTCAAAAATGCATATAATCACATGCTTAGAACCCAAAATCATATTAAGCACATAATCACAAGTATAATTAAAGATTAACAGCATAAACAAAACTGGGTTGTCACATTTTTCCCCCATTTACGAAGTTTGGTCCTTCAAACTTATGTTACCTTCTACTGGAAACAGATGTGGATAGCGTTGTTGCATCTCATTTTCTTTTTCCCACGTGGCTTCCCTTCCTTAATGCTCTTTCCATTCCACTTTTACCATTAGAATGGATTTGTTTCTCAATTGCTTCATTTGTCGGTCAATAATCTGTTCTGGCCATTCTTCATATTCCATATTTTCGTCAAGGGCTATTCAGTGATAATCAATTATGTGGAACGGATCTCAAAGATAGCCCCTCAATATTGACACGTGGAATACGTTATTTATTTTTTCCATGCCCAGCGGTAAAGCAACTCCGTAGGCAATTGGGCCAAGTCTCTACAGAATTTGAAATGGCCCATGTAATGAGGTGACAATGTACCCTTCTTGCAAAATCTTGACTGGCCCTTCATTGTCTGCTCTGTGCTGTCTTGAGCCTTTGTTGAATAACTTTGATCTTTTCAGTGGTGGTTTGCACAATTTCAAGCCCAAGCAAGACTCTGTCCTCCCTGACTTCTATTCAACAGACTGGTGATCTACATTTTTTACTAAATAAGGCTTCATATGGTGCCATACCAATGCTAGAGTGGTAGCTGTTATTATATGCAAATTCTGCCAATGGTAAGTAATCTTCCTAACTCCCCTGAAAATCTAAGGCACACATTCTGAGCATATCTTCCAAAGTGTGTACAGTCCGTTCCGACTTTCCATCAGTTTGCGTATGGAAGGCAATTCTAAGTTTCAATTATGTTCCCATTACTCTCTATAGGCTTCTCCAGAATCTAGATACAAAATTTGGATCTCTATCCGACACCATAGACACTAGTACTCCATGTAAACGGACAATTTCATCAACATATATAGTGGCAAGTCTATAAGCATCATAGGTAGTTCGAACTGGAAGAAAATGTGGAGATTTAGTCAGTCTATTGACTATAACCCAAATAGAATTCATACCTCTCAGGGTTTGAGGTAGACCAACAATAAAATCCATAATTATATGCTCTCATGTCCATTTCGGAATCGGAAGAGGTTGAAGTAGACCTGCGGATTTCTGGTGTTCAGCTTTAACTTGCTGACACTGAAGACATTTAGACACGTATTCTGCAATTTCCCATTTCATATTAGGCCACCAATAGCTTTTTTCAAATCTCGATACATCTTATTGTTGCTTGGATGCATTGCAAACATTGACTTGTGGGCTTTATCCATAATTCTCTTCTTTAAATCAGAGGTGTTTGGAAGACACAATCTATTTTGGAATTTCAACGCTTCATTCTCCACACTAAACCCCAGTCTCAGAGTCATTTCAAACTCATCAATTATCCTCTTGAGGAACTCATCCTCCCTTTGTTTTTGCTTTACTGATATGTGTTCAAGTCCCCTTTTATACACATTGCATTGTATGCGTGCTTTGCTTTACTGATATGTGTTCAAGTTTCTTTTTATACACATTGCATTGTATGCGTGCTTTACTTTACTGATATGTGTTCAAGTTCCTATATACACATTGCGTGCATGTGTGCATTGCTTTACTGATATGTGTTCAAGTTTCTTTATATACACATTGCGTGCACATGTGCATTTCTTTACTCACATGTGTTCAAGTTCCTTTATATACACATTGCATGCACGTGTGCATTTCTTTACTCACATGTGTTCGAGTTCTCTTTCCATGCACATGGCGTGCATACGTGCATTGCTTTACTCACATGTGTTCAAATCCTACTATCTTGCTATACACATTGCATGCGTTATCACACACTTTCGACTGCTTTGTCATGCATATTGCTAACGATATTATACCTATTAAGTTTACTTTTTTTCCAGGCACGAGATTGTATGTACGGTTCATTTGAGGCCGGTGCAACCGGACGAGCCGCACTGGTATTGTCTCCTCCGCGTGAGACGTTTTGAGAATTGCATAATTCTCTTACATCCTTCCTGCATTGTAATGTAGATTGGCATATGCTAGCTTACAACTGTTGCATGCGTGCTTCATTACAGCTTCCTTTGCATGGTCATAAGTTATGCTCGGCTTCTTACATGGTCTTGCATTTTGCCCCTACCTTCGGGCGCATACCTTGTTTGTCTTGCATGTTTGTCCAAGTCTTCGGCCTTGTCAAAAATGGGTCGTCTCTGGTCTTTAACATTCACTCCCGTCATTGTTATGACTTCTGAGTTCTGTCAAAGAGGGGCAACTGTAGACACCCCATTTTTGACCGTCCTCAAGACTTGGACGTCATCGTTGAAACGTTCGGTGATTATCCATGTTTGTGTTCATTTGGAGTTCCCGGAGTTCTCGGCTGAGCGCCTTGCCTTAGGATCTCTGAACTTGACCGTGTTGTGTCTGGTTTTGCACCAAACACTTGTGTTTTGTCTTGGAAGGGCAGGGAATGGCTTATTAGCCATCCCCACACACCACCGGCCTTCCCCTACCATCACCGGCTACATATTGGTTCCACCGGCACTATTTTGTTAAAAGCTTTGGCCGGTCGGCACTTTATGTTGCCGACCGGCACTTTTTTGTGCCGATGATCTTTTTTTGTGGCCAGCGTGCACTCTGTACACCTCTGAGGCATGGTGCATACCAGCTGTGCCAGCTGGAATGCACCCTCACACTCCCCCGTGCACAGGTGTGACCCATTTGCACCCCTAAACCTTCTAGAAGGTTGACCCTTTTGCTCAAGTTCCTTGGAGAAGCTTGGACAGCTATCTTGGACAGCTCCAAGAAGCCAAGACCCCTTTGCACCTTTTGCCCCTTTTCCTTTGCTTAGCCACTAAGTCTTGAGGCTTAGTCTTGGCCTATATAAGCACCATTCATCTCCCTTTGTCAAGGGTTGGCCATTTGAGAGATAAAAACCAGAGCTCATATATCTCCATATCGGAGATACACTTTCTCTCTCTATATTTTCCATCTCTCTCATCCTTGTGCGTGTTTCTAGACCTAAATAGTGTGTTTTACCTTACTTTTACACCATTACACACACTATTACACCTAGCTCCGAGATTGAGTGACTTGGGGGGTTGTTTGTGGTGGTTTTGGACTGGTTTTGATCATTAAAGGAGGGCTACATCACTTGTTCTTCAAGGAGTCTTCAAAGGTAAGCATGTTGCTTTAGTTTCCCCAAACTTGCACTAGCTTTCTACCTATCTTTCTTTGAGTTTTTGGCTTTGTGTTCAACATAAAAAAGTCTTATATTTTCTTGCTTTAGAACCTTCATTAAGGTCACTTGGGGGTTTGAGCACAAACTCACCCTCTTAGGCTTTGTTTTGGCTATTTTAGCCCATTTTCTTGAAACCTTGTTTAACTTGGTGTTTTTGGTCTTCTCACCACTGAAAACCAGTGGGTTTTCAGTGGTGAGGGAGGTGTTTTGGAGTCATATATAGGGGAGGGACACCCCCCTTCCCTTTGTCCCTCTTTGGTCTTTACTTTGGCTCACTTGGTAGCATGCATTTTTAGCCTTATATGCCTTCGTTTCAGAGCTTGTTTGGGTGTTTTGGATCATATATCATCTCTGTTTTTGGTTGGTTTTGTGGTCCTTAGCATCCTTCTTATACTTGCTTTGTAATGCTCTAGTTTGCCTAGAAATGAGCCATGAGTTTAGGCCATGTTTCTTGCATGTATGAGCCTCACTTCATGAAGATATTAACATCATTTTGCCATGTCTAAAGGCTATAGGCCATTGATTTTGCCATGTTTGGTATGTTTGACAAAGTTGTTTTGCATTAAGGCTTGTTAGTCTTAAGATGTAAGTTCTTAGCATGCATTTGGTTAGGCTATTTTAGTGATTTGGAATCATCTAATATGCTATCTCAGTCCTTATGCCATGCTTATATGCTTCCATGTATCATCTCCCCTATCTTTTGAAATGTTGGTCTCTTATGCTTTAAAGTGAGCATTGTGCATGCTTGTATATTTAGAGCATTTGAGCTGCCTTGTTGTTGGGTTTTGGGGGCTCATTTCATTTGTTAAAATCTGTTTTTGGTGGTCTAATATATGCCATGAGTGGCCATGTTAATGGTGGCAAGGAGTGCTCCCTTTGTGCCTTAACCTTAGGCCCTTTGACTTGCATGTTTGCATAAGTAATTGGTCACCATTTTGGGCATGTTTTGCCACTGTTTTGGGTTGGTTTGAGGGCTGCCCCATTGTGGTCTAGTCCGCCATCACATGTTTGCCTCATGTCTATTGCTTAATTGATTCATTAAGTGTTGTAGTATGTTGGTCTTATTGCTTGATGGGTCCATGTTTACATGACATTTGCATCTTGTATACTCTAGCATTTTGCATGCTTAACATGGTAGTTGCATGACATTTGGTGTGCTTGCATCCTAATTCCCATGTTGCATCATTTGAGCTATGTTGCATACACGCATTTCATGGCTTGGTTTGGGGTTGTCGAACCAAGCATAAGGGTTGAGGAAAGTTCACACTACAAGTGGTGCAACTTGTTTCAACTCTTGACCCCAAGGCCCTTGACCAACACATGATAAGGTCTTGGTTTCATTTGTGTGTTTGCATTCATTTTTACATTAAAATGCAATCTTGGTTCCTTAGGCTATCATGCACCAAGTTGCATAATTGATGGCCCAAGAACCAAGGGTCATGCTTCCTTGAGTCCTATACATGATAGGGAGCATTGACCATGCTTACATTTGCTCTAAAATCCATATCATGCACTGCATCTGCCTCTGTCGCCAAACCTGCCCTCGTAGAATTTTGTGCCGACCGGCAGTATAGAGTGCCGACCGGCACTTTATGGGTAGCCGATAACTCCTCAAGAAGCCGGTGGTCATTTTACATGGCCGGTGGCCATTCCATCCAGCCGGTGGTGTACAACAGCACGCAAGGGAGGTGTTCTGGGGCTTCGCAATTTTGGAGACAGGCAAGAAGAACAGAGGCAAAGAAGGTCATGATGCTTGGTTTCCCAAGAAGTCGGATTGGAGCATGCATCATTCGCACATCCCGAGGCAGGGCTGAGGCCCCTCTCTTTTTTTTGTTATACACTGAATTTAATTTGATAATTAGAAATTTCTGTAATAATTTATTTATTCTGTATTTGGACTATACCATTTGGGATCAGATATTCTTTTGGCCCCTCCGAGCGAGGGCGTATTTGTAATAAGGGTGTGTGAGTGTGTGGATGTCTTCCAATCCCCATTTCTTTCTTCCCTTTTATTTACCCGCTTATGATGGTAGATTAGGGCACGTTTATTTTAGCATACCTTATGCAATGCACGCGTGCATCCATACACTTGTCTTACATGCACCGGGCTCGGTATATCACGCTAACTGCATTGTATTTCAATTTCCAAATTGAATACTTGTTACTTGTAGCATTTCACATGCCATGTTTAGGATAGCCGAGCTTGTCTAATTGCACTCCGTATGTGTTGCATTAGTCATCTTAACATGAGCTAGGTCATGCATGTTTTGCTAACTAGTTTATTGTTTTGGCACGGAGTACTAGGTAAGTTTTTATGCTTTAGCATCCCACATGCGTGTGAATGTCAACATGACAGTATGCTTACCATGCGGCTAAGTGCTTATGTGAGATAAACTGTTTGAATGCCTGTGGGTGGAGGTTGGATTGCTTGAGTTGGGAAAACTCACTAAAATCCGTGTTTTAGCCTACTTGCGAGTAGCAAATTCCGAAGCATTTTCAAAACGAACGGATATGCAATGTTTGTTTCCAAATTAGGCAATCTGGTCTATACTTGTTTACTGTGCGCATAACATAGTAATTCTAGGCTAATAATTGGAATAAGAGCATGTAACGTTTTCAAAATCGGATATCACGGTTAGTAGAGGCCGGTTCGACCGGCGAAGGGTGCTCATAGCTGACCTTCCCCGATCGTACCCAAGCTCTCGAGCCAAGACAACTTTGGTGATGATGGACACGTGGCCTTTGGCACCGAGTCAGGGTTTCCTAAATTTCCCAAAAATAAACATTTAGGTGGCGACTCTGTATCTGGCAAAGCAGTCCATGTTTGGCACTTCTTTTCAAAAAATCTATTTTTCTTAAAACGGTTTGCCAGAGTTGGACTCTTTGGTTCAGATTACGAACCGCGACAAACAATTGAGTCCTTCGAACTGTAATGACCCAATAGCGAACCAGAACGGGAGGGACTCGCACTCCTCGCCCGGGATGCGTTCGAGGACGTCTACAGTTTCTGGCGACTCTGCTGGGGATCTTTAGAGAGCTTGACTTGAATTCGTGATATCCTGTTTTGACTACACTTATGTGTTTCTTTGCATTGCATGTGCATTGGTGCGCCTAGGACACCGTGTTGGCCATCTGCTATTCCTGAGCGGTTTGCCGGAGGCTTGTCTTGTCAAGGCATGACCAAAAGGTCGATCGTTATGGCTCGCCAAGATGGGAACACAAACCCCGATTTTACCGGGGCACCCTTTTTGACCATTCGACCTAGTGCATATTCGGATCCATAGTGACCATTCCAAATTAGGACAGGTTGCATACCCGATATAGGTTGTTTGAAACCGCTGTGTGCGTAGTGAAACCCTAGCTCCTAACAAAATAGGACAGGGAAATCCTACCCCAACATAGGGGTGTATTGGTTCTCTTTTACATGCTACGTGGAATTAGTTATCTGTGGGTACCAGATTCAGACTTGGGGGCAATGATTCAGAAACAGTGATCAGTATTTGAGGAACAGTGTATCAAGTTCAGCGTGTTATCCAACCGTGTGTTGTTTATTTTATGCCGTTATGCTGTCCGATTTTCTATTTATTTATACGCTTTATTTATCTTTTTATTAGGTAGTTGAGCACAATTGCTTCTGACCCGATAGATATCCCCTAAGCACTCTGGACTAGAGGTCGTTGACTCCATCGATCTGAGGATCTGATAGACGGACAGCCAGTGTACTACTCGCTACCCCCGGTTACTAGGCAGTCGGTCAACAGTAAATGACATTAGTCTGTGATCGATTCAGAGGGCTTTATCTACCCCATCTGTGCTCAGTAGGGATCAGGATTCTGTGTCACCAACAGAGAGAGAATATATACCAGTAATTCAACCAGAACAGAATAGCATGGCTAGTTTGAAGGAGATGGTGCGCCACCTTCATGAAAGCATGAAAGCAATGTAGCAGGATGCCGTCCGTCAGGCAGATTTCGCCAGGCAACAGGCCACAGTTGTGAGGGAACAGGCAGAGACAATTGCTAGGCTAGAGCAGCAAACCGGAGCATCTGCTTCGCATCAAGGTCCTCCCCCACCAGGAGTTCCAAACCTTGGGGAGATAGCCAATGTCCAGAATGATACAGAACTGCCCACAGGACCACCCTCACCTCCAACCCTACCTCAAATCCAACCTCAGCTATCAAAAACACCCACCAACCTACCGGACTCTCCCTTTGAGTTTGAGACTGATCCCACCGCACTAAAGTTGAGCAAGCTTGAAAAGCTGTTCAAGAGATCCCAAGGGGTTAAGACTATCCCCGATATTGAAGATGGATACACCGATACAGCCGTGACGCTGCCCGATAGGTTCAAAATGCCTCATATTGATCGATTTGACGGGTCCGGGGACCCCATGGTGCATTTAAGACTGTTTTCAGATGTTCTAAGGCCGATGGGCCTCAGTAGGCTTCAGAAGTTGTCTTTGTTTGGCGAACCGCTGTGTGGGGCCATATGGTATGCCAAGCTAGAAGATGATGTCAAGAGGAATTGGGACGAAATGGCTGAGGCCTTCATCGCACAGTATTCGTATAATACACAGATTGAGATTACGACCCGTGATCTCGAGACGACTAGGCAAGAGCCTAAGGAGAGTTTTTCAGAGTTTGTAACCAGATGGAGGGCCAAGGCTTCGATGATGACCTTGAGGCCTACGGACAAAGACCAGATTCGGATGATTGTGCGCAATCTTCAACCGAAATTGATGCAAAAGATGATAGTACTCCCCTTTCCTACTTTTTCTGACCTACATGAAATGGGAGTGCAGATTGAAGATGCCTTGAAGCAAGGCTTGATTGATAACGACCGGGAGCAACCCCGACGAACTTTCAATCGTGGTAGCAATGCAGGCCCGAGTGGCACTACTACTACGAGAGCCACCGAAGTAAGCATGGTCACCGCCAACCCCCCTCCAAGAAATACGGCAAAGACCATTCTCCAAATAAGTCCATAACCCGCAAACAACCAAATACCCACCCAGAAACACCAGAACCTTCGCCCCACTATATATGCCCCTATCCAAAGCTCTGGGGGGTTTTGATCAAAAAAGGGCACCTGAAGCCCCTGGAGCCGCGGCCCTTACCAGAAAAACTTTCCCCTACCCATAACCCAGCTAAGACAGACGTTTCACCAAAGAAGACGGTCACGACACCGACCAGTGCTACCGGTTACGCCATGAAATTCAAGATCTCATCGATAACGGGGTGATCTTGCCTCCCGAGAAACCCAATGTTACTACAAATCCCCTCCCCACACATAACCAAGCTCCACCACCCAAAAGGCTTAATTTCATCCATACTGGGACCGTGTCCTACGACCCTAGTATCTATATCACACCTACCCACCTACCTAAACCAGAGGTGTTCCTCCCCGATTGCACCGACTTGTGCATGATGGACATCTCCATGACCCAATCTAAGCCAGCGGCGGTGACCGCCAAGAACAGGGAAAGGGAGATTCCAAAGGAGAAACAGGTTGTTGAGTCAGAGTCTACAGAATCTGGGAGTTACGTTGGGAAGACATATAGTCCGAGTGACTACATTTCATCAAAAGACCAAGATGGGCCCGGAGTAGAATTGCCAACAGGGGGAGAGTTGCGTGTGATCCAAGGGGATGGTCTGGGATAGGGAACAGATGATGTAACAGCTGTAGGGGAGGACCTGGCCGATCTCCAATTTTACAGTGACCAATACCCAGAGGACGCGGCAGTTGCGTGGTTCGATTATGAGGATTCAGCGGAAGTTACCGTGTAATACCCCGACCCTCGTATCTGATTCTGTTATCTTTTCAAGCTTTTATTCTGTACCTCTGAATATCTATTATGAAATTTTATGTATAAGTGCGGTAAATTGCATGGAAAGAAGACATATTGACCCTTATCTGTTGAATTCAAACATTATCTGTTACACTTGAATTGCTTTCATCTGAAATTGGACACCTTAGAGATTTAAATTGCAAAAATTGATTTGATATTTGGAATCTACATGATTTTTAAGCTATGATGGGATTTTCTGTGAAAGTTTAATTTCGGCACCATAAAGCGATTGATTTTCGTCTTTTGTGCTCTTATATATATATTGCTATATACCTATGTCTAAGACTTGTGGAACTTGTGGTCAAAACGTGGGACTCTAAGAGGGAGAGAAGAGAGAAACGTGGGTGAGGAATTGGGGGAAATTGTGATTTATCAAGGAAGCTCATCAACTTATTGGATTTGTGTAATTTAATTGAAGGTAATTCAAGTTCTCTTGTGTAGCCACTCAAGAGTAGAGATATATATATATATATATTTGTGTTTGATTCATGGATGCTCTATATGTGATCTAAGTAGGGTTTCTCATTAATTGGGTATTTTGACATCTTGGACATCCATTTTAGATTGTGTATCATTAATCCATGCATTCATGTTAATATTATGTGATGTGGTTGTTAAACTTGAAGAACTTGAAGTTAGATTGAAATTTGTGAAAGTATTGGCTTGTTGAAGCCATTAACTTGGCTCAACTTGATGTGATTAAGCTTTAATTCATGTTATTGTGTTGTTAGGTGGAATGCTTGCATGAATTTTACCCTTGATTGCATGAAAAATTGGGTTTGGATGATGAATTTAGGCTTGGAATCGGGCTGCCCTGAATTTGGGTAGTCCTCCGCTCGAGCGGAAGTCGTACGCCGAGCGAAAAATGCACCTCCCAAAGTTTTTCAATTTACCCCCTGTCTCGCCGAAGCGAGAACTTACACTCGAGCGTAAAAATCGACCATCCAGTATTTTTTGGTAGCACTACACTGTCCGCTTGAGCGGACAAAGTTACGCTCGAGCGGAGGACTGTTTCAGTAAGAAAACTCTGTTTTGTTCAGTTTTTCATGCTTGACTCTTTGGTGTTATTAGAATGTTTTTCGGATGAGTTTATGATAGTGATATATTCATATCCATAAACCTGTAGTGACATATGGAATGACTGATAAGGGTTTAAAAGGGAAGGATACTAATTTATCAGTATATTGTGTGCAGGGCACACTCCAGAAGGAACTAGTACGCCGCCCCAACGCTGTGAGTAATAGTGCATTATATATTTCTGTATCTGTTCTGTAAGACATAATTGTAAATTATGTATTGATCTGGAAATGAAAAGTGGAAGCCATGTCCGGCTATCTGTTGTGCCGCAAGGCTACCTGTGCCGAAAGGCTATCTGTTGTGCCGCAAGGCTACCTGTGCCGAAAGGCTATCTGTTGTGCCGCAAGGCTATCTGTTGTGCCGCAAGGCTACCTGTGCCGAAAGGCTATCTGTTATGCCGCAAGGCTACCTGTGCCGAAAGGCTATCTGGGCCAATAGGCCAATTTGTTATTTCTATATCTGATTTTGGTACATATACTAAGGTGCATTGTGATTTCATTATTGCGCACTCTTATTCACTGAGCTTGTCTCATTCTATCTGTTGCCTGATTCTGTAGGAGCCAGCTTGGGGAGCTGTTCTAACATCACCTCGTGCATTTTGTCAGCTTAAGGATAACCAGGCACAGGAGGGAACCCTTACATATTAGACCAGTTTTCCTTGTATATGTAATTTTTGGTATCCATATTGCTGGTCAGGGTTACTGTATCTATTGTTTTGTGTGCCTAATACCTGGGCTGGACTTGTATATGTTTTGTACCCTACTTCTGTGTGCATGTTTACCTTTTGTCAAATCTCGAAATGGTCCTGGTTTTTGGTAGTTGCTCAATGGATGTGTCTGTTTATTGTCATTTTAAATTTACTGCTTCCGCTCAGGCCCCAAACGCTGTTCATCATAGGTCATTCTGTCTGTTTCTGATTAGGTCATGCCCAAACCTTTTAGGGGCAGGTTAGGGGCGTGACAAGTGGTATCAGAGCACGAGTTGCTATCTCACACACGGATCCATTGAGCGTTAGGATGTCTAATGTGGTAGGCATCATATAGGGAAGTATGAATGATAGCAACGTGACATGATTCCTGCTAACTCTAATGCTAACCAGTTGAATTTCTTGTACACCTTTGTATATGTTGTAAATACCTGTTTTGTAGACTATGGTGAGAACAAGGACTGACGAACCAGAAGATGCTACTTCAGTACGGTTGGATAGGATGGAAAGAATGATGAGGGAAATGGCTGAAACCTTACGGCAACAACACCAACAGCAACAACAACCTCAGCCACCACCACCGCCAGTACCCCCACCTGTGATGCAAGACATTCATGCTGAAGACCGTACCATTACGCTTACGAGGGAGTTTAAAAAGATGAAACCACCATCGTTTAAAGGAGGGATTGAACCAATGAAGGCGGAGGCATGGGTGTTAGGGATAGAGAAATTGTTCGAGGTCTTCCCTTGTACCGGCGCAAAGGTGCAAAATTGTCGCTTTTACTCTTGAAGATGAAGCGCGGAGATGGTGGATGCTTACCAGAACAATGCATCCGGGGTTGACTTGGGACAGGTTCCTGGTGCTATTCTATGACAAATATTTTCCCCAGAGTATGCGAGACAAGAAAGTAACTGAATTTGAAACGTTGAGGCAGGGAAATAAAACTGTGGCTGAGTATGAAGCACAATTCGCAGAACTAGCCCGGTTTGCACCGCACATGGTAGACACGGAGTACAAGAAGGCGCGGAAATTTGAGGGAGGATTACGGAGTGCCATTCAAGACCGGATTAATGTACTGAAGCTACCTACCTATGTTGATGTCTTGGAGCGGGCTGTTATAGCAGAAGGGAATCTTGCTACGCAGACTCGAATTTCTGAATGGAAAGGAAAAGGCGAATACTCAATGGTCTAAGGAAACAACCACTTCAACAACAAAAAGCAATCAGTGAACTCCAGAAGATCGCTTCCTCAGAATTCAACTCCTGTGTGCCCGGAATGTGGATTGAAACATCGTGGGAAATGTCATCGATTGACCGGAGCATGTTTTCGGTGCGGCAAGATGGGGCACCTGATTAGAGACTGTCCACAAAGAAATCAACAAACTGGTAATACGGCCGCCATAAGCTCAGCAGGGTCTACACCGACTCCTAGTGCCAAAACAACTGTTAAACCAACCAATAACAAGGATACAAGGCAAGGTAGGGTATTTGCGTTGGTTCCGGGAGATTTACAGAATGCAACAACAGTAGTATCAGGTACATGTATGGTTTATGGCTATTCTGCTTATGTTTTGTTTGATTCTGGCTCTACCTGTTCTTTTGTGTCAAAGCAATTTGCAAAGAACTTAGGTAAATCTGAAGTAGAATTAGCCTATGTGTTGTGTGTTACATCACCTATGGGGAATTCTTTGATCTCGACTGCCTATCCTACTTGTGAAATTCTCATTGGAGATGTCCGTATATGCTAATTTAGTTCCACTTGATATGACTTCATTTGACATTATTTTGGGGATGGATTGGTTGGGTGAATATGGTGTTACCATAGACCGTCGATGAAACAAATTAAATTTTACCTTCGGGTCAATAAATCTGCTTTTCGAGGTCGAAGTGACATCACCACCATATGTGATCTCTGCAGCTAAGGCCCGCAAATTGATTCAAAAGGATGTCGTGGTTATTTATGTAGTGTTCGGGAGGGCCAAGAGAGCATGAAAATATTGATGCGATCCCGCGCTTGTGATTTTCCTGATGTCTTTCCAAAAGAACTACCAGAGAGTTAGTAGACCGTGAAATTGAATTCACAATTGGCGGCTACCAAGAACTCAACCTATTTCTAAAACTCCGCATCAATGGCATTAGTGAAATGAAAGAATTGAAGATTCATTGCAAGATTTATTGGACAAGGGATTTATTCGTCCGAGTGTTTCTCCGTAAGTGCACCGGTTATTTGTAAAGAAGAAAGATGGAACACTCCGCTTTGTATTGACTAATGAGAGCTTAATAAAGTCACAATCAAAAATAAGTACCCGCTGCCAAGGATTGACGATTTATTTGATCAGCTTCAGGGGGCACAAGTCTTTTCCAAAATTGATCTCCGGTCTGGATATCATCAACTAAAGGTTAAAGCTGACGATGTTGAGAAGACAGCTTTTCGAACCCGGTACGGCCATTATGAATTCTTGGTTATACCATTTGGAGTCACTAACGCACCAGCAGCTTTCATGGATTTGATGAACCGTGTTTTCAAGCCTTATTTGGATGAATTTGTGGTGGTTTTTATTGACGACATCCTTATCTACTCAAGGAGTCTGAGCTCATGAGGATCATCTTCCTAATTCTTCAAACACTCCGAAAAGAAATTGTATGCAAAACTAAAGAAGTGTGAATTCGCCACAGAAGTGGCATTCTTGGGACATGTGGTGACCAAGGAAGGAATCTCTGTTGATCCACACAAAATTGAAGCAATTGTAAATTGGCCAACTCCTACTAGTGTAACTGAGGTGCGAAGTTTCATGGGGTTAGCTGGATATTACAGGAGGTTTGTTCAAAATTTTTCCAAGATTGCTGTGCCGCTTACCCAACTAACACGGAAGAGAGTTGCGTTTGAATGGTCAGAAGAGCGAGAGTCTGCCTTCCAAGAGTTGAAAACAAAGTTAACTACAGCACCAATTTTAGCCTTACCATCAAGAACTGAAGGGTTTGTAATTTACAGTGATGCCTCGCATAAGGGCTTGGTTGCGTACTTATGCAGAATGGAAGGGTTATTGCATATGCTTCTCGACAATTAAAACCCCACGAGAAAAATTATCCCACACACGACCTTGAGCTGGCAGCAGTAGTGTTTGCTTTGAAGATATGGCGACACTATCTCTATGGCACAACCTGTGAAGTCTATACCGACCACAAAAGTCTCAAATATCTTTTCACCCAAAAGGAATTAAATATGCGACAGCGGAGGTGGTTAGAGTTGCTTAAAGATTACGATCTACAAATTTATTATCATCCTGGTAAAGCTAATATGGTCGCGGATGCACTTAGCCGGAAAAATAGGGGAGATTTGGCGTATTTGTTTACGAAACAAAAGGAGTTAGTACTTGAATTAGACAAACTGAATATGGAATGTGTGACACGAAGGCAAGAGGCCCTAGTGGCAGCAACAATAGCTCAACCAACCTTACTTGAAGAGATCAAATTACATCAAACGGGGGATGGCACGTTGAGGAAGATATGTGACGAGTTAGAGTCCAAACCAAAACCGGGGTTCAGTTTAACGGATTCAGTGCTCAAATTTCAGAACAGGATATGTGTCCCTAATGTGTTGGAACTTAAACGAAAATTGATGGAAGAAACACATACCTCGAGATTCTCAATGCATCCAGGAAGTACCAAAATGTACCGAGAGTTAAAGCAAAACTTCTGGTGGTCAGTATGAAAAGGAGATCGCGAATTTGTCTCTAAATGCTTACAATGCCAACAAGTAAAAGCGAGCATCAAAGACTGCCGGGTTGTTGAAGCCTCTTCCTATTCGGAGTGGAAATGGGAACATTTGACAATGGACTTTGTTGTGGGGTTACCGGACTCGAGGCATGAATTCAATATGGGTTATTGTCGATCTAACGAAATCGCCATTTCTTACCAAGAAGACTCAATATAACGCAGATAAGCTCGCAATGATTTTATATGAATGAAATTGTAAGGCTTCATGGTGTCCCTGTTTCCATTGTGTCGGATAGAGATCCCAAATTGGTTTCGAGATTCTGGCAAAGTTTGCAGGAGGCTATGGGAACGGAACTCAAATTCAGCACAGCTTTTCACCCTCAAACTGACGGTCAATCGGAGAGAACGATACAAACCCTAGAAGATATGCTCCGAATGTGTGTGCTGGATTTTCAGGAAAGTTGGGAAACTCATTTACCGCTGATTGAATTTGCATATAATAATAGTTACCATTCGAGTATTCAAATGGCATCTTATGAAGCTCTGTATGGAAAATCGTGTCGCTCACCTGTATGCTGGGCGAAGGTAGGGGATAGACCATTGTTAGGGCCAGAGATTGTTCAATTGACTACCGAAAAAATGAAAATTATTCGAGAAAGGCTGAAAACTGCTCAAAGCAGGCAGAAGAGTTACGCAGATAACCGGCGAAGGAATTTGGAATTTGAGGAGAACAGTCATGTCTTTGTGAAAGTTACCCCAATGAAAGGACACCCAAGATTTGGAAAAAGGGGTAAGCTAACACCCCGATATGTCGGTCCCTTTCAGATCTTACAGAAAGTTGGGCCAGTAGCCTACCGAGTCGCCCTTCCGCCACACATGAGTCAGGTTCATAATGTATTTCATGTTTCTATGCTCCGAGAATATCTTCCAGATCCATCCCATGTCATTGATTATCATCAGATTGAGCTAACTGACAAGCTGTCCTACGAAGAGAAACCGATCCGAATTCTGGACCGTCAGGTAAAACAGTTACGGAACCGAGAAATTCCAATGGTGAAAGTAGAGTGGCAAGAGCACTATGGAACTGAGGCGACTTGGGAAAAAGAAGATGAAATGAAAAATCAATATCCGTATCTGTTTTCGTCATAAGGTAAAAACAAGTTTGGAGGACCAAACTTAATTAAGGGGGGAGAGTGTAATACCCCGACCTCAGATTCGATTCTCATATCTTTTCAAGCTTTTATTCTGCACCTCAATATCTATTATGAAATTTTATGTATAAGTGCGGTAAATTGCATGGAAAGAAGACATATTGACCCTTATCTGTTGAATGCAAACATTATCTGTTACACTTGAATTGCTTTCATCTGAAATTGGACACCTTAGAGATTTAAATTGCAAAAATTGATTTGATATTTGGAATCTACATGATTTTTAAGCTATGATGGGATTTTCTGTGAAATTTTAATTTCGGCACCATAAAGCGATTGATTTTCGTCTTTTGTGCTCTTATATATATATTGCTATATACCTATGTCTAAGACTTGTGGAACTTGTGGTCAAAACGTGGGACTCTAAGAGGGAGAGAAGAGAGAAACGTGGGTGAGGAATTGGGGGAAATTGTGATTTATCAAGGAAGCTCATCAACTTATTGGATTTGTGTAATTTAATTGAAGGTAATTCAAGTTCTCTTGTGTAGCCACTCAAGAGTTGAGATATATATATATATATATATATTTGTGTTTGATTCATGGATGCTCTATATGTGATCTAAGTAGGGTTTCTCATTAATTGGGTATTTTGACATCTTGGACATCCATTTTAGATTGTGTATCATTAATCCATGCATTCATGTTAATATTATGTGATGTGGTTGTTAAACTTGAAGAACTTGAAGTTAGATTGAAATTTGTGAAAGTATTGGCTTGTTGAAGCCATTAACTTGGCTCAACTTGATGTGATTAAGCTTTAATTCATGTTATTGTGTTGTTAGGTGGAATGCTTGCATGAATTTTACCCTTGATTGCATGAAAATTGGGTTTGGATGATGAATTTAGGCTTGGAATCGGGCTGCCCTGAATCTGGGTAGTCCTCCGCTCGAGCGGAAGTCAGGGCCGCTCGAGCGTGAAAATGCACCTCCCAGCAGTTTTCTGAAATTTACCCTGTCCGCTCGAGCGGAGAACTTTACGCTCGAGCGTAAAAATCGACCATCCAGTATTTTTTGGTAGCATTTTAGATTCGCCGAGGACAAAGTTACGCCGAGCGAGGATCGTTTTCAAGAAGAAAACTCGCTTTTGTTCAGTTTTCCATGCTTGACTCTTTGGTGTTATTAGAATGTTTTTCGGATGAGTTTATGATAGTGATATATTCATATCCATAAACCTGTAGTGACATATGGAATGACTGATAAGGGTTTAAAAGGGAAGAATACTAATTTATCAGTATATTGTGTACAGGCACACCCGTATGAACTAGTACGCCGCCCCAACGCTGTGAGTAATAGTGCATTATATATTTCTGTATCTGTTCTGTAAGACATAATTGTAAATTATGTATGGATCTGGAAATGAAAAGTGGAAGCCATGTCCGCCATTCACGCAAGGCCTTAAGGCTATCTCACAGCCGCCGCTAAGGCTATCTGCGCCATTGCCGCAAAGGCTATCTCACAGCCGCAAGGCTATTCTGCAGCCGCAAGGCTACTCGCGGCCGAAGGCTATCTCGTTATGCCGCAAGGCTACACCTGCGTTAAAGGCTATCTCGCCAATAGGCCAATTTGTTATTTCTATATCTGATTTTGGTACATATACTAAGGTGCATTGTGATTTCATTATTGCGCACTCTTATTCACTGAGCTTGTCTCATTCTATCTGTTGCCTGATTCTGTAGGAGCCAGCTTGGGGAGCTGTTCTAACATCACCTCGTGCATTTTGTCAGCTTAAGGATAACCAGGCACAGGAGGGAACCCTTACATATTAGACCAGTTTTCCTTGTATATGTAATTTTTGGTATCCATATTGCTGGTCAGGGTTACTGTATCTATTGTTTTGTGTGCCTAATACCTGGGCTGGACTTGTATATGTTTTGTACCCTACTTCTGTGTGCATGTTTACCTTTTGTCAAATCTCGAAATGGTCCTGGTTTTTGGTAGTTGCTCAATGGATGTGTCTGTTTATTGTCATTTTAAATTTACTGCTTCCGCTCAGGCCCCAAACGCTGTTCATCATAGGTCATTCTGTCTGTTTCTGATTAGGTCATGCCCAAACCTTTTAGGGCGTGTTAGGGCGTGACATACCGTGGTTGGACGATCCCGATGTGGTAGGAGAATTTCAGCAGAGCAGCTTCAAAGAGAATGAGAATATCGGCGACTACCGAAGGGTCAAAGAGCGTAACACATCGTCGGGGCGCCGTGTCAAGAATTTCGCCTGAGATTTGAACATTTTGAGTACGGAGATGATTGAACAGTCAGTCATGTCAGAACAAGCAAGTTTTGAAGATTCCGAGAGAATCAGGAAAGCAAAGGCCCATGTGGGAGTTGAAACTGCTGTGTGCACAGGAAACGAGAATACTACAGGCAGGTGGATGAAAGGTGCTGCGAGCGCAAGAACAGTCATACCAGAGCCGGACAGGTGTCTGTCGGCCGTTGATGGAATGTGGTGGGAAGATGAGGACCTATGTCTTGCCCACACGGATGAAGATTGGGGGAATAACCAACCTGATAACACTTGGTACCTTGGAGAGGTCGACCACATGACGAGGAGTGGGCGATATTTCAAACCCCCACACTTGGATCAGCCAGAGGCCTCGGGAAAGGATAGAGAAGCTGAGAAGCAAAAGGAGAAGCAGCTTAAGGAGGAAGCCGTACTCAAACAACTGAAAAAGATACAAGCAGACATCTCCATCTGGAGACTGCTCATGGCCTCACGAGTACATAGGCAGGCTGTCTTGACAGCCATAGATAAGGCCAAACTCTCTATAGAGACTACACCGGAGCAACTGGTTGGGCTAGTTTTCCCAGGAGGAGGTTCCCCGACATTAACCTTTTCAGACAAAGAACTCCCGCCCGAGGGCACAAATCACAATAAACCTCTCTACATCTCTGTGGGATGTAGAGATAAATGGATACCAGTAGTGCTTGTTGATACCGGGTCTGCCATCAATGTCTGCCCGGCCAGGACAGCATATGCGATTGGCTTGAAAACTGCAGATTTCGTACCAACAGCTCAGGTCATCCGGGCGTACGACAACACAAGTAGAGAAGTAATGGGGACAGTTAAAGTTCAGACAAAGGTCGGGCCAGGACGACATGAGATAGATTTCCATGTCCTAGAAGTTCCCGCAACTTTCAATTTGCTTTTGGGGCGGCCGTGGCTGCATCAAGTGAAGGCAGTGTCATCTACTTTGCATCAAATGGTGAAATACCCCTATGGGAATGGAGTAGCCATTGTTTTTGGAAATTCATCAATCCACCCACCACCGGAAGTATCCACGCCTGTTCTAGAGATCGAGCACGGCATGGAAGATGTGTTCATATCAGGTTTTACCTTGGCCGAGGCTCAGGTTGTACAGAATATCATGGCCGCTAACGAAGGAATATATGTCAACGCCCAAGCAGTGTATCTCATGAACAAGCTCCAATACATCCCCGGGATGGGACTAGGAAAGAGCAGTCGTAAGGGCATTGCAGCATTGGCTGAGGTGCTGCACAACCCCCATACCTTTGGCTTGGGTTACTTACCCACCAAGGAAGATTGGGTAAGGAAAGGAAAAGAGATGGCTGGAAGAGCCAGAGCAAAACAGATGGGGAAACCTTTTGAATTGATGCATCGGCCCATCCAGGGTACCCTGAACGGACGCTTCGTCCGGGAGGGGGAAGATTTTCCATTCTGTGGTTTTCCCGAGCCATGGCTGAATGAAGAAAAGAAGCGCATGCCGGGGTTCGAAATTTTCTTTGACCTACAGTTATCTGGGGATGATGTTGTTCAAAAGCAGACAGACCTAACAGTTGAGACTAAGCATAGCAATGAAGTGGAATCTGCGGGCACAGAGTTTGAAATGGGGGTAGCACTGGCATGTCTACTTTCAGATCCTTCGATCGACCAGTTGTGCTTAGGGGATAACTCCTTGGTGTCCATGATCGGAGATGAAACGGCTGCGGGCCTACCAGCAGCTATTTTGGATGCATCCATTGCACCCTCCCTCACCTGGCAGTACGAGGAGGGGTTTTTGTCGAAAAGACCGTCGTAGTGAGTGGAATCGATTCCACCGAATCTTGTGAGTCGAATCGTTCCACTGCCTGAGTCTGAGTTCAGTATTCCTGGGGGTGATAACCCAGATGCCACAGTCCTGTCCGGGTCGTCTTTTTCTTTCTCTTTTGAGTCTATTGTAACAGAAGAATTGGACGGTTTGGAAGCACATAATGAGAATGAGGTGACTGTGGTTTCCGAGTACTTTTCTGTGCCTTTGGTTTATTGCTTAAATCAGGACTTTCAAAATTTTGATGAAAACGACGAGGACGAAATTCCTCCGGTTTTACAACGACTAATTGAACAAGAGCAGGAGAGGTTTGTTAAACCCTTAATGGATGAAGTCATGACCGTGAACATTGGTACTGAGAAGGACCCGCGGCTGGTCCAGATCGGGTCCACATTGTCTTCGGAGGAACGCGAGCGCTTAGTCGCTTTATTAAAAGATTTCAAAGATGTTTTCGCGTGGTCCTACGAAGACATTCCTGGAACTGATCCTGAGATTGTACAGCACCGGATCCCTCTTGACCCCGAGGCCCGACTTGTCAAACAGAAGCTCAGAAGGATCCGTCCTGATTGGGCCATTAAAATCAAAGAAGAGGTCACCAAGCAAATTGACGCAGGCTTCCTGCTGGTATCCGAATACCCGACTTGGTTAGCCAACATTGTTCCAGTGCCGAAGAAGGACGGCAGAATCCGAGTATGTGTGGACTTCAGGGATTTGAACAGAGCCAGTCCGAAGGATGACTTTCCCTTGCCGCATATCGACGAGTTGGTAGATTTCACAGCGGGGCATGCTTTGCTCTCGTTCATGGATGGCTTTTCAGGCTATAATCAGATAGTAATGGCACCCGAAGACCGGGAGAAGACTGCTTTTACTACCCCGTGCGGTACATATTGCTACAGAGTGATGCCATTTGGGTTGAAGAACGCTGGGGCTACATATCAACAGGCTGCAACCACAATATTACATGACATGATCCATAAAGAGGTTGAGGTGTACGTGGACGACATGATTGTCAAGTCCAAAGAAAGAGAGGGCCACTACACCGCCTTGCAAAAGTTCTTCCAACGGATCGTGAATTTAGGTCATTTGAATCCTAAAAATGTACGCTTTGGTGTTACAAATGGGAAAAATGGGATTTCGATTACACAAAGGGGCATCGAAGTCGACCCTTCCAAAATCAAGGCCATCTTAGAAATGCCCCCACCAATGACTGAAAAGGAGGTGCGAGGCTTTCTAGGTAAAGTGCAATTCATAAGGCGGTTTATTTCAAAACTAACCTTAACTTGTGAACCACTTTTTGGTGTTCTAAAGAAAGGAAAGAAGTTCCAATGGGACGGCCGATGCCAAGCTGCATTTGAACAGATTAAAGAGTATCTACAGAATCCGCCCGAGTTGTCACCACCAAAGCCGGGAAGACCGTTGATATTGTATCTGTCAGTAACCGAGACTACAATGGGCTGCATGCTCACACAAGAGTCGGAAGATAAAGTGGAAAGGGCCATCTACTATCTGAGCAAGAAGATGCTGGATTATGAGACCCGCTACACTCCGCTGGAGAAGGCTTGTTTGGCCTTGGTATGGGTTACCAGGAAGCTGCGGCACTACCTGTTAGCTCACTCTGTAATGTTGGTTTCACGACTTGATCCCATCAAATATCTTTTCGAGAAACCAGCGCTTACGGGCAGGCTAGCTCGTTGATTGCTGTTGCTCTCCGAATTTGACCTCAAGTATGTGACGCGCAAGTCGGTAAAAGGAAGAGCGGTAGCAGATTTCCTTGCCGACCACCCGTTTGAAGGGGATGAAGCGGTTGAGTACCTGTTCCCAGATGAAGCCATTCTGCACATCGAAGATAAAACTTGGATGATGTACTTTGACGGAGCGTCAAATCAATACGGGTACGGGATAGGGGTGTTGCTGATAGCGCCTGACGATTCCCGTATCCCTTTAGCATTCAAGCTTCGATTCAAAGTCTCGAACAATGAGGCAGAGTATGAGGCATGTATTGCCGGTCTAGAAGCTGCCCTAGAACTAGGGGCAAGGCGATTGGATGTCATTGGGGATTCGAACCTAGTTGTGTCTCAAGCTAAAGGAGATTGGAAAGTAAAAGAGGAAAAGATGATAATTTACCACCAGACCTTGGATTTGTTAATCCCTCGGTTTGAAAAGCTAAATTTCACTCACCTAGTAAGAGAGAACAACAGGTTTGCAGATTCGTTAGCAACTCTATCTTCCATGATAGACATCCCATCTGGGGTCCGGATGCGTCCAGTCATTATCGACCAGAAATTTGCACCTGCCTATGAGTCAATCTCTGCCATAGATGAAGTGCAGGATAATAACCCTTGGTATCACGATATATGGAACTTCTTGGAAAAGGAGGCATATCCACCAGGGGCAAATGCCAAGGACAAGAGGGCAATAAGAAGAATGGCTGCTCAGTTTATCATCTGCGGGGGTAAATTGTACAAAAGAGGTCATCTGGGAATGCACAAGCTGTGTGTGGAAGCCGAAAAGTCGAAGCGCCTGATGGAGGCCATCCATGGAGGAGAATGTGGGGCACATATGAATGGGGTGATGCTGGCACGAAAGATCCTCAGACAGGGTTACTACTGGTCTACCATGGAGGAAGATTGTATCGGCTTTGTTCGGCGATGCCACAAATGCCAGATTCATGCAAACCGCATGAACATCCCGCCGTCAAAGCTGTACAACATGACGTCACCATGGCCATTTTCAGTTTGGGGGATCGATGTGATTGGAGCTGTTACTCCGAATGGGTCGAATGGGCATCAGTTTATCTTGGTAGCAATAGATTACTTTACGAAGTAGGTCGAGGCCCAATCTTATGCCGTGTTGAAGGCTTCGCATGTCGCAAAGTTTATCAGAAACAACATTATCTGCCGTTATGGAGTCCCGAATGCGATCATTTCGGACAATGGTTCTCACTTCAAGAAAGAGGTGATTGATTTGTTGGAGAAGTACAATGTGGCTTTTCATAAGTCGTCCACGTATCGGCCGCAGACCAACGGGGCAGCTGAGGCCCCCAACAACAACATCAAACACATATCGCAGAAGATGGTGGAAACCTATCGGACGCCGATAAGTTGCCGCTTGCTTCTGGGGCTACCGAACTTCAATTAGAACTTCTACCGGGGCGACTCCGTATTCCTTGGTATATGGGATGGAGGCCATTCTACCTATAGAGATTGAGGTTCCGTCTCTACGAGTATTGGCTGAGTGTCAGATAGCCGAGGCAGATTGGCAGCAGAGCAGATTTGAGGAACTCATGCTCTTCGATGAAAGGAGATTAAAAGCACTGTACCATGTCCAAGGATATCAACGCAGAATCGCCCGGGCTTTTAACAAGAAAGTTAAGTCTAGGAATTTGAAGGAAGGAGATTTGGTGCTCAAAGACAACTCAGCTCCCATCCACGACCCAAGGGGCAAGTTCAGACCTAATTGGACGGGTCCCTATATCATCAAGTCTATCTGGTCAGGTGCAGCTGTGGTTCTAATGGACCTAGATGGCCTAGAGTTCTCCCAACCGATCAACATGGACAAGTTGAAGAAATATTACCCCTGAGAGGCTCGCTAAGCCGAAAACCCGAAAGGGCGACCTAGGCAAAATTCAGAGCACAAAAAATTAGAAAGCATAAAAACTGAGCTCGCAAGGTTGAGAACCCGCAAAGGGCGGCCATGGAAAAAGTTAGAGCGCAAAAGGAGAGTGAAAATACTCGAGTGAACCCAAGCCTGAACTACGTAAGGCTTGATTCCCATCATTGGGATACGTAGGCATCTTCATCCCGAAGTTCAGCCATAAACTTTTCCCCGATCAACTTTGTCCATTTGATCATCTTGGTCATCTTTGCCTATCAGCATTTATCGCAATCTCCGGTACAGTGCTATTCAGACTAGGGGCAACTTTCCGTTGCCGTACAGTGCCACGGGACCATTCAAACAAGGGGCAACTTTCCAGTTGCTAGGATCCGGGGTTGTGCATCTCAGTGACAGATCTCAAGCGTGTCTAGTTCTGATCCATATCGAAAATACTTTTGAAAAGTTCTAATAAAGATGACTTTGTTCAAATAAATCTTTTTACAACTAAGACCATTTCTGGACCAAAAACGGAAAATTTTCAGTACCACAACCTTCAATTTCATTGATTTCAAATAGAGTTCTCTTGCTCTTGCATACAATCGAAGTTGCTTTTTATTACATTCATAAAGAAAACTTGAAAGTACTAATAAAGCAATAAATTCGGGGCATGGTCAAGTCAAATGTCCTCGCGCCTCCCAGCCGGGTCGAAGCCTCTGATGCCAAAGTGGGCCCCTCCTGTGCTTCTTTGTTAAGCCAATCCAAGCACTCATCAGACAAAGTGCAACTAAAAGTGGGAGCAGGGGCCAGGAGTTCTCTCGTCCTCCATGCTGTGGCATACCAGGCCAGCTGTGCGTCTCGGATCGGGAATGTAACCGGGTACTCTATCCCTTCTGGCGGACAAGTCTGATTATGACCAAACTAGCGCAGGATACAGAATGGAAAGTAGAAGACACAGTGAGTCAAGCCAATCAATTGGATCCCGGGTTGACGGGTCATGCTGTAACTCATCATTGGGAGATTGAGCCAAGGGCACCGCCAAGCAATGTGGTCTACGGACAAACTGCACATCCATTCAAACCACCAACCCGCATCAAGGGTGTCAACTAGGCGTTGCCTGAAGAAGTAGCCGCGAGCTGAATATGCCGGGCAAGAGTCCACAACCTTCAGTTTATCCATTAACCACACCTGGGGAGGGATGAAAAATGAGAGAATAAAGAATAGAGAGATGTACGATGAGAGGAAAAGTGAGAAAAGGGATTTTGTGAGAAAAACCGAGCCTGAGGGCCGAGTGATGTGAGCAAACATAAATGTGAGATTGGGTGGGAAACATTACCTGTAGTAATAGTGGACTCCCTGCTAATCTGATCGTCTCTCAACGATAAAAGGCGTCTAAGCCCAAAGAATGTCTCGGCCCAGATCATGGCATGCGACTTTGCCCTCCTTCAAGCCTTGGGCAACCTCAATCAACCGGACACTAGGCCCTCCGGAACCGGAGATGAACAGAAAATGAGATAGCATGCATAGACAGAGGGCGTGTCGCCGAAAGCCTTGCCAGTGATGGTTGCTGCGATCACCAATCTTAGAAAAACGACAAACCAAGCTCGGAACATCTAATGTCTCGTCACAAATCAGAGAACGAGCATCGGGCATTGAGAGCCCACACATTTGTCCTAAGGCTTGAGCATGGCCGAAATGAAGTTGGGGCAGGATCTCCTCATTGCGCCCAGATTCCATTAGAGCTTGGAAATCTTCAAAAGTGGGACACACCTCTTGCCCGCTAAAGCTAAAGACATGTGTTACCGGGTTCCAAAACCTCGCCGCAGCATGGAGGAATGGAGAATGCAGCGGGGTACGGCGCAAAAGTGAATAGTGCGTTTATGCCAAAAGCCCAGAAATTCAGCTTTTTCGAGCCATCCAAGTTGTTAATCCAAGTTGCGAGATTTTGGGCAAGAAATTCTTCCATTTGGAGCAAATCAGTGTGGAAATGAAGAGAACCACGAAGTTGAGACCCTTTTGAAGAAGATAAGGTTGAGTGAAGGACAGATGTCAACATTCTGCTGGTGCTGACAGTTTAGTGCCGACCGGCCAATTATAGTGCCGACCAGCCATCTGTTTTGGCCGATGGATCACCCATTCGGCCGATGGCCATTCCTTAAGGCCGGTAGCCTTTCTGCTGGGCCGGTGGTTCTCTTCCTTGTCCTTTGAGCTGTTTATGCTAGGAATTTGGAAAATCCCACCACTTCCAATACCCTCCAGTGATCAATTCTTATGACGGCGCGCCCATTTGCTTATCGAGTTGTTGCATATTTGCTTGTCGAGTTGTATTTCATTCTCTTTAAGTCTTTGTAATGTTTATCAAGGTGTACTCGCATTTGGCTAGTTTGCTGAGTCCCCCTATTTTGCTTATCGAGTTGTAATTGGTTTACTACCTGATTATTACGATGCGATGCTTTGTTTTCAAAACGCAGTTTCAATTTCAGTCACATTGTTGTGTGATGCCTTGCGATGCGATGCATAGAACACGCAAATGTAACACCTTTTGAACAAATAACTGTTTCATTTCCATCATATGTTTTGCAAAAAACACACGCTTTTGAGAAATAAAACCTGCCCGAGGCAGTGCAATGTGCTTAAACTCCTAGTAAAAAGGGAAGTAAAGCAGAAGAATAAAAAGCTAGCAGAGTGCTGGGTTTGACACCGGTAACCTCCCCCTTTCGGTCATCGTACCTTTTGCGCCCTTGTTCGGGTCAGTCATGTGATTTGGCACCTTCATCACTTAAGGCGGTCCAAGAAACTGTGCCTTCAGAACATAAGTGGAGCTTCGAGTTGACATCGTACCACAACTTTTGTGAGCGATGCTCGGGACATGCGACGGACGTCCCTTCTTGTATCCTTTTATATCTTGTGAATTCTCTAAATCATTTCAATCATACTGAGTTGCAGTACGTTGCATTCCAACATCATGTTTACCATGATCAGTTTCAAGTTCCCCTACATACACATTGCATTGTATGCGTGCTTTGCTTTACTGATATGTGTTCAAGTTCCCTTTTATACACATTGCATTGTATGCATGCTTTGCTTTACTGATATGCGTTCAAGTTCCCCTTTTATACACATTGCATTGTATGCGTGCTTTGCTTTACTGATATGTGTTCAAGTTCCCTTTTATACACATTGCAGTGTATGCGTGCTTTGCTTTACTGATATGTGTTCAAGTTCCCCTTTTATACACATTGCATTGTATGCGTGCTTTGCTTTACTGATATGTGTTCGAGTTCCCCTATATACACATTGCATTGTATGCGTGCTTTGCTTTACTGATATGTGTTCAAGTCCCCTTTTATACACATTGCATTGTATGCATGCTTTGCTTTACTGATATGTGTTCAAGTTCCCTTTTATACACATTGCATTGTATGCGTGCTTTGCTTTACTGATATGTGTTCAAGTTCCTATATACACATTGCGTGCATGTGTGCATTGCTTTACTGATATGTGTTCAAGTTCCTTTATATACACATTGTGTGCACGTGTGCATTGCTTTACTCACATGTGTTCAAGTTCCTTTATATACACATTGCGTGCACATGTGCATTGCTTTACTCACATGTGTTCGAGTTCTCTTTCCATGCACATTGCGTGCATACGTGCATTGCTTTACTCACATGTGTTCAAATCCTACTATCTTGCTATACACATTGCATGCGTTATCACACACTTTCGACTGCTTTGTCATGCATATTGCTAACGATATTGTACCTGTTAAGTTTACTTTCTTTCCAGGCACGATATTGTATGTACGGTTCATTTGAGGCCGGTGCAACTGGATGAGCCGCACAGGTATTGTATCCTCCGCGTGAGACGTTTTGAGAATTGCATAATTCTCTTACATCCTTCCTGCATTGTAATGTAGATTGGCATATGCTAGCTTACAACTGTTGCATGCGTGCTTCATTATAGCTTCCTTTGCATGGTCATAAGTTATGCTCGGCTTCTTACATGGTCTTGCATTTTGCCCCTGCCTTCGGGCGCATACCTTGTTTGTCTTGCAAGTTTGTCCAATTCTTCGGCCTTGTCAAAAATGGGTCGTCTCTGGGCTTTGACATTCACTCTCGTCATTGTTATGACTTTTGAGTTCTGTCAAAGAGGGGCAACTATAGACACCCCATTTTTGACCGTCCTCAAGACTTGGACATCACTGTTGGAACGTTCGGTGATTATCCATGTTTGTGTTCGTTTGGAGTTCCTGGAGTTCTCGGCTGAGCGCCTTGCCTCAGGATCTCCGAACTTGACCGTGTTGTGTCTGGTTTTGCACCAAACACTTGCGTTTTGTCTTGGAAGGGCAGGGAATGGCTTATTAGCCATCCCCACACACCACCGGCCTTCCCCTGCCATCACCGGCTACATATTGGTTCCACCGGCACTGTTTTTTTTAAAAGCTTTGGCCGGTCGGCACTTTATGTTGCCGACCGGCACTTTTTTGTGCCGGTGATCTTTTTTTGTGGCCGGCATGCACTCTGTACACCTCTGAGGCATGGTGCATGCCAGCTGTGCCAGCTGGAATGCACCCTCACACTCCCCCGTGCACAGGTGTGACCCCTTTGCACCCCTAAACCTTCTAGAAGGTTGACCCTTTTGCTCAAGCTTCTTGGAGAAGCTTGGACAGCTTTGCACCTTTTGCCCCTTTTCCTTTGCTTAGCCACTAAGTCTTGAGGCTTAGTCTTGGCCTATATAAGCACCATTCATCTCCCTTTGTCAAGGGTTGGCCATTTGAGAGATAAAAACCAGAGCTCATATATCTCCATATCGGAGATACACTTTCTCTCTCTATATTTTCCATCTCTCTCATCCTTGTGCGTGTTTCTAGACCTAAATAGTGTGTTTTACCTTACTTTTACACCATTACACACACTATTACACCTAGCTCCGAGATTGAGTGACTTGGGGGGTTGTTTGTGGTGGTTTTGGACTGGTTTTGATCATTAAAGGAGGGCTACATCACTTGTTCTTCAAGGAGTCTTCAAAGGTAAGCATGTTGCTTTAGTTTCCCCAAACTTGCACTAGCTTTCTACCTATCTTTCTTTGAGTTTTTGGCTTTGTGTTCAACATAAAAAAGACTTATATTTTCTTGCTTTAGAACCTTCATTAAGGTCACTTGGGGGTTTGAGCACAAATTCACCGTCTTAGGCTTTGTTTTGGCTATTTTAGCCCCTTTTCTTGAAACCTTGTTTAACTTGGTCTTTTTGGTCTTCTCACCACTGAAAACCAGTGGGTTTTCAGTGGTGAGGAAGGTGTTTTGGAGTCATATATAGGGGAGGGACACCCCCCTTCCCTTTGTCCCTCTTTGGTCTTTACTTTGGCTCACTTGGTAGCATGCATTTTTAGCCTTATATGCCTTCGTTTCAGAGCTTGTTTGGGTGTTTTGGATCATATATCATCTCTGTTTTTGGTTGGTTTTGTGGTCCTTAGCATCCTTCTTATACTTGCTTTGTAATGCTCTAGTTTGCCTAGAAATGAGCCATGAGTTTAGGCCATGTTTCTTGCATGTATGAGCCTCACTTCATGAAGATATTAACATCATTTTGCCATGTCTAAAGGCTGTAGGCCATTGATTTTGCCATGTTTGGTATGTTTGACAAAGTTGTTTTGCATTAAGGCTTGTTAGTCTTAAGATGTAAGTTCTTAGCATGCATTTGGTTAGGCTATTTTAGTGATTTGGAATCGTCTAATATGCTATCTCAGTCCTTATGCCATGCTTATATGCTTCCATGTATCATCTCCCCCATCTTTTGAAATGTTGGTCTCTTATGCTTTAAAGTGAGCATTGTGCATGCTTGTATATTTAGAGCATTTGAGCTGCCTTGTTGTTGGGTTTTGGGGGCTCATTTCATTTGTTAAAATCTGTTTTTGGTGGTCTAATATATGCCATGAGTGGCCATGTTATTGGTGGCAAGGAGTGCTCCCTTTGTGCCTTAACCTTAGGCCCTTTGACTTGCATGTTTGCATAAGTAATTGGTCACCATTTTGGGCATGTTTTGCCACTGTTTTGGGTTGGTTTGAGGGCTGCCCCATTGTGGTCTAGTCCGCCATCACATGTTTGCCTCATGTCTATTGCTTAATTGATTCATTAAGTGTTGTAGTATGTTGGTCTTATTGCTTGATGGGTCCATGTTTACATGACATTTGCATCTTGTATACTCTAGCATTTTGCATGCTTAACATGGTAGTTGCATGACATTTGGTGTGCTTGCATCCTAATTCCCATGTTGCATCATTTGAGCTATGTTGCATACACGCATTTCATGGCTTGGTTTGGGGTTGTCGAACCAAGCATAAGGGTTGAGGAAAGTTCACACTACAAGTGGTGCAACTTGTTTCAACTCTTGACCCCAAGGCCCTTGACCAACACATGATAAGGTCTTGGTTTTATTTGTGTGTTTGCTTGCATTTTTACATTAAAATGCAATCTTGGTTCCTTAGGCTATCATGCACCAAGTTGCATAATTGATGGCCCAAGAACCAAGAGTCATGCTTCCTTGAGTCCCATACATGATAGGGAGCATTAACGATGCTTACATTTGCTCTAAAATCCATATCATGCACTGTCTGCCTGCTGTTGCTGTCAAACTGTCCTCTGCAGGAATTTTGTGCCGGCCGACAGTATAGAGCGCCGACCGGCACTTTATGGGTAGCCGATAACTCCTCAAGAAGCCGGTGGTCATTTTACATGGTCGGTGGCCATTCCATCCAGCCGGTGGTGTACAGCAGCACGCAAGGGAGGTGTTCTGGGACTTCAGCAATTTTTGGAGAGACAGGGCAGTAAGAACAGAGGCAGCAGTGTCATGATGCGGGTTTCCGGGCGAGTCGGATTCGAGCATGCATCATTCGCGCATCCCGAGGTAGGGCTGAGGCCCCTCTCTTTTTTTTGTTATACACTGAATTTAATTTGATAATTAGAAATTTCTGTAATAATTTATTTATTCTGTATTTGGACTGTACCATTTGGGACTGTATATTCTTTTGGTCCCTCCGAGCGAGGGCGTATTTGTAATAAGGGTGTGTGAGTGTGTGGATGTCTTCCAATCCCCATTTCTTTCTTCCCTTTTATTTACCCGCTTATGATGGTAGATTAGGGCACGTTTATTTTAGCATACCTTATGCAATGCACGCGTGCATCCATACACTTGTCTTACATGCACCGGGCTCGGTATATCACGCTAACTGCATTGTATTTCAATTTCCAAATTGAATACTTGTTACTTGTAGCATTTCAAATGCCATGTTTAGGATAGCCGAGCCTGTCTAATTGCACTCCGTATGTGTTGCATTAGTCATCTTAACATGAGCTAGGTCATGCATGTTTTGCTAACTAGTTTATTGTTTTGGCACGGAGTACTAGGTAAGTTTTTATGCTTTAGCATCCCACATGCGTGTGAATATCAACATGACAGTATGCTTACCATGCGGCTAAGTGCTTATGTGAGATAAACTGTTTGAATGCCTGTGGGTGGAGGTTGGATTGCTTGAGTTGGGAAAACTCACTGAAATCCGTGTTTTAGCCTATTTGCGAGTAGCAAATTCCGAAGCATTTTCAAAACGAATGGATATGCAATGTTTGTTTCCAAATTAGGCAATCTAGTCTATACTTGTTTGCTGTGCGCATAACATAGTAATTCTAGGCTAATAATTGGAATAAGAGCATGTAACGTTTTCAAAATCGGATATCACGGTTAGTAGATTTGGTCTTCGACTGGCGAAAGGTGCTCATAGCTGACCTTCCCCGATCGTACCCAAGCTCCCGAGCCAAGACAACTTTGGTGATGACGAACACGTGGCCTTTGGCACCGAGTCAGGGTTTCCTAAATTTCCCAAAAATAAACATTTAGGTGGCGACTCAGATTCCGCAAAGCACCATGTTTGGCACTTCTTTTCAAAAAATCTGTTTTTCTTAAAACGGTTTGCCAGAGTTGGACTCTTTGGTTCAGATTACGAACCGCGACAAACAATTGAGTCCTTCGAACTGTAATGACCCAATAGCGAACCAGAACGGGAGGGACTCGCACTCCTTGCCCGGGATGCGTTCGGGGACGTCTACACCTTCCATTCTGCATTAACACACAACCCAGACCCTTGCAAAAAGCATCACTAAATATCACAAAATTTTCCATAACTGAAGGCAATGTCGACACTGGTGCAGTAGTCAATCTCGTTTTCAGTTCTTTGAAGGCAGATTCCCTTTCATCATTCCATTCTAATAGTTGTCCCTTGCGTGTAATCTGGGTAAGTGATAAAGCTATTTTGGAGAAGTCTTTCACAAACCATCTATAATACCCAGCTAAGCCCATGAAACTGTGGACTTCCATTACATTTGTCAGTTAGGCCATTCACAATTGCCTCTATCTTTTGTGGGTCTACAGAAATCCTGTCTCTGTTGATGACATGCCCTAAGAAAACAACCTGATCCAACTAAAATTCACATTTCTTCAATTTAGCAAATAATTTGTTTTCTCTAAGTGTTTGCAAAACAGTTCTCAAATGTTGTTCATGTTCAATTATACTCTTTGAATATATCAGGATATCATTAATAAAAATCACGACAAACTCATCAAGGTAGGATTTAAAAATTTGATTCATAAGATCCATAAACGCCGCAAATACATTAGTCACCCCAAATGGCATAACTAGGAATTCATAATGTTCGTACCTTGTTCTGAATGCGATTTTTTTAACATCTTCTGTTTTCACCTTCAACTGGTGGTACCTGGATATCAAATCAAATTTTGAAAATATTTGTGATCCCTATAATTGATCAAACAAATCGTCAATACAAGGCAAAGGTTATTTATTTTTTATCATGACCTTGTTCAATTCCCGGTAGTCAATGCAGAAACGTAAAGTCCTATCTTTCTTCTTTAAAATTAAAATCGATGTGCCCCATAGCGAAGTGCTCGGTTGGATAAACCCTTTATCAAGCAAGTCTTAGAGCTGCTTTTTCAATTCTTTCATTTTAGCGGTGGACATTCTATATGGGGTTTTTGAGATAGGTTGGGTGCTTGGTACAACATCAATGGTAAACTCTATTTCTCTGTCAACTAATTCCCTTGGTAGTTCATCAGGAAATACATTCGGAAATTCTCTAACAACAAGAATACTTTCTAATTAAACATTGATAGATTGCTCAGTTAAGATACTACACAAGAAACCCTAATATCTCTCCCTAAGCAGTTTACATGCTTTCATTGCAGAAATTAGATAAGGTGGAGGAACTACACCGTTACCAACAAACATAAACTCATCATGTCCTGGCGGTCTAAATAAAATTTGTTTTGTTACAGAATCAATGGTGGCATAGTATTTATACAAACAATCTATACCCAGAATTACATCAAAGTGTCTTATGTCCAAGGGTAACAAATTCACATATAAGGTAGCACTGCTAACACACATCTCACAAATACGATACACAGATGTACATAACACAAATTTCCTAGATGGAGCAGACACACATAATAGATATGGAAATGATTCTAGGGGTCTATTCAATCTAGATGCAAATATAGTGGACACAAAAGAATGTGTGGATCCAGAATCAATTAATACAAAAGCATCCTGATTACATATAGATATAGTATCTAACACAACAACTTCAGTATTCCGTGTGTCACCTAGGATGAGTGCAAAAACTCTCCCTTGTCTCATTGTGTCTATGGTAGTAACAGTCCTCGTGGTATTCCCTGATTTTGGGATGGATCCGGTCAAACTTGGAATTGGTTTTCCATCTCATTGACGCTCAGTTTGGGTACAATCCCTTGCCATAAGTCCAATTTTACCACATTGGAAGCAACCCCTAGAGATATGGTAACAAACCCCAAGATGTTTCTTACCACACTAATTACATGTTGGTGTCGTATCTCTGGTGGAGACAGAAGTGCTTGAGGATCCCCTATTTCGCTTTTTCGATGATCCCTTCTTTGAGAAGAAACCCTATCTCTTACTTTTCTAGTCAGTTTGTGGTTTACTCTGATTGGCCGTATTAGTTTCAGACATTAAAGCCCGATCTAACACATCAATGTAAGTAAGCAGTTTCAATACATTCACTCTTTCTTCAATATCATTGCGGAGATCACCCTTAAATTTTCTTGCCTTCTTATAGTCGGTGTCAACTATATGTGGTGCGAACCTAGCCAATTTTGTGAACTTTGCCTCGTATTCTACCACAGTTAGACTGCCTTGTTTATGCCTCTGAAATTCAACTACTTTTCTATCACGGGCACACTGCAGAAAGTATTTTTTGTAGAAAATCTCCAAAAATAGTGCCTAATCAATATTGTTGTTATTCTCATGGATTAACATCCACCACCTCGTCGCTTCGTCTTCAAGTGTAAATGTTGCCAACTGTACTTTATGTGCTTCGAGGCATGGAAATACTTCAAACAGTTTCTCAATACCAAGGACCCAAGCCTCAGCCTTCAATGGATCCACTCCCCTATGGAATGTCAGTGGTTTCATCTTTTTAAAATCCTTGGTAAGCGCTATTGTTCAATCATCATTTTGCAAATCTTGCACGGGCTGTACTCAGGTGGGGGTGGCGGTTGTTACCACTATTGTTGCCATTGTTGTTGTTGCCTCAATGTTTCTGCCATGTCCTAGATCAACCTTTCCATTCTATCCAGCCTGGTAGTAGAAGATTCCTTTATCTCGTTGGTTGTTGTTCTCACCATTATCTGATGAGACTTACATTATCTTGTAGACAAAAATCATGTACAAAATATCCATAGACAGAAAGAGCATGGATATACAGAAAGCAACAGTTCATATATCATGTAGTGACATATTTCAGAACATTTTAACATATTCTTAATGCATTCAAGCATCTATTTACCGTATGAACGCAACTTAAATCTTTTCTAGACACTCTATTGCTCATAGTGTTCAGATGGTTGATTCATCCTCGCGATTAACCCTACACAATTCATTGTGCATATGAAAATTGGGTCACAATACAATTCAATCCATTCTCAAATTCATCTATCTTTCTGAGGCTTCTTTCTAACTCTTTTTGATTCATTTAGGATGCTCAATGTATGCCTAAGGATGCTCAATGTATGCCTAAGAATGCTCAAAAATGAAAAACAACGAAAAGTGAGACATAAAACAACTTTTTAAAGTTTCCTGAAACAGGGCACTTTGCTTGAGCGTAACATTAGTCGCTCAAACAAACCCCTTTGTCTGCAAAAGTACTGGATGCTCTCATTTTACGCTTGAGCCAGCTTCTTGGTCGCTTGAGCCAGGACCAAAAATAAATTGTGGTCGCTTTAGCGGTCTTTTGGTCGCTTGAGTCAACCCCCAATGTCGGCAAAAGTAACGAGAGCTCGAAATGTATGCTTGAGCAACACTTCAATCGCTCGAGTAAACTACTTGAATTTTGTAATTTCTAGAATTCTATTTGAGATTCAAACACACATTCAACACTTTAAATTCATGCATGACTCAATCAAACATGCAAGAACACTCCTAAACACATATATTTGAAGTTAGTTTCATCCCATTGTTCAAAATTCCATGAATTCATCAAAATTCGAACCACAAACTTAATGTATGTGAACTATTTTTCAAATCTTGCATCCATAGACTTTTAAACTTAGAATTGGACTCCAAAACATGGTAATTCATGCATGCATGTAAGATATAATGTCCAATTCATCATAATTTACATGATTTATGCTCAAAAGTGAAGAATCAAAACAAATTCATGCATGCATGCCCAAATTGATCACAATTCCTTTAATCTTGGTTCAATTCACATACTTAACTACACATTCTTCTTGAAGTCACATTTAGATGACTTGCATTCATGAATTTAGAGTTCAATCACTTACTTAGAGCCTTCTATTCTCCCAATTCTTGCTAGAACTTTAGTTAATCTTCACAGTCTTTCAATCCCCTAAGCCAATCTTTAAGGTTTCCTCCAATTTCTCTTGAATTCTCACTTCCTTCTCTCTCTAGGGTGTATAACTTCAGAATTTTGAGCTTAAGAATGAGCTTAATCAAAATTAGAACAAATATATATATGCTTGACTATTCAAAATGGCTAATCAAGGTTTAGTGCTAATTAATTAGGCTCACTTAAATTGAATTAATCTAATTAATTTGATCCGTATCAATTTCTAATCAAATTTTGCCGTAGACACTGAAAATTATGCTAATCACAATGGTACAGTCAATTTTGGTTTTTGTCGTCTCTACAGCCCTCAATTTCAGTTTATAACAGAATAGTGAACAAATTTCTCTACAATGGACAGATAAAAATTTAAAAATGCATATAATCACATGCTTAGCACCCAAAATCATATTAAGCACATTATTATAAGTATAATTAAAGATTAATAGCATAGCACAAAATAGGGTTATCTTACTTGAAATAGTTCAAAAACCAGGAACAGTCATAGGAGGGTGAAAAGAGCAAAATCATCAAGGGAGAACTTTTGCTTTAGTACTTGGAAACCCGCATGCTACTAAGAACTTTGTGTCGGGTACACTTTATATATGTGGTCATTCAACTGATATTCTCATTGATTCGAGATGAACTCATTCTTTTGTTTGTCCACATTTTACTTCCAAATTGACATCAACATCTGAACCCTTGGGATATGCGTTATCTATGTCCTTTCCATCTAATGGTTCCACATTTAGTACGGAGGTATATGAATCCTATGCTATATCCCTAAAATATGAAACCTTGTATGTGGATCTAGTTCCACTCTGCATCAGTAGTTTTGATGTAATCTTAGGAATAGATTGGCTTGCTACAAACCATGCCTCAATTTACTGTACAACCAAAAAGGTCTTTCTCTAGTTACCTGACCAATGTGAGCTTGTCTTTGAAGGAATTGAAGTTTCTACCCCTCAATGTTTAATATCCTCTGTGATAGCCCAACAACTTTTGAGAAAAGGTTGTTGTGATTATATTTGTTATGTGGTCGACACTCAACAAGTAAACCTAACACTCGATTCAATAGCCGTAGTTTAGGAATTTATTGACATCTTTCCTAAAGACTTACCTGGTACTTTAGTTGACCGAGAAGTCAAATTCACCATTGAAACTCAACCCAGTATGCAAGCGATATCAAAAACCCTTATTGCATATCGATTATGGAATTAAAAGAGTTGAAATTGCAACTCCAAGAACTGCTCAACAAGGGCTTCATACAACCAAGTACCTCACCATGGAGAGCTCCAGTACTATTCGTAAAGAAAAAGAAATGGTACAATGATATTATAAATCGATTATTGAGGATTGAACAAGGTCACCATCAAGAATCGGTACCCTTTGCTTGGAATTGATGACGTATTTGATCAACTTCAAGGCGCTCAAGTATTTTGAAAGATCGACTTGAGGTCTGGCTACCATAAAGTGAAGGTCGAAGTTGGAAGCATTGAGAATACTGTCTTCAGAACACGTTATGGATACTACGAGTTTCTTCCTATGCCATTTGGGGCCACAAATACTCTAGCAGCCTTTATAGACCTCATGAATCAAGTGTTCAAACCCTATCTCGATGATTTCGTTATTGTCTTCATTGATGACATTCTCGTATACTCTAAATCACTAGAAAACCATGAACAACACTTACGATCAGTTATGCATACACTACGTGATCGCAAACTTTATGCCAAGTTGAAGAAATGCGAATTCTGGATCACTAGTGTACACTTCTTCAACCACGTCATTAACAAGAACGACATCTCTGTTGATCCACAGAAGGTTGCAGCTATTATGGATTGCCCGCGACCTACTAATGTATTTGAAGTTCGGAGTTTCTTGGGATTGGCTAGACATTACTGATGTTTTGTTCAAGATTTCTCGACTGCATCACCATTGACTCAATTGACCCAGGAGAACACACCATTCGAGTGGACTAACAAATGAGAATGTTACTTCCAAGAGTTAAAAAGTAGACCTGTGCCAGCGCCCATATTGGCACTCCCTACTGGAATGAATGGATTTGTAATCTATGGCGATGTCTCACATAATTGACTAGGTTGTGTACTTATGCAAGATGGGAAAGTTATTGCGTACGCCTCACGTCAACTAAAGACTCGGGAGAAGAACTACCCAACTCATGATCTGGAATTGGTTGCGATGATTTTCGCTCTTAAAAATTTGGCGTCATTACCTCTACGGAGTAACAGGAAAAATTTACACCGACCACAAGAGTCTTAAATATCTGTTTACACAGAAGGAACTAAACATAAGGCAACGATGGTGATTAGAGTTTATGAAAGGTTATGATATGAAGATTTAACACCTCCCAGGCAAGGCTAATGTAGTATCTGATGCACTGAGTTGGAAGACCACCAGAAGCTTGGCATACTTCCTCACTGACAATAAATCACTTATTGGAGACTTGGAAAAACTAGACTTGGAGTTGGTTCCACACAGGGTTGATAGATTTCTCGCTAATATAGTCATGGAACCTATGATAATCAATGAAATTAGGGCATGTCAATGTAAGGACAAGCTTTTGAAGAAAATGAACGACGAACAAAGAAGTACTCCCAATTTTGATTTCATCATAGACAATGGGATACTAAAGTTTCAAAACCAAATTTGTGTACCTGACATTCCAAAGATCAAAAAGAATGTGTTGATAGAAGCCCATAGCTCGAGATTCGCAGCTCATCAAGGAAATACAAAAATGTACCACGATTTGAAAGAGAATTATTGATAGATGGAAATGAAGAAAGATATAGCAAGCCATGTTTCCAAATGCTTCTAATGTCAACGAGTTAAGGCAATGCATCAGAGACTAGCAGGGCTACTACAACCACTCCCTATTCTTTAATGGAAATGGGAACACATTACCAAGGATTTCGTTATTGGATTACCACAATCAGCCTCAAAGAATGATGCGATATGGGTCATAGTAGATCGATTAATGAAATCAACACATTTTCTATCCGTCAGAGTCATGTACTCTCTTAACAAATTTGACACTTCATATATCAAGGAGATCATTCGAATGCATGGCGCCCCAATATCAATTGTATCGGATCGAGAGCCTTGTTTCGTATCTTAATTCTAGAACAAGTTACAGGTAACTTTTAGAACAACACTAAAGTTTAGCACCACTTATCACCAGCAAACCGATGAATGATTTGAAAGAACAATCCAGATATTGGAAGACATGTTGTGAATATGCGTATTAGACCTTAAGGATAATTGGAACAAGCATTTGCCATTATTAGAATTTGCTTATAACAAAAGTTACCAAGCAAGCATCGAGATGGCATTGTATGAAGCACTGTATAGGAGAAAATGTCGATCACCTATATATTGGAAAGAGACAGGAGATAGAAAGTAATTGGATCTAGAAATTCTGCAAATGACCAGTGATAAAATTTAACTCATCGAACAACAAATTTGCACTGCCCAGAGTCGCCAGAAAAGCTATACAGATACACAGAGATGGGATTTGGAAATTTAAGTAGGAAAGCATGTTTCTTAAAGGTCTCACCGACAAGGGAAGTCATTCGATTTGAAAACTGAGGAAAATTGAACCTGCATTACAACGGGCCATTTCAAATGCTGGAAAGGATTGGCCTAGTAGCATACCGTCTTGCCCTTCTACCAGAATTGTCCAATGTTCATGATGTGCTTCATGTGTTGATGCTCTGGCAATATCTTCGAGATTCAGAACATGCCATTGATCGCGAAGACCTAGAAGTTCAAAACGATCTCTGTTATGAAAAGCAACCAGTATAGATCCTCGACCGTCATGATCAGATTCTTTGGAACAAGACTATACCTCTTATAAAAGTCTTATGACGAAATCATTGTGTTGAAGAAGCTACACAGAAAATTGAGAATCAAATCCAGGCCCAATATCCACATCTTTTCGAAAACTAAGGTACGACAAATTTGGGGGCAAACTTCTATTTACGACAAGAAAAATGTGACACCCCAAATGCCTAATTAATTTTAACACATCATTAATACCAAATTAAAAAATAAAATAAAATAAAATAATAGTAATATATTTAATTTGATAGTTATATATGCTAAAATGTAATCTAATTTGAATTAAGAGGCATTGGGTTTACTAAAAATGTGATTAATATATTGTCTGGGGCCAAATCAAAACAACCACAAAATTATTATAATAGTTTGGCCAAGAGGGAATTAAGAGGAAATGTAAGCAAGATGGCTGAAGGTTTTTAGAAAGGCGACCTATGAAGGCTATAACATAGAGGGGAATGAATCATTACTTAGGTATGATGGTTAAGGGAATGAGTCACCATCAAAAGCTCAAGTATAAAATGAGGTAACTAAGAAGCCAGTTGTTGGCCATATATTTTGTACAAGCCAATCATAGCCTGATAGGTGAGTCATAAGACAAAATTTGGGGAGTCAATGAAAGTCTCTAGTTATCAACAGACATGCGGCAACTTGTATCAATGGTGATGGATCTATGAGACACTAGAATAGTCAAAATATGCAGGGTGACGTGGCCAAATGGTTGCTTATAATTTAAATTCAAATTTAGGAGGAAAGCCCAACTGCAAGAGTAATTTAATGGAAGCAAACTATTTAAAGCCATGTCTAGTGATCATAGAGATTACTTCAGCAGTTACCACCCACTTCGATGGTTATCAATAGAGGAGAAGGCTGATAGTGAAGGACCCAGAACCAGATCCAAAAACCAATTTATTTACTTTACAATTTTCTTTCCAATCTTTTATTTCCAATCCTTTACTTTCCTACACTGTATTTCAAACTCATAGGAGTAGTTCTAAGTAAGTTTGTTGTTGTAACCCCCTTCAAAGCTATAAAAGTGCAAAGGTACAATTTTAAACTCTTGTTTACTTAATGGAATTTGATTTCTGACTCTGTTTCTCCCTCTTTCTTTTATTTTTGTGATTAGTCTTCTAAATTTTCTCCTAAAACTAGCCACCAATAAAAAGTTTTCTTCATTGAGGCTGAAGAGAACTTCAAATCAATTGTTTGGTTAAATGGTTGGCATTTACTATCTTTGTAAGGTCTTATTGGTCCTTACTAGCACGCTCCAATTATTTTTCAAACCTTCGAAAGCCAAAAAAGCCAACATATATTTTTGGCACACCTAATGGGACTCATTATAATGGCTAGACGTAGGAGACAAGAAGAAAATGAATGCCTCGAAGAAGGTGTACAAGGAGATGTAAAAACACATAACTTAGCGGATAATGTAGTATCACATCCCATGGATGTGCCTGCTTCAAGTGTTCCTACACAAGTGGTCGAAGAGACCAATACTTCAGGATATGCAACACACGTCCAAAATGTTGGACAGGGCCATGAAACTTGAACTTCAATTGCTCCATCTACCCAACCAATGAATCCATGGGGAGGATTGGTTGATGTTATGGGACAGCAATTAATGTATACAATGGAAAGATGGGTAACATCCTTTTTGGATCGAATGAGTTCCTATCAACCACCTGTCATGAGACAGACTGAAGAGAACATAAACTTACTTTAGTAGAGATTGGCTTGAGATAAATAGCCCATGCAAAGTAATGGCCAAACTACTGGTCAAACTAATAATCAAAATCATGATAGACCATCACCTGTGCCTCAATCATGGTATGAAGCTCCTCCTAGACCACTGATAAGTTAGAGCACACTTTGGCCTACCAGTGAAACTATACACATTGGTGGGTCTGGGCAGATACAAGGAGATGGCATGCGAGTATTTTCCAATCCTGCATTTGAACCCATGCCTGGCACACAGGTGTTCACTAATCCTATGTTCGAACTTACACTCGGGGGGTTGGAAGGAATTCCTGTAGTTGAAAGAGAAACAACACTTGTTCCTCCTCTAGTAGTTCCTTTCGCAACACCTTTTGTGGGACAAATGCCTAGCCCAGGGGGCAGCCATACCATCAACATCAACTAGCACAACATAGACATGCCATCCCCTAGGGACAACCAATCTCAAATGTGACTTTAAATGGACCAAGAGGGCCTCAAGCATAAGGAGTTCCTCTAAACCCTGTGTTTGCTCATCTAATAATGGTCTAGCCAGCATAGAATGTTGTACCTAGGGACCAAATTGCTGACATTGTTAGAGAAATTTGTGGACCTATGGCCCATGGGGTCTAGACCCCTGTTTACAGAAAGCCTTACCCAGAATGGGTAGATAGGTTACATGAATACCCAAAGGGGTATATGATACCAGACTTTGCCCTCTTCTATAGGGATGGAAACTAGTCAACTGTTGAACACATTGCAAGATTTACAAGGCAGTGTGGTGAGTTCACCAACAACGACTACATGAAGTTGAGGCTCTTTCCAAATTCTTTAACTGGAGCAACTTTCGTGTGGTACATAAACCTTACACATGGCTCTATCCAGACTTGGCAACAAATGAAAGAAGTGTTTCATGCCCAGTTTTTCCAAACAGAACCTGAAGTTTCTATGGAAGACTTGGCAAGGTTGAGCCAAAGGCCTAAGGAGAAAGCTACTCAATTCATTGCCAAATTCAAAAGAGCACGAAACAATGTAGGGTCATATTACCTGAACCTGAATTTGTGAGGTTTGCCCAATATGGGCTAGAGTTTAGGCTTCAAAAGAACTTTGACTCAATAGAGTTTCGAGACCTAGTATAACTAACTTATAAGGTCACTAGACATGAGACTCTCCTTAAGGAAGAAGAAGATCGAAGTAACGCATCCTATAGGACCTATTATAGGGACCCTAATTTTGAAATTGATACAACAGAGATCATAGGAAAAGAGCCTATAATTTGTGAAGCATAAATTCAGAAGGATACTACCATTGATTAGCAATTTAAAAAGAAAGATCTTCATACGAAATATTCTTTTGATATATCAAAAGCAAATGACATATTTGATATTTGCTAACAACACATTTTCTAAAATTGCCTAAGGGAGTTAAGATCCCAACTTCAGAAGAAATAAAAAGCAAAATGTACTATATATGGCATAACTCTTCGTCTCACTCAAATAAATACTGTATTATTTTTTGAGACGAGAGTCCAGGCAGATTTGGAAAGGAAGATTGAAATTTCCAACCAAAGCAGAAAAGGCAATGGACATTAATCCATTTACGGAGATCAAAGAAGCTTGCGTACCAGACTTCCTTGCCCAAAAAGTGGAGAAGTGTCTCTCCTTGAAGGAGTAGGATGATGTCAACGTGCAGACGCATGTTGCCAGCCAAACTGCTTTTAAGAAGAACACACAGGGTTCACTAGCAAAAAGGCAAAGCTTCATAGGCCAAGAAGATGTTTCTAGCAAAGAAACTTTAGATGATGACTCACTCAAAGAAGCTGTTATGTAGCGAATGTGTACTAGGTGCAGGGTGAGTTACAAATGGCTGAAAGGGCTTCCAGTTGACGGAAAGCAGCACTATAAACACGTGCAGAAATATCATAGGCTAGTCAGTACCTACAGTAAGAGGGCATACCCAAGTGGTCTTAGCCAGTAGCCATTCTTGGCTGGGCCACCAAACGCTACAAATCTGTCAAGAGGTAAAAGACCTTTACATGAAACCAGACCACCAAACTACTACATGAAGGTCAACAAGCCTATTAGTAAGCCTGAACTTGGCTCAAGATAGGGAACCAAGGCCAATGATTAGCCTTTAAAGATAAAAACAATAGGCCCAATGACTAGCACAGTGGGTTCATGGGTATTAGGAGTACCAGATTGGTTTGTTATGCAAAACAAATCTAAAATGATACCAACCCAAGGGAAGGCCTTTGTAGGCAAGAACAAAATGATCAAGCCTCCTTTGGTGGCTCCAAATAATTAGGTCTTACTTAATAACCCGAAGACAAAGTGTAGACGCGCCTCGCGTGAGGGCCTCACCCCACAGTTCGGACTCAATTTGTTATGGTTCTTAATTTGAACCAAAGAGTCCAAATCTGGCAAATCGTTTTGAGAAAACAGATTTTTAGAAAAGAAGTGCCATACATGGACTGCTTTGCCAGATACAGAGTCACCACCTAAATATTTTTTAATTGAGGAATTTAGGAAACCCTAACTCGTTTGCCTAAGGCCACGTGTCCGTCATCACCAAAGTTGCCTCGGCTCGAGAACTTGGGTACGATTGAGAAAGGTCAGCTATGAGTACCCCCGCTCGCCCGGTCAAAGATCGGCCTCTACTAACCATGATATCTTGTTTTTGAAAACACATGCATTCTTATTCCGGTTATTATCCTAGAATTACTATGTGATGCGCACAGCAAAACAAGTATAGACTAGATCGCCTATTTTGGAACAAAGTATTGCATATCCGTTCGTTTGGAAAATGATTTGAGATTTGATACTCGCAAGTAGGCTAAAAAACACGGATTTCAATGAGTTATCCCAACTCAAACAATCCAACCTTCACCCATAGGCATTCAGGCAGTTTATACCACATAAGCATCTAGCCACATGGTAAGCATGCTGTCATGTTAACATTCACACTCATGTGAGATGCTAAAACATAAAACACTTACAGTGTACTCCAAGCCAAAACAATAAACATGTTAGTAATCATGCATGATCCAAGTCCATGTCAAGTGGCTAATGCAACGCATACGGAGTGTCATTAGAATAGGCTCAGCTAATCCTAAGATGACATATGGGATGCAACAAGTAGCATGTATTCAAGTCAGATTTGGAATACTATGTTGTTAGTATGATGCGCTGAGCCCGGTGCATGTAATACTGATGAATAATGCACGCATGCATAGCATAAGGATGCTAAAGTAAACATGTCCTAATACTAAACATTAAAAGCAGGTAAGTAAAAGAGAGAAAGAAGTGGGGGTTGGAAGGCATGCACACACGCACCCACACTTATTACAAATTTGCCCTCGCTTGGAGGGACTGAAAAAATAACACAAATTTAACTAACCTACAGGCTAATTAAATATTACAGATCAATTAAACATGTTAAGAAAATTAATTAATCTAATAAAACAGTAGACAGCCTCGGGAAGAGGGCCCAATGCAAGGCGTGCTCGGCTCCGCTCGAAAGTCCCCTGCTATGCACAAGTTGCCTCTGTCCACACTGTTTTCCTTCTCTGATCAGTGCAAGATCCCCAAGTTTGCTTCTCTGAATGCTGTGGAACACCACCGGCCAAGGGAATTGGTCGCCGGCCAAAGGAAATGACCACCAGCCACTGGAAATGATCACCGGCCACCAATTGTTGGTCGGTCGGCACTAAAGATGGCCGGCCGGCCAAACCTTCCTGCAGAATCCTGTTTTGACAGCAGCAGAGGGCAAAACAAGGCATAGCAATGCATTTTAAGCAAATGTGTGCACCATCACATCGCTTATCATGTTTATGATTCAAAGGGACATGGTTCTCGGTTCTCGGGTCACCAATCGCGCATTTTAATGCGTGATGGCCCAAGAAACCAAGTATGCACTTTGATTTCAAATGAAATGCAATGCACAAAACAAACAAATGAGGCCCAACCTCAATCATGGATAATCAAGAGGCAAGGCATGCATGTCAATGCAATGCATCCTGGGCATGTTAACTAAGTATGCAACATGGGCATGCAATGCACAATGCATACTAGGCATACAACGTATGCAAGCAAGCATGCAAGGTATGATGCAATCAAAGCATGCAAGGTGTAAGTAAGTCCAAAACAGTGGCTAAGTGCTATGGGAATGAAGGCAAGATGACATGCATGCACACAAGAACCAACACTTAGGCATTGAAGCGCAACTCTCAAGCACACTTAAGAGGATGAAAACATGGACAAATGGCATGCATTATAAGCTCTGAAAATCAAGTCATGCAAGGTGCCAAACCAACTGGACAAGACAAACAAGGCATGCAAGCAAAGCCAAAATTCAAGGCAAGCCAAAGGTGTATTGAACTACACTTAGCAAAATCGAACATGGCATGAATTAAAGAACCAAAATCCGAGTTTTAGCATATTAAGACAAAGCCAATAACACATCTAGATGGCATCTAAATGGTCTAAACATGCAAGCATACAAAGAGGCCAAACATGGAGCATAAGATGACAACCCTATAAAGCATTAAAGGGGCATCAAATGCAAGCATACAAGCATGCCATGAAGACTGAAATGATGCTATAAGTGGTTCTAAGCCACTGAAATGATGCAAGGATAGCATGCTAGAGGGTCCGATACTTAAGGCCTACAAGAGGGATTACATGGTAGCCATACAAAGCGAAGCATGGATGACCCAAATGACCAAAAATAGACCTCAAGCACACTAAAACAAGCATAAAATCTTCACAAAGCTAGGCTAAAACACGTGAGCATGGTAGTCTAGATACTAGGCACATGTTAAGGCAAATCATGGCATTACAAGACATGTATGCTAAACAAGCATGGTGTGGCTAAACCAACATAAAATAGAGGTAATACATGGGAAAATACTACTAAATAACAACTAAGGCATGGCCATCATACACTTAAATTAGATGCTCACTCATGAGGCAAAAATGGCCCTTTTCAAGGACAACAAGGAGAGGGGGTGGCCCTCTCCTTCTTAGGACCTTAAGGCACCATCCTCACCACTGAAATCCCTCAAGATTTCAGTGGTGAGGAGGCCCAAACAAGGTGGTCCCGGAGCTCACCAAAATAGCACAAAAATAGGGCCTAACAAGGCTTATGAGGGGTCAAACAACCCCAAACAACAAAACAGTCTTAAACAACTATTTAGAGAAGGAAAAAACAAGACTTTTATATGTTATACACAAAGTCTAAAAATAGTTCCAAGATAGGTGAAAAAGCTATGCAAAAATGGGGTAAAAAGGAGTAAGTTCTCACCCTTGTTGACCCTCTTCAAGAACAATGGTCCAGCTGGTTCTTTGAGCTCAAAACCACCCAAGAACACCAAGAACAACCTCCAAGGGCCTCAGCTCCAAGAGAATAGTGTAATACTATGTGTTTGAGTGCAATAATGAGACTAAACACACACAAGGCAAAGAGAGAGGGAGATATAGAGATAGATTGGATACAAACCCTAACCCTAATATCAGAGCTCTGGAAAAGTTCTTCAACCCCAAACAAGAGAGAAGAGGCTCCCTCTTATAGAGCTCCCTCTTGTAAAGCTTTCCAAACAACCTAGTCAAGAGGGAGATCCCTCCATACACGTGTATGGAGGGGAGCAAAGTGTATGCCAGCTAGCACAGTTGGCATAAAAATATCTACAAAAGTAGATGAACAGTGGTCGGCCAGCGAAAAATGCAATTTGAACAAAATAGATGATCGGCCGGCCACAAAGAGTGCCGGCCGGCCAAACTTTTAGCCGGTGGCGACAAACCAATGGCCGATGGCCTCAAGCCATGGCCGGTGATGTGTGGGAATGGCCAACAAGCCATTCCCCACCCCTCAAAGGCAAAACACAAGTGTTTGGTGCAAAACCAGGCACAAAATAGTCGAGTCGAGAGATTCTGAGGCAAGGCGCGTAGCCGAGACCTCCAGGAACTCAAGACGAACACAAACATGGATGATCACCGAGTGTTCAAGTGGTGATGTCCAAGTCTTGAGGACGGTCAAAAATGGGGTGTCTACACAAAGGAATCAAACATGGTTCCTGTGATCTCCAGATCTCAAAGAAAGAAGATCCAACGAACGTTCACTCAATACTAGAAGGATCAGAAGGAAACTAGAGAGGGTACTTTTTTGGTGCAATCAAAAGGTCAAATGGGAGAATGAGAGAGTTCAAACCCTAATCCCAAGATCAACAGAAGTGCCAATAGAGAGAAACTAGCTAAGGTCCATGCTGAACTGAAAGCCAAAGACAGATTGAGTTTGGCAAACCTTGAAAAGGCCATAATGGAAAGTGATGACGATAATGAGGTAGACGAAATGACTGAGCCAGGCCAAGAAAAGATATTGGCTGAAGAAGAAATGTTCAAAGCCTTCATAGCTGAACAAACAGAGTCTGTATTCAAAACAGACCAACATCAGACTGCTATTAAGGAACCTACTAACTTAGAGGTTCCAGAATGCAGCATGGAAGATACATCCCAGACATTAGGTCAGACAAACACAAAAGGGGAGCAGGTACAGCCAGTAGTACAGTTTTGGCTCATTCTCCCCAATGCTAATCAATAGGGTCTATGTGCTGCCATAGGAGTTTCAAGGTGTAGAAGAAAATCGAGAGGGACAGGAGGATGATCTTGTAGAAGTCTTTAGTGAGGATTCACAAACTAGCATAGTCCAAGATGAGTCTGAAGTAGCCAAGCCTATGGAGGCCGATAAAGAGAATAAAGAGGTAAGCATAGTTACCTTATTCTACCCCTTTGAATATCCCACATTGTCAATGACTCAACATGTTAAATCCTTGTATATTAGGGCATACTTCGATGGAATAGAGATGAATAGGGTATTAGTGGATAATAGGGCAGCGCTAAACTTGCTTCCTCGTTCATCTTTGAGGAAATTAGGCAAGAGAAACCCTAGATTGATCCCAACAACCACAACCATTGTTGGTTTTGCTGGGGACAAGCATATGGCCCAAGGCATACTACCCATAAATTTGAGTGTAGGAACAAGGGATTCAATGACTACCTTTTTTGTCATAGACAACAATGCCAAGTACAATGCCTTTCTTGCTAGAGATTAGATCCACACCAACAAGTGTGTGCCCTCCTTTTTACATCAGAAAGTGATGATAGCCCTAAGCAATGGAGAAACAGAGGAAATAAATGCAGACCCACAGCCCTTTATTGCATGTGCAGATTTTGCAGAAGCAAAGTTGTATACCGAATGGGTAGTTCCATTAAGTGTGCTGAGGAAGCCTAGTGCAACAGCCAAAGTAACGGCTGATGAGAAAGTGGCACACCTAAAACACTTGGTACAAGAAGTGCTGATGATGAATAGGTAGGAGGATCAAGAAACCAGACCATTGGCTTTAATCAAGTTCTTCACATTGGACTTTGAGGCAATAGTCCCAGAATAAGAAAAGGGAAGCCATGATGATAGGTTGCAAACATTAGCAACAATAAGCCAAATAATTAGCTCTAAGTAAGTATTATGCGTTGGACATTGAAACTAAAGTCTAGGAAATACATGAGGAAGAGACTTTATGGATAGATTTTGTCTATGAAGAAGAAAGTAAAGATGCTAAACCAAAAAGGGTTATGGCATATCAAGATGGAAAAGTTGCTTTGAAGCTAGAAGAAGATGGAGGAAAAGCGTTGGTAAGCACTCAGATGCAAGATCCTTTGGAAGAAGTTAACCTAGGAGAAACTTCAGTACAACAACCTACCTACATCAGTGCTTGCTTAGATTCTGTAGCCAGGGACCAGTTATTGGTTATCCTAAAACAATATAAGGATTGTTTTGCTTGGTCTTACAATGATCTACCTAGATTGGACAGGTCATTGGTGGAACATAGACTTCCGATCAAGCCAAACTTTAAGCCATAGAAGCAGAAACCTAGAAGAATGAGTCTTGATGTGGTTCAGAAGGTAAAGGAGGAGATTGTTGGGCTCCTCAAAGTAGCCTTTATAAAAACATCCAGGTATGTTGAGTAGATGTCCAATATCGTGCCTGTGATCAAGAAAAATGTGAAATTGAGTGTATGCATTGATTTCAGAAATCTAAATTTGGCAATTCCAAAAGATGAGTACCCCATGCATGCAGTTGATATGCTAGTGGACAGTTCAACAGGACACAAGATCTTGTCCATGATGGATGGACACTCTAGCAACAACTAGATATGCATAGCAGAGGAGGATGTTCACAAGATAGCTTTCAAGTGTCCTGGGAACATTGGGACCTTCGAGTGGGTTAAGATGCCATTTGGGTTGAAGAATGCTGGGGTAACATATCAGAGGGAAATGAACACCATCTTCCATGATCTCATTGGAGGGTACTTAGAGTGTTACATTAATGATATTGTTGTAAAATCTCAGTCTATGGAAGAGTATCTAGTCCATTTAACAGCAACTTTCAAAAGAATGAGAAAATTCAAGGTAAAGCTCAATCCATTTAAATGTGCTTTTCGTATATTAGCTGGAAACTTCCTGGGGTATATAGTGCACAAGAAGGGAATACAAATTGATTAGAACAAAGCCAAAGCCATCATTGAGGCCAAACCTCCATCAAGTAAAAGAGAATTGCAGAAATTTCTTGGTCAGGTTAATTTTATTCGAAGAGTTATTTCTAACACTGCTGGGAAAACTAAAGTTTTTTCTTCTCTGTTGAAGTTAAAAAATGAAGAAGAATTTATGTGGACAGCAAAGCATCAAGCTACTTTCGAAGGAATAAAAGTCTATTTGGCCAAGACTCCAATGCTAATGCCACCAAGGACAGACCTTTGAAGTTATACATTGCTGTAACTGAAGAATCATTAGGAGTTTTCCTAGCCTAAGACAATGAAGAGGGCAAGGAGCAAGTAGTATATTACCTTAGTTGGTTTTTAAACTTTTGTGAATGTAAATACTCAGCTATAGAAAAGTTGTGACTAGCCTTGTACTTTGTAGCAATAAAATTAAGCTGTTATCTTTTGCCTACTACTGTCTTGGTAATTGTAACCACAGATTTGGTTTAAAATATGTTATCTAGACCTATATTAAGAGAAAGAATGAGCAAATGGGTTTTAGCTTTGTTAGAGTTTCATTTTGAATATCAGGTATTAGCCAACTTCTTAGCTAATCATCTATATCAAACAGAAAGTCAAGAAATAATGGAACTTGACATAGTGGATTTGGAGCCATGGTCGATGTGGCTTGATGGATCAAAGGCTAATGGTCCAGTTGGAATTGGTGTTGTGATTAAATCGCCATAAGGGGCAGAACCACACATGGTTTCAGAATTGATGAGACACTTTTTCCAATAATCAAGCTGAGTATAAAACCTTGGTTATGACACTTGAGATACTGATTGGTTTACAAGTCCTTGTAGTTGACATATTTGGAGATTCTCAATTGGTAATTAATAAAGTAAAAGGGGTCTTTAAATGTCAAAGTGCAAACATGTTGCCATACTATGTTGTTGCTGTACATTTGCTTTCCCATTTCCAAGTGGCAAATGTAACTTACATCCTAAGATTCATGAGTCACAAGGCCAATGATGTGGCCCAAAAAGCTTTGAATTTCAAAATAAGGGATTATACTCAAATAAACATGAGCCAAGCAACATACTAGAAATAGATACCAGCTTTAGCAAAATGAGGTATGTTGGTAGAAGCTAATCAAACTGACTTGGAAGAGCAGGATTGGAGACACCCAATTATTCAGTATTCGACTGGCCCTTCTTTGAAGGCTAGTAGAAAGCTTAAACTACAATCAATGCAGTTTACAGTGTATGGGAATGCTCCTTATAAAGAGGGACGCATATTCTTCTATTGGAGCGCTTGGGACTAAAGGAAGCATTGACTGCCATGGCTGAGGTGCATTGTCACGACCCAAACCCGCCCTTATAGGTTTAGCATCGTAATCGGCCAATAATCCTAGGATTACCAAAGGCCTCTGAACGAATTAAACAAAATATTGGGGCTAGCAAAAGCAAATACAAACATATAACATTCATAGAGCTGTGTAGACACACATGAGACAGAAATTTAAAACTTTATATACATAAATGTGATGTCATATAAGCAACAACCTTACATCACTTCACTTACAGATAACCAAAATAGGAATTAGCCCAACATACAGATAAAATGAAAGAAAACCAAAACGGAATTCTAGATTACAAAACATTGACCACAAGTAGGTTTCGGAACCTCCATGGGAGGCATTATGGTTGGCTGGACAAAACTAACCTCCAGGCAACAGCTTGGGCCTGGTCTCGCGCCTAATCACCTACATACACAAATAATAGGGTGAGCTAGAGCCCAATGAATAATAACATAGTAAAGGTTTTAATGAATGATGTCTATAACAGATTTAGAATTCAGATTCATAGTCAGAAACAGATATTGTGGGGGCTGAGATTCGGGAGTCGTAGAGATTCTGGATAGTCGAATCTGGTAGAGTCGAGGTTTAAAGCACTCTGCAATTGGCTCAAAAGCTCAAATCCAACCCTACTCGGCCAAATAACCGATTAAGCGAGGGGCCGAGTGAAGATCAGTCCATTATTAAATGTACCGAATATGAGGTGGGGGATGGACCTAATCCTGAGGCTCAAAGAAGAAAAGATATAAATAGAAGAAACATCAGCCAGAATCAGGTATGTGGGAATTATTATGCTTAACTTAGAACACAAGCATTCTTAAGTATAGAGACTGACTTGTCCGTCGGAGTGCTAGTTCCGGCACCCCCGACCAGAGTGTTTATCCCATTTTAGGTGACTATCAACGGATCTCGAGCGCTCCCCAAGATCAGAAGAGTATTTCCAAATCACTTCTCCACAATTGGCGCTATTTGTGGGAATACTCAAGCACATCCATAGCGAGCGTGATGGAAGATCCTCCGACAGTCACTGTCGACCCTATATCGCAAGATGAAACCACTCCAATAAACATGCTTGGAACAAAGACTATCGCCGCAAGACGTGCCTTAAATTTCGCCTCACCCTCGACTTCGGAGCACGAAGCAATGCATGCGCTCCTGGAACAAGCAAAGCAAAACGAACAAAGATTGGAGAACATGATTGCAGAGAACGAACATCTCTGTCAGGATTTGGCCTTGGAGGTGGCGAAGTCCAAACAAGATGCATACAAAGGCCCGAAACGACCTGAGAGGGGAGCTGGTCGACGATCTCGAGCCCGACAACAAGATACTGATAGCAACTCTGACTCATTATCCTCGGAGCCCAAGAAGGAGGGACGATCTGAAATTTCTAGTTCTTCTGAAGAGAGTCCCCGTACAAGGCTTAAGTGAAGGAGAAACAGCTCGGATGACGATCAACAGGATCCTTTTGTATGACGGATTGCAAAGGCAGTCCTACCCAAGAAATTCAAAGCACCGTCATTCACCCTGTACGACGGTACATTGGTACAAGATGGCCGGCTACAACCGCACGTCCGAAACGGCAACCCAACCAAAGCAATAGCCTTGACACAGGATTCACATTCGCTCCACATGATCCGCATGATATACAGCCTGCCAATGTCATCGGTGGTGCACGTGATTCAGTCGAAGTCAAACCCTCAAGAGCAACTCACTCCGGCTAAATGGCCCCATGAAGCCGAGGTTATCACTTTTGATGATTCAGATTTGGCCGAAGTAACACTAGCCCGTAGTGATCCCTTGGTAATTGAGTTACACGTAAATCGATTCACAGTTGAGCGCGTACTCATCGATCCGGGGAGTACATCGGAGATTATGTACTACAAGACATTCACCAAACTGGGCTTCTCCGAATCGGATCTCTCTCCGGCCCCTTATTCACTTTTCAGCTTAAATGCCAATCTAGAGTACCCGTTGGGAAAAATCAGACTTCCCGTTCGAGCAGGTTCTCGAACAGTGGATGTGGGATTCTTGGTCGTCAGACTGCCGTCGCCGTATAATCTCATCATGGGACGATCACGGTTGCATGCTATGCGAGTCGTGCTCAGCACCTATCATCAGCTACGCCGCTTCCCGACAGAATGCGGTATTGAGCAAATCCGTGGCTCCCAAAAATTGGCACAAGCATGTTATCTCCTTGCTAAGAAAGCGCCAAAGGAACTACAGGTGAATTCCATTGAGTTGCCGGATCGAGAAAGCCTCGACGATGTTGGGCGGCCCCCAAACGAAAAGGCAACGGAAGACTTAGCACGAGTTCAAATTGATAGAAGCCTAGACAAGTTCTTTATGGTCGGCGCCTCCTTGAATCAGGCTGATAGACAGCAGCTAATATCTTTCCTGCTCAGCAACCTCGATGTCTTTGCATGGACTCCATACGAGATGTCGTGTATAGATCCGTCAGTTTCACAGAACCATTTGAATGTCGATCCTCAGTGTAAGCCAATCATTCAAAAAAGTCGGCGGTCGGCCGCAGAGCACACTGTCGCCGTTGTTGAGGAAGTTGACAGGCTGCTTGACACCGGAGCAATTAGGGAGGTGACCTACCCTACATGGCTCTCTAATACAGTGGTGGTGAAAAAGAAAAATGGGACTTGGCGAGTGTGCGTCGACTTCACAGACCTAAACAAAGCCTGCCCAAAGGATTTTTTTCCACTTCCCAGGATAGACCAGCTTGTAGATGCTACGACGCGCCATCAACATATGAGTTTCCTTGATGCCTATAGAGGTTATCATCAAATCGCTATGCATCCGGAGGACCAAGAGAAAATTGCATTCCCCACCCCAAGAGGAACCTATTGCTATAAGGTAATGCCTTGTGGGTTGAAGAATGCAGGGGCAACCTACCAGAGACTGGTCACCACCATGTTCAAGGAGAAACTCGGCAAAACTATGGAAGTAGACATTGACGATATGGTGGTCAAATCCAAAGAAGAGCAGAATCATATAGCCGATCTGGAAGAGACATTCAGCATCTTACGCAAATATGGAATGAAGTTGAACACTTCCAAATGTGCGTTTGGTATCGGCTCTGGCAAATTCTTAGGCTACATTGTCAACCACAGAGGCATCGAAGCCAACCCAAGGCAAATCACAGCAATCCTGGAGCTCGGCTCACCCCGTTCAGTAAAGGAGGTTCAAAAGTTGATGGGGATAGCTGCCGCACTCAACAGGTTTATCAGGCGGTCCACAGATCGTTGCCGACAATTCTTTCATACACTATGGCAGGGCAAGGCCTTTGAATGGTCCGCCGAGTGCGAAGTCGCTTTCAACAGCCTGAAGACCTACCTCCGCTCAGTACCACTCCTGACAACACCCTCTGCTGGTGACCCGCTCATTTTGTACCTTGCAGTTTCTGACCGAGCCGTCGGTGCCATATTAATAAAGGAAGAGTTGGGGGAGTAGTGGCCAGTGTATTATGTGAGCAAGGCAATGGTTAACGCCAGAACATGCTACCTTCTGCTGGAAAAGCTCATCCTAGCCCTAGTTATGGCGGCAAGGAAGCTCATGCATTACTTCCAGGGGCATAGCATTGGGGTGCTAACAGATTATCCCCTCCGATCAGTACTACGCAGTGTGGAAGCATCTGGACGTGTTTCAAAGTGGGCTCTAGAACTTGACCAGTACGATATTCAATTTCTACCAAGAACCTCAATCAAGGGACAGGTGCTTGCCGACTTTATAGCCGAATTCACTGAGGGCCTCGTCGACTTCAAGTCTGATGTCGCCGACTTCAAGTCAGATGAAATTCGACCGAAGCCGAACTGGAGGATTTATGTTGGGAACATCTGGCAGTTGTATTGTGATGGATCATCCAATCAGTGGGGCAGTGGAGCCGGAGTTGTAATCATACCCCCGACGGCGTAATAATTGAGCAGGCCATCAAGCTCGGCTTCGAAGCATCAAACAACGAAGCCAAATACAAAGCCCTTTTAGCCGGTTTGCGGAATGTGCATATTCTGGGTGCTCGGCGTCTGCTTGTGTTTTGCGACTCAAAACCGGTGATCAATCAGCTAAAGGGGGAGTACGCGGCAAGAAACGACAGTATGGCGGCCTACATGAAAACGGCCAACTCCCTATTGGGAAAATTTGACCATCATGAGTTGAACCAGATAACACATGATCAGAACACCCACGCAGATACCTTGGCTTGCCTAGCCTCCGCAAGCAACTCAAAGATAAAACAGACCATCGAAGTAGGATTCATCCCAGAGCCAAGCATTGGCCCTTCGGAGGAAGTCCAAATCAACGTTATAGAATCTGCACCAAGTTGGATGGATCCCATTGTTGCATTCTTATCTTCTGAACAACTTCTAAAGGACAAGAAAGAAGCACATAAGCTGCGAAACAAAGCCATGCGATACTACTTGGATCCGCAAGGAAGGCTTTATAAAAAGTCACTCTCTGGCCCATATTTGGAATATGTGCACCTGGACAAAGTTGGGGAGCTTCTGACTAAGATACACGAAGGCAGTTGTGGTGCCCATTCTGGCAGATGCTCTTTGACCCATTGAGCTATAACGCAGGGGTATTATTGGCCGACAATGAGAGCGGACACCAAGTGTTATGCAAAAAAGTGTGAACAGTGCCAGAAATTCTCCCTGTTAAACCATCTGCCTGTTGAAGAGTTGAACTCTATCACCAGTCCTTAGCCGTTCGCCTAGCGGGGGTTTGATATCGTAGGACCATTGCTGAGGGCCCCAGGGAACAAGCAATACCTGATTGTCGCAACAGATTACTTCAAGAAATGGGTCAAAGTGGAGGCATTAACACACATTCGAGATGCTGACATTAAGCGCTTTGTGTGGAGGAACATCATCACACGATTTGGCATTCCCAGAGCTCTTATCTCAGACAATGGCATCCAGTTTGATTGTGGCGTATACCGAGAGCGGTGTAGCAAATACGGTATTCGGCCTTACTTTTCTATGCCGGCTTACCCCCAAAGCAATGGCCAAGCCGAAGCCTCTAATAAATCCATCTTGGACGGCATCAAGAAGAGGTTTGAGAAAGCCAAAGGAAAATGGGTCGAAGAATTGCCGAGTGTACTGCGGGCTCATCGAACTACACCGAGAACATCGACTGGAGAAACGCCGTTTGCCCTATGCTTTGGAACCCAGGCAATCTTACCCCTGGAGATCGGCCACCCGACACTCAAGTCGCAAGTTTTTTATATGGGCCGAAACGACATGATGCTGGCTTTGGATTTGATTCTAATCGAAGAATGAAGAGACAGAGCCCTTGCGTCCATAGCATGGTACCAGCAACAGCTGGCAAAGTCGTATAATCAACACGTTCAGCTGCGCCGCTACACACCAGGAGAGTTGGTCCTGAAGAAGGTGCTCCCAGCTGATAGGAAGCCGGCCGATGGAAAACTAGGTCCTAACTGGAACGGTCCCTATCAGATTGATTCGATCGCTGGAGTAGGGGCATATCGGCTCAAAGACATGTCAGGAAGGAATCTACCACGACCTTGGAATTCCACGCACTAACGCAAATTTTATCATTAGCCGGACTTGTGGGACATGATGCTTGTTCCGAATTGTTCGCCATGTACATCTCTTTTTCCATAATACAAAGATTCCCATTCACCTACCACATAATCTAGTTCAAAGATGTTCCAATTAAAGCCTCCGGATTCGGAGCGCCCTTCGTGGATATCACGATTGGCCAAATAAAGTCTCCGGATTCGGAGCCCCATCGGCGAATGACGTCTTTGGGCCGTTAAAGCCTCCGGATTCGAAGCGCCCTTTGTGGAGATCACGATTGGCCGATTAAAGTCTCCGAATTCAGAGCCCCATCGGCGAATGATGTCTTCGAGCCATTAAAGCCTCTGGATTTGGAGTGCCCTTCGTAGATATCATGATTGGCCAAATAAGGTCTCCGGATTCGGAGCCCCATCGGCGAATGACGTCTTTGGGCCATTAAAGCCTCTGGATTCAGAGCGCCCTTCGTGGATATCACGATTGCCTGATTAAAGTCTCCAGATTCTGAGCCCCATCGGCGAATGACGTCTTTGGGCCGTTAAAGCCTCCGGATTCGGAGTGCCCTTCATGGATATCATGATTGGCCAAATAAAGTCTCTGGATTCAGAGCCCCATCCGCGAATGACGTCTTTGGGCCGTTAAAGCCTTCAGATTGGGAGCGCCCTTCGTGGAAATCACGATTTGCCAAATAAAGTCTCTAGATTCGAAGCCCCATCAGCAAATGACGTCTTTGGGACGTTAAAGCCTTCGGATTCGGAGCGCCCTTCATGGATGTCACGATTGGCCAAATAAAGTCTCCGGATTCAGAGCCCCATCGGTGAATGACGTCTTTGGGCCATTAAAGCCCCCGGATTCGGAGCGTCCTTCGTGGATATCACGATTGGCCAAATAGCCTCCGGATTCGGAGCCCCATCGGCGAATGACGTCTTTGGGCCGATTAAGCCTTTGAGCCGTCCGTAACACAATGATGTCGATTAAATCAGGCCGATCAATATTCATTTACTCGTCTGAAATACGTTTATTCAAACATGTATATAATAAAACACATGCAAGCACGTATGCGCCGAACGAAAATTATAACAAAACATTGAAAATAAAGTTCTTTTTTATTCGACCAACCAATAAATACATAATTCTAGATGCGATCCGTGTTTGAACATTACAACGAATATTTTTATTCGGCGTTGCCATCAACATCGCTCTTTTCATCTTCAAAGGTGGCAAAGGGAAAATGATCACGATAATCCAGGTCACATAAGTTGGAATCGACACCCTTTGCTCGGAGAGCCTCCGCGGTCTGAAAAGCCGCGATCCAACCATGCTTAAAACCCCGATTCTCATATCGGCAGACCTCCTCAGCAAGTGTCTCTTTCGTTTTGTCGATCCCAACTTTTCGACCAGCATGCAAGCCCTCCTCATAACCTTTGGCCCTCGCATTTTGTACGGCAAACATGCCTGTCGTATCGCGGTCGGCGATGGCAAGACTCAATAGCCGTTGGGTCACCCCCTCGTCCACAATCGGGTTAGATTGACCCGCCGCGTGCAGATAGGCGGCTTTAACCTTCCTAAGCTCCCTAAGCTCGCCCTCGGCTTTCTCCACACGAGCCTCCGAACTGCGGACCCGTTCGTCCATTTTCTCCATCTCCCGCCGCGTTGTGCGCAGACGCATGCTGACTTCGTAGGCAATGCACAGCCCCTTCACCGGCCCATGAATACCTTCTCGAAACACTTCCAAATCTCATCGTCCAACCATCGATTGTTGGACTTCCAGTGGAAAGATTTGTCAAGCGAACTCGACCGCTACACCCAGATCATTGACGATGGAATTTGCCTCAGTCATCGGTTTATTCTCCACAAACACCGCAAAACTCAATGGCCATATCGTTGCATCTGACTCATTCCCCGGTCGTGGTCGTGGGGAGCTTCCCCGTTGATGCTTCTCTCTTCGGGGTGATCTGCTTCGACGGCTTGGAAGTTGACATTTTTCACTTTCCTTGGATGTCCTTCCTCCCATACGCATAGGCTCGCTGCTGCGATTCATCGCAGCATCTAGCTCAGCCAGCATTCGTCCCTCTCCTCTGCTGTTGAAGAACAGTCTATTTCACATTCGCCCTCGCCCCAAGCTAGTTGAAATCGAATCTAAATAAGAATAAGTGGACCCACTGGCGCGAAATCACCCCATTTATTCATAGGTATGCAACGACCTCGAGGCAATTTCATTAATGCTTTTAGCAGTCTCCAAACGACGAAGGCCGATTGATATATGCCACAGCCACTTCATGCACTAAGTTCCAGCTTGTTAAAATGGCCTAATTATCTAAACAACAAGTATGGGAGACTGCCTTGAAGTCCATGCACTGGCTGAGGCAAGGGTAGATTTATTAATCTAACCGACCGAGCATCTTGGCCCCATACCGATTGATATGTGCCACAGCCACTTCATGCACTAAGTTTTGGCTTGTTAAAATGGCCTAATTATCTAAGCGACAACTGTGGGAGACTGCCTTGAAGTCCATGCACTGGCTGGGGTAAGGGTAGATTTATTAATTTAATTGGCCGAGCATCTTGGCCCCATGTCGATTGATATGTGCCATAGCCACTTCATGCACTAAGTTCTGGCTTGTTAAAACGGCCTAATTATCTAAACGGCAACTATGGGAGACTATCATGAAGTCCATGCACTACCTGGGGCAAGGGCAGATTTATTAATCAAACTGGCCGAGCATCTTGGCCCCATGCCGATTGATATGTGCCACAGCCACATCATGGATAAAGTTCTGGCTTGTTAAAACGGCCTAATTATCTAAACAGGAACTATGGGAGACTGTCGTGAAGTCCATGCACTGGCTGGGGCAAGGGAAGATTTATTAATCTAACCGGCCGAGCGTCTTAGCCCCATGCCGATTGATATGTGCCACAGCCACTTCATTTTCTGATTTTTGGCTTTTTAAACGGCCTAACTACCTAAACGGCCTAATCATCTAGTCGGCAAGTATACAAAACGTTTTATCCAAAACAACAACCAAACAATTTGGTTCATTAGTAACAGCAAAGTACAAAATGAATTTTCATTAAGTAAATTAGGCAAAAATTATTACCATTTTACTTATGAAAATTACTAGACAAAAAGCTGTAAAAAACTAAAAATTACATGCAAATCCTAAAACAAAAACCAAGAGCCGCCCAAATTAGTTCTCGGAGTCAGACTCTAGCGGCTCAACATCCACTTGCTCGTATGGAATTGGCGTAGCCAATGTCACATCAGCAGCAACAAGGGCTTCGAGCCAGCCGTGTTTAAATCCCTGATTCTCAAATTTGGGGACTTCGTCTACAAATTCATCAAAAGAAGATTTTTTCCCAGCATCGAATGCGCTGGAAGCCTTCAGGTCGGTTGTTTCCTTCGACGCCTTCATCTCTTCCAACCCAGCCTCCAATTTAGAGATCGCCTCATGGGCCAATTTAAGCGCGTCGTCACTCGCATCTGCCCTCTTCTCGGCGACTGATCTCAATTCTTCAGCATTGCGGGCTCCTCCATCTCGGCCTCAGCATGGGCGCCCTCCGATTGCACCCTACTCCTTTGGCCCTCAACCTTCGCTTGTAAACGACCAATTAGCTCGGCGGCATCATGATAGCGATCCATGTCGGCTATCCTTCCGACGGCTTGCAAAACAGGAAGTTAAGAACAAAATAATATTTGTGTAAAGAGAAAAGACAAAGTGTAGATATATACCAAAAGAGCCGATTATGCGGCCAACCCAATTGCAACCAGATCCGGCTCTGCCCGAAAAGCCGCCTTGTCAGCAGGCAGTGAAACGGACGTCGCCAAGCTGAGTGCAACCACTGGATCTTTGATCACCGAAGCATCAGAGGAGATCGGCATATTCTTTATCATGGGCTGAATAACAAAAGGTACGATCATATCCGACTGCTCCAAACGAGGTCGTTTGTCGGCACGGTTTTCTTCTGAGCCGGCCTCGACATCGCCAGGGCGCTTCTCCACCCTTTGCTCAGCTTCAACACTTGCCTGCACAAAAAGGTTCTGCCTCAGTACTTCCGTTCTTTGTCGTCCCCTCAATAACAGGCAAGGAGGATTGGGACTGAGATTCGGCAGCCCGAATCTCCTCTGTCCTTCGTCGCGCAACCATCCTTTCCGCGTTCGCCTTCCTGGCAAGTTTAGTGAGGCTCAACCTAGCCAGATCTTCTGGGAACGCGCCGGGAAGGTCCTCCAGACTGTGAAAAATATCGTCAAGCGGACGGTCCTCTCGACTCGAGGTGGATGGGGGATCAGCCGAATTGAGGCCGACTTCTTCAAATGCTAACTTCAAAGCCTCGTCAACCTCGGCCTCAAAGAACTTCCTCGTCACTCCACATCCGATCCTCAAGAACCGACTTGCTTGAAATTTCTGGAATCAGTCAAGATAAGGGTATTAAGAAACTTCTCACCCTTCAGAATTGGGATGTTTTCTGCCACCGAAAAGGTCGTATAAGTTGGCTCGTAGCGGAGCAGAACGTGGGCCACCCTCCCCTGCCTCTAAAGACTCGATCGGCCGAAATACTTGTGCGCAGTCTTGATTTCCGAAAGGACGGCGTCATCAGTCGAGGTCATGACTTTCTTCAAATCATTTCCTGCAAAAGCAAAACCATGAGGTCCCAAAAATAAGGTTTTATAAATATAACAAGTAAATAAATAAAAGAAGATACTTAGCCACCTGGTTCGCCCCTCTATCTAGGAATACGATCAAGGCAATCCTTGCCTTCACCGAATTCCTAGTTTTCTTGGACGACGACTATAACATCATCAACTCGCTTCCCAGAGCTGGAAAGCATAAAGCATAGTTACTAGTTGATGGTCGATGTCTTTGGCCCTAAGGAAAAAACGCCTGTGCCGACCAGTAGACTTGGCCAAGGCGTAGTAATGCCGAATAGCAGGAATGCCAAGGTTAAGCCCAAGGCGGCGGTTTAGTGCAATAATCCCCATCACGACCCTAAAGAAGTTGACGTTGGGTTGGGAAGGGATTAACACCCAATGGAAAAGCACAGCCCTAAGGAGTGGGTGAAGGGGGAAACGAACCCCACCCTCTGCAATTGATAGAAGAGGGAAGACGATCGTGGTTTTATCAACCCTCTCCATATCGAGCGTCTGCCACAAATCACAAACGGACGTCATCAGAATGGAAAAATGGCGGCAGAAGCCAGAAATTCAATCCAGTGAGTAGAGATCTTTTAAATGTTTTGCCATTCCCCCCAGCCAATAGGATTATGCTAAGCCAAAAAACAAAGCAGAGAAGAGTAGGAAGTGTAGACGTCCCCGAACGCATCCCGGGGGAAGGGAGTGCGAGTCCCCCCCGTTCTGGTTCGATATTGGGTCACTACAGTTCGAAGGACTCAAATGTCACGGTTCTTAATCTTGAACCAAAGAGTCCAACCGCAAATCGCTTTTTGAAAACAGATTTTTTGAAAGAAGTGCCAAACATGGATCGCTTCACACTGAGTCGCCACCTAAATATTTTAAAATGGGAAATTTAGGAAACCCCGACTCGATGCCAAAGGTCACGTGTCCGGCTATCACCAAAGTTGCCTCGGCTCGAACTTGGGTACGATTGGGGAAGGTCACCGTGAGCACTCGCCGCCGGTCAAAGACCGGCCTCTACGAACCATGATATCTGTTTTTGAAAACATTGTGAGTTCTAATTCCGGTTATTAGCCTAGGTTACTATGTGATGCGCACAACATACAAGTATAGACTGGGTCGCCTGAATTGGAACAAAACATTTCATGTCTGTTTGTTTGAAAATGGTTTGATGGTGCTACCCGCAAGTAGGCTAAGACGTGAATTTGCCACCCTCAGGTGGGCTTAGAAAACATGATTTTGCCACTATCTAGTGGGCTTAACACAAACATTTGATGAATTGTCCCAATCCAAGCAACTCAACCTCCACCCACAGGCATTCAAGGCAGTTATATCACATAAGCACATAGCCTCATGGTAAGCATGCTATTCATGGCAGTCACTCACACGCATGCAAGGATGCTAAAGCATAAAACTCACCGAGTACTCCACGCCAAAATAGAAGCTCGTTAGAAATCCATGCATGGACCTAAGCATACTGAAATGTCTAATGCAACACATGCAAAGATGCAAACTATAGCAGGCTCGGCTATTCTAAACATGGCATATGGAATGCTACAACTAACATGTATTCAATTTGGAATTGAAATACAAATGCAGTTTGTATGATGTCTTGAGTCTTGCGTGCAAAAGCAGATGAATGATGCAAACATGTGTCACATCTTGTATGCTAATTAAAATATGCCCTATATCTAACCATCATAAGGTAAATAAAAGGGAAAGAAGTGGGGTTGGAAGACATACATCACACTCACATACCCTTATTACAATTATGCCCTCGCAGAGGGTCCAAATAAATAATACAAATCAAATAAAAGAATAGTACATCAAAATATTACAAATCAAATAAATACAAATTCCTAATTAATTTACAAATTAACTAAGAAAGTCAGAATGGCCTTGCTAAGAGGGTCCTCGATTCGATGAATGATGCATGTTGGGTGTTTTGGCCAAATCCTGACGATGCCCTGATTAGCCTCTGTTTGCACTTTTTCTTGAAATGCGTGCCAAGTCCCGAAAAATTGCTGATTCTTCATTTTGCTGCAACAGAGAGCAGGAAAGGGGCATAGCAATGTATTTCACAAATATATGCATGCCTCGATCCTCGTGCCACCAATCACGCATCTCGATGCATGATGGCCGAGGAATCGGATTGCATAACTCAATATAGGGTGAATGCAGATGAATGCTACAATAAAACCTAACTCCATCATGGATAATTCGGAATGTCGGTGACTTGGGAATTGAGACCCGTTTCGTTACTCGGAGTACGAAACGCGCCTCGTTTCCTGTGCTCGGGCTAACTCCTATCCCGAACACGATGCAATATGCATGATATGCATGAATGCAACTAAAATACAATCCTAGCATGCACAATGCTATGAAAATGAGATGCCTCGAAATGCGTGCATGCAGGCACGCAAACCGAGGCAATGATCCTAAGGCATGCAATGGCATACGCAATGCAATTGGACTTACACTAACATGAGAGAGCCTCAGCTGTACTCACATAAGAGGCCGATAGATGAAAATGTGATGCCTCGAAATGCGTGCACACGGGTACGCAAACCGAGGCAATGGCATACGGAATGCAATGATGCTAAAATGAGATATGCGATGCAATATGGGCTTACACCAACATGAGAGGGCCTCAGCCACACTCACACAGGAGGCCATCGGATAAAAGTGAAGTGCGTCGAAATGCGTGCACACGGGCACGCAAACCGAGGCAACGGCATACGGAATGCAATGGAACTAAAATGGCATATAGAATGCAATGATGCTAAAATGGGGTGCCTCAAAATGCGTGCACACGGGCACGCAAACCGAGGCGACGGCATACTGAATGCAATGATGCTAAAATGGGGTGCCTCGAAATGCGTGCACACGGACACACAAACCGAGGCAATGGCATACTGAATGCAGTGACGTACACAACGCAAATTGGGCTTATACTAACATGAGAGGGCCTCAGCTGCACTCACATAAGAGGCCGAGAGATGAAAAATGAAGTGCCGCGAAGTGCGCGCACACGGGCACGCAAACCGAGGCGATGGCATCAAAGTATGAAATGGCACTCCAAATACAGATTGGACTTATACTAATGTGAGAGAGAGACTCAGCCATACTCACATAAGAAGCCGGGTGGTGAAAATGAAGTGCCTCAAAATGCGTGCCCGTGGGCACGCAAACCGAGGCAATGGCCCTAAGGCATAAAATGGAATGCAAATGAGACGTGGCATATGGCATATGGAAAATGCAAATTTCAGAAGCCAAAATGTTGCAAAAACAGCCCCCAAATTATAGCAAAATCACACCCGATGCCCGAAATGCTATGCTAAGTGCCCGAAATGCTATGCTAAGTACCCGAAATGACTTGCAGCTATGCCAAACATGCACAATATGGACATGAAGTGTAAAGACAGATGCTAGGCAGTCCCAAAAATCACATTTTTCCAGTACAAAGTATGGCCAAACAACAAACACAAGTATGGCAAAAATAGCATGCAAAATTGGGGGAAAAGAGGGGAACAATGAAGCAAGTGATATATACAATACTCAAACTGAAAAAAACAGTTCTACAACATTGAAGAGGGTCCAAAAATATAAACATTTACAGCTTATGGAAGCCCTCAAAACAGTATACAAATATGGCAAACATAGCATGCAAAATATGGACCAAAAGAGGGCTATAAAGAGAGGTATACCAAGAATTCTCCAAACAGCTTAAGACCCTTAACAAAACATGAAGAGTGGGTCATTTTAAGACTATTTCCAGTTCTGATCATGGCCAAAAACAGAATCAAGATAGGCCTAAAAAATCATGCAAAATATGGACCAAAAGAGGGCTATAAAGGGAGGTCATGCATGGAAGCACCAAACAAGGTTGAGCCCTCCTACAATGTTGTAGAGGAGCTCAAAATAAACTCAATCACAGTTTATTTAATGCTCCAAAAAAAATGTACATAAGCTAAAAATAGCATGCAAGTTTACGGTAAATATGATGGATATTGAAGCAAATGGTATGTAGAAGCTCCAAACAAGGTTGAGCCCTTCTACAATGTTGTAGAGGGGCTCAAAATAAGTCTAAACTCAGTTAGGGTTGGAGCCCAAAACCTCAAGAAAATAGGGTATAAAAATGAAGCAAAAATAAGCTCAAAAAGGGTAAAAGAGTACTCACCCTTGAAGACAAGACTTTTGTTGCTTCTTGGCTTGAATTTGTTGCTTCTTAGCCTTTGAAAAACCTTCCTTTGCTGCTGGAATGGAAGTGGTGATGGTGAGGCTTGGTGTTGATGAACAAATGAGGCTAACACTTGAAATTTTTGGAGGTTTTTGGATAGGGAGATGTAGGCAAATGCTTAGGAGCTCTTCTAGGAAGTTTTTGTAACCCTAATGAAGGAGCTGGCCAGCCACTTATAAAGGCCAAGAAGGGGGTGTAAAAGAGAAGGGAAATGCACCCAAGCTTTCCCTCCCAAAATATCCCCCGGATGCCCAGTTATTTTTGAGAAACAGCTATACAGCTGTAATGAACACAAGTTGAGGATGCAGGCCGGCTAGCCACTTTTGCTGGAAGTGGCCGGCCGGCCACCCCCCATGGCCGGCCGGCTAGGGGTAAAAATGGAAATTTGGATTTGCTGGCCGAGCTCTACATATTGGTGTCCTCCCATGCCTCCTCTTCAAGGCCCTGTGGTTGGAATCTGGCAACTCTGAAGCAGGAGAGACAACAAGCCACCTCTAGGAGAGGTCCAAAAATGAAAAGAAGAATTACTGGCCGAGCACCATTTTTTAGGGTCCTCCCATGTGTGTACAACACAAATATGTGGTTTTGGCTTGAGGAAAATGGCCATAGGGTGTTTAACATTAGCCCGGAAGTGAGAAAAACGGGCGTCGGGGGGCGCCGGAGGAGCATAACTGGTTGCTGAGATAATTACTGTCCTCCCACCCTCCAATGACCTTCCTTATGATAAAACAGAGCTACCTGCCAAAAATGAACAAAAACCGATGCAAAACGAATGCTCGGGGACCAAAACACGTAGTTCGGGGTCCCGAAAACCGGCCGTTAAGCACCGAAAGTGGTGTTTGGTTGCGAAGTGGGTATCTAGGACCCCAGTGTCCCTTGAAAGGGAGTAAATGAGATGCATGCCAGAAACTGAAGGAATCGGAGATGGTTAGACGGTCCCGAACCGAGGCGCACGGCTCGACGCGGGCTCAAACCGAACGGCTCCGAATGGGCAAAATGGCTCTGACCCACGAAATGTAGCCCACGGCCACGAAATGTAGCCCACGGCGAGAGATGGTCTACGGACCTCTCCTCCTCAGAAAGAAAAAACAGAAAACCGAGTCCGTTCGCAAACCGAGGCAAAGGCGAAGAGAGTTCGAAGTCCGGAGGCAGGCGCATGGCGCGACTCGAGACTTCGAACAAGCACAAGATGCAACATCACCGAAGCGCTCAATCGGTGACGTCTCGAAGTCTTAAGGTCGGTCAAAAATGGGGTGTCTACTAGTTGCCCTCTTGATGTAACTCGAAGTCAAGAAGTGACGGGAGTGAATGTCAAAGCCTAGAGACGACCGATTTTTGACAAGGCCGAAGACTTAGACAATCATACAAGATGAACAGAGATATGTGCCCGCAGGCGTGCCCGCAGGCAGGGGGGGCAAAATGCAAAACGACTTGCACAGAGCCAAATGATCATGGAAATGCAAAGAAGTCGTAATGAGGCAAGTATTCGCAAATAGATGCAACAGTTTTAAGCAAGAATGCAAAGCAACAACTACATTTCATGCAGTTAGGAATGCGGAGAATCATTCAATTCTCGTCGCGTCTCACACGGAGCAGATATGATACCTGTGCGATTCGTCTGGTCGCACCAGCCTCGAATGAACCGTACATACAATATCATGCCTGCAAAAGAGAGAAATTCAACAAGAACAATATGCTAACAACATATATTCAATGTGATTCCTATGGTTCCGAAAGTTTGACACACGCAGTGTCGGCAAGTGAATGTATCGCAATGCAAGAAAGGAACGTTCGTGATAATGCATGCTCAACCATAGAGGTATGGTACATCAAGGAATCATGCATGATAATGCAAAATGCTCATAAGAATGCAAGTTATATGCACGACAATGCAAAACGAGCATAAATCAGGGCGCCCGTTCGTTGCGAAACAACGAGCTGGGGAACGCGCATTTCGGCGAAGGCAACTTGAACGCGGCCTCTGATTCACCTCCCGGAGAGGTTACAACACGTTTGAAAAGGATACACCTTGATTTTGATGAGTGATGATGAGACACATGTCCGAAATTGCAGTTGAAGTTCCGGCGGAGCAATTTCGCGCTAGAAAGTGCACTTTTCTTGAACTTTTTTAGGTCCCGGGAACTCCGATCTTCCTCAAAATTTGCAGAGAGCTAGAGGGGGGTGTGGGGACCACCACTGGCCAGGTGGTTGCCCTTGGGGAGGCCACCGGCTAGGGAAGGAAAAGCAAATGGCCGGGCCAGGAAAAGGTGGTCGGTACCACCTGCCCAAAAGCAGGGGCATTTTGGTCATTTTCCTCATTTCTATATATTCCCTTGGCCATTGCCTCCGAAATCACTACCAAAGCTGTGAAAACTCCTTCCCTTGCTCCCCAAACCATTTTTCTCTTCAGATCTACACTTTATACGCGCTTTTCGGCCTTCCACGCAAGTTGTTTTCGCGAAATCTTTCAGTTTCAAGCACTTTGGACCGATCAAATTTCGATTTCGGGGATTCTTTTCTCATTTTCACCACTTGAGGTAAGTTTGTCTCAATATTTGGAAGATTTTCTCGGGAGTTGACTTTTGTTGACTTTTTCATTTCCCAGGAGTTGACTTTTGTTGACTTTTTCCAATTTTGGCTCATTTTGCTCATTTTTGCAGATCTCTTGAAATGGCGGGCGATTACCCTCATGGCGGAGGTCTTCCAGGCACCGGGGATGATTTTGATATCATGACACTGCCCCCGAGAGTCCGCCCTTTCATTTCCGAGAATCATACGCTCATGGGTTTTTGCTTTCATTTCCGGGTTCAACGACCGGCACTGGGATTTATTGCTGCGAGCGAGCAGACTCTCTCTCATGAGGCACGAGAGGTATTTTACTCTATTTTCTGCATTTTTCATGGATTCTATAGCTTTGCCATGTTTGAACACACAGTTTTAGCTCATGACACAGTACTTTACTTGCATTCTGAACATCTAACTTAAACACTTGAATTGCTGAACACACGGCTCATTGACTGATTGATTGTGAATGCATGGTGCACATTAGTCAAGAATTGAACACACGGATCAAACATTGATTCGTCGAACACACAACCCGAATTTTGAAAGTGAACACACAGCACACACTGACTAAGAGTAGAACACGCAGCCCAAACTCTGATTTTCTGAACACACAGTTCAAGTTGATGGCGAACACACAGCCCACACTGATTGAGAGTAGAGAGTAAAACGCACAGTCCCAAACTCCGATATTCTGAACACGCAGTCCAAGTTGATGGTGAACACACAGCCCACACTGATTGAGAGTAGAGAGTAGAACGCACAGTCCCAAACTCTGATTTTCTGAACACGTAGTCCAAGTTGATGGTGAACACACAGCCCACACTGATTGAGAGTAGAGAGTAGAACGCACAGTCCCAAACTCCGATATTCTGAACACGCAGTCCAAGTTGATGGTGAACACACACCTGGCGATTGAGAGTAGAGAGTAGAACGCACAGTCCCAAACTCTGATATTCTGAACACGCAGTCCAAGTTGATGGTGAACACACAGCCCACACTGATTGAGAGTAGAGAGTAGAACGCATAGTTCCAAACTCCGATATTCTGAACACGTAGTCCAAGTTGATGGTGAACACACAGCCCACACTGATTGAGAGTAGAGAGTAGAACGCACAGTCCCAAACTCTGATATTCTGAACACGCAGTCCAAGTTGATGGTGAACACACAGCCCACACTGATTGAGAATAGAGAGTAGAACGCACAGTCCTAAACTCCGATATTCTGAACATGCAGTCCAAGTTGATGGTGAACACACAGCCCACACTGATTGAGAGTAGAACACACAGTCCCAAACTCTGATTTTCTAAACACGCAGTCCAGATTTGAAGTGAACACACAGCCCACTGAGTAAGATTTGAACACGCAACCCAAAATACGGATTTACTGAACACGCAGCCCAGATTTGAAATGAACACACAGCACACTGATTCGTTTCATTTGCACGCAGCTTGCATTTTATTTGCACACAGCTACTTCATTTCATTTGCACACAGCTTGCATTTCATTGTGTACCGAACACATGTATTCATTCTGAATGTAGGGTGGCTCTCGCACCGTGCGAGGATACGCATGCCATGAGAGACCGGTATCTTTGAGCTCCCAGAGGCTGTCCGGGATTTAGTCGATCTAGCAGGGTTCGGAGCATTCTGCGTGGGATTATCACGTTGTCTTGCCAACAGGACTTTGTTAGCTGCTTTGGTGGAGAGATGGTGGGACACCACCAATTCCTTCCACTTTTCTGCCACCGGGGATATGACCATGACCCCGCTAGACTTTGTTGTGCTCACCGGCCTAGACATAGGCGGTTGGCCCATACCTTACGACGAGGATATGGGAGAGTGGGAGGCCGCATGGATATATCTGTTGGGGGCTCGCCCACCTGTAGACAGAGCTTCCGGAGAGTCCCAGACACTTGGTTTTCTTCCGCTGGAGGCCGGAGATGGAGCCTGAGTCTCCCGAGGAGGTTGAGCAGTACGCCCGAGGCTTCCTCATGTTCCTCTTCGGCACCACTCTGTTTGCCGATAGGGGGAACACCGTTGGGTTATATCTTTTGATTGCTTTGGTGGACCTATCACAGGTCAGTCGATATGACTGGGGCGGCGCTGGCCTGGCTACCCTCTATTGTTACATGAGTGCAGCCTCTCGCGGGCGGGGAGACTTACTTGGCGGCTATTGGAGAGCCTGGGAGGTACGTTCTGTCCTCTTGATTTACATTTCTGCTCCTTATTACTTGTTCATTGCACACACGGCGCACTTTGCACTCTGTATTCTACCTTTAGTACTTTGTATTCATATTCTGCGCTGCTTTTCTCAGCTATGGGTGTACGTATACTTTCCCACATTAGCCCCGGAGATGGAGGTGGCAGGACACCTTACGACTCCGTTTTCGCTGGTATTCGAGGGCGAGCACCGACCGAGAGCTCGAGAGACTATCTTCTACTTGCAACAGTATTTTGATACTGTGCGGGCGACAGAGGTATTTTTGAACTCTCAGTTCTTTTCATTTTCATCCTTGATTTACCCTGTATATTCCTGATTTCTGATTGATTTATGCGCTGGTTATCCGCAGATTACTTGGCAGCCCTGGGCGGTCTTTGGTGACGGTCTCCGACATTCGTATCCCGGAGGATCGAGTAATTCTCAGTATAGGTTCCTGCTCGAAGGACCAGTTGGCAGGGCATGGTTCCTGGGGGAACGCTTCCTGCGTCAGGTGTGGGGGTACGATTCTCAGGACCCTCCTGCTGTACCTCCAGCCACTATGCGGACTGCCGATAGACTATCTTCCCAGGAGGTCATCAGTGCTATGCAGGGCACCGACGCTTTGTTATATCTCATGGAGAGGAACTATGCCACCTATCGTCGCATATATCTGATGCCCCCCTTGCCGGGAGTGCGTGCTCCACCACTGAGGCCTACTGGTATGCCATCTTCGAGTCGTGCCGGTGCTACGGGTATCCCCTCCTCTAGCAGGGCTGGTGCATCTAGGGGTAGAGGTAGTTCGATTCCTCCGATCTCTCCGTCTCTTCATCATCATCCTGGGTGGCCAGACATGCCGACCGAGTTGACGAGTTGGCGGTTCGGGACTCCTTACCAGGTCCCGCTAGAGCCTCCTCTTCCTGACCACAGATATGTCAGAGACCCTGATTCGCCCCCGGTATGTTTTACAGCTTTGATTTATCAGTCAGATACTTGGACATTCATTCCCTCGCTGATAGTTTTGCATTTGTATTTGCCCATTGATTGAGTACGGACAAAGTCGCTTCGGGATGCTGGCCACATTCGAGGGCATGATCCTACGGAGGGAGGCACAGATGGCCATCATGGGCGTGCAGGTACTGTTCATCTTCCCTGTATTTAACATATTTCTGATAACATATTGGTTTTGAACATTCTGCTGCATTGATAGGCTGTGTAGAGCACATCTGACACACACCCCACTCGCATTTTGTACTCGCATCTGCTTTTCATATTTGAACTGATGTATTTGAACTTTTCATTTTCAGATGCCTCCCGTGTATGCTTCGTCGCAGGCCGGACCACCCGGGCCTTCTCAGAGAGCTGGGCCATCCAGGCCTTCTCAGGGAGCTGGGCCATTTAGGCCTTCTCAGGGAGCTGGGCCATCTAGGCCTTTTCGAGGAGCTCGAGGAGCAGGGTCGTCCAGCAGACGTAGGGCACCCACCATTGAGGAGGAGAAGGAGGAGGTCGCAGACCGTGAGTCAGAGACATCCACTAGAGAGGGAGGCTCCGGTCTTGGTTCCGGGAGTGGAGACGAGGCTGAGAGGGATCCGGATGGTGACAGCTCTGACCCGGATGGTGATGATAGCGCAGAGGTTGTCCCGCAAAAGAGGATGAGAGGGCCTCCTCATTCCCGTTCCCGAGGAGATTGATGTTATTTCCTGCTTTATTTTACTTTTTGCTAGTAGTTTGTAGCACTTTGCATATTGTTAGGCAGTTTTATTTTCTGTAAAACTTGTACCTTTATTTTGTTGTAAAACATGATGGAATGAAACAACTTTTGAAAAGATATTTGTATTTGAGATTCTTAGCATCGCAACGCATCATTTTGCACTAAATGGAATTGAATGAAAATGTGCCTTGTGTACTTACCGGGTCAGGTAATGAACCGACACAACAAATCAAAAACAACTCGATTCACTAAGAAATAACAGGATCTTAGCAAGTTTACAACTCGATAAGCAAAGTACAACAATGTTAACGACTCGATAAACAAGACTTAACAAAATTGCATAAACAAAAAGTAATAACTCAAAACACAAAATGCGACAGCTCGACAAAACTTACAACTCGACAAACAAAATAACAACTCGATAAGCAAAATATAACAAAGCGTACTTCGGACAGACGATCTGGGTGATGAAACGCATCCGAATTTGAGAGAAATGGAGGCCTTCGACGTTCCCGATGCCTAGAACTGCCTCAAACTTCCTTCCGGAGAGCGAAACAGGACCAACACGTGGCCAAACACATTTTGTATCTGGAAATTAGAGGGTGGCTGGCCTACTAGGATAGATGGCCGGCCGGCCACCTCCCCCGCAACCCCCAGAATTTTGACACTTGTCCTTTGAATAGTGTTTTAACCCCCTATAAAAGCCCCAGCCTTGGAACTTATTCATTTCATCACCGTTTCTCACAAAAATGGAGGCATTTCTCGCAGAAAATCTCACCTCTTGGATTTCTTCTCTAGATGGCTCGGAAAAGTTGAACTTCCGGGGTTTCGGCTTAAATGCACTATTTACGTTGAGGCGGACTCCACTGCACCTTCCTTTCCTCCATGCCGCGGCAAGGTTTTGGAACCCGGTGACGCATGTCTTTAGCTTCGGCGGACAAGAGGTATGTCCTACTTTCGAAGATTTTCAAGTCTTGATGGAGTCTGAGCGCTCAGAAGAGATTTTGCCTCAGTCTCGTTTTGGCCACGCCCAAGCTTTAGGGCGGATATGTGGTTTCAACGCGCATGATGCTCGCTCTCTGATTGGTGACGGCATGTTGGATATCCCGAGCCTGATTTACCGATTCTCTGATGCCGGTGACTGCAGCGACCATCATTGGCAAGGTTTCCGACAACATGCGCTCTGCTTGTGCATGCTATCTCATTTTCTGTTCGTCTCGGGCTCCGGAGGAGCTAGCATCCGTCTGATCGAAGTTGCACAAGGCTTGAAAGAGGGAAAGAGTTGCATTGCCATGACTCTGGCCGAGACACTGATGGGTTTGGATGCTTTCCACTGCCGGGAAACAACCAGGTTCGCAGGGAGTCCACTACTGCTGCAGGTAATGTTTCCCACCCAAGCTCACATATGTATTTGCTCACATCACTCGGCCCTCGGGCTCGGTTTTTCTCTCAAAACCCTTATCTTACTTTTCTCTCATCGCACATCTCTCTATTCTTTATTCTCTCATTTTTCATCCCTCCCCAGATATGGTTGATGGACAAATTGTGAGTTGTGGACCCTTGCCCTGCTTACTCAGCCTGTGGCTACTTCTTTCGACAACGCCTGGTCGATGCCCTTGATGAGGGATGGTGGTTTGAATGGATGTGCAATTTGTCTGCTGATTGCATTGCTGGGCGCTGTCCTTGGCTTAACCTTCCGACGATGAGCTATAGCATGTTCCAGGATATTGGGATCCGGTTGGTTGGCTTGACTCACTGCGTATTTTATTTCCCATTCCGCATTCTGCGTCAGTTTGGCCATGATCAGACTTGCCCTCCGGAGGGGATTGAGTACCCAGCCACTTTCCCGGTTCGAGGTGCACACCTTGCCCGACATACTTCGGCCTGGAGGGCTAGAGAGCTGCTGTCCCCCGCCCCTATTTTCAGTTGCACTTTATCTGACGAGTGCTGTGATTGGCTCAATGAAGAAGCACAGGTTGGGCCTAGGTTGGCATCGGAGGCTTCAACCAGCTCTGGAAGGGGGCGCAGGGACACCTGACTTGACTATGCCCCAGATTTATTGCTTTATTAGTACTTTTCGTTATGAATGTAATAAAAAGGAACTTCAATTGTATGTAAGAGCGAGAGAACTCTGTTCTGAAATCAATGAAATTGAAGGTTGTGGTACTGAAAATTCTCCGTCTTTGTTCAAAAAATGGTCTTAGTTGTGAAAAGATTAATTTGAACAAAGTCAACTTTTATTAAAACTTTTCAAAACTATTTTCGATATGGATCAGAACTGGACACGCCTGAGATCTGTCATTGAGATGCACAACCCCGGATCCCGGCAACTGGAAAGTTGCCCCTAGTTTGAAAAGTGCCTCGGCGATTCATAGCAACGGAAAGTTGCCCCTAGTCTGAATAACACTGTACCGGAGATCACGATAAATGCTGATGAATAGAGATGGCTGAGACGATCAGATGGACAAAGTTGATCGGGGAAAAGATTGGGGCTGTACTTCAGGATGAAGCTGCCTACATATCCCATAGATGGGAATCAAGCCTTACGTAGTTCAGGCTCGGGTTCGCTCGGGTATTTTTACTCTCCTTTTGCGCTCTAACTTTTTCCAAGGTCGCCATTTGCGGGTTTTCAACCTCGCGAGCTCAGTTTTTATAGTTTCAAATTTTCTATGCTCTGAATTTTGCCTAGGTCACCCTTTCGGGTTTTCGGCCTAGCGAGCCTCTCAGGGGTAGTATTTCTTCAACTTGTCCATGTTGATCGGTTGAGAAAACTCCAAGCCATCTAGATCCATCAGAACCATAGCTCCACCTGACCAGATTGACTTGATAATATAGGGACCAGTCCAATTGGGTCTGAACTTGCCCCTTGGGTCGTGGATGGGAGCTCGGTTGTCTTTGAGTACCAAATCTCCTTCTTTCAAATTCCTGGACTTAACCTTCTTGTTAAAAGCCCGGGCAATTCTGCGTTGATAACCTTGGATGTGGTACAGTGCTTTCAGCCTTCTTTCATCGAAAAGCATGAGTTCCTCAAATCTGTTTTGCTGCCAATCTGCTTCGGCTATCTGGCACTCGGCCAATACTCGTAATGACGGGACCTCAATCTCAATAAGCAGAACGGCTTCCATCCCATAAACCAATGAGTCTGAGTCGCCCGAGAGATTCGACCAAAGTCTGTAGCCTGAGCGAGCGGCGCTTATCTGGCGATCCGATAGTTGTCCACCATCTTCTGTAGTATGCGCTTGATGTTCTTGTTGGCAGCCTCAACTGCTCCTTTGGTTTGCGGCCGGTAAGTAGACGACTTATGAAAAGCCACATTATATTTCTCCAACAAGTCGATCACCTCCTTTTTGAAGTGGGAACCATTGTCTGAAGCGATCTCATTTGGGACCTTGTATCGACAGATAATGTTGTTTTTGATAAATTTTGCTACGTGCGAAGCCTTCAACACTGTGTAAGATTGGGCCTCAACCCACTTTGTGAAATAATCTATCGCTACTAAGATGAACTCATGCCCATTTGACCCCTTTGGCGTAACAGCTCCGATTACATCAATTCCCCAGACAGAAAACGGCCATGGCGAAGTCATGTTGTACAACTTTGATGGCGGGATGTTCATGCGATTTGCATGAATTTGACACTTGTGGCATCGCCGGACGAAGCCAATACAATCCTCCTCCATGGTGGACCAGTAATAACCTTCTCTAAGGATCTTCCGTGCCAACATTACCCCATTCATGTGTGCACCACATTCACCCCCGTGGATGGCTTCCATCAGACGTCTTGACTCTTCAGCATCAACGCACAGTTTATGCATTCCCAGATGACCCCGTTTATACAGTTTACCCCCGCAGATGATGAACTGGACTGCCATTCTTCTGATTGCCCTCTTGTCTTTGGCATTTACCCCCGGCGGGTATACTTCTTTCTCCAAGAAGTTCCAGATGTCGTAATACCAGGGGTGTTCATCCTGAACTTCGTCTATGGCTGCAATCGACTCATAGGCAGGTGCAAATTTCTGGTCGATGACAACTGGACGCATTCGAACTCCACACGGGATGTCTATCATAGATGATAGAGTTGCTAATGAATCTGCGAACCTGTTGTTCTCTCTTAGTAGATGAGTAAAACTTAGCTTCTCAAACCGAGGAACCAGCAAATCCAAGGTTTGGTGATACATCATCATCTTTTCCTCTTTCACTTTCCAGTCTCCTTTAGCTTGAGACACAACAAGGTTCGACTCCCCAATGACATCCAAATTGCCTTGCCCTAGTTCCGTGAGTCGCTTCTAGACCAGCGATACACGCCTCGTATTCTGCTTCATTGTTCGAGACTTTGAACCGGAGTTTGAAGGCTAGAGGGATACGGGAATCATCGAGTGCTATCAGCAACACCCCTATCCCATACCCATGTTGATTTGACGCTCCGTCAAAGTACATCGTCCAGGTTTCTTCGTCGATATGCAGAATTGATTCATCCGGGAACAAATATTCAACTGCTTCATCCCCCTCAACCGGGTGGTCGGCAAGGAACTCTGCCACTGCTCTTCCTTTCATTGACTTGCGTGTCACATACGTGAGATCAAATTCGGATAGTAAAAGCAACCAACGAGCTAGCCTACCCGTAAGCGCTGGTTTCTCGAAGAGATATTTGATGGGATCAAGTCGTGAAACCAACATTACAGAGTGAGCTAACAGGTAGTGCCACAGCTTCCTGGTAGCCCATACCAGAGCTAAGCAAGCCTTTTCCAGCGGTGTATACCGGGTCTCATACTCCAGCATCTTCTTGCTGAGATAGTAGATGGTTCTTTCTGCCTTATCTTCCGATTCTTGTTCAAGCATGCAGCCCATTGTAGTTTCAGTTACTGACAGATACAAAATCAACGGTTTCCCTGGTTCTGGTGGCGATAAAACGGGTGGGTTCTGTAGATATTCTTTAATCTGTTCAAATGCAGTTTGACATCGGCCGTCCCATTAGAACTTCTTTCCTTTCTTGAGAAGGCCAAAAAGTGGTTCACAAGTCAAGGTTAATTTTGAAATAAACCGTCTTATGAATTGCACTTTACCCAGAAAGCCTCGCACCTCCTTTTCAGTCCTTGGTGGTGGCATTTCTAAGATGGCCTTGATCTTGGAAGGGTCGACCTCGATGCCCCTTTGTGTAATCAGAAACCCTAGCATTTTTCCCGCTGTAACACCAAACGTACATTTCTGAGGGTTTAGCCGCAACCGGAATTCCCTGATCCTTTGAAAAAACTTGTGCAAGACGGTATAGTGGCCCTCTCTTTCCTTGGACTTGACAATCATGTCGTCCACATACACCTCAACCTCTTTATGGATCATATCATGTAGTATTGTGGTCGCGGCCTGTTGATAAGTAGCTCCAGCATTCTTCAACGCAAACGGCATTACCCGGTAGTAGTATGTTCTCCACAGGGTGGTGAATGCAGTCTTTTCTCTGTCTTCTAGCACCATCACTATCTGGTTGTATCCTGAGAAGCCATCCATGAATGAGAGCAATGCATGCCCTGCTGTGAAATCTACCAACTCATCGATGTGCGGTAAGGGAAAGTCGTCCTTCGGACTAGCTTTGTTCAAATCCCTGAAGTCTACACACACCCGGATCCTGCCATCTTTCTTTGGCACCGGAACAATGTTAGCCAACCAAGTCGGATATTCAGATACCAGCAGGAAGCCTGCGTCGATTTGCTTGGTGACCTCTTCCTTAATCTTGAGAGCTCAATCCGGGCGGATCCTTCTGAGTTTCTGCTTGACAGGTCGGGCCTCGGGGTCAAGGGGGATCCGATGCTGTACAATCTCAGGATCAACTCCAGGCATGTCTTCGTAGGACCACGCGAAAACATCTTTGAAATCTTTTAATAAAGCGACTAAGCGCTCGCGTTCCTCTGAAGACAACGTGGACCCGATCTGGACCAGCCGCGGGTCCTCCTCAGTACCAATGTTCACGGTAATGATTTCATCCATTAATGGTTTAACAAATCTCTCTTGCTCTTGCTCAATTAAACGTTGTAAAACCGGAGGAACTTCGTCCTCCTCGTTTGATCAAAATTTTGAAAGTCTGAATTGATGCAATAAATTAGGGGCACAGAAAAGTACTCAAAAACCACAGATAGTTCATTCTCATTAGGTACATCCAAATCGTCCAATTCATCGGTTACAACAGACTCAAATGAAAAGGAAAAAAATGACCTAGACAGGACTGTGGCATCCGGGTTAACATCCCCGGGAGTACCAGACTCAGACTCAGTCGAGCTGCAACCTAATTCCGACTCACAGGACTCGGTGGAATCAGATTCCGACTCACTACCTGACCCGGTGCTGCTGGACAAAAATCCCTCCTCGTACTGCCAAGTGAGAGAGGGTGCGATTGATGCATCCAAGATAGCTGCTGGTCGGCTTGCAGCCGTTTCATCCCCAATCATGGAAACCACGAAGTTATCCCCCAAGCACTCTTGGTCGATCGGAGGATCAGAGAGGAGACATGCCAGTACTACCCCCATTCCTAACTCTGTGCCCTCAGGATCCACTGCCCTATTCTGCTCAACCTCAGTTGTTGGGTCTGTCTGCTCTGTGGCAAAATCGTCCCCAGACAGTTGCAGGTCGAAGAAGATTTCGAAACCTGGTACGCGCTTCTTCTCCACGTTTAACCATGGCTCTGGGAAGCCGCAAAATGGAAAGCCCTCCCCCTCCCGGATGAAGCGTCCGTTCAGGGTACCCTGGATGGGCCTGTGCATTAAATCAAAAGGCTTCCCAGCCTGCTTCGCTCTGGCTCTGCCGGCCATTTCCTTTCCTTTCCTCACCCAGTCTTCTTTGGTGGGCAGATAACCCAGCCCAAAGGTATGCGGGTTGTGTGGCACTTCGGCCAATGCTGCGACTCCTTTCCTGCCGCTCCTTCCTAATCCCATCCCGGGAATATGTTGTAGCTTGTTCATGAGGTAGACGGATTGAGCACTGACGTACACACCTTCATTCACAGCCATTATATTCTGCACTACCCGGGCCTCCGCCAAAGTGAACCCTGATAAGAACACATCCTCTGTGCCGTGCTCGATTTCCAAAACTGGCGTAGACACCTCTGGTGGCGGATGGATGGATGAATTTCCGAAAACAATTGCAACCCCTTTCCCGTGAGGGTATTTCAATATCTGGTGTAGAGTGGAAGAGACTGCTTTCACTTGGTGCAACCACGGCCACCCCAAGAGCAAGTTGAAGGTTGCGAGAACGTCCAAGACATGAAATTCAATGTTGTGTTGTCCTGGACCAACCTAGGTCTGAACCTTGACAGTCCCCATCACTTCCCTACTGGTATTATCATAAGCTCTGATCACCTGGGTGGTTGGTATAAAGTCTGCAGGTTTCAACCCGATTGCATATGCCGTTCTGACTGGGCAGACATTGATAGCAGACCCTGTATGAACAAGTACCACCGGTATCCACTTATCTCTACATTCCACGGAGATGTAGAGAGGTTTGTTGTGATTCACGCCCTCAGGCGGCAATTCCTTGTCTGAAAAGGTTAATACCGAGGAACCTCCTCCCGAAAAAACCAGCCCAACCAGCTGCTCTGGCGTAGTTTCGATGGAGAGTTTGGCCTTGTCCATAGCAGATAGGACAGCCTGTCTGTGCACCCTTGAAGCCATAAGCAGTCCCCAGATGGAGATGTCTGCCTGTATTTTCTTTAACTATTTGAGTACAGCTTCTTCTTCAATCTGCTTCTCTCTCTGTTTCTCGGCCTCTTTATCTTTCCCAGATGCTTCGGGTTGGTCGAGGTGCGGGGGCTTGAAGTACCGCCCACTCCTGGTCATGTGATCCACCTCATCGAGGTACCAAGTATCATCTGGTTGGGCACCTGCCCAATCTTCATCTGTGTGGGCAAGACACAAGTCATCGTCTTCCCACCACATCCCACTGACGTTTAACAGACACCTATCTGGTTCTGGCAAGTTTGTACTCTCAGTACTTTCATCCCACATGCTCACAAAGATGTCACCTTTCATGCTCGCAAAGACTTTCAACCAGTTCATGATTCTTGGCTTTCCGGATTCTCTCAGAATTCCACCTCTTTTCTTGCTCCTCCTGTGTTAGTAGGGTTTGTTGTTCGGTTTTCACAATATCTTGATCCCGAGCGAAATTCTTTGCACCGGCGCTCTCCGGCGGTATTTAAAAAAATTGAATCTCGTGACGCAGCTGGAAACATTGATCTGTGTCATGGCCATGCTGCTGGTGGTACGCACAATACTTGGCTGGGTTGTGGGAAGGGGGGAGTGGATTCGGTAGTGGCCTCGGTTCTAGGGGCGTCAGATGCTTCTTTCTGATTAACACCCCCAGAGCCTTGGACAGGGGCATATATAGTGGAGTGAAGGTTCTTTGTCCTCTGGATTGGTACCTCGGGCCTTGGTTACTGCTCCCGGAGGTACTGGAAAAGGGTGTGGCCGCCGCGGGCCTTGGTTGAGAAGGGGGAGTGGTGGTGACCATACCAACCTCCGAAGTCCTTGTGTTGGCAGCGCCACTCGGGCCTGCGTTGTTATTGCGATTGAATGTCCTTCGGGGCTGCTCTCGGTCCTGGTCGATCAAACCTTGCTTCATCGCATCCTCGATCTGTTCCCCCATCTCGTGTAAATCTGAGAAGGTGGGGAAAGGGAGTACGATCATTTTCTGCATTAACTTCGGTTGGAGATTGCGTACAATCATCCGAATTTGATCTTTATCTGTTGGCCTTAAGGTCATCATTGATGCCTTTGCTCTCCACCGAGTTACAAAATCAGAGAAGGTCTCTTTTTGTTCCTGCCTCGTTGTTTCGAGATCACGTGTTGTAATCTCGATCTGCGTATTATACGAGTATTGTTACCGAAGGCTTGACCAACTCATCCCAATTTCTCTTCACATCATCTTCTAATTTTATGCGTGCAGATGGCCGCCACCCCGACAAAGTTCTACCAAATAAAGAAAGCCAGGTCGGGTTAGGCCCATTGGCCTCAAGATGTCTGAAAATAGCCGGAGATGGACCATAGGATCCCCTGATCCGTTAAAACGATCAATCTGGGGCATCTTGAATCTATCCGGCAGTGTCACGGCCACGTCAGTGTAGCCATCTTCAATGTCTGGGATGGCCTTCACCCCTTGTGATTTCTTAAAAAGGTTTTCCAGCTTACTCAGCTTCAGAGCTGTATGATCTACCTCGAACTCAAACGGAGAGTCCGGGTAGTTAGGTGTGAGGTTCTTGGACAGTTGCGGCAGAAGTGGGGGTGGAGCCTGCCCCGTTGGAAGACCTATGTCCTCTTGAGTGTTCCGGACATCGGGTAAGGTATTCTGAGTATTTGGGAGGACATTCTGAGGATTTGGCGGGGTGTTACGGCGGTGGATGCTCGAGTAGCGGGCAGCCGGTGGAGGAGGAGCGATGTGAAGCGAGCTGCGTTCTGTTGCGGCCTAATGTAATCACGGCTTTGTTGGGCCATGGCGCTTGTTGATTGGAAAATTCCGCTTGGCGGGTGGCATCATCTTGCATCTGCCTTATGCTCTCATGCATCTGGCGTATCATCGCATCCATCCTCGACGATTCTCATTTCCATCCGAATGGCGGTAAATGTGCCTCTCACGGAACCACGAAATCTCGGCTGATTGTTTACTGTCAAACCAACCCTCTGTCCTGGTAATCCCTGTTCCGACACGCTACGCCTCCTCGGCCTTCTTCGATAATCGGGGGTAGAGAGTGGAACCTTTGGATGTCGTCAACGAGATCCTCGGATCGGTTGAGTCGGCGACCTCGTGTCCAAAGTGCTTGGGGATCTAGTGGTTCGGAAGCAATCGTATAAAAACGCCCTAGCAAAAGATAATAAAAGAAAAGGAAATAAATGACCAAAAAGGAAAAGATACAAATTTAAATTAAATACACACAACACACAGTTGGGCATACACACGCGATTGATAAGTCAACATACATCACCTCAATAACAGATCATCTCAGATCATCGTTTCCCCAAAATGAATCGGATATCCACATAACCGATTCTCGATAATCGACCGGTGCCCCAGTTCGATACCCAAACTCAACTGATACATGTATTCCCTGTAGAGACGCACTCTAACAAGCACATAGCAGATAAGTGAGAGCTGAAAACACCCCTATGTTGGGGTAAGGTTTCCCTGTCCTATTTTGTCAGGAACTTGGGTTCACTATGCACGCAGCAGCTTCAAACGACCTATAAACGGGTAAGCAACCTGTCCTAGTTTGGAATGGTCACTATGGATCTGAATATGCACTAGGTCGAATGGTCAACAAGGGTGCCCCGGTAAAACCGGGGTTTGTGTTCCCATACTGGCAGAGCCCGTAACGGGTCAGCCTTACGGACATGCCTTGACAAGACAAGCCTCTGGCAAACCGCTCAGGAATAGCAGATGGCAAACCTGGTGTCCTAGGCGCACCAATGCAAATGCAAAGCAAAGAAACACACAAATGCAGTCAAAACCAGATATCATGAGTTCGAGTCAAGTTCTCTAAGTCCCCGGTGAGTCGCCGAAATAGGCGTCCCTACGCATCCGGGGAAAGAGTACGAGTCCCCCGTTCGTTCGATATTGGGTCACTCTGATTCGAAGGACTCAAATGTCACGGTTCTTAATCTTGAACCAAAGAGTCCAAATCCGCAAATCGTTTTTTAAACATTTTTTTGAAAGAAGTGCCAAACATGGACATTTCTTAGATCTGTCGCCACCTAAATATTTTAAAATGGGAAATTTAGGAAACCCCGACTCGGTGCCAAAGGCCATGTGTCCGCTATCACCAAAGTTGCCTCGGCTCGGGAACACAGGTACGATTGGGGAAGGTCACCGTGAGCACCCGCTTCGCCGTCAAAGACCGGCCTCTACGAACCATGATATCTATTTTTGAAAACATTGTGAGTTCTTATTCCGGTTATTAGCCTAGGTTACTATGTGATGCGCACAGCATACAAGTATAGACTGGGTCGCCTGAATTGGAACAAAACATTTCATGTCTGTTTGTTTGAAAATGGTTTGATGGTGCTACCCGCAAGTAGGCTAAGACGTGAATTTGCCACCCTCAGGTGGGCTTAGAAAACATGATTTTGCCACTATCTAGTGGGCTTAAAACAAACATTTGATGAATTGTCCCAATCCAAGCAACTCAACCTCCACCCACAGGCATTCAAGGCAGTTATATCACATAAGCACATAGCCTCATGGTAAGCATGCTATTCATGGCAGTCACTCACACGCATGCAAGGATGCTAAAGCATAAAACTCACCGAGTACTCCACGCCAAAATAGAAGCTCGTTAGAAATCCATGCATGGACCTAAGCATATTGAAATGTCTAATGCAACACATGCAAAGATGCAAACTATAGCAGGCTCGGCTATTCTAAACATGGCATATGGAATGCTACAACTAACATGTATTCAATTTGGAATTGAAATACAAATGCAATTTGTATGATGTGCCGAGCCCGGTGCGTGCAAAACAGATGAATGATGCAAACATGCTGTCATACTGTATGCTAATTAAAATATGCCCTATATCTAACCATCATAAGCAGGTAAATAAAAGGGAGAAAGAAGTGGGGGTTGGAAGACATACATCACACTCACACACCCTTATTACAATTATCCTCGCGCAGAGGGTCCGAATAAATAATACAGTCCGAAATAAAAGAATAGTATAGTCCGAAATATTATAGTCCGAAATAAATACAAATTCCTAATTAATTTACAAATTAACTAAGAAAGTCAGAATCAAGCTGTGGGCAGCCTCGATTCTGATGAATGATGCATGTTGGGCTGTCTTGGCGCTGAAATTCACGACGATGCCCCGATTAGCCTCCGTTTGCACTTTTTCTTGAAATGCGTGCCAAGTCTCAAAAAATTGCTGATTCTTCATTTTGCTGCAACAGAGAGCAGGAAAGGGGCATAGCAATGTATTTCACAAATATATGCATGCCTCGATCCTCGTGCCACCAATCACGCATCTCGATGCATGATGGCCGAGGAATCGGATTGCATAACTCAATATAGGGTGAATGCAGATGAATGCTACAATAAAACCTAACTCCATCATGGATAATCCGAAATGTCGGTGACTTGGGAATTGAGACCCGTTTCGTCACTCGGAGTATGAAACGCGTCTCGTTTCCCGTGCTCAGGCTAACTCCTATCCCGAACACGATGCAATATGCATGATATGCATGAATGCAACTAAAATACAATCCTAGCATGCACAATGCTATGAAAATGAGATGCCTCGAAATGCGTGCACGCAGGCACGCAAACCGAGGCAATGATCGTAAGGCATGCAATGGCATACGCAATGCAATTGGACATACACTAACATGAGAGAGCCTCAGCTGTACTCACATAAGAGGCCGATAGATGAAAATGAGATGCCTCGAAATGCGTGCACACGGGCACGCAAACCGAGGCAATGGCATACGAAATGCAATGATGCTAAAATGAGATATGCGATGCAATATGGGCTTACACCAACATGAGAGGGCCTCAGCCACACTCACACAGGAGGCCATCGGATAAAAGTGAAGTGCCTCAAAATGCGTGCACACGGGCACGCAAACTGAGGCAACGGCATACGGAATGCAATGGAACTAAAATGGCATATATAATGCAATGATTCTAAAATGGGGTGCCTCGAAATGCGTGCACACAGGCACGCAAACTAAGGCGACGGCATACTGAATGCAATGATGCTAAAATGGGGTGCCTCAAAATGCGTGCACACGGACACGCAAATCGAGGCAATGGCATACTGAATGCAATGACGTACACAACGCAAATTGGGCTTATACTAACATGAGAGGGCCTCAGCTGCACTCACATAAGAGGCCGAGAGATGAAAAATGAAGTGCCTCGAAGTGCGCGCACACGGGCACGCAAACCGAGGCGATGGCATCAAAGTATGAAATGGCACTCCAAATACAGATTGGACTTATACTAATGTGAGAGAGAGACTCAGCCATACTCACATAAGAAGCCGGTAGGTGAAAATGAAGTGCCTCGAAATGCATGCCCGTGGGCACGCAAACCGAGGCAATGGCCCTAAGGCATAAAATGGCATGCAAATGAGACGTGGCATATGGCATATGGAAAATGCAAATTTCAGCAGCCAAAATGATGCAAAAACAGCCCCCGAATTATAGCAAAATTACACCCGATGCCCGAAATGCTATGCAAAGTACCCGAAATGACTTGCAGCTATGCCAAACATGCACAATATGGATATGAAGTGTAAAGACAGATGCTAGGCAGTCCCAAAAATCACATTTTTCCAGTAAAAAGTATGGCCAAACAACAAACACAAGTATGGCAAAAATAGCATGCAAAAATGGGGGAAAAGAGGGGAACAATGAACAAGTGATATATACAATGCTCAAACTGAAAAAAACAGTTCTACAACATTAAAGAGGGTCCAAAAATATAAACATTTACAGCTTATGGAAGCCCTCAAAACAGTATACAAATACGGCAAACATAGCATGCAAAATATGGACCAAAAGAGGGCTATAAAGAGAGGTATACCAAGCATTCTCCAAACAGCTTAAGACCCTTAACAAAACATGAAGAGTGGGTCATTTTAATACTATTTCCAGTTCTGATCATGGCCAGAAACAGAATCAAGATAGGCCGAAAAAATCATGCCAAATATGGACCAAAAGAGGGCTATAAAGAGAGGTCATGCATGGAAGCACGAAACAAGGTTGAGCCCTCCTACAATCTTGTATAGGAGCTCAAAATAAGCTCAATCACAGTTTATAGAATGCTCCAAAAACAAATGTACATAAGCTAAAAATAGCATGCAAGTTTACGGTAAATATGATGGATATTGAAGAAAATGGTATGTAGAAGCTCCAAACAAGGTTGAGCCCTTCTACAATGTTGTAGAGGGGCTCAAAATAAGTGTAGAATAAGTTAGGGTCGGAGCCCAAAACCTCAAGTAAATAGGGTAGAAAAATGAAGCAAAAATAAGCTCAAAAAGGGTAAAAGAGTACTCACCCTTGAAGACAAGACTTTTGTTGCTTCTTGGCTTGAATTTGTTGCTTCTTAGCCTTTGAAAAACCTTCCTTTGCTGCTGGAATGGAAGTGGTGACGGTGAGGCTTGGTGTTGATGAACAAATGAGGCTAACACTTGAAATTTTTGGAGGTTTTTGGATAGGGAGATGTAGGCAAATGCTTAGGAGCTCTTCTAGGAAGTTTTTGTAACCCTAATGAAGGAGCTGGCCAGCCACTTATAAAGGCCAAGAAGGGGGTGTAAAAGAGGAGGGAAATGCACCCAAGCTTTCTCTCCCAAAATATCCCCCGGATGCCCAGATATTTTTGAGAAACAGCTATACAACTGTAATAAACACAAGTTGAGGATGCAGGCCGGCTAGCCACTTTTGCTGGAAGTGGCCGGCCGGCCACCCCCCATGGCCGGCCGGCTAGGGGTAAAAATGGAAAGTTGGATTTGCTGGCCGAGCTCTACATATTGGTGTCCTCCCATGCCTCCTTTTCAAGGCCCTGTGGTTGGAATCTGGCAACTCTGAAGCAGGAGAGACAACAAGCCACCTCTAGGACAGGTCCAAAAATGAAAAGAAGAATTACTGGCCGAGCACCATTTTTTAGGGTCCTCCCATGTGTGTACAACACAAATATGTGGTTTTGGCTTGAGGAAAATGGCCCTAGGGTGTTCAACATTAGCCCGGAAGTGAGAAAAACGGGCGCTGGGGGGCGCCGGAGGAGCATAACTTGTTGCTGAGATAATTACTATCCTCCCACCCTCCAGTGACCTTCCTTATGATAAAACAGAGGTACCTGCCAAAAATGAACAAAAACTGATGCAAAACGAATGCTCGGGGACCAAAACACGCAGTTCGGGGTCCCGAAAACCTGCCGTTAAGCACCGAAGTGGTGTTTGGCTGCGAAGTGGGTATCTAGGACCCCAGTGTCCCTTGAAAGGGAGTAAATGAGATGGATGCCAGAAACTGGAGGAATCGGAGATGGTTAGACGGTCCCGAACCGAGGCGCACGGCCTGACGGCTCCGAAAACCGGGAACCGGGCTCCGAAATGGGCAAAATGGCCTCGACCCACGAAATGTAGCCCACGGCCACCGAGAGATGGTCTCACGGACCTCTCCTCCCTCAAGAAAGAAAACAGAGAAAATCGAGTCTGTTACAAACCGAGGCAAGGCACGTAAGAGAGTTCTAAGTCCGGAGGCAGTATGCACGCGACTCTGAGACTTTTGAACAAGCACAGTATGCAACATCACCGAGTGCTCAATCGGTGACGTCTGAGTCTTAAGGTCGGTCAAAAATGGGGTGTCTACAGGAAGTTGCAGAGGTAGTTCGGGAGGTAGTCCAACGACGGGCGTCTAAAAGCGTGTATGTATTTGAAAAGACGTCGAAATTTTAAATCACAATAAATAGAAGTGTACGAGGAGACAGGAAGTTGAAATGATAACCGAGAAGCATGTGTACAGACATTTGCGTTGGAATACGTCGATTGCGAATTTCGCTCGACTCTTCGAAGCCAAACACTCCAGCCAACTGTCGTTAGTGGAATGCTTGGGGGGCAATTGTGGGGGCCGAGATTCGGGAGTCGTAGAGATTCCAGATAGTCGAATCTGGTAGAGTCGAGGTTCGAAGCACTCGGCAATTGGCTCGAAAGCTCAAATCTAACCCTACTAGGCCAAATAACCGATTAAGCGAGGGGCCGAGTGAAGATCGGTCCATTATAAAATGTGCCGAATATGAGGTGGCGGATGGACCTAATCCTGAGGCCCAAAGAAGAAAAGATATAAATAGAAGAAACATTAGCCAGAATCAGGTATGTGGGAATAATTATGCTTAACTTAGAACACAAGCATTCTTGAGTGTAGAGACTGACTTGTCCGTCGGAGTGCTAATTTCGGCACCCCCGACCAGAGTGTTTATCCCATTTTAGGTGACCATCAACGGATCTCGAGCGCTCCCCAGGATCGGAAGAGTATTTCCAAACCACTTCTCCACAATTAACTATGGAGGCCGAGATTCGGGAGTCGTAGAGATTCTGGATAGTCGAATCTGGTAGAGTCGAGGTTTGAAGCACTCGGTAATTCGCTCAAAAGCTCAAATCCAACCCTACTCGGCCAAATAACTGACTAAGCGAGGGGCCGAGTGAAGATCGATCCATTATAAAATGTGCCGAATATGAGGTGGGGGATGGACCTAATTCCGAGGCCCAAAGAAGAAAAGATATAAATAGAAGAAGCATCAGCCAGAATCAGGTGTGTGGGAATTATTATGCTTAACTTAGAACACAAGAATTCTTAAGTGTAGAGACTGACTTGTCCGTCGGAGCTAATTCCAGCACCCTCGACCGGAGTGTTTATCCCATTTTAGGTGACCATCAACGGATCTCGAGCGCTCCCCAGGATCAGAAGAGTATTTCCAAACCACTTCTCTATAATTGACGCCTTCTGTGGGAATACTCAAGCACATCCATGGCGAGCGTGACGGAACATCCTCCGACAGTCACTATCGAACCTATACCGCAAGATGAAACCACTCCAACAAACTTGCTGGGAACAGAAACTATCGCCACAAGACGTGCCTTGAATTTTGCCTCACCCTCGACTTTGGAGCACGAGACAATGCAGGCGATCATGGAACAAGCAAAACAAAATGAACGGAGGTTGGAGACCATGATTGCTGCAAACTAATGCCTTTGTGAAGATTTGGCCTTGGAAATGGCGAAGTCCAAGCAAGCTGCGCGCCTAAATCCAAAACGATCTCCAAAGGCAAGTGGTCGACAACCTCGAGCATGACAAGACACTGATAGCGACTCCGACTCATTATCCCCGGAGCCTAGGAAGAAGGGACGACGTAAAGCCACAGTTCTTCCGAAGAAAGTCCCCGTACAATGCATAAGCGAAGAAGGAACAGTTCGGTCGAAGACCAACACGATCCCTTCGTACGACGAATTGCAAAGGCTGCGCTTCCTAAGAAATTCAAAGCACCGTCGCTCACCTTGTACGATGGAAAATTAGACCCCATCGACTACATCTGCCACTACAAGCAGGCCATGACATTGCATGCAGACGACGAGGCCCTCATGTGCTGAATATTTCCCAGCAATTTGGGACCATTGGCGGTCAGGTGGTATTATAAACTGGAGCCGGCTTCGATTAAAACCTGCCACCAACTACAGAAATCCTTTTGGGTCAGATTCATCACCAACGAAGTTCAGCCGAAGCAAGCCGACTCTCTCTGGGCAATGCAAATCCTGCCAGGAGAAACACTAAGAGCATATTCGGTGCGATATTGGGAATGCTTTAATCTTGTTGATGACGCTTGCAACGACTCCATGGCCATCACCACCTTCAAAATGGGATTACACCCAGATAGTGCCCTCCGCAGTTCCTTGACTAGAAGACCCTCCAAAACAGTTTGGGGGTTGATGAAGAAAGTAGAGGAATACTGTAAAGTGGAAGATGACGCCTTGAGGGTTAAAGCCGGACACGTGGCCAACAAAACGGCCCCTCTCGAAATCACTCAATCAATAAATTCCGCACCACCTCAGAGCCCTGAACCATGACAGCGAGCTAAATGAGACAAGAGACGGGATTCTCGCCAATCCAGCGATCAGTGCTCACACCAAGCAAATGAGCAACTGTAGGTCGATAGCAGGCGCACAAAGTGCGCCGATAAGAAATATATGGAGCTATCAGAGCCAATCAGCTCGATTATGTCCAAAATCCAACATCTTCTGTTTTTCAAATGGTCGTCCAAGATGGTGGGACCTCCTGACACGAGAAGGCGGGACATGCGTTGTGAATATCACAAAGATCACGGTCATGACACGAACAGTTGCTATGCCTTGAAAGACCACCTTAAGAAATTGGTGCAAGATGGTCGGCTCCAGCAACACGTCCGGAAGAGCACAATCAAAACTGTTGCCCTTCGGCAGGAGTCACCTCCCCTCGGCATTATACATATGATATACAGCCTTCAAACGCCGCGTACCATACACGCAATTCATTCAGCCCCCCAGAAGCAATGCACACAAATGAAACAGCCCCACGAAGCTCCGAGCATTACCTTCGACGATTCCGATCTTATCGACATAACGCTCCCCCATATTGATCCATTGGTCATTGAACTACACGTGAACCGATTTACCATTGAACGCGTCCTCATAGACTAGGGGAGCACTTCGGAGGTCATGTATTACGAGACCTTCATCAAACTCGACTTCAACGAATCAGACCTATCTTCGGCTCCTCATCCATTATTCGGCTTCAACGTAAACCCTAAGTACCCGTTGGGGAAAATCACGTTACCCGTTCAGGCGGGCTCCCAAACAGTGGATGTGAAATTCTTGGTCGTCAAGCTCCCTTCGCCGTATAACCTCATCATGGGGTGAACTTGGTTGCATACTATTTAGGCCGTGTCAAGCACCTATCATCAGCTGCTACGCTTCCCGACCGAACACGGCGTTGAGCGAATTCGTGGTTCCCGGCAATCTGCACAAGCATGCTATCTCCTTTCTGGAAAGACACCAATGGAGACGCAGGTCAACTCCACTGAAGTGTCGAATTGTGACAATCTTGACGATGTCGGATGGCTCCCTGACGAAAAGCCATAGAAGCTCTAGGCGATACCAGCAGCAGCTTCCCAAGATGTATGCTTAACGCGTCCAGCTGCGTCGCTACACGCCAGGAAAGTTGCTCCAGAAGGTATTTCTGGATGATAGGAGGCTGGTTGATGGAAAATTAGGCATGCAGCCCTGCTCCTAACGCACTTGCGCAAATTCTATCATCAAACCCGACCTGTGGGGAATGATATTGGTTCTGAATGGCTTACCATGTACACTTTCCACTTCTGTAATGCAAAGATTCCTGTTTACTCACTATGCAATCCAATTGAAGAGTGTTCCAAATAGTCTCCGGATTCGGAGCCCCATCGACGCATGACGTCTTTGGGTTGATAAAGCCTCTGGATTATGAGCGCCCTTCGTGGATGTCACGATTGGCCAAATCAAGTCTCCGGATTCTGAGCCCCATCGTCGCATAATGTCTTTGGGCTGATAAAGCCTCCAAATTCGGAGCACCCTTCGTGGATGTCACGATTGGCCAAATCAAGTCTCCGGATTCGGAGCCCCATCGGCGCATGATGTCTTTGGGCCGATAAAGCCTCTGGATTCGGAGCGCCCTTCGTTGATGTCACGATTGGCCAAATCAAGTCTCTAGATTCGGAGCCCCATCGACGCATGACGTCTTTGGGCCGATAAAGCCTCCGGATTCAAAGCACCCTTCGTGGATATCACGATTGGCTAGATAGTCTCCAGATTCGAAGCCCCATCGGTGCATGACGTCTTTCGCCCGATAAAGCCTCCAGATTCGGAGCACCCTTCGTAGATGTTATGATTGGCCAAATCAAGTCTCCGGATTTGGAGCCCTATCGGCGCATGACGTCTTTGGGCCGATAAAGCCTCTTGATTCAGAGCGCCCTTCGTGGATGTCAGGATTGCCCAGATAGTCTCCGAATTCGAAGCCCCATTGGGGCATGACGTCTTTGGGCCGATAAAGCCACCGGATTCGGAGCGCCCTTTGTGGATGTTGCGATTGGCCAAATCAAGTCTCCGGATTCGGAGCCCCATCGGCGCATGACGTCTTTGGGCTGATAAAGCCTCCAGATTCGGAGCGCCCTTCGTGGATGTCACGATTGGCCAAACCAAGTCTTCGGATTCGGAGCCCCATCGGCGCATGACGTTTTTGGGCTGATAAAGCCTCCGGATTCGGAGCACCCTTCGTGGATGTCACGATTGGCCAAATCAAGTCTTTGGATTCAGAGCCCCATCGGTGCATGACGTCTTTGGGCCGATAAAGCCTCTGGATTTGGAGCGCCCTTCGTGGATGTCACGATTGGCCAAATCAAGTCTCCGGATTCGGAGCCCCATCGGCGCATGACGTCTTTGGGTCGTTAAAGCCTCTGAATTCGGAGCGCCCTTTATGGATATCACGATCGGCCAAATAAAGTCTCCGGATTCGGAGCCCCATCGGCGAATGACGTCTTTGGGCCGTTAAAGCCTCTGGATTCAGAGTGCCCTTCGTGGATATCACGATTGGCCAAATAAAGTCTCCGGATTCGGAGCCCCATCAGCGAATGACGTGTTTGGACTGTTAAAGCCTCCGGATTCGGAGCGTCCTTCGTGGATATCACGATTGGCCAAATAGCCTTCGGATTTGGAGCCCCATCGGCGAATGACGTCTTTGGGCCGATTAAACCTTTGGGCCATGCGTAACATAATGATGTCGTTTAAATCGGGCCGATCAATATTCGTTTACTCGTCTGAAATACATTTATTCAAACATGTATATAATAAAACACATGCAAGCACGTATGCGCCGAACAAAAATTATAACAAAACATTGAAAATAAAGTTCTTTTTTATTCGACCAACCAATAAATACATAATTCTAGATGCAATTTGCGTTTGAACATTACAACGAATATTTTTATTCGGCGTCACCCTCATCATCGCTCTTTTCAACTTCAAAGGCGGCAAAGGTCAAATGATCATGATGATCCCGGTTACATAAGTTGGAATCGACACCCTTTGCTCAGAGAGCCTCCGGGGCCTGAAGAGCCACGATCCAACCATGCTCAAAACCCCGATTCTCGCATCGGCATACCTCCTCAACAAGTGTCTCTTTTGTTTTGTCGATCCCAACCTTCCGACTAGCATGGAAGCCCTCATCGTAACCTTTGGCCCTCGCATTTTGTACGGCAAACATGTCTGCCATATCTCGGTCGGCGATAGCAAGACTCAATAGCCGTTGGGTCACCCTCTTGTCCATAATCGGGTTAGCTTGACCCGCCGCATGCGGATAGGTGGCTTTAACCTTCCTAAGCTCCCTAAGCTCACCCTCGACTTTCTCTGCATGAGCCTTCGAACTGCGGACCCGTTCATTCATTTTTTCCATCTTCCACCCCGCGGCGCGCAGACGCATGCCGACTTTATAGGCGGTATACAACCCCTTCACCGCCCCATGATTACCTTCTCGAAACACTTCCAAATCTCGTCGTCTAACCATCGATTGTTGGACTTCCCGTGGAAAGATCTGTCGAGCGAACTCGACCGCTACACCCGGATCATTGATGATGGAATCTGCCTCAGTCATCGGTTTATTCCCCATGAACGCTGCAAAACTCAATGGTCATGGTGTCACGTCTGACTCATTCCCCAGTCGTGGTCGCGGGGAGCTTCCCCGTTGATGCTTCTCTCTTTGGGGTGATTTGCTTCGACGGCTTGGAAGTTGACGTTTTTCGCTTTCCTTGGACGTCCTTCCTTCCATACGCACAGGCTCGCTGTTGCGATTTATCGCAGCATCTAGCTTAGCCAGCGTTCGTCCCTCTCCTTTGCTGTTGAAGAACAGTCTGTTTGACATTCGCCCTCGCCCCAAGCTAGTTGACATCGAATCTAAATAAGAATAAGTGGACCCACTGGCATGAAATCACCCCATTTATTTGTAGGTACGCAACGACCCCGAGGCAATTTCATTAACGCTTTTGGCAGTCTCCAAACGACGAAGGCCGATTGATATATGCCACAGCCACTTCATGTACTAAGTTCTGGCTTGTTAAAACAACCTAATTATCTAAACGGAAACTATGGGAGACTGCCTTAAAGTCCATGCACTGGCTAGGGCAAGGGCAGATTTATTAATCTAACCGGCCGAGCATCTTGGCCCCATGCCAATTGATATGTGCCACAGCCACTTCATGCACTCAGTTCTGGCTTGCGAAAATGGCCTAATTATTTAAACGGCAACTATGGAAGACTGCCTTGAAGTCCATGCACTGGCTGGGGCAAGGGCAGATTTATTAATCTAACCGGCCGAGCATGTTGGCTCCATGCCGATTGATATGTGCCACAGCCCCTTCAAGCACTAAGTTCTGGCTTGTTAAAACGGCCTAATTATCTAAACGGCAACTATGGGAGACTGCCTTGAAGTCCATGCACTGGCTGGGGCAAGGGCAGATTTATTAATCTAACTGGCCGAGCATCTTGGCCTCATGCCGATTGATATGTGCCACAGCCACTTCATGCACTAAGTTCTGGCTTGTTAAAACGGCCTAATTATTTAAACGGCAACTATAGGAGACTACCTTGAAGTCCATGCACTGGCTGGGGCAAGGGCAGATTTATTAATCTAACCGGCCGAGCATCTTGGCCCCGTGCCGATTGATATGTGCCACAGCTACTTCATGTACTGATTTTTGGCTTTTAGAACGGCCTAACTATCTAAACGGCCTAATCATCTAGTCGGTTCGTAGCGGACCAGAACATGGGCCGCCATCCCCTGCTCCGGAAGACTCGATAGGCCGAAATACTTGAGCGTAGTCTTGATTTCCGAAAGGACGGCGTCGTCAGTCAAGGTCATGACTTTCTTCAAATCGTTTCCTGCAAAAGCAAAACCATGAGGTCCCGAAAATAAGGTTTTATAAATATAACAAGTAAATAAATAAAAGATGATACTCGGCCACCTGGTTCGCCCCTCCGTCTAGGAATACGATCAAGGCGATCCTCGCCTTCGCCAAATTCCCAGTTTCCTTGGACAACGACCATAACATCATCGACTCGCTTCCCAGAGCTAGAAAGCATAGTCACTAGTTGATGGTCGGTGTCTTTGGCCCTAAGGAAATAACGCCCGTGCCAACCAGTAGACTTGGCCAAGGCGTAGCAATGTCGAATAGCAGGAATGCCAAGGTTAAGCCCAAGGCGGCGGTTTAGTGCGATAATCCCTATCATGACCCTAAAGAAGTTGATGTTGGGTTGGGAAGGGATTAACCCCCAATGGCAAAGCACGGCCCTAAGGAGTGGGTAAAATGGGAAATGGACCCCACCCTCTACGATTGATAGAAGAGGGAAGACGATCGTGGTTTCATCAGCCCTCTCCATATCGAGGGTGTCGTCTGCCACAAATGACAGATAGACGTCATCAGGAATAGAAAAATGGCGTCGGAAGCCAGAAATTCGATTCGGTGAGAGGAGATCTTTTAAATGTTTCGCCATTCCCCCCAGCCAATAGGATTATGCTAAGCCAAAAAACAAAGCAGAGAATGAGAGAACTTACAAGAGGCGAAGGAGATAGAGAAGAGTAGGAAGTTACAGAGGTAGTTTGGGAGGCAGTCCAGCCACGGGCGTCTAAAAACGTGTATGTATTTGAAAAGACGTCAAAATTTTAAATCACAATTAATAGAAGTGTACGAGGAGGCGAGAAGTTGAAATGATAACCGAGAAGCGTGTGTACTGACATTTGCGTTGGAATGCGGTCAACCGCCGAATTTCGGCTATGACTCTTTGAGTTCGAAGCCAAACACTCCAGCCAACTGTCGTTAGTGGAATGCTTGGGGGGCAATTGTGGGGGCCGAGATTTGGGAGTCATAGAGATTCCAGATAGTCGAATCTGGTAGAGTCGAGGTTTGAAGCACTCAGCAATTGGCTCGAAAGCTCAAATCCAACCCTACTCGGCCAAATAACCGATTAAGCGAGGGGCCGAGTGAAGATTGGTCCGTTATAAAATGTGCCAAATATAAGGTGGGGGATAGACCTAATCCCGAGGCCCAAAGAAGAAAAGATATAAATAGAAGAAACATTAGCCAGAATCAGGTATGTGGGAATTATTATGCTTAACTTAGAACACAAGCATTCTTAAGTGTAGAGACTGACTTGTCCGTCGGAGTGCTAATTTCGGCACCCCCGACCGGAGTGTTTATCCCATTTCAGGTGACTATCAATGGATCTCGAGCGCTCCCCAGGATCAAAAGAGTATTTCCAAACCACTTCTCCACAGATACATATTCATATTCATGTTCAGAGTTCATATATTTCACATGATCATACGTGGTACATCCATTAGCGTTAACAAATTCGATAACCCAAAAAGGGACAGCCATAAAGGCATTCCGATGACTCATGGGCACAGAGACGTTTCTGATGACCCATAAAAGGACGCCCATAAAGGCATTCCGATGACCCATAAAAGGACGCATATCACGTGATACAAAGGATGCGCCAACTACATTTTAGAAACTTGGACAATCATTCATTCATATAAAATATAGCATTTTAAAAAACTTGATCATTTCATATCATCAAAAAATAATTAAAGTTAAACATAAGTTTACAGAGTTATTACTCACAGATGGCTCCAATAGTAGATCAGAAGAATCAAACAAACCAAACGGCTGAAAATAGGGTCTCACTCAAATGCAACTTCCTTCGCTCGAGCTAAAGTTCAAAAATAAGCGTGGTCGCTCGACTGCAACTTTGGTCACACGAGCGGTGAGCAAAACTTTGCAAAACTTCTAGGAGCTCTCATTTTACGCTCGAACGCAACTTCTGGTTGCTCGAGACAAGGTTCAAAAATAGGCACTGTCGTTCGAGTGCATTTTGCCTCGCTCGAGAAGAGGCCCATGTCTACAAAAGTACTATGAGCATGAATTTTACACTCGAGCCAATTTTGGTCACTCAAGGGAAAGTACAAAACAAAAAGTGGTTGCTCGAGCGCAGGTTTTGTCGCTCGAGCAATGATGCAGAATTTTGGAATTTTCATATTGATGTTCAAGATACAAAACTCAATTTCAAAGCTTTAAAACACATCCATTGGGCTCCAAACTTGAGAAAACATGCCCTAAACTTGTAAAGCATTAATAATTAAGGATCATTTCACAAAATCAAGGCCCAAAAGTAAATCAGTTGCCCAAAATTCAGCTTGAAACTTTGAAACCATAACATGCATGTAATGAATTGAATTCAATGCCTCTAAATCATGATCAAATAAGGTAAAATGATGGAAAACATAATGAATTCCCAAAATTAAGGTACAATTGCTACATGCATGTGAGAATTCTTGAAAATTAAGCTGAAAATGTAAGAAAATATGCATGCATGAATGGCATGACTTAAATTCCTTAATTTCTAGCTTAATTCTCATGTTTAAACACTTTAAACACTAGAATACTTACACTGTTGTCTTGAATACAAAATTTAGGAATAAAATTCTTACCTAAAGTGCCCAATTCTTTGAATTCTAGGAATTTCGTGCACAACTCTTCCAATTTCTTTCAATTGACTGGCAATCCCTTTTTTTCTTTTTTTTTTCTTCCTTAATCTTCAATCTCTTCCTCTCGCTCTCTTCTCACGTTTTTGATGACAAAAAGATGATGAGGTGTGTGTATAGTGGTGGTATGAGACAACATTAAGCTTATATAGGTACCATGAGTGGAATTAATTAATTCTTGCTTAGATTAAATACTTATATTTATTTTATTTTAATTATTTAGTTCTGAATCAAATTTCAATTGAACCTACCATAATGTTCTAAAAATTCCATATAATACGTAAACCAAGTCAATTTTGTGATCAGATGCCGATAAGGCCTTCAATTCGCATAATGAAACAGAACCATAGACAGATCTTTCTATAACAGACAGATATAAATACAAATTACATATAACACATGCAATTAATGTAGAATTTCATCTTAATTACTTATTAGGCATTCTTAATCAAAGATTATATGCTAATCACAGGTCGGGGTTGTTGCGATCTTCCCCTCTTAAAGAGTTTGGTCCTCCAAACTCGAATGACCATCGTTTTGGAAGAATATTGAGTCTAGAGGGAACAAATTAGGGTATCTCTTCATCATATCCTCTTTCGTTTCCCGTGTTGCATATGTCCCTCCATGATTTTTCCAATCTACTTTCACCAATGGAATTTGTTTGTGCCTCAGTCTTTTTATTCGATGGTTCACAATTTGAATTGGCTTTTCTTCATACGTATAGTCATCCTTCATATGTTGTGCAATCTCACAATCTCATTTACATAAATGTTAGCTAATTTTTCTACATTATAGAAAGTCTTCACTAGAAAAAAGTGAGCAGACTTAGTTAAACGGTCAACAATAACCCAAATAGAATCCATACCTCGGAAGGAGCGAGGCAATCCACTAATAAAGTTTGTCGTAATGTGCTCCCATTTCCATTCCGATATTGAAAGCAGCTGAAGTAATCTGGCGGATCGTTGATGTTTGACTTTCACTTGTTGTCAATGCAAGCATCTAGCTACAAAGTCAGCAATACACTTTTTCATGCCAAGCCACCAAAAGTTCTGTTTCAAATCTTTGTACATTTTTGTGTTCCCCAGATGCATAGAAAATTTGGAGTTGTGAGCTTCAATCATCTCTTTCTCAATTTAGAACAACCCGATACACAAAGTCTTCCTTTAAATTCCTAAACATTGTCATCGAACAAAAATTTGGGCCTCGGTTTTGAACCAATCTCATCAACAATCTTTTTTAGAAATTCATCTTGTAATTGTTTTTCTTTAACTTCCTCAACTATGGTCGGTTGTGCAGAAATAATGGCTAGAACTCCATCATGTTCATGCAAAACCACTTCAACTTCATTTCTTTCTAGATCACACAACAATTCTTTCTGGCCAATGAGCAAACATGACAAATTCCCAATAGACTTTCGACTCAAAGCATCTGCAACTATATTTATCTGTCTAGGATGGTATAGAATATGTAAGTCATAATCTTTAATCAACTCTAACCATCTTCTTTGTCTCATATTCAGTTCTTTCTAAGTGAAGAAATATTTAAAACTTTTGTGGTTTGTATACACCTCACAAGTCACTCCATATAGATAATGGCGCCAGATTTTCAAAGCAAAAACCACAGCTGTGAGTTCAAGGTCATGGATCGGATAATTCTTCTCATCTGGCTGGAGTTATCGTGAAGCATATGCAATTACCTTCTCATTCTGCATTAACACACATCCCAAGCCTTTGTATGAAGCATCATTGTAAATATGAAATCCATATGTACTATTAGGTAGAGTCAAAATTCGTGCAATCACTAATGTGGTCTTTAACTCTTGGAAAACAGATTCTCTTTCGTCATTCCAATCAAATGGCATATTTTTCTGTGTTAGCTATGTCAAAGGCATAGCAAGTTTGGAGAAGTTCTTCACAAATCTGCGGTAGTAACTCGCAAGCCCCAGAAAGTTTTTGACCTCTAACACATTGGTTGGTCTTGGCCAATTCAAAATAGCCTTAATTTTCTGTGGGTCCACCGTAATGCTATCTTTGTTGATTACATGCCCCATAAATGTTACACAGTCAAGCCAAGATTCAAATTTGGCCAATTTTGCATACAACTTCCTTCCTTTCAAGATCTGTAAGGCAATTCTCAGATGATTCTCATGTTCTTCCCTGCTTTTGGAGTAAATCAAAATATCATCAATAAATACAACTATAAATTCATCAAGAAATTGTTTGAAAACCCTATTCATTAGGTCCATAAAAGCGGCAGGTACATTAGTTACCCCAATGTCATCACCAAAAATTCGTAGTGCCCGTATCTAGTTCTAAATGCAGTTTTCTCTACATCTTCTGCCATGACTTTTAACTGGTGATGCCCAGATCTAAGGTCTATCTTAGAGAACACTTGTACTCCCTGAAGTTGGTCAAACAATCATCTATTCAGGGCGGTGGATATTTGTTCTTCACGGCTACTTTGTTCAATACACGGTAGTCAACACATAACCTCAAAGACCATCTTTCCTTTTAACAAACAGAACTAGAGCCCCCTAAAGTGAAGTACTCGAACAAATAAATTTCTTGTCTAGTAGTTTTGTAGTTGGGTTTTCAATTCTTTCAGCTCAGAGGTTGACATTCAATATCAGGTTTTGGAAATTCGTTGTGTTCTAGGTACAACATCAATAGTAAATTCAATTTCTCTTTCTATTAAATCCTTGGGTTAGTTAATAGGAAACACATCAGGAAACTCATAAACAATAGGAATAGCTTCCACATTAAGCTTATCGGAAGTCTTAGTTTAAACACAACACAGATAACCCCGACATCCCTTCTTAAGCAATTTGACAACTTTCATGGTAGAAATCAAGTACGAGGGAGGAACTATACCATTTCCACAAAACATAAACTCAGACAAAATAGGTGGTCGAAATAGAACAGATTTATTCACACAATCAATAGTAGCACAATAGTTGGTCAACCAATCCATATCCAAAATACAATCAAAGTGAGTAATGTCCAATGACAACAAATCAACATATAATATTACATCCCCAATCATGATGTCATACGCAGGATACACATAAGCACATAACATAGAACCTCCAGTTGGTGTAGATACATACATCAAACAATTCAGAGATTCTAAAGGTCTAGTCAACTTTTGGGAAAAAGCTTGTGATACAAATGAATGTATGGATCCTGAATCTATCAACATATATGCTTTTTGAGCACAAATAAGGAGTATACCTGACACCACCGATTCGGTGTTCTGCACATCACCAAGCACAAGTGCAAATACTCGTCCCTGCCTTAAGGTTTCTCTCCCAGTGTTAGCCCTTGTATTCGTTCTTGATGCAGAAGCGGATCCAGCTGAACTTGCTACTGGACGGTTGGCATTTTTAGATCTGACAAGACAATCCCTCATTATGTGGCTAGTTTTACCACACCTAAAACAAGCACCTGTTGCATGATAACAAATATGCTTATGTTTTCTTCCACATTCAGAACAAGTAGGTATAGATCCACTGCTTTGACTTGAGCTGCTAGTAGACCCCGTGCTTTGCTTCTTATTCATTGTAAATGAATGACCCTTCTTAAAATTGAATCCAGACCTCTTGCCTCTCCATTCGGTTGTTGGGGCCTTAGTCTGTTTCATTGTAGCTAAGTTGGCTTCATCCATTAGGCCTCTATCAAGCACATCTATATATTTGGGTAGTTTCAGCACACCAACCCAATCAAACACTTCCAGATCTAGCCCCCCTATGAATTTTTGAGTTTTCTTATAATCTGTGTCTACAATGTGTGGGGAAAACAGTCTAATTCAGTGAACTTGGCCTCCTACTCTGCTATTGACATTTTGCCTTGCTTGAGTTCTTGAAATTCTGACAATTTTCTATCCCGGAAACACTGATGGAAGTATTTCTCATAAAAGATCTCTCTAAATTGATCCCAAGTCAAAGTCCTACTACTATCACAGATAAACATCTACCAACGTCGGGCTTCATCCTTTAAAGTGTAGGTGGCTAATAAAACTTTCTGAGTCTCGGTACATGAAAAGGCTTCAAATAACTTTTCAATTTCTAACATCCATGTTTCAACCTTTAAAGGCTCAATTCCACCCAACAAAGTCGATGGCTTCATCTGATTGAATTTTTGAGTCGAACTAATGATGTCATTGTTTACCGGTTCTACTTGGACTAGAGGGAGCAGAGGAGGCAAAGGTTGTTGTTGCATTATTGCTTCTATTAAAGCTTCAAGAATTCTTCCCATTTGGTTCATCCGAGTCTCGGAAGATCAGCAATACTATCACTTCTTGTATTTTTCTTTTGCTATAGGTAAATAGAGCACTAATAAACATAGGTAAATAATTCTTTTCACAGTGTTCAATTTCAGTTCATTTCATTTCAATGTCAATGTATGTTTGTTCAGATATATTTATATACTTCACACACACTCACACATTCAGATGTAATGTCCTTAATTTTTACTAGGACATCCTATAGCTCATACGGACTCGTGTGTGCGATATAACTCGTGTTCCGATACCACTCTGTCACAACCCAAACTCATCCCTATAGGTTTAGCGTCGTAATCGACTAGTAATCCTGGGATTACAAAAGGCCGCTGAACAAATTAAACAAAACACGAGGGCCAGCGGAAGCAAATACAAACATATGACGTCCATAGAGTTGTGTAGACACACATGGGATAGAAATTTTAAAATTTCTATAAGCAATAGTCTTATGTCACTTCACTTACAGATAACCAAAATGGGACTTAGCCCAACATACAAATAAAACAAAGAAAACTTAAACGGAATTCTAGATTACAAAACATTGACCACAAGCAAGTTTTGGAACCTCCACAGGAGGCACTGTGGTTGCCTAGACAAAACTGACCTCCAAGCAATAGCTTAGGCTTGGCCACGTGACTAATCACCTACATACATAAATAATACGGTGAGATGTAGCCCAGTGAATAATAAAGAGTAAAGGTTTTAATCAATGATGTCTATAATAGATTTAGAATTCAGATTGATAGTCAGAAACAGATAGATATTCATATTCATGTTCAAAGTTCATATATTTCACATGATCATACGTGGTACATCGAGTAGCATTAACAAATTCGATGACCCATAAAGGGATGGCCATAAAGGCATTCCGATGACCCATGAAGGGACAACCATAAAGGCATTCTGATAACCCATAAAGGAAAGCGTGTCATATGATACTAAGGATGCCATGACTACATTTCAGAATCTTGGACAATCATTCATTCATATAAAACACAGCTGTAGACGCGCCCCGAGGGCCTTATGCTACAGTTCGGACTCAAATTGTCACGGCTTTGAATCTGATCTCACAAAGTGCAATGCAAGACCGATAAATCACCAAAGAGTCCAAATCCGACAAATCGTTTTGGAAAACTAATTTTTGTAAAGAAGTGCCAAACATGGACTGCTTTGCCAGATATTGTAGACACCCCATTTTTGACCGTCCTCAAGACTTGGACGTCACCGTTGGAACACTCGGTCATTATCCATGTTTGTGTTCGTTTGGAGTTCCCGGAGTTCTCGGCTCGCGCGCCTTGCCTCAGGACTTCCGAACTCAACCGTCTTGTGTCTGGTTTTGCACCAAACACTTTTGTTTTGCCTTGGAAGGGCAGGGAATGCCTTCTGAGGCATCCCCACACACCACCGGCTGTGGCTAGAGGCCACTGGCTGGCTGGTGTTGCCATCGGCACTTTATTGTGCTGACCGGCACTCTTTTGGGCCGACCGGCACTAAGTTTTGTCAAAATGACACTCTTTGCTGGCCGGACATTGTGCAGTTGCTTTATGAGATATTTTCAGACAGCTGTATAGTTTTGGTTCCCCTCCATACACGTGTATGGAGGGATGACCCTCTTAGTTAGCTTAGCTTGTAAGCTTTGCAAGCTTTGCTTGCCTATAAGAGGACCACTCCTCTTCTTGGCTTAGGGTTACAAAATTTTAGACATTTTAGATAGGCCAAGCTCTGGCTTTTAGGGTTAGGATAGATACACATTCTATCTCTCTTCTTTCCTCTTGTTTTGTACACTAGGTGTTTGTGACTTACTATTGCTCACCAACACCTAGTGTTTCACCTTCCTCTTGGAACTGAGGTACTAAGGGCTTGTTCTTGAAGTCCTTGACTGGTTTGGAGCTCAAGGAACCAACAACTCCAACCTTTGTGAAGGTGGTCTTCAAGGGTAACAAAACTTACTTTATTTACCCCATTCTTGCACTCCATTTTTGCCTAGTTTAAAACAGTTTTTGTGCTTAGTCTATAACACATAAAAGTTCTGTTTTTTAAGCCTCTTTATTGTTTATTAAGAGTGTTTTGTGGTTTGAGCAAGTTTGACCACCCTTAGGCCTTGAAAAGGGCACTTTTTGTGCCATTTTGTGAGAGATCGGAGACTTTGGTGTTAGGATCTCTTCACCACTGAAATCTTGAGGGATTTTAGTGGTGAAGATGATGCCTTGAAGTCCCAAGAAGGAGAGGGCCACCCCCTCTCTTTAATGTCCTTGAAAAGGGCAAGTTTGGCCTCTTGAGAGAGCATAATGTTTGATTGTTTGTTGAGCATGTCTTGGCTGCATTTTATGTTTATTATGCCCTAATATGACATTGCCAAGTGTTGGTTTAGGTCCCTTATGCATGCTTAGCATAGTTGCCTTGTAATGCCTTTTGATCCTCTAACATGCCTAGGTTGTATGCCTTAGCTTCTAGCATGTTTTAGGCTTGCATTTGTGAATGTTTTGTGCTTATTTTGACATGTTTTAACTATGTCCATAGTCGCTTAGGTTGATCTTGGCATGCATTATATAGCCCCTTTGCATTTTTGGCTTGCTAGCCTTTGAGTATGCATGTGTAGCATGCCTTGCTTGCATCATTTTGGTGGTTTAGAACCATCTAGCATGCTATTTCAGTCCCTTTGGTGTGCTTGTATGCTTGCCTAAGTGGCTTCTTTAATGCTTTAAGAGTATGTGTTAAATGCTCCATGTTTTGGCTTTAATGCATGCCTTTGGATTCATGTCATCTAGATGCCATCTAGGTGGTCCTTTAGGCTTAGTTTTATGTGTCAAAACTCTGTTTTTAAGTGTTTAAGTATTGCCATGTGTGGTTGTGCTAAGTGTGGTTTAAAGCCTCATTGATTTGCTTTGAACCTTAGACCATTCGCATGCTTTGTTTGGCTTGTTTTGTTGCATGATTTGGCATCATGTTTTGCATGATTTTCAGAGCTTTACAATGTGTGTTTATTGTCCTTGTTTGGTATCTCCAAGTGTGCTTGGGGGTTGCCATGTTTATGCCTTGGGTTTGGACCATAACACTTGCATGTATGTGTGTGTTTAGTCTCCATTTCTAGGCACTTTGGCCACTGATTTTAGGACTATTTGAGTTGCCTAATTCATGTATAAGACCATCCTTCCATTGGTTTCCATGCTTACCTTGCATGCTTGCTTGAACCCTTTGCATGAACATATTGCATAGTCCATGTTGCATGCCTAGTTGACATGTTTAGGGTTGCATTTGTATTGTGCATGTTTGGCCTCTTGAAGTGAAGTATGATGGAGGTTGAGCACCCTTGTTTGCTTGTTTGCATTGCATGCATTTGAACTCAAAGTTGCATTCTTGGTTCTTAGGGCCATCATGCATGGAAATGCGCGATCGGTGGTCCGGGAACCGAGGCACATGCCCCTTTGAGTCAATAACATGATAAGGGGTGTGTATAGTGCATAAATACCTTGAATCACATTGCCATGCATGTTGTTGTCCTCTGCTGCTGTGGGTTGCAGGTTCTGCAGGTGTTAAGTGCCGGCCGGCACTATTTAGTACCGACCGGCAGTCAATTGCCAGCCGATAACTTCATCTAGTGCCGGTGGCCTCCTTCTTTAGCCGGTGGTGCTCTACCCCAGCCGGTGGTGATCCCCAGTGTCCTGAGAGGCACTCCTAGGACTTTGGCAATTTTCAGAGGAGGATAGCAGGGGAAACAGAGGCAATCCGTGCATGGCAGTGCGGTTCCGAGCCAGTTCCGAACGCGCGCTGCATTTAGCCCTCATCTCGAGGCGGTTTACTGATTAATTAGATTAATTAATTTATTTGGTTAATTTAGTTAATTTGTAGTAATTAATTAGCTTGCGTAGTTAATTAGTTATTCAGTTTTGTATATTCTTTTGGTCTCTTTGAGTGAGGGCAAAATTGTAATAAGTGTGTGTGAGTGGATGTATGTCTTCCAATCCCCATTTCTTTCAATCCCTTTTATTTACCCGCTTTCGATGGTAGATTAGGGCATGTTTATTTTTAGCATACCTTATGCAATCCATGCGTGCATCCATGCATTTGTTGACATGCACCGGGCTCAGTACATCATACAAACTGCATTGCAATTTTCAATTCCAAATTGAATACGTGCTACTCGCGCATTTCACATGCCATGTTTAGGGTTAGCCAAGCCTACTCTAGATTGCATCTATGCCTGTGTTGCATTAGCCACTTAACATGAACTAGGTCATGCATGTTTGCTAACCGGGTTATTGTTTTTGGCACGGAGTACGATGTAAGTTTTTTACGCTTTAGCATACCACATGCGTGTGAATGTTGCCATGACAGTATGCTTACCATGCGGCTAAGTGCTTATGTGTTATAAACTGTTTGAATGCCTGTGGGTGGAGGTTGGATTGCTTGAGTTGGGAAAACTCATTGAAATCCGTGTTTTAGCCTACTTGCGAGTAGCAAAAACCAACACGTTTTTCGAGACAAAACGGATATGCAATGTTTATTTCCAAATTAGGCAATCTAGTCTATACTTGTTTGCCGCGCGCACAGCATAGTAATTCTAGGTTAATAATTGGAATAAGAACACATAATGTTTTCAAAAACGGATATCACGGTTAGTAGAGGCCGGTCTTCGGACCCGAAGGGTGCTCATAGCTGACCTTCCCCGATCGTACCCAAGCTCCCGAGCCAAGACCACTTTGGTGATGACGGACACGTGGCCTTCGGCACCGAGTCAGGGTTTCCTAAATTTCCCATTTTAAAATATTTAGGTAGCGACTCTGTAATCTGGCAAAGCAGTCCATGTTTGGCACTACTTTTCAAAAATTTGTTTTCTTCAAAATGATTTGCCGGATTTGGACTCTTTGGTTCAGATTTAGAACCGTGACACAAAGGGAGTCCGAACTGTAGAGTGAAGCCCATGGGCGCGTCTACAGTTTCTGGAGACTCTGCTGGGGAGTTTAGAGAGTTTGACTCGAACGCGCGATATCCTGTTTTGACTACACATATGTGTTTCTTTGCATTGCATGTGCATTGGTGCACCTAGGACACCGTGTTGGCCATCTGCTATTCCTGAGCGGTTTGCCGGAGGCTTGTCTTGTCAAGGCATGTCCATAAGGTCGATTGCAGCAGTTCGCCAAGAGGAACACAAACCCCGGTTTTACTGGGGCACCCTTTTTGATCATTCGACCTAGTGCATATCGGAATCCATAGTGACCATTCCAAACTAGGACAGGTTGCTTACCCGATTTTAGGTTGTTTGAAACCGCTGTGTGCATAGCGAAACCCTAGCTCCTGACAAAATAGGGCAGGGAAACCCTACCCCAACATAGGGGTGTATCGGCTCTCTTCTACCTGTTATGTGTTTTTAGAGTGTATCTCTACAAGAACACACATATCAGTTTGCAAGATCGGGTATCAGGCCTAAGGGCGCCAGTTTTAGTGTTGTTGAGAATCAGCTGTGTTTGCGGATGTAAGTTCAGTTTTGAATAGTGATTATGGGGAACAGTGTTCAGTAGTAGAGAGCAGTTGTTCGACTACACCCGTGTTTGATCTGTTTGGGGCTGAAATACTGCTTGTTTTCCGTTTCAGGGGTTCAGAGGTTCAGTGGGTTGATCCGAAACAGCTAGTATCATCTTCTTGCTGAGGCAGGACTAAACATGACGCAGAATTCAGAAGAGATTATGGTCATGACGGCCGCGTTGAGTCAGGGAACCACCCTACAGGATGAGACTACTGTTGATATGCCGCATCCGCCCAGGTCGCCTGCCGCACATCCAATTTGGACCCCTCAACTATATCAGGCTCGCGAGCCCACTACATTTGAATTAATGGGAATGATAGGTGATCTTCGAAGATCCGTGGCGGATCTCGCCTATGGGGTGTCTGTTTCGCCGCCAGTTGCACCATATGCCAGAGGCTTTATGCCCCAAGAGCCCCCGCTGCTGGGACGAATTGTAATTGAACTCAGCCAACCGGAGATGGCCTCCAACTATGGCAACGACGCAACAAACCAAGTTCTAGACCAGGCTGAGGTCGCAGACAAAGGTAAAATGAAGGTAGATGCCGACCCTATCAAACAACTACTGTGGGCAGTAGAGGCTTTGAAAGCCGGGGGAATGAACAAGCAACAGATATCCGCAGTTATGTCAAAAGCTGTGGAAAATGCTTTCCCCACCCCGCCCGAGGGCAATTCCAGTCAATCAGAGAATCGGGATAGGCCCCGTCATGCCAAGACAGTTCTTCCCGCTCCCAGCCTTGTGTCCGGAAAGGATCAGAAACCCAAGGCTGCACCTGCCGATCCGTTCGCTAGTGCATCTAGCAAGAGTGCTCAAGCCCCAAAATACCTGCCCCGAGGGCGCAGGGTCTTCCATGCTCTCTATATGCCGTTGTCTAAGGCATTGCAAATCCTTGCCGAGAGGGGACACCTTAAACCCCTAGAGCCTCGGCCCCTCTCGAAGAATCTCCCCGCCACACACGATGCTTCCTTGTACTGTGCGTACCATCAGCAGACTGGCCATGCCACTGATAATTGCTTCCGCCTCCGTCATGAGGTACAAGACTTGATTGACAACGAGGTTATCCTCCCGCCTACCTCAGCAAAGTCCGTCACCACTCAGTTGTTGGATTTTGAGGATGCAGATACTGCAAGCATGTAATCAGAAGGTGAACCGCCACGGGCGATTCTGCGTACATTTTTGGATGTGGCGTTGGCACGCATTTTTGAGCACACCTAACGCTAGTTTTGTAAATCGACTTGGGTGTCGAGTCATTTTTGTTTTGTTTTGAGTCTGTCTCTCTATTGAGTCGGTCTTTTTGCTTACTGCCTGTCTTGTTGTAACGAGTCGATCCCTCTTGTATAGTATACCGATGATTTCGGGTTGTTGCCTCAAACACCGCTTTGTCTTGTAATTAGTTGCTTTTGCTTTTGAGCCCCTGCTTGCCGAGGCGGTTATACTAGCAAATCTGAATGAAACAGCTGTGGTTATCACGTTCCGTATTTGTTACTATTTGAGTTAGCGGTGCCAGAAGATGTGAATGGAACGACGGGCATTCCTTTGCTCTCTTGTGCCCTGAACATCGTTATGATGACCTAACCTTTTCATAAAACCCCATTTCGAACACTGCGGTGATGAAAATGAAGAGGAAGTAATTCCTCGGGTTTTGTAAAATTTTGATCATTGTGAGAGAAAGAGAGGCCTGCTAAGCTTTTAATGAATGAAATCATGCTTGTCGGCGTGTATCGAGAAGGATCTGGTTCAATCGGTCGTTCCACACTATTTTCAACACGAGCGATTTGTCTTTCTTAAAGCTTTCAAAAACAAAACATTTTATGCTAGCTTGCGAAGACTGTGGAACCGCTCTTGAGATGGTGCGGCCAGATCGCCTCGGCCTCAAGTTTCAATTCATCTGTTACAAATTGGATCTGTTCAAAACATTCAGTGCCATGAAACGCCTATGTGGCCCAATTCGAAGCAGCCCTCAAGCAAGAGGTATCAAAGTCCGATCAGGAAGATCAGATCCCACTAAGCAAAGCTCGAGAAGTAGCCGTGATGGATTTTTCCTGCAAGTCAATACAACAGTCGCTCTCTAGGATACAGAGAGGCTTCAATCTCAAAACCATTTTGGCATGGGCTTGCTACACTTTACCCTTTGAGAGGCTCATTTGGGCGAAAACCCTAAGGCGGCCGCAAAAGTTAGAGCAAGAAAAGAAAACAAAAAAAGAAGACAAAAAAGGAAAGTAAAAAGAGAAAAGAAAAATACAAAAGAGAAAAGAAAATGCAAAAAGTAATAAAAGATGAAAATGCAAAGGAAAAGAAAAAAAAAGAAAAAAAAGAAGAAAAGTATAGCTCGCAAGGTCGAAAACCCGTATTGGGCACCTTGGCAAAAGTTAGAGCCTAAATAGTGAAGGTTAAAATACCCGAGCGTACCTTAACCGGAACTACGTGAGGCTTGATTCCCATGTTTGGGATACGTAGGCAACTTCATCTTGAAGTCCAAATTTCAACGCTTCCATAGCGTCTCAGTCCATGTCATGGTTTTGATTACTTTTGCCTCCTCCGAATCCAAGATCTCAGTTGCGGCAACCCGGAATTACGTGATTAACTTCCTCTTGAAGTCCAAACCACCAACACATTCCAAGTGACTGTGTCCATATATTGATTCAAACCGTCTTCGTCTCCTCCGCGTCCGAGGGTCCGATCGTCGTCAACAAAAGACTGGCTTACAATATGCCGCGGCATCATCGAAACAAGGGGCAACTTTCCGTTGCCATGCATTGCCATAAGTTGCCCCGAGTTACCGTCCAAACCAGGGGCAACTTTCCGTTGCCTTATTTCCCTTTTAAGCCAGGGGCAATGTTCCATCGTCTCCGATCCGAGGTTGCGCATCTCGAGGGTAAGTTCCGTGATCGTCGAGCGTTGATTATTTGCAAAAATAGTTTTTGAAAATTTTCACTGAGGTTGACTTATTTTCTCGAAAACTGTTTCATTTTCAAAATTGGACCACGTTTGGACCCAAAAAGGAGAATTTTCAGTGCTCACAGCCTGATTCGCATGATTTTCAAATCAAAAATTGAACAGGCGTGCTCATCTGACTCTCATCTTTGATCAAAACTGTTTAAAAAATAATAATAATAAAAAACGGTCAAAATGACGAACTAGGGGCACGTTTGAGTCTTCGCCTTCTCCTGCTAATATGCTTGCCAAGAAGGCACCCTATCCACCGTAGGAATAGCCGTGAGCTAACAAAGGTTGGGCGAACCCGCGACTTCCTATTCATCTGGCTATTCACCCCGGAGGGATGAAAAATGGGAGAATAAAGAAGAGAGATGAGTAAGGTGTGGCGAAAGTGAAGAAAAGGGTTTTGAGAGAAAAACCGAGCCTGAGGGCCGAGCGATGCGAGTATCACAAATCAGAAAGGGTGGGAATAATACCCGGAGGATTTGGCCCCTCGAGATTTGAGGTCTTTTTTTGTAAACGTATCTGTGTGTCGTGTCTTTTGATTTGTCGACCTTGATTTTCGCTTTGAGTCTTTTCCAAAGTGTGTCTCGTAGTGTTAGGTCATGTGCCTTTTGTTTCTTTGTTTGAGTCTGTCTTGTCTTGTTCTGTGGTAGGCTCGATACCCCCCGTTGAAAACCCATCCTCTTCCAAAAGGTAATCGTTTGTGCTCAGAATGTTGTGCCATTCTCTACATCCGTGCAAAGCAAGAGAAGGAAAGGGAAAATTTGGGACATCCGAGTGTGTTTCAACTGCAACCATGTCAGCTTTGTGATCCGTCTCGTCAGATTGGGGCTATTTGTTCAGGGTTTGTCAGGTGCGTAATGAACCAAATGCTGTGTTATGGGCTATATGCAGATCAATCCCCAGCAGATTAGTCCCCAGCAGAGTATGGGCTGTGTGTTCGGATTGAGCAAGGATTTGTATGAGCTGTTTTGCTGTTTAGTCGGTTGATTATCTGATTAGTACAGTGCAAGCGCTCAGTTTTCAAACAATAGATCAATATCATTTACATTTGAGGTGTAATATGATGCCATGCGGTGCAATGTATGAAATGTGCAGATATAACATTCTTTTTCAGATAAAAAGTTTGTTCCATTTCGTAATCTTTTCAAGTACATAAGTTTCAAGGAAAGCAAAATCTGCCTACGGCAGTACATAGTACTCTGTCTACCAAAAAAAGAAAAGTACAAGAAAAGAAAATGAAAGAAAAACAAAGCAGGTCTCAGAATCGCCATCAATGGCTCACGGGATCCGTCTCGCCTCTTCCGGCGTAAGCACAGAGCATCGCCGGTGTCGCTGTGAGCTCAAGCCCGAAGCCGCCGCCTCTCCTCCTCGAGGCCTCCGCCTCGACTCACCATCCTCGCAATCGAGCTCATGAGCTGCTCCCCACATGCCCACGCCCCCCTCTGGTGCGGGGGAATATCCTACCATCTCGAGTAGAAATGGGAGGTCCAGATGGAGCCCCGCCACTCACGGGAGGAATCGGGAAGGGAGGCTGAAAAATACAAAAGGCAAATGCATCAAGATATAAGCGCTTTATCGCGTCACGAATGCAAAGGTATGAATGCAGAATATGAATGCCGTGAGTTATCGCGCGAGAATCGCAAGTATGAATACGTAGTATGAATGCCGTGAATGCTTTATCGCTGCGTAATGCAGCATGAATGCAGAGTTTGAATGCCGTGAGCAGTTTATCAGTACAGAGTGCAGTATATGAATACAGTATATCAAGCGCCGTGAGGGCTGGGTATCAAGTGTTGTGTTATGCATCAGATTATGCGAGGCAGTTTGTATATGGTTTGAAGCTATGTCAGAGAAAACATACCGGAAAGCCGTAGAAGGCAAGGAACTCGAAGGTCCGCTGCAACATCCCCGCCATGGAGGCATTCAGCTCCAATGACCGCTGTGTACTCGAGGAAGCCCGCAAAAGTAGCAAATGCATCAATATTCTGTGGAATAGCAAATAAACTAAAATGAAATGACTGAACAGAAATGCAGTAATACATACCGGAGGCAAGTCGGGGATATCGACAAGCACATGACCAAATGGGAGGAGCAAAGGATTTGTAGGTCTCCCCACTCGCCTCAGATGTCAAGATGGTAGGCAGAGCGGGCTGCCTGCCCTCGTCCCTCTCAGACTCCCTCCCGCCACGAGCTCGAGCTCAGGACGATCCCGCCTCGCTCCCACCTTCGCCTCTAGCCACGGAGCAAGAAGTCTCTCGCTCACTGGAGCCCCGCCAGAGGCCGCATAAGGAAGGTCCGACGACTCGAGTAATCGCCTCGCCTCTGGCCGCCCTCCTCCCACCGAGGGTGTAGTCCTCCATCCGCCGCAGAAACCTCTCAGATCCCTCATGTGCTCGGAGGGTGAACTGACTAATTGCGCCTGCAACTCGAGGGTCCGCGCAGAAAACGCCTCCCAGTACCAAGCCCGGCTGCATCGGCCCTCCAAAGAAAATTCGTAGCGAGAGGTCTCTCAAGACCGGGCAGACGATCCTCGCTCGCTGCACCGCACCATGGCCGCCAGATGATCTCAAATTGAAGTAGCTTGTTACCGATTGCTATTTGAAACATACAAGAGCAAAACAAAGTTTAAAAGAATCAGAAGCAAAACATACCTCGGCAGAGGTGATGGTGTCAAAGAATCGGCTAAGAAGGTATCAGGGTCGCGGTATCCCGAGGTCGCCGTGTGCACCTCCCATCGTAGCGGCGCGAGAAAGGGATGACCAGGGGAGTCTCCGTCTCCGACACTAGCTCCAGCCTGGGAAAGTAGGCATACACCCACAACTGCAAAACAGATGTCAGTATAACCGTCAGATAAAGCAGGGTACAGAATAAAGCAGAACTAGCAGAGCCATGTGTTGTGCAGTGTATTGAACAGAGTGTACAAGAGTAGTGTACAACAAGGTAAAGCATAGTATGTGTGTGTAATAAGATAACAACACAAATGCTATTGTATGCAAGCAGATGAGTACAGAAAATGTAGAGCAGAAATGTAAAGAAGAGAAGAAGACATACCTCCCAAGCTCGCCAAGAGTCTCGAAAAACTTCGCCACGGAGACGGAGCTCATGTAGCCATAAAGGGTGGCGAGTCAAGGCCACCCTCATATCAAGACAATCCGGCTTGGACGCCCACCAAGGGCCGAGGAGGCAGAGAGGCACGGTGTTCGCCTTGGCCGGCGAATAGAGTGGTCCCTAGCGAAACATCAAGAAGCCGCATGCATATCGCTTCCACGGCCTCTGGGTCATCTGACCGCATCGACAAGGGTAGGCCGGACTCGAATCGCACCTCAACCAGAGTAACGAACAAATCCCGGACGAGCAAGAGGTGGCGCCGCCAAGGTGTAGACCCGAGCGGGCGGTCCACTCATCCATGTTCAGATCAAAGGATCGGATCACCTTCACCCCGATGCCGTGAGCATCGAGAAGTCATAAGGGTCATCATGTCCCCCGCCGATAGGTGAAATGAATCGGTGTCCACCATCTTCGCCAGGTCATGAGGAGAGGCTCGCAAGCAAGAAGCCCGACAATCCTCGCAAAAAGCACCGCCGGCTGGTCTACGATTTGGCAAACCGCCTGAAGCTCCGCGATACCAATCCTTGTAAAGAACATTCCCATACCCGGATGGCATGGGAATCTACCTTTTAAACAAATAATTGCGGCAATATGAAATGTACATTCGAGGAAACATGTTAAAATCGATACAAGTCTAGCATGTGCAAGTTTTTCAGATTCAAGCAGATATCGGGTTATAGTGTGCCAAGTAAACCACAACGCAGATGCACAAGATGTTTTGTGTGATTCATTGAATCTGACAAAGATACAATATGTTTTAGATTCAAATAAGTGCGGTGTCGGTAAGTTTGCAGAACGGTGTGTGCCGTGTTTTGGGTAATTGAGGCTAGTGCAAAGGTGTGTGCATATGTTCGTCTCAAACAGATATCGCTTGTAAGTTTGTTCACGATCAACTACAAAGTTGTATCGTGAGCTACAATTAAGGGTTGTAATCGGCTATGGCGATTAGCTTACGCTTCTATATTGAAGAAAGTAAAGCAGCAGAAAGGTATGGGTTACCTAAGCGCGAATGAGAGATGAGAGAGGTGCTCGCGTAGCGTAAGCTCGGTCCAATGCCTGTCGAAACTCGAATCGGGCGAAGTCCATCGGTGGTAGCACGTGGATCGCCGGGCGATAGGTTGCCGGATCGAGCAAGCGCCACTCGTGGGAGGAGCTCGACCCCGGGATCCATCTCGTGATCTGGGGGAGTCCCGACATGTGGAACATCGTCTGCCATAGTAATGGTGGTGAGAAAATGGCCGAAAAAGCCGAAATATGAAAAGTCAACTGGAAAAGTCAATCCCGAGCGGGCCGAAAATGGCCGGAAGATGAAAATACACGGAAATGTAGAGAAAATCGAGGGGAACAAGTCCTGAAAAGGTGAAAATAGCAAAGGAGATCCCGAAATGAGATTTCGATCGGGTAGAAATGTCCGAAACGCGAAGAACATCGCGAATCCGACGGTAAAATGGTGCGAAAACACGAGGAAATCGACGAAAAATCGAGAGAACGAAGCTCTAGAGAGAGAGAGAGTGAAGATTTTCGGCGGAGGCAAAGTGAGGAAAATAGGGTTTCAAGCCCTATTTTAAAGGACCCATAGCGAAATGTCGAATCTGCCCCCGATCAGCAACTTTTGGCCGGTTGGCATTGTTTTGTGCCGGTCGGCACATTATTGTGCCGGTGGATAAGTTTAGGCAGCCGGTGACCACCCCACCCAGCCGGTGGTGTTCCCAAGGCCTTGTTTAGGCAAAATGAGTAGTTGTGGGTCTTCATAGCTTAAGAAAGTGCAAGAAAGTGCATCCCCGATGCTCAACCGACCTCCGTTTTGACTTCGGACCGTGTCTACTGTGCGTAACACTCAAATTCAAGCAAAGATTGTATCCTTTTTGTATCCTTTTGTCTTTTATAAGATTCAACAGTTGCCCCGTGCGCGTTGCATGCATGCATCCTTTTGTCTAGTGCGTCGCATCGTTCCGTCTTGCACGTCCCTAGTGACTTGCACTGTCTTGCATTTTTTTGTGTGGCATGCGTGTCACACTTACATCATTTTCCATCAAATGAGGTATGTGTGCCTCATTTTGCATTTCATTGCATTTCGAGGTACGTGTGCCTCGTTTTGCATTTCATTTTCCATCAAATGAGGTATGCGTGCCTCATTTTGCATTTCATTGCATTTCGAGGTACGTGTGCCTCGTTTTGCATTTCATTTTCCATCAAATGAGGTGTGCGTGCCTCATTTTGCATTTCATTGCATTTCGAGGAACGTGTGTCTCGTTTTGTATTTCATTTTCCATCAAATGAGGTATGCGTGCCTCATTTTGCATTGCATTGCATTTCGAGGTACGTGTGCCTCGTTTTGCATTTCATTTTCCATCAAATGAGGTATGCGTGCCTCATTTTGAATTTCATTGCATTTCGAGGTACGTGTGCCTTGTTTTGCATTTCATTTTCCATTCAATGAGGTATGCGTGCCTCATTTTGCATTTCATTGCATTTCGAGGTACGTGTGCCTCGTTCCGCATTTCATTTTTCATCCAATGAGGTATGCGTGCCTCATTTTGCATTTCATTGCATTTCGAGGTACGTGTGCCTCGTTTTGCATTTCATTTTTCATCCAATGAGGTATGCGTGCCTCATTTTGCATTTCATTGCATTTCGAGGTATGCGTGCCTCATTTTGCATTTCATTGCATCTCGAGGTACGTGTGCCTCGTTTTGCATTTCATTTTCCATCAAATGAGGTATGTGTGCCTCATTTTGCATTTCATTGCATTTCGAGGTACGTATGTCTCGTTTTGCATTTCATTTTCCATCAAAGGAGGTATGCGTGCCTCATTTTGCATTTCATTGCATTTCGAGGTATGTGTGCCTCGTTTTGCATTTCATTTTCCATTCAACGAGGTATGCGTGCCTCATTTTGCATTTCATTGCATTTCGAGATACGTGTGCCTCGTTTTGCATTTCGTTTTCCATTCAATGAGGTATGCGTGCCTCATTTTGCATTTCATTGCATTTCGAGGTACGTGTGCCTTGTTTTGCATTTCATTTTTCATCCAATGAGGTATGCGTGCCTCATTTTGCATTTCATTGCATTTCGAGGTACGTGTGCCTCGTTTTGCATTTCATTTTCCATCAAATGAGGTATGCGTGCCTCATTTTGCATTTCATTGCATTTCGAGGTACGTGTGCCTCGTTTTGCATTTCATTTTCCATCAAATGAGGTATGTGTGCCTCATTTTGCATTTCATTGCATTTCGAGGTACGTGTGCCTCGTTTTGCATTTCATTTTTCATCCAATGAGGTATGCGTGCCTCATTTTGCATTTCATTGCATTTCGAGGTATGCGTGCCTCATTTTGCATTTCATTGCATCTCGAGGTACGCGTGCCTCGTCTTGTATTTCATTTTCCATTCAATGAGGTAGGCGTGCCTCATTTTGCATTTTATTTTCCGTCTAATGAGGTATGCGTGCCTCACTTTGCATTTGTTTTGCATTCCATTTTGCATTTTGCATCCATGAGGTATGCGTGCCTCATCTTGCATCTCATTTTGCATATTAGTCGCGCTATTTTGTGCACCTCATTGTTTTTCCCCCCGGGTCTGGCGAGACCTTAAACATGCGCGGTCTAGGAGACCTTAAATCCTCGGGAGGTGCAAAACCTTCGGTGCATTAGGGTGTGCACCTCATCGCATTTGGCATGCATCGTATCGCACTGTTTTGTGCACTCGCGTTGTCTAAACGCATCGCGCTATCTTGCACATCTTATTGCATTTAGCATGCATTAAATGTCGCCTTTTGTGCACTCGCTGTCTAACGATCGCGCTTATTTTATGACGCGCCGTTTGGCGCACCCTCATTGCACTTCATTTTCCATCCTTTGAGGCACGCGTACCTCATGGCACGCACGTCTCATTTGCCCCATTTGCATCCGCATGCGTGTCTCATTTGCATCGCATGCACTTAAAGTGTTGTGTAACAGTTGCCCCCCATTGCATTTGGCATGCATTCCATCGCGTTGTTTCGCGCACCTCATCATTGCCCCCCGGGTCTGGCGAGACCTTAAACACGCACGGTCTAGGAGACCTTAAATCCTTGGAGGGTGCGAAACCTTCACCATATTTGCATCCCGGTCTAGGAGACCTTAAATCCTCTGAAGGTGCAATTCCTTCGGTGTTTGTCGTGTCGAACGACTTTCGTGGTCTGGTAAAGCCACCGATGGTGTTTTTGGTGAGTTCCTAGGAGACCAATGGGGACGCAGATAACTAGAGTTGGGACACCTTATGCCTAGAACACAAAGGTTCGAGATTTCCGAGACTAAGGTCTGGTTTAAATACTCAGGGGGTGTACCCTCGGCTTGAAATCTGTATGGAAGCCCCATAGGTTGAGGCGGCGTGTCTACGCCTCAATCCTGGATACTGAACCAACCTAGTATATCGCCCTGTTGGTAAGATAGGGAAAGCTGCAATCATAGCCATCGCATCCGCATGTCATGCATCATTTTTAAATATTGCATATGTCATGCATTTCAAAAAAAAAAACAAAAGAAAAAAAAAAAAACATGCATATGTCATGCATCATCATTGTAGTATAGTGCATATGTCGTGCATTTTCTGTAAATATCCATATCCATTTCTATTGCATTGTAGTTGCATGCATCCACTGCATCATCTTCCATCTATGGCTTGCGCCTTTCCTTGTTGAGCTTGGTCTGGTATGTGCCCTTACTTTTCACGTTAAAGCACGGTTCATGTGCATCGCGTCTATTCCTTGATGAACTTGGTTTGAGGTTGCGGCACCTTTTCTGTGTTAGACATGGCTTGTATGTGTGCATGCCTTTCCTAAGCGAGATACAGTTTGGCTACACGCCATATCCATTGTAGATATTATATTGTGGTGGAGTTATTGCGTCCGGCATTAGGATCATTATTCTCTCCCCAGCGGGTCGTTTCCCCACTTATGTCATTCCACCCAATACTTGTTCTTGTGTCCGTACGAAGTACTCATAGATCAGACATCGTTCTATGGGAGACGGACTTGCTACCTCCATCAATCTATTTGACATATGTGTGGTTTTGAACCGCTTACGAGTGAATCATGATTCAATTGCCCTGCATGTAGTTTGCATTTGCATTAGTTTCAACTACATTGCATTTCCATTCGCATTATTCATACATAGTTTTGTATATATTGCATGTCATTTTGCATTTCGCATTGCCATGCATATGGCTAACAATATTGTACCTGTTAAGTTTACTTTCTTTGCAGGCACGATATTGTATGTACAACTCATTTGAGGCCGGCGCAACCGGACGAGCTGCACAGGTATTGTATTCTCCGAGTGAGACGTATCGAGAATTACATAATTCTCTTACACCCTTTCTGCATTGTAGTGTAGTTTGGAGTATTCTAGCTTAGAACTGTTGCATGCGTGCTTTGTTACAGCTTTCTTTGCATGATCATAAGTTATGCTCGGCTTCGTGCATTGTCTTGCATTTTGCCCCTGCCTTCGGGCGCATATCTTACTTGGCTTGCATGTTTGTCTAAGTCTTCGGCCTTGTCAAAAATGGGTCGTCTCTGGGCTTTGACATTCACTCCGCCATGCTTATGACTTCGAAGTTCACAAAGAGGGCAATCAGAGACACCCCATTTTTGACCGTCCTCAAGACTTGGACGCCACCGTTGGAACACTCGGTGATTATCCATGTTTGTGTTCGCTTGGAGTTCTCGAGTTCTCGGCTCGCGCCTTGCCTCAGACTTCCGAACTCGACCGTCTTGTGTCCTGGTTTTGCACCAAACACTTTTGTTTTGCCTTGAAGGGCAGGGAATGCCTTCGAGGCATCCCCACACACCAATGTGGCTAGAGGCCACCGGGCCTGGTGTTGCCATCGGCACTTTATTGTGCCGACCGGCACTCTTTTGTGCCGACCGGCACTCTTTGTGCTGACCAGCACTAAGTTTTGTCAAAAAGACACTCTTTGCCGGCCGGACACTGTGCAGTTGCTTTATGAGATATTTTCTGACAGCTGTATAGTTTTGGTTCCCCTCCATACACGTGTATGGAGGGATGACCCTCTTAGTTAGCTTAGCTTGTAAGCTTTGCAAGCTTTGCTTGCCTATAAGAGGACCACTCCTCTTCTTGGCTTAGGGTTACAAAATTTTAGACATTTTAGACAGGCCAAGCTCTGGTTTTTAGGGTTAGGATAGATACGCATTCTATCTCTCTTCTTCCCTCTTGTTTTGTACACTAGGTGTTTGTGACTTACTATTGCTCACCAACACCTAGTATTTCACCTTCCTCTTGGAACTGAGGTACTAAGGGCTTGTTCTTGAAGTCCTTGACTGGTTTGGAGCTCAAGGAACCAACAACTCCAACCTTTGTGAAGGTGGTCTTCAAGTGTCACGCCCCAAACTCGCCCCTAAAAGTTTGGGCATGACCTATTCGTAACCGGACTCTTAACCTAACATACATAACATATGGGGCCTGAACGGAAGCATTTAACATAAAAAAAAAACAACATCAAAACATATCCATTGAGCTACTATTGACATGCCAGGATCACAACATCATATCAAGTAAATAATATACAGAAAACATACACACATATACATCGAATCAGCCCACAATTGGGCATAGAACAAAACATTTTAAGGAAAGACAACCAAGCATAAATCCCAAAAAATATAACCACGCAGCAAATTACATGTGCTTTAGTAGTGCCTGGACACACCGAGGTTGACAAGAGGGAGAATCTTAAGGGTTATGACCGGCTTCTACCGATGACCTCTGAAATGCATATAATACGTAATGAGTAAAATTCGGTGAATAATAGTACATAAATAATGTAAAGTACAATGAAATAATAAAGTATATAACCGCAAAGCACATGATTAACTATATTTGTAATTATATCTCAAATGCATGAGTCCAAATATACATAGAGCGGCCCTCGCCCGATGATACTGAACGGCCCTCGCCCGCATGATCTGAGAATGTCACAAAATGGCCCTCGGACCAGAATGTTACATAGAACGTCACAAAATGGCCCTCGGCCCAGAATGTTACACAGAACGTTACTGAATGTCACAAAATGGCCCTCGGCCCAGAATGTTACATAGAACGTTACTGAATGTCACAAAATGGCCCTCGGCCCAGAATGTTACACAGAATGTTACTGAATGTCACAAAATGGCCCTCGGCCCAGAATGTTGCACAATATCACAAATTGGCCCTCGGCCCAGAATGTTACTCAGAGTGTTACACAATATCACAAAATGGCCCTCGGCCCACAATGTTACTCAGAGTCTTCCCACATTTACCTTTCATTCACATCACATGTTTTTCAAGTTCAGATAAGGTAGGAATATACGGAAAGCAGACAGAAGTAAAATAATCATCAATAATAAATGAATACATATTCTTTGCTCTATTACTCACTCCATAGCATTAATAGTTCTCATATCATATCTATGTAGAATCATGGTAACTTACGGTGTTGTAACACATTATCGATACATTCCGCTAACCAACGAACACACTCGAAATGTAAGTAGTTCGAGCCATATTGATGCATGTCGATCCTTCATTACTCACATACGCCTCAATCCACTCATACGTTATCATAGTTACCCACAAAGAACGAATATTAATACCAATAATCATTAATGATGGTTGATTTACAATTGTAGTACTATTACTCACGGTGCTACAATGGAGTGCTTGTCCCTCCTGAATGTGTCTCCACGCAACCATAACTTGCAAATTGGTTCTCTTTCCTCATAAATCATTGAAAACTAGCCCTGTGTCATTACACTTCATATGAATTTATAGCCATCTTAAAATCATCGAAAAATATTCAAAATACCAGAGAGTCAAGCACACAAACGAACAACACATTTTTTTTCCGAAATAAGCCTCCCGCCGAAGCGCCACTTTGGCGCTCGAGGATCAGAAATCCATCAGACTGCTGGAAGGCCGATTTTCCCGCTCGAGCGGGCTTTCCTCCGCTCGAGCGGACCAAGCGAATTCTAAAATTCTGTATTTCGGATTAGGCAACATCATTCCATTTTTCATGCAATTCCAAATGAAATCAAGACTATCTTTCAACCCAACATCACTATATTATGGATTCTACCTACACATGACAAATTAAACAAGATTAGGAGCTTAAACAAGCCATCTCTCTCTTAATTTCCATTCTTGGATTCAAATTCTTCATGTTCTTATAACACAACACATGATATACACATACTATATATATACAAAGCCAATATTTCCATACTTGAGTTCAAACATGACAAATCAAAGAGCAAAACAATTAAATGATAGAATGATCTTATCAATTTTTCATCACAACCACACAAGACTTTCCTTACATCTCTAGGGCATAAGATCATCAAGAAAATCCCCAAATCCCATAATATGCCCTAGATGATAACAATGAAGATTTTTTCATTAATATACCGAAGTTACCCTAAATCAAGTCATAGATGTAAGTATTGAGGAGATCTAGAACCCCTACCTCGAAGAACAACAAAGGAGCAAGATTGAGGAGAATCCTTCAAAATCCCGAAATTCCAATCGGTAAAACTTAATAATCTTCAAACTTCTTCACTTCTTGATGGGTGATCTTGATCTAAACTAAGGGAAATGGAAGGTTTTGGAGATCAAGGACTTAGGGTTTTCGGACCTAGGGGAGGGAGATGAAGAATGAAAAGGGAAAGTGTGAGAAATGATCCAAAAAATCATGTTTTAAGCTGCTGTCCCGTAATTCCCGCTCGAGCGGATAAATTCCCGCTCGAGCGGACCTGTTTTCAGCACAGATCCCGAAACTTTGAACAGGTATAACTCTTCCATCCGGACTCCGTTTTAGGTCGTTCTTGTGTCCAAATTGAAGCCCCGGAAACAAGCTTTCCAATGGTTCTAACCTCACATCTAAATTCAAAGTGTGGAAAAAGAAAAGGGCAAATGAATGACGGCTGATCGTAGATCAACTATCCGAATTATATTCTTTTGTCCAATCTTACTTTACCATCATACCACCACCTCAATCAATACCTCAAAATAAGATAAAAACATTGTCAATGCCAATAGATATGGTTGAATTAAAGCACATTAACCTCTAATTAAATAAGGATGACTTTTGGGGAGAATGTAAGGATGACTTTTGGGGTCATTACATTCTCCCCACCTTAAGAAGTTTGGTCCTCCAAACTTGATTCATCTTGCCACAAGTCTAACTTCGTCCTGGATGTATAACATTTCTCCTAACTACTTGATAACCCAAGTAATAATAATACTTACTAACATCAAAGCATCGTCTCATTATTCATAACTTTGTACATTTTAATTTATTACTCCACAAATCATATCTTTCATATAATATAACAACTTAAGGGTATTTAGGAATGAATTCAATTCAAGTAGTCGTTTGCATGTGACTCATAAGTTATCAAACGTAATTCAAACTTTTAGGGTCACAAATAACCTCCATTTCGCACTTCCTCAAAGGTTAGGAAACATCTCATATCAAGGAATTACATGTTCATAAAACCAAATACAGATCAGGCCTTCATGATCATATTCCCCAAATTGTTATAAGGTAATAAGCATTTAAAATTTCATACTGGTTTAGAAGATCTCAAAATCAACATCGTGACATTAAGCACATAATACATTTACCATAAAGGTATTATATTCTTGTTCCATATGTAGTAAACGTTCCTATCATGGACAAAAACATTTCCAACAACATGTAATACATAAAGTTCTTCAAACCCTTCATAATTACATACCTTTCGTTGGTCAGAGATATTATTCAGAGATTTATTAGACCTTTTATAGATACGATGATGGGAAAATTCGGGAACATTAAACTCACTTAAACTTTGACAGAACAATCGATTCAGCGATAACAAATAAAAGCAGAATAACTTGAAGCTCAACATAGAGCCTTCATCAAACGTGCCACAATCAATTATCAAATGGAGAACTTATTCATGCATAGGAAAATATCTCTTTCGTAAAACTTGTCACTTCTTGTAATATTTCTTCTAATCTCAATCAATATCATTACTTCTTCATAGTACTACTTCTACATACAGAATGCAAGAGAACCATATTCCAAATTCAACAGTTACGGCAATATCAGAACCAACATTATATACTTTGCAATTTCCTGTAAATATGCAACTTCCATTCATAAGGTCACAGTTCCATTAAGTCTACAATAATCACATTCATCTAGGTTTCATAAACAAAAGGAGATAGGTACTCGTTAATTCATCGTCAATATAACACTCCCATAACCACTTTTGGACGCAGATTTTACCAAATCCGGTTGTAAATCTCATCAAGTATGTAGTAACTATAAGAATCACATTCTTTTAGATTTCATAATGTCAAAACAAATTATGCGAGGATATAAATGGATAAGTTATCGATTCATAGCTTCATATACTCTTTGGATGTTTCCATAAGTTCATAAATTCACAAGGTGGCCCTTAGCATAAGTTCACAAAGTCACAAAGTTATACCTTTCATATCTTCACAAATTATATCTTTCATAATTTGACATATTGTATCTTTCACATAACGGCCATAGGCCTCATAACTTTCATATCGGCTTTAAGCCTAGTTCACATATGTATGGACTCAAGAGGTGGCTCGTACGGACGCTAGAGGTGACTCGCATTGTAGCACTTAGTTCCGTACAGCACTTTGCTCCATACCAGTATTTCATAGGTTTTACAGACCAAACCACACATATCATGTCATATATAAACGGAAACAAAGTCATGCATAGTCATTAAGCTTGAATCTTAAACAAAATCGGAATTCATACTTAAATCTACATGATACATCAGTAATGAGTATTTCTTGTCATATCTCGTCATTATCATTCACTTAACAAAGGAAGGATAATTCTCATTCTCAGGTCAAACATTAATATTGCATAGTCTCTTTTCCATTTGTTTATATCAGAGTTCACAATGTCATACATAACGGTCATAGTATAACCTTCCAACAATTGCATATTTGCATAAAAATAAAATAACTTCCCAATCTTGGGTCATTAACACCCATTCTCTTACAAGTATCATGTGGGCACACATAATCAATAAGGTTCTTCATGTCGTTTAACCATTCTTTTCACAGATGAAACGTAAAATGCAATTCTGATTACGACATGAGGGCGAGTACAGCATAGAGTACAAATTTCAAATTGCTTAACTATGGGCAGTAGAATTATGGTAGCAGATTCCTATAATCAAATTCTGGTTACACTTAAACACTATTTCTTAGATTTCATCAATTAATCCTTATCGGAAGTCTTCGGTAATTCCATTAGTTCACAAAATCATAGTACTTAAGATCATTAACCAATTTGTTAGCCTAATTTAGTCATTTAAATTATGAGTAAGAAGCAAAGTCACAATTACTTGATCCTTTTCACAACTTTAGGGGGTCACTACATGCGTAACTTTTTCTCAGCCTCAGTCACACTTAACACAATTTCAATCATTATTCCTATAATAACTCACATGTCATCTAAGCATTTGCATAAAAACTGTCTTACCGATCAGCTCAAATTCTTACCACATCTCCGCAGTATAATGTTATTGACTTATTCCCATCTGCGAAATCTATATAAAATAAACAGAGGCAATAAAAGAATATATCACAGACAGATTGTAATCATCAGAGTTTGCAAGTAAAACATATACACTTAACATTGCCATCAATCTTTCGGAAACTTCCAGAATATTATGCATGATGCCTAAATCTTTCTAGACATCCTAAAGCTCAATGGATTCGTGTGTGAGATGGCAACTCGTGCTCTGATACCACTTGTCACGCCCCAAACTCGCCCCTAAAAGTTTGGGCATGACCTATTCGTAACCGGACTCTTAACCTGACATACATAACATATGGGGCCTGAACGGAAGCATTTAACATAAAAAAAACAACATCAAAACATATCCATTGAGCTACTATTGACATGCCAGGATCACAACATCATATCAAGTAAATAATATACAGAAAACATACACACATATACATCGAATCAAATTCCACAATTGGGCATAGAACAAAACATTTTAAGGAAAGACAACCAAGCATAAATCCCAAAAAATATAACCATCATTGTACAAATTACACGGGCTTTAGTAGTGCCCGACACACCGAGGTTGACAAGAGGGAGAAATCTTAAGGGTTATGACCGCTTCTACCGATGACCTCTGTAAATGCATATAATACGTAATGAGTAAAATTCAGTGAATAATAGTACATAAATAATGTAAAGTACAATGTAAATAATAAAGTATATAATCGCAAAGCACATGATTAACTATACTGTAATTATATCTCAACGCATATGAGTCCAGAAATATACATAGAGCGCCCTCGCCCGATGATCTGAAACGGCCCTCGCCCGTAATGATACTGAGAATGTCACAAAATGGCCCTCGCCCGAATGTTACATAGAACGTCACAAAATGGCCTCGCCCGAATGTTACACGAGCGTTCTTGAATGTCACAAAATGGCCCTCGGCCCAGAATGTTACACAGAACGTTACTGAATGTCACAAAATGGCCCTCGGCCCAGAATGTTACACAGAATGTTACTGAATGTCACAAAATGGCCCTCGGCCCAGAATGTTGCACAATATCACAAATTGGCCCTCGGCCCAGAATGTTACTCAGAGTGTTACACAATATCACAAAATGGCCCTCGGCCCAGAATGTTACTCAGAGTCTTCCCACATTTACCTTTCATTCACATCACATGTTTTTCAAGTTCAGATAAGGTAGGAATATACGGAAAGCAGACAGAAGTAAAATAATCATCAATAATAAATGAATACATATTCTTTGCTCTATTACTCACTCCATAGCATTAATAGTTCTCATATCATATCTGTGTAGAATCATGGTAACTTACAGGTTGTAACACATTATCGATACATTACCGTTAACCACTGAACACACTCGAAATGTAAGTAGTTCAAAGCCATATTGATGCATGTCAGATCCTTCATTACTCACATACGCCTCAATCCACTCATACGTTATCATAGTTACCCACAAAGAACAGAATATTAATACCAATAATCATTAATAAGGTTGATTTACAATTGTAGTACTATTACTCACAGGCTACAATGGAGTGCTTGTCCCTCCTAATGTGTCCTGACGCAACCATAACTTGCAAAGTGGTTCTCTTTCCTCATAAATCATTGAAAACTAGCCCCTGTGTCATTACACTTCATATGTATTTATAGCCATCTTAAAATCATCAGAAAAATATTCTAAAAATACCAGAGAGTCAAGCACACAAAACGAACAACACATTTTTTTTTCGAAAATAAGCCTCCGCCGGCGCCACTTTGGCCGCCGAGCGGATCAGAAATCCATCGATCTGAAGGCCGATTTTCCCGCCGAAGCGGCTTTCTCCGCCGAGCGGACCAAGCGAATTCTAAAATTCTCAGATATTTGGATTAGGCAACATCATTCCATTTTTCATGCAATTCCAAATGAAATCAAGACTATCTTTCAACCCAACATCACTATATTATGGATTCTACCTACACATGACAAATTAAACAAGATTAGGAGCTTAAACAAGCCATCTCTCTTAATTTCCATTCTTGGATTCAAATTCTTCATGTTCTTATAACACAACACATGATATACACATACTATATATATACAAAGCCAATATTTCCATACTTGAGTTCAAACATGACAAATCAAAGAGCAAAACAATTAAATGATAGAATGATCTTATCAATTTTTCATCACAACCACACAAGACTTTCCTTACATCTCTAGGGCATAAGATCATCAAGAAAATCCCCAAATCCCATAATATGCCCTAGATGATAACAATGAAGAGTTTTTCATTAATATACCGAAGTTACCCTAAATCAAGTCATAGATGTAAGTATTGAGGAGATCTAGAACCCCTACCTCGAAGAACAACAAAGGAGCAAGATTGAGGAGAATCCTTCAAAATCCCGAAATTCCAATCGGTAAAACTTAATAATCTTCAAACTTCTTCACTTCTTGATGGGTGATCTTGATCTAAACTAAGGGAAATGGAAGGTTTTGGAGATCAAGGACTTAGGGTTTTCGGACCTAGGGGAGGGAGATGAAGAATGAAAAGGGAAAGTGTGAGAAATGATCCAAAAAATCATGTTTTAAGTTGCTGTCCCGTAATTCCCGCTCGAGCGGATAAATTTCCGCTCGAGCGGACCTGTTTTCAGCACAGATCCCGAAACTTTGAACAGGTATAACTCTTCCATCCGGACTCCGTTTTAGGTCGTTCTTGTGTCCAAATTGAAGCCCCAGAAACAAGCTTTCCAATGGTTCTAACCTCACATCTAAATTCAAAGTGTGGAAAAAGAAAAGGGCAAATGAATGACGGCTGATCGTAGATCAACTATCCAAATTATATTCTTTTGTCCAATCTTACTTTACCATCATACCACCACCTCAATCAATACCCCAAAATAAGATAAAAACATTGTCAATGCCAATAGATATGGTTGAATTAAAGCACATTAACCTCTAATTAAATAAGGATGACTTTTGGGGTCATTACATGCTCCACACCTTAAGAAGTTTGGTTCTCCAAGCTTGATTCATCTTGCCCCAAGTCTAACTTCGACCTGGATGTATAACATTTGTCCTAACTAGTTGATAACCCAAGTAATAATGATACTTACTAACATCAAAGCATCGCCTCATTATTCATAACTTTGTACATTTTAATTTATTACTCCACAAATCATATCTTTCATATAATATAACAACTTAAGGGTATTTAGGAATGAATTCAATTCAAGTAGTCGTTTGCATGTGACTCATAAGTTATCAAACGTAATTCAAACTTTTAGGGTCACAAATAACCTCCATTTCGCACTTCCTCAAAGGTTAGGAAACATCTCATATCAAGGAATTACATGTTCATAAAACCAAATACAGATCAGGCCTTAATGATCATATTCCCCAAATTGTTGTAAGGTAATAAGCATTTAAAATTTCATACTGGTTTAGAAGATCTCAAAATCAACATCGTGACATTAAGCACATAATACATTTACCATAAAGGTATTATATTCTTGTTCCATATGTAGTAAATGTTCCTATCATGGACAAAAACATTTCCAACAACATGTAATACATAAAGTTCTTCAAACCCTTCATAATTACATACCTTTCGTTGGTCAGAGATATTATTCAGAGATTTATTAGACCTTTTATAGATACCAGATGATGGGAAAATTCCCAGGAACATTAAACTCACTTAAACTTTGACAGAACAATCGCCGATTCAACTGATAACAAATAAAACAGAATAACTTGAAGCTCAACATAGAGCCTTCATCAAACGTGCCACAATCAATTATCAAATGGAGAACTTATTCATGCATAGGAAAATATCTCTTTCAGAAAACTTGTCACTTCTTGTAATATTTCTTTCAGAATCTCAATCAATATCATTACTTCTTCATAGTACTACTTCTACATACAGAATGCAAGAGAACCATATTCCAAATTCAACAGTTACGGCAATATCAGAACCAACATTATATACTTTGCAATTTCCTGTAAATATGCAACTTCCATTCACAAGGTCACAGTTCCATTAACTCTACAATAATCACATCCATCTAGGTTTCATAAACAAAAGGAGATAGGTACTCGTTAATTCATCGTCAATATAACACTCCCATAACCACTTTTGGACGCAGATTTTACCAAATCCGGTTGTAAATCTCATCAAGTATGTAGTAACTATAAGAATCACATTCTTTTAGATTTCATAATGTCAAAACAAATTATGCAGTGATATAAATGGATAAGTTATCAGCATTCATAGCTTCATATACTCTTTGGATGTTTCCATAAGTTCATAAATTCACAAGGTGGCCCTTAGCCACATAAGTTCACAAAGTCACAAAGTTATACCTTTCATATCTTCACAAATTATATCTTTCATAATTTGACATATTGTATCTTTCACATAACGGCCATAGGCCTCATAACTTTCATATCGACTTTAAGCCTAGTTCACATATGTATGGACTCAAGAGGTGGCTCGTACGGACGCTAGAGGTGACTCGCATTGTAGCACTTAGTTCCGTACAGCACTTTGCTCCATACCAGTATTTCATAGGTTTTACAGACCAAACCACACATATCATGTCATATATAAACGGAAACAAAGTCATGCATAGTCATTAAGCTTGAATCTTAAACAAAATCAGAATTCATACTTAAATCTACATGGTACATCAGTAATGAGTATTTCTTGTCATATCTCGTCATTATCATTCACTTAACAAAGGAAGGATAATTCTCATTCTCAGGTCAAACATTAATATTGCATAGTCTCTTTTCCATTTGTTTATATCAGAGTTCACAATGTCATACATAACGGTCATAGTATAACCTTCCAACAATTGCATATTTGCATAAAAATAAAATAACTTCCCAATCTTGGGTCATTAACACCCATTCTCTTACAAGTATCATGTGGGCAGACACATAATCTGAATAAGGTTCTTCATGTCGTTTAACCATTCTTTTACAGATGAAACGAAATGTAATGTAGACATGACATGAGGGCAAGAGTACGAGCATAGAGTACAAATTTCAGATTGCTTAACTATAAGTGTAGAATTATGGTAGCAGATTCCTATAATCAAATTCTGGTTACACATAAACACTATTCCTTAGATTTCATCAATAAATCCTTATCGGAAGTCTTCGGTAATTCCATTAGTTCACAAAATCATAGTACTCAAGATCATTAACCAATTTGTTAGCCTAATTTAGTCATTTAAATTATGAGTAAGAAGCAAAGTCACAATTACTTGATCCTTTTCACAACTTTAGGGGGTCACTACATGTGTAACTTTTTCTCAGCCTCAGTCACACTTAACACAATTTTCAATCATTATTCCTATAATAACTCACATGTCATCTAAGCATTTGCATAGAAACTGTCTTACCGATCAGCTCAAATTCTTACCACATCTCCGCAGTATAATGTTATTGACTTATTCCCATCTGCGAAATCTATATAAAATAAACAGAGGCAATAAAAGAATATATCACAGACAGATTGTAATCATCAGAGTTTGCAAGTAAAACATATACACTTAACATTGCCATCAATCTTTCGGAAACTTCCAGAATATTGTGCATGATGCCTAAATCTTTCTAGACATCCTAAAGCTCAATGGATTCGTGTGTGAGATGGCAACTCGTGCTCTGATACCACTTGTCACGCCCCAAACTCGCCCCTAAAAGTTTGGGCATGACCTATTCGTAACCGGACTCTTAACCTAACATACATAACATATGGGGCCTGAACGGAAGCATTTAACATAAAAAAAAAAACAACATCAAAACATATCCATTGAGCTACTATTGACATGCCAGGATCACAACATCATATCAAGTAAATAATATACAGAAAACATACACACATATACATCGAATCAGCCCACAATTGGGCATAGAACAAAACATTTTAAGGAAAGACAACCAAGCATAAATCCCAAAAATATAACCACGCTGTACAAATTACACAGGCTTTAGTAGTGCCTGGACACACCGAGGTTGACAAGAGGGAGACGAATCTTAAGGGTTATGACTGGCTTCTACCGATGACCTACGTAAATGCATACATAATACGTAATGTGTAAAATTCAAAGGAATAATAGTACATAAATAATGTAAAGTACAATGAAATAATAAAGTATATAAGCGCAAGCACATGATTAACTATATCAGTAATTATATCTCAAGACATGAGTCGAGAATATATATAGAGCGGCCCTCGGCCCCGATATGAACGGCCCTCGGCCCGAATAATCTGAGAATGTCACAAAATGGCCCTCGCCCGTAATGTTACATAGAACGTCACAAAATGGCCTCGGCCCAGAATGTTACACGAGCGTTCGAATGTCACAAAATGGCCCTCGGCCCGAATGTTACAGCGTTCGCCAATGTCACGAAATGGCTCTCGGCCCAGAATGTTGCACAATATCACAAATTGGCCCTCGGCCCAGAATGTTACTCAGAGTGTTACACAATATCACAAAATGGCCCTCGGCCCAGAATGTTACTCAGAGTCTTCCCACATTTACCTTTCATTCACATCACATGTTTTTCAAGTTCAGATAAGGTAGGAATATACGGAAAGCAGACAGAAGTAAAATAATCATCAATAATAAATGAATACATATTCTTTGCTCTATTACTCACTCCATAGCATTAATAGTTCTCATATCATATCTGTGTAGAATCATGGTAACTTACAGGTTGTAACACATTATCGATACATTACCGTTAACCACTGAACACACTCGAAATGTAAGTAGTTCAGAGCCATATTGATGCATGTCAGATCCTTCATTACTCACATACGCCTCAATCCACTCATACGTTATCATAGTTACCCACAAAGAACAGAATATTAATACCAATAATCATTAACAGTGGTTGATTTACAATTGTAGTACTATTACTCACAAGCTACAATGGAGTGCTTGTCCCTCCTGCATCGTGTCTCTGACGCAACCATAACTTGCAAATTGGTTCTCTTTCCTCATAAATCATTGAAAACTAGCCCCTGTGTCATTACACTTCATATGAATTTATAGCCATCTTAAAATCATCAGAAAAATATTCTGAAAATACCAGAGAGTCAAGCACACAAAACTGAACAACACATTTTTTTTTTCCGAAAATAAGCCCCGCCGAAGGCGCCACTTTGGCCGCCGAAGGATCAGAAAATCCATCGATCGCTGAAGGCCGATTTTCCCGCTCGAGCGGGCTTTCCTCCGCTCGAGCGGACCAAGCGAATTCTAAAATTCTGTATTTCGGATTAGGCAACATCATTCCATTTTTCATGCAATTCCAAATGAAATCAAGACTATCTTTCAACCCAACATCACTATATTATGGATTCTACCTACACATGACAAATTAAACAAGATTAGGAGCTTAAACAAGCCATCTCTCTTTAAAAATCCATTCTTGGATTCAAATTCTTCATGTTCTTATAACACAACACATGATATACACATACTATATATATACAAAGCCAATATTTCCATACTTGAGTTCAAACATGACAAATCAAAGAGCAAAACAATTAAATGATAGAATGATCTTATCAATTTTTCATCACAACCACACAAGACTTTCCTTACATCTCTAGGGCATAAGATCATCAAGAAAATCCCCAAATCCCATAATATGCCCTAGATGATAACAATGAAGAGTTTTTCATTAATATACCGAAGTTACCCTAAATCAAGTCATAGATGTAAGTATTGAGGAGATCTAGAACCCCTACCTCGAAGAACAACAAAGGAGCAAGATTGAGGAGAATCCTTCAAAATCCCGAAATTCCAATCGAAACTTAATAATCTTCAAACTACTCCACTTCTTGATGGGTGATCTTGATCTAAACTAAGGGAAATGGAAGGTTTTGGAGATCAAGGACTTAGGGTTTTCGGACCTAGGGGAGGGAGATGAAGAATGAAAAGGGAAAGTGTGAGAAATGATCCAAAAAATCATGTTTTAAGTTGCTGTCCCGTAATTCCGGCTTGAGCGGGTAAATTTCCTCGCTCGAGCGGACTGCTTTCAAGCAGATCCCGAAACTTTGAACAGGTATAACTCTTCCATCCGGACTCCGTTTTAGGTCGTTCTTGTGTCCAAATTGAAGCCCCAGAAACAAGCTTTCCAATGGTTCTAACCTCACATCTAAATTCAAAGTGTGGAAAAAGAAAAGGGCAAATGAATGACGGCTGATCGTAGATCAACTATCCAAATTATATTCTTTTGTCCAATCTTACTTTACCATCATACCACCACCTCAATCAATACCCCAAAATAAGATAAAAACATTGTCAATGCCAATAGATATGGTTGAATTAAAGCACATTAACCTCTAATTAAATAAGGATGACTTTTGGGGAGAATGTAAGGATGACTTTTGGGGTCATTACATCAAGGGTAACAAAACTTACTTTATTTACCCCATTCTTGCACTCCATTTTTGCCTAGTTTAAAACAGTTTTTGTGCTTAGTCTATAACACATAAAAGTTCTATTTTTTAAGCCTCTTTATTGTTTATTAAGAGTGTTTTGTGGTTTGAGCAAGTTTGACCACCCTTAGGCCTTGAAAAGGGCACTTTTTGTGCCATTTTGTGAGAGATCGGAGACTTTGGTGTTAGGATCTCTTCACCACTGAAATCTTGAGGGATTTCAGTGGTGAAGATGATGCCTTGAAGTCCCAAGAAGGAGAGGGCCACCCCCTCTCTTTAATGTCCTTGAAAAGGGCAAGTTTGGCCTCTTTAGAGAGCATAATGTTTGATTGTTTGTTGAGCATGTCTTGGCTGCATTTTATGTTTATTATGCCCTAATATGACATTGCCAAGTGTTGGTTTAGGTCCCTTATGCATGCTTAGCATAGTTGCCTTGTAATGCCTTTTGATCCTCTAACATGCCTAGGTTGTATGCCTTAGCTTCTAGCATGTTTTAGGCTTGCATTTGTGAATGTTTTGTGCTTATTTTGACATGTTTTAGCTCTGTCCATAGTCCCTTGGGTTGATCTTGGCATGCATTATATAGCCCCTTTGCATTTTTGGCTTGCTAGCCTTTGAGTATGCATGTGTAGCATGCCTTGCTTGCATCATTTTGGTGGTTTAGAACCATCTAGCATGCTATTTCAGTCCCTTTGGTGTGCTTGTATGCTTGCCTAAGTGGCTTCTTTAATGCTTTAAGAGTATGTGTTAAATGCTCCATGTTTTGGCTTTAATGCATGCTTTTGGATTCATGTCATCTAGATGCCATCTAGGTGGTCCTTTAGACTTAGTTTTATGTGTTAAAACTCTGTTTTTAAGTGTTTAAGTATTGCCATGTGTGGTTGTGCTAAGTGTGGTTTAAAGCCTCATTGATTTGCTTTGAACCTTAGACCATTCGCATGCTTTGTTTGGCTTGTTTTGTTGCATGATTTGGCATCATGTTTTGCATGATTTTCAGAGCTTTACAATGTGTGTTTATTGTCCTTGTTTGGTATCTCCAAGTGTGCTTGGGGGTTGCCATGTTTATGCCTTGGGTTTGGACCATAACACTTGCATGTGTGTGTGTGTGTAGTCTCCATTTCTAGGCACTTTGGCCACTGATTTTAGGACTATTTGAGTTGCCTAATTCATGTATAAGACCATCCTTCCATTGGTTTCCATGCTTACCTTGCATGCTTGCTTGAACCCTTTGCATGAACATATTGCATAGTCCATGTTGCATGCCTAGTTGACATGTTTAGGGTTGCATTTGTATTGTGCATGTTTGGCCTCTTGAAGTGAAGTATGATGGAGGTTGAGCACCCTTGTTTGCTTGTTTGCATTGCATGCATTTAAAATCAAAGTTGCATTCTTGGTTCTTAGGGCCATCATGCATGGAAATGCGCGATCGGTGGTCCGGGAACCGAGGCACATGCCCCTTTGAGTCAATAACATGATAAGGGGTGTGTATAGTGCATAAATACCTTGAATCACATTGCCATGCATGTTGTTGTCCTCTGTCTGTGGGTTGCGGTGTTCGTGTTAAGTGCCTACCGCACTATTTAGTACCGACCGGCAGTCAATTGCCAGCCCATAACTTTATCTAGTGCCGGTGGCCTCCTTCTTTAGCCGGTGGTGCTCTACCCCAGCCGGTGGTGATCCCTAGTGTCCTGAGAGGCACTCCTGGGACTTTGGCAATTTTCAGAGGAGGATAGCAGGAGAAACAGAGGCAATCCGCATGGCAAAGCGGTTCGAGCCGCCTGAGCGCCACGATTGGCCCTCATCCCGAGGCGTTCTCGATTAATTAGATTAATTAATTTATTTGGTTAATTTAGTTAATTTGTAGTAATTAATTAGCTTATGAGTTAATTAGTTATTCGGTTTTGTATATTCTTTTGGTCCCTCCGAGTGAGGGCAAAATTGTAATAAGTGTGTGTGAGTGGGTGTATGTCTTCAATCCCCATTTCTTTCTATCCCTTTTATTTACCCGCTGATGGTAGATTAGGGCATGTTTATTTTAGCATACCTTATGCAATCCATGCGCATCCATGCATTTGTTGACATGCACCTGCCTCGACATCATACAAACTGCATTGCAATTTTCAATTCCAAATTGAATACGTGCTACTCGCATTTCACATGCCATGTTTAGGTTAGCCGAGCCTACTCTAGATTGCATCTATGAGTGTTGCATTAGCCACTTAACATGAACTAGGTCATGCATGTTTGCTAACCGGTTATTGTTTTGGCACGAGTACGATGTAAGTTTTTACGCTTTAGCATACCACATGCGTGTGAATGTTGCCATGACAATATGCTTACCATGCGCTAAGTGCTTATGTGTTATAAATGTTTGAATGCCTGGGTGGAGGTTGGATTGCTTGAGTTGGAAAACTCATTGAAATCCGTGTTTTAGCCTACTTGCAGTAGCAAAAACCAACACGTTTTTTGAGACAAAACGGATATGCAATGTTTATTTCCAAATTAGCAATCTAGTCTATACTTGTTTCACAAGACAAAGATAGTAATTTAGGTTAATAATTGGAATAAGAACACATAATGTTTTCAAAAACGGATATCACGGTTAGTAGAGGTCTTGGACGGGCGAAAGGGTGTTCATAGTGACCTTCCCGATCGTACCCAAGCTCCCGAGTTAAGACCACTTTGGATGACGGACACATGGCCTTCGATCGAAGTCGTGGTTTCTAAATTTCCCATTTTAAAATATTTAGGTAGCGATCAGAATCCGCAAAGCACCATGTTTGGCACTACTTTTCAAAAATCTGTTTTCTTCAAAACGATTTGCCGGATTTGGACTCTTTGGTTCAGATTTAGAACCGTGACACAAAGGGAGTCCGAACTGTAGAGTGAAGCCCACGGGCGCGTCTACAGATATAGAGTCGTTACCTAAATATTTTATTTTGGGGGGAATTTAGGAAACCTTGACTCGTGCCTAAGGCCACGTGTCCGTCATCACCAAAGTTGCCTCAGCTCAGGAACTTGGGTACGATTGGGGAAGGTCATCTATGAGCACCCCCACTCGCCTGATCAAAGATCGGCCTATACTAAGCATGATATCCTGTTTTTGAAAACACATGCGTTCTTATTCCGGTTAATTAGCTAGAATTACTATGTGATGCGCACAACACATAAGTATAGACTAGATCACCTAATTTGGAACAAAGCATCGCATATCCGTTTGTTCAGAAAATGGTTTGAAGTTTGCTACTCGTAAGTAGGCTAAAATGCGAATTTCAATGATTTGTTCCAATTCAAGCAATCCAACCTTCACCCACAGGCATTCAGGCAGTTATATCAACTAAGCAAATAGCCTCATGGCAAGCATGCTATCATAGCAATCAATGACACACATGTAGTATGCTAAAGCATAAAAGCTTACCTAGTACTCCGAGCCAAAACAAAGAACTAGTTAGAAATCAATGCATGATCCTAGTTCATGTTAAGATGGCTAATGCAACACATGCAAGATGCAACTAGAAATAGGCTCGGCTATTCTAAGATGACATATGAGATGCGATAATTGATACATGTATTCAACTTGGTATCGAATTACAATGTAGTTTAGTATGATGCGCCGAGCCCGGTGCATGCAAAATAGATGAATGTATGCAAACATGCAAAATGTAAGTATGCTAGACAGATGAATGAATGCAAACATGCAAAGCATAAGTATGCTAATTTGAAACATGACCTAAAACTAACCAACGAAAGCAGGTAAGTAAATGGGAGAAAGAAATGGAGGTTGGAAGACATGCACACACGCATGTACACTTATTACAAAATTGGCCCTCTCGACGGAGGGTCCGAATAAATAATACATGCTGGCTAATTAACTGACTAACAAGCTAATTAATTATTACACAACCGAATTGAACAACTAGCTACAACTAATTATTACAACAATTAACTAATTAACAAATTAATTAATTATTACAAATTGATGATAACTAACAAGTAAGCATGAAAAAGAAAGTTGCTCTAGCTCTGTTCGAAGAAGGAGAGGATGCATGCTCGGATGCTGCCCCGAAAAGCTCTCCGGTTGCTCTTTGGAGGTTCTGTCTGTAGGGTGTCCTCAAGGAATTCCTGCTGAACCTTACCAAAAACATGCCGGGGAGTGCATCAGTGGCCTGCCGGCCATTGGGAGCCACTGCCGACCAAAAATGAAGTGGTGCCGGCCAACAACAAGGCACTGCCGGCCACTGATGTGCTGGGACACCAAGCTGTAGTAGAGCACAAAACAGAGAAAATGGAGAGTCTCCCAAGGATATGTATGCACTACGCCACTCCGTATCATCTCAAAACATCAAGGGAGAGGCATAGTCGGATCTACGACCATCAATCACGCATCTCGATGCATGATGGCCAAAGACCAACTTGTGCAAATCAATGTGAAGTGAATGCACAAATAAACACATAAGTGCCTAGAACTCTATCATGGGTGATCAAGAGCATCGGCGACCGAGAATTGAGACACGTTTTATCACTTGAAGTATGAAATGCTCCTCGTTCCTCGTGCTCAGATTAATACTTAATCCAAACAACAATGCAATGCAAGGATGGCATACATAATGCTAACTTGAACATGCAATCATGCAATATGACTTAAGCATGCAAAATGTAGTCTAATAAACATGCAACAACATGTAATGGGACTAGCATGCAAAAACATGCAAAGATGGAGCAAGCATACAATAATATGCAAGACAAGCATGCAACAACATGCAAAGGATGGTCTTAAACCAAAATAGGCAGACCTCAGATATGCCCAAATCAGTGGCCATAAGTGATGAATTGATAGTACGAAAAGCATGAAAAGGCAAGGCAAACATGCATGCCAATTGGCTCAAGAATTAAGGCATAAAGATGCAACTCTTAAGCACACTTAAATTGTGACAAGCATGGATATGTGACAACAAGGTAAGCTCTGAAATCTCATGTAAATTGATGCCAAATCAACTAAACAATGCAAGCATAGCATGTTAGAAAACTCAAAGCTCAAAACTAACAAAGGTAAGCCATGGCCATGCAAGGCAAGCCCCAAAGGGCTAAGGGAACCTAAAATAGTCCCAAGGCAGGTCCAAACAAGACCAAAAGCAAGCTCGAAGCTAGCCAACACAAGCTAGAACACAAGGCCAAAAACAATGAGCATACAAGGCTACAAAAGAGGCAATGCACTACACCTATTGAAACTAAACATGGCATGACTTGGACAACATAAAACAGAGTTACATCATGGTATAACAAGACCAAAAATGCACTGATATGATGAGCCAAAGGCTTAGGCTTAATAGCATGCACAAAAGTTCATTCTTGAGGCATAAAAAGCCAAGGCTCCAAGGCATTAAAAGCATGTCAAATGCAAGTGTATGGCCACATTTCATAGACTGAAATAACACTTAGAATGATGGCAAAGCATGCAAACATCACATGTATGGCATGGTAGGGACCTCCAAACCCAAGGCTGGCCTAAGCGTTTATACTATAGCTATACAAAGCATGAGTGATATGGCCATGGCAGCCCAAAAGAGTCCAAGAATAGCCCAAAATAAGAACAAAATCATGCTGGAGCAAAGCCAAAATATGCTAGGATGATGAGTCAAAACATCATGCATATAAAGCCAGTAAGCAAGATTTGTTCTACAAGTATATAGAGCATGCAAAGGATGACCAAACCAGCTATGGAAAGAGTCATGAGATGGCAAAACATCACCAAAAACATGCTGAAATGGACTCAACATAAGCTAGGATAACATGCTAAAGCAAGAAGCATATAAAGCTAGTTTATGGGATTTACACTACAAGTGTATCATACATGCATGGAGTGACAAAACCAACCCAAAACAGATCTAAGGCATGGTAAAACATCACCAAAAACCTACTGAAATGGACTCAACACAAGCTAGGCAAATATGCTACTTTGATGAGCTACAAATGGGATTACACTACACATACAAGATGCATGCAAAAGGTGACCAAACCAGCCATGGACAGAGCCAAGGCAAGTCCTAAAAGTCACAAAAAAGGGCCTGAACCAAGCCTCAAAAGTATAGAGAGGCATGCCCCTTTGAAAGGCCAAAAATGCAAGCAAACAAAAACCAAAAGAGAGGGGGCCACCCCTCTGATTTGAGGCCTCAAAACCACATGCCTACCACTGAAAATCCACTGGATTTTAGTGGTTAGAAGGCCAAACCGAGGCTAGCTTGGAGGCCTTAAGGCATGACTGAAAACAAGGCCAACAAGAGTGTTGAAGACCCTCAACAGCCAAAAGACCTTAAACAAACTTCAAAAGCACTTAAATACCAGACTTTTTTCAGTTGAAAGCAAGGCCTAAAACAATATGCAAGGATGGCCAAAATGAGGTACAAAAAAGTGCTAAAAAGAGAAAGAAGCTCACCCTTGAAGATCAACTTCGAAACCAGCAATTTCAGGGGGTAAAACCTCACTTTCAGAGCTCAAGAAGTCCTCCTAAGAACCTCAATCCAAAGATGGTGGTGTATCTCTAAGTGTTGTAGTGTAAAAGTGCAAGGAAAATGGACTTCAAGGCACAAATCAAGAACAATATATATATAGAGAGAGAGAGAGAGAGAGATATTTCTTCTCAAAAAATCTGAACCTCTGCTAAGGAAAAAGGCTCTCTCCTTATATAGAAGAAAAGCAATGCAAAGCTTCTTCAAGAAGCTTGGCAAGAGCTTCATCCCTCCATACACGTGAATAGAGGCCAGATAAAAGGATTCCAGCTGGCTCAAAAGATCTGGAGTGAAACCTGTTGAGACAGGGGTCCTGTCGGCCATCAGGGATGGCCGACAGGCTCAATCAATGGCCGGCAGCAACAAAGTGAAAGCTGGCAGGGCCAAAAGGTGGCCGACAGTGCACCAAGAAACACATTCTGAAAGGACCAAGTCATGGTCCAAGAATGGGGCAGAAAGGATACAGGATCTGGAAAGCTCGAACCTGTGATGTTCCGCCGCAAAAGTCGAATGCATGATGAGCAATTGAACTTGTGTCCGGATGTACCTGCAAGCACAATCGAGTCTTGAGGACAATAAAAAATGGGGTGTCTACAGTTGCCCCTCTTTGACTGAACTCGAAAGTCACAAAGTGACGGGAGTGAGTGTCAAAGCCCAGAGACGACCCATTTTTAACAAGACTCAAAAGACATAATCAATATAAGCATGCAGATGTGCTCAGAGGTCGAGCATAATGCAAATGATATGCAAGATGCAAGAGCATAACTTATGATTATGCAAAGGAAACTGTAATGAAGCAGTTATGCAAAATAAATGCAACATTTTAAGTGAATGAATAACAGTCCTACATATTTCAACAGAAAGAATGTAAGAAAATTATGCAATTCTCACCACGTCTACCGCAGAGTGAATACAATACCGTCCAGTTCGTCTAGTCATGCCGACTCCAAATGAACCGTACATACAATATCGTGCCTGTAAGAGAAAGAAACTCAACAGGTACAATATTGTTAGAAACATGCATAGCAATGCAAGTTAAAAGTGCATGATAACGCAAGTGAAGAGGTGCAAGACAATGCAATCCTGAGGGTGTGAGACAACGCCGGTGGAACATGCGTAACAGCGCAAGTTAAAGATAGTATGCGTAATAGCGCAAGATAAAGACATGTGCGTTACAGCGCAAATAAGACATGCGTAACAGTGCAAGTAAAACAAGGAGAGCATGCGTAACAACGAAAGTAAACATGCGTAACAGCGCAAGTTAAAAGAAATAAAAATGCGTAACAGCGCAAGTTTAAGGAATAAAACATGCATAACAGCGCAAGTTAAAGAAATAAGCATGTGTAACAGTGCAAGATAAGAAAACAAGTGCGAATAAATAAGACATAACCTACGAATAAATATAAGTTAAGAAATAAGTGCATAATAAATAAGACATAACCTCGCACAACAAATAAGTTAAAATAATAAGTAATAAATAAGATATAACTCGTGATAACAGCACAAGTTAAAATAAGAAGTGCGTAACAGCACACATAACATGCGTAATAGCATAAGTTAAGAAAAGAAGTGCATAACAATGCACATAACCTGCGTAACAGCACAAGTTAAAATAAGAAGTGCGTAACAACGCACATAACTCACAGAATAAATAAGTTCAAATAATAAGTGCAATAAATAAGACATAACTCGTGATAATAAATAAGTTAAAATAAGAAGTGCATAACAGGGCACATAACCTACGTAACAACGCAAGTTAAGAAAAGAAGTGCGTAACAGCGCAAGTTAAAATAATAAGTGTGTAACAACGCACATAACCTGCGTAACAGCACAAGTTAAAATAAGAAGTGATGCTAGATGCAAAACAATGCAGATTTGATGAGATGCAAAACAATGCAGATTTAATGAGATGCAAAACAATGCAGATTTGATGAGTTGTAAAACAATGCAAATTGATGAGATGCAAAACAATGCAGGTGTAAACTAGATGCAAGACAATGCAAATATGAACTAGATGCAAGACAATGCAAATATGAACTAGATGCAAGACAATGCAAATATGAACTAGATGCAAGACAATGAAAATATAAACTAGATGTAAGATAATGCAAATATGAACTAGATGCAAGATAATGCAAATTAACTAGATGCAAGACAATGCAAATATGAAGAATGGGTGTTTAATTTAATAAGCGAATGCTAGGTGACAACAATAACAAAAACAAACATGCTTAATGAAGACATCTTGAATGGGGACTTCTGGTTTACTTCCCGGAAGGTTTGTGATGCGTCAAAAATGATACACCTTGTGCCCGTTGATGGGCGACAACCACCGTACATTGAGGACGTGATTCCCGAGTTTCCACGAAGGCGTTTTGAATCAAATCTTGACCATTCCTCGAGATTATTGGAACCCAGGGACACATACCAAGACAAAATGGCAGCGAAGTCAAGGATCACAGCCATCAGGAGAGCCGCCATCGCCAGCCATTATTGGCCACTGCAGGCCATCGATAGAGTTGTGCCGGCTATCGATGTGCCCCTGCCGGCCATCGGTGGCAGATTCGGGCAAAATGGTCTTTTCGGCCATGGGTCTTTAAATAGGCCCAAAATTAACCATTTCCTCACAAACCCTTGCATAGAAATCATTTCCCTTGCCCTCTAGGTGTGGCTTCTCTCTAGATTCGCGCGTTCTACGCGTTTCCCAACACCCTAAACAATCGTGAATCGTTAAAACCTCTTGGTTTTCTTCGATTTGAACCGATCAAAAATTGAATCTGAGGTGCCTTTCATCATTTCCCGCATTCAAGGATCATTTCCCCCAAACTTCTCTCAAGGTTAGTTCACTCTTCGTGGGTTTTCAACTTTATTTGAACTTTCTCTTTCTTAGGGTTTGGTTTGTTCAAAACTCCACCATTTTGCTCATTTTTGCTTGTTTTTGCATCTATCTCAGATAGCTGACGATGTCCCACATGATGAAGGCTTCTCGGCACTCGCTCCAGTAGAGTTGGGAGCAGACTTTGCGGCTGAGCCAGAGGTCGGGCCTCAGCCTCTACCATTGAGCACACATCCCTTCAACCCCGTGAGGTATCATCCGGAGACTCACATTATTCCGGTGGCGGGAGGCATCCACACTTTTACCGATTTTGATGAGGACGTGCCAGACGACCTCTTGCTGAGGGAGCTGATGTCTCACTTGTTGGCCATTGCTATGGAGGTACCAACTCTGCTTTTCTGCAGTATTACTTTTAACTATTTGCATTTCTTGCATTGTTTCGACCTGATCGCATCACATGCTTTGACCTGACTGTATTTCATACATTATTGCTCTGCATTTAACTATACTTCGCGCATCAACGCCTCATGTATCAGATAATGAGCGCCTCGCGCCCACTATTTTGAATTCAACTGAATCTTCGATACACCACTGATTTGCACGCAACTGTATTTTCAATACATCACTGATCTGATTTGAACTGCATTTTCAATACATCACTGATCTGTCTTGAACTCTATTTTCAATACACTGCTGATTTGATTTTAACTGTATTTACTGTTGCAGGATGGATCTCGCTCCTTCAGGGGTTATGGCACTACGACCGCTCGGAATTGGTACGATGTGCTTCCCTCGAGGGTCCGCCGGATCATCAACGGGACCGGCTTTGGCGTATTTTGCTGCAGCTTGACGCGGGTTACAGCCAGTCGCCCTTTCCTAGGGGCTCTTGTGGAGAGGTGATGGGACACCACCAACTCCTTTCACTTCTCCACTGCGGGAGAGATGACGATGACTCCTCTCGACTTCGCCATGATCACCGGCCTGGGCGTAGGAGGTGATCCAATTCCTCTTGATCCCGATATGGGGGAGTGGGTGGTCGCATGGGATGTGCTACTTGGAGCACGTCCACCCATTCTTCGAGCGGGTATGGTTAAATACACTTGGTTTGAGGAGCACTACAGAGGGGAGGATCCTGATACTGAGGAGGAGAAAGAGCAGTCCGCCAGGGGCTTCCTCTTGTTCCTTTTAGGTACCACCTTTTTTTCGAACAGGTGGAATACCGTAGGTTTATACTTCTTAGGTGCTCTGGTGGTACTCCAGCGGGTCCGTTTCTATGACTGGGGCGCGGCCGGCCTCACCACTCTTTATGGATACATGAGCTCCACCTCTCGGATATGTGGGAGGTTGATTGGCGGCTACTGGCGAGCCTGGGAGGTACATAACCTAGTTTCTCCTTTCTATTGCTTTACTCAGCATTTGTACTTTTGCTTTGTTCAACACTTGTACTTTCTGTATTTTCTGTATCTGCTCTTGCACTATATGCTTTCTACTTTGCATTTTCTGTAAACCATACATGCTGCACACTACATACCATACACTGCACACACAATCAAATATTTGCTCTAGGCCTGCAACCTTTATGCACTGTACTACATTCTGCTTTCTGCATGTTCAACAATATATTCATACACTGTATTGACCACATCTTCCTAACAGCTATGGGTATACGCATACTTCCCGACACTTGCTCCAGTGCCTGTGGAGGAGACCTCGGCGACAATCCCGTTTTCTGATGTATACAACGACTAGCTCCATCGTAGGACCTGAGAGAGCTTTCTGTTCTTTCGGCAGTATTTCGACACGGTCATGGCGCACGAGGTAAGCCTGCAATAAGATTATTTCAATTAACTCGATGCACACACCTTAGTTATTTGACAGCTGATCATCTTGTTTATTCTCTTTTCTTAGATCACGTGGCAGCCATGGGATGCTATCCTATCAGGACTTTGAGATCAGTACCACACTGCCTGGACTATGTCTCAATTCCACATTGTCTTCGAGGGCCTGATCTGTCGCGCCTGGTTTTTGAGTGAGCACTTCGTGCGTCAAACTTTGGGAACGCCTGCTCCATTTGTGCCGATGGCACCTCTACCAATGATGAGGGAGACACACAGGTTGTCCACCGACCAAGTGATTCAGTTCATGGTAGGACTAGAGACGGAGTACTTACGCGTAGAGAGCGACTACGCGACCTTTATTTAGACGCATCTAATGCCACCTTTGACTGGTGTCCAAGGAGGAGAGGAAGCGAGGGCTCTAGCCGCAAGAGGGAGAGACGGAGCGACCAGGTCTCATAGGAGGAGAGGTCCTGAGGGGAGATAGGGAACTACATGGCCCGTACTGCCTGCTACTATGACATGTCGAGGGCGGGCTGGAGAGACTTATCAGATTCCCTTCGCTCCTCCTTCAGCCGGTCATGAGCTTGTCGAAGTTTACGGCTCGACCCTGGTATGTGCTATACTTTTCATTTTGCACAGTCATTTCATTTCATTGGATATCCCACAGAATACTAATGACTTCAACATTTTTGCAGGCTCCCATTGAGTACACTCGCCAGTCTCTGGAGATGACGGCTTCGGTGATGGGGATGCTACAGACGAGCATGGACCTGCTCAGTATTTACAGTATTCTGGTGAGTTCTTTCAAACCATACTTCATGCCACACAGTCTTTTCTCGACACGCCATCATTTGCACAGTTGCACACTACACTGATATGATACATTGCTCCCATGCACCACTCATGGTACACATTCACTGCAAATCATTCACTGCTCACAGTACATTATTCTCAGCATCTGATACATCTTGATTGCAAATGCATTTTGGTGGATTGCCCTTTTTCAAATTCCTTTCTTGATGTCAGGCCCATCCGGTACCTCAGCAGGAGCAGGGGCGGGTCCTTCAGCACCTCCCCAAGCAGCAAGGGGAGTGGGACAAGGGACTAGTTCACGGGGGCCTGCCCCAGATGATGTTGAGTCTACGAGGAGGCAGTGAGTGCGCGGTCAGAGTCGTCTCATGATGGAGACAGAGCTGGGGATGGCTCGAGTTCAGAATCAGGTGCTGACGGTGGTGATGTTCCAGAGTCCTCTCAGTCGAGGAAGAGGACGAGGTGGATTTCTCTGTTTTGAGGCGACTGGCGCCGATCCAGACATTTTGTTGATTCAGACGTTGCTCTTCTTTTTGCTTTATTCTTCTTTTTACTAGTAGTTTTGCACATTGTACTGCGTTAGGCAGATTTACTTTTCTTTAAAACTAGTGCTCTTTTATAAAAAGAATCTATGATGGAATGAAAACAGCATTTTGTTGAAAAAGTGTTTCATTTGTACATTCTATGCATCGCATCGCATCGCATCATTTTACACAACAATGTAAATGAGTTCAAACTTTTGTTTTGAAAACCAAACACTCGAATTGCACTAATCAGGTAGTGAACCGACTAACAAGAAAACAACTTGATAAGCAAAACAAAGCCTTAACAAGTTTACAACTCGATAAGCAAATTACCACAACTCGATAAATGAAAGGAAGATGATCACAATCTGACACAAAAAAGAAACTAATACGTCTTAAACGAGACACGACAGAGTCCAACAGGACAAAACAAGACCTTAAAAGACCTAGGTAACAGGACTTCTCTGCAGCAAACAACTGGGTTTTCATCAAGAAGGCCAGTGAGCATGAAGGATAGACTACCGGCCACATAGGAAGGTGGCATCAGTGTGCCAATGCCGACCACTAATAAGCCACTGTCGGCCATCGATGGCAGACTCTCTGAAAATGTCAACATCTGTCCTCCACTCACTGCCTTATCTTCTATATGAGTTCCAGCTTCGGGATTCTCTTCATTTCAGCTCAAATTTGCACCAAATGGAAGCATTCCTTACTCAAAACCTCACAAATTGGATTACCAACTTAGATGGCTCAGAAAAACTTAATTTCTGGGGTTTTGGCATAAGTGCACTATTCATGTTAAGTCGCACCCCGCTGCATTTTTCGTTTCTTCATGCTGCGGCAAGGTTTTGGAATCCAGTGACACATCTTTAGCTTTGGCGGGCAAGAGATGTGTCCCACTTTTGAAGACTTTCAAGCTTTAATGGAATCCAAGCGCGATGAAGAAATCTTGCCACAATTCCGCTTCGGCCATGTCCAAGCATTGGGGCAAATGTGTGGGCTCACTTTGCATGATGCTCGATCATTGATTCATGGTAGAGATTTAGACATTCCGAGCTTGGTTTGTTGGTTTTCTGATGCCGGTGACCACGGCGACCATCATTGGCAGGGTTATCGGCGACATGCGCTTTGCTTGTGCATGTTATCTCATTTCTTGCTTGCCCCAGGCTCTGGTGGGCTTAGCACTCGTTTGATCGAAGTTGCCGAGGGCTTAAAGGAAGGCAAGAACTGCATTGCCATGACTTTAGCTGAGACTTTGATGGGCTTGGACGCTTTTCATTGCCGGGAGACAGCTAGATTGGCAGGGAGCCCACTATTATTGCAGGTAATGTTTCCCATCCCCTCTTGTATATGTTTCTCACATCACTCGACCCTCAAACTCGGTTTGTCTCTCAAAACCCTTTTCTTACTTTTCTCTCAACGTACACCTCTCTATTCTTTAATCTCTCATTTTTCATCCGTCCCTAGGTGTGGTTGATGGATAAATTGAAGGTTGTGGACTCATGTCCAGCATACTCAGCTCGCATCTATTTCTTCTGGTGACGTCTAGTCGATGCCTTAGATGAGGGATTGTGGTTCAACTGGATGTGTAGCTTATCCGCTACTGACATTGCTTGGCGCTTCCCTTGGCTCAATCTACCGACGATGAGTTACAGCATGACCCGTTAGCCCGGGATCCAGTTGGTTGGCCTAACACACTGTGTGTTTTATTTTCCATTCCGATTCCGGCATCAGTTTGGACATGATCAGACTTGCCTAGAGGAGGGGATAGAGTACCCTGCTATATTTCTGGTCCGAGGCACGCAGCTAGCTCGGTATGCCATAGCCTGGAGGACAAGAGAGCATCTGGCTCCTGCTCCTGCTTTCAGCTGCACCCTTTCTAATGAGTGCCTAGATTGGCTCAATGAAAAGGCACAGATAGGGCCCACTTTGGCGTTAGAGGCTTCCACAAGCTCTGGGAGGGGATGTAGGAACACCTGACTATGCCCCGGATTTATTTTGCTTTATCAGTACTTCTAAGTTTTCTTTATGAATGTAATAAAAAAGCAACTTCAATTTGTACTCAAGAGTAGGAGAACTCTGTATTGAAATCAATGAAATTGAAGGTTGTGGGTACTGAAAATTTTCCGTTTGGTCTAAAAATGGTCTAAGTTGTAAAAAGATTAATTTGAACAAAATCAACTTTTATTAAAACTTTTCAAAACCATTTTCGATATGGATCAAAACTGGACATGCCCGAGATCTATCACTAAAATGTACAACCCCGGATCCTAGCAACTGGAAAGTTTCCCCTAGTCTGAATAGCACTGCACTGGAGATCACAACTGAGCTCTTGAATGTTGAATGAGGAAAGATGACCACACATGATCACATGGACAAAGTTAATCAGGGAAGTGTTTATGGCTGGACTTCAGGATGAAGTAGCCTACGTATTCCAAACATGGGAATCAAGCCTTATGTAGTTCGGCTTGGGTTCACTCAAGTATTAACTCTCTCCTTTTGCGCTCTAACTTTTGCCAAGGCCACCCTTTGCGGGTTTTCAACCTTGCGAGCTCAGTTTTTATAGTTTCAAATTTTTTATGCTCTAACTTTTGCCTAGGTCGCCCTTTCGGGTTTTCGGCCTAGCGAGCCACTCAGGGATAATATTTCTTCAACTTGTCCATGTTGATCGGTTGGGAGAACTCTATGCCATCTAGGTCCATTAGAACGACAGCTCCACCTGAGCAAATAGACTTGATGATGTAAGGGCCAGTCCAATTGGGTCTGAACTTGCCCCTAGGGTCGTGAATGGGAGCTCGGTTGTCTTTGAGCACCAAATCTCCTTCTTTCAAATTCCTGGACTTAACCTTCTTGTTGAAAGCCCTGGCGATTCTGCGTTGATAACCCTGAACATGGTACAGTGCTTTCAGCCTTCTCTCATCAAACAGCATGAGTTCTTTGAACCTGCTTTGCTGCCAATTTACCTCAGCTATCTGACACTCAGCCAATACTCACAAAGACGGAACCTCAACTTCAATAGGCAAAACAGCCTCCATCCCGTAGACCAAGGAATACAGAGTTGCTCCAGTAGAAGTACAAATTCAAGTCCGGTAGCCCCACAGAGCAAATGGCAACTTATCTGGCCAATCCCGGTAGGTTTTCACTATCTTTTGCAGAATATGCTTGATGTTCTTGTTGGCGGCCTTGACTGCTCCGTTGGTCTGTGGCCGGTATGTAGATGACTTGTGAAAAGCCACGTTGTACTTGTCCAACAAGTCAATCACTTCCTTCTTGAAGTGGGAACCATTATCTAAAATGATCTCATTCGGGACCCCGTAGCAACAGATGATGTTGTTCCTAATGAACTTGGCGACATGTGATGCCTTCAACACCGCATAAGATTGGGCCTCAACCCACTCTGTAAAATAGTCTATCGTTACCAGAATGAACTCATGCCCATTGGACCCTTTCGGAGTGACAGCTCCAATCACATCTATCCCCCAGACTGAAAACGACCATAGCGAAGTCATGTTGTACAGCTTAGACGGCGGAATATTCATGCGATTTGCATGGATCTGACATTTGTGGCATCGCCGGACAAAACTAATACAATCCTCCTCCATGGTGGACCAGTAGTAACCTTGTCTAAGGATTTTTCGGGCTAGCATCACCCCATTCATGTGCGCTCCGCACTCTCCTCCATGGACGGCCTCCATCAGGCGCTTCGATTCTTCAGCATCAACACACAACTTATGCATTCCCAGATGACCTCTCTTGTACAGTTTACCCCCGCAGATGATGAACTGAGTAGCCATTATTTGTATTGCCCTCTTATCTTTGGCGTTTGCCCCTGGTGGATACACCTCTTTTTCCAAGAAGTTCCAAACATCGTAATACTAGGGGTTCTCATCTTGAACCTCTTCTATGATAGCAATCAGCTCGTAGGCCGGCACAAATTTCTGGTCAATGATGATCGGACCCATCCGGACTCCAAAAGGGATGTCTATCATGGAAGGTAGAGTTGCTAGTGAATCTGCGAACCTGTTGTTCTCTCTTAACAGATGAGCGAAGTTCAGCTTCTCAAACCGAGGAATCAGTAAGTCCAAGGTCTGGTTGTAACTTCTCATCTTTTCATCTTTGACTTTCCAATCTCCTTTAGCCTGAGATACAACAAGGTTCGAGTCCCCGATGACATCCAACCGTTTTGCCTCTAGTTCTAGGGCAGCTTCTAAACCAGCAATGCATGCCTCGTATTCTGTTTCATTGTTCGATACTTTGAAACGGAGTTTGAATGCCAGAGGGATGCGAAAATTGTCGGGCGTTATCAGCAACATCCCTATCCCATACCCATATTGGTTTGACGCTTCGTCAAAGTATATCGTCCAAGTTTCGTCCTCAACATGCAAAATGGCCTCGTTTGGAAATAGGTACTCAACTGCTTCATCCCCTTCAACTGGGTGATCAGAAAGGAACTCTACTACCGCTCTCCCCTTTACTGACTTGCGCGTCACATACTTCAGATCGAATTCGAAAAGCAGAAGCAACCAACGGGCTAGCCTACCCATAAGTGCCGGTTTCTCAAAGAGATATTTGATGGGATCTAATCTACAAACCAACATCACAGACTGAGCTAACAGGTAGCGCCGCAACTTCCTGGTAGCCCATACCAAGGCCAAACAAGCCTTCTCTAGCAGGGTATAGCAGGTCTCGTATTCCAACATTTTCTTGCTCAGATAGTAAGTAGCCTTTTCCACTTTGTCCTCAAACTCTTGTGCAAGCATGCAGCCCATTGTAGTTTCAGTCACTGAAAAATACAAGATCAACGGTTTCCCCGGCTCAGGTGGTAACAACATGGGTGGGTTCTGTAAGTATTGCTTAATCTATTCAAAAGCAGCCTGACATCGGCCGTCCCATTGGAACTTCGTTCCTTTCTTTAGGAGACCAAAGAGTGGTTCACAAGTCAAGGTTAATTTTGAGATAAACCATATTATGAATTGCACTTGACCTAGAAAGCCTTGCACCTCCTTTTCAGTCCTTGGTGGTGGCATTTCTAAGATGGCCTTGATTTTGGAAGGGTCGACTTCGATGCCCCTTTATATGATCAAGAACTCTAGCATTTTTCCTGCCATAACACCAAACATGCATTTCTGAGGATTCAGCCGCAACCGGAATTCTCTGATCCTTTGGAAGAACTTTTGCAAGGCGGTGTAGTGGCCCTCTCTTTCTTTGGACTTGACAATCATGTCATCCACATACACCTCAACCTCTTTGTGGATCATGTCAGGCAATATCGTGGTCGCAGCCCGTTAATATGTAGCTCCAGCATTCTTCAGCCCAAATGGCATTACCCTATAACACTAGGTCCCCCCACGGGGTGGTAAAAGTAGCCTTCTCCCGGTCTTTGGGTGCCATTACAATCTGGTTATAGCCTGAGAAGCCATCCATGAATGAGAGCAATGCATGCCCTGCAGTAAAATCCACTCATTCATCAATATGCGGCAGAGGAAAGTCATCCTTCGGACTGACTTTATTCAAATACCTGAAATCCACACATACCCGAATTATGTCGTCCTTCTTCAGCACTGGAACTATGTTGGCCAACCAAGTTGGATATTCAGATACTAGCAGGAACCCTGCATCAATTTGCTTGGTGACCTCCTCTTTGATCTTGATAGCCCAGTCGGGGCAAATTCTTCTGAGTTTCTACTTGACAGGTCGGGCCTCTGGGTCGAGAGGGATCCGGTGCTGTACAATCTTAGGATCAATTCCAGGCATGTCTTCGTAGGACCACGAGAAAACATCTTTGAAATCTTTTACTAAAGCGACTAAGCGCTCGCGCTCCTCCAAAGACAACGTGGACCCGATCTGGACCAGCTGCAGGTCCTTCTCAGTACCAACATTAATTTGGGTGATTTCATCAACCAGTGGTTTTACAAACCTCTCCTGCTTTTGTTCAAGCAAATATTTCAAAACCAGAGGAATTTTTTCCTCATCGTTTTCATCGAAATTTTGAAAGTCCTGATTAATACAATAAATCAATGGCACAGAAAAGTACTCAGAAGCCACAACTATTCCATTCTCATTAATCACCTCATCCAATCCATCTGATTCTTCTGTTACAACAGACTCAAAAGAGAAAGAAAAAGACGACATAGACAAGACTGTGGCATCCGGGTTATCACCCCCAAGAATACCGGACTCAGACTCAGACTCGGACTCGGACTCAGACTCGGACTCGGACTCAGATGAGTTGGAACCTGATTCTAACTCTACGGACTCAGTGGAATCAGATTCCGGCTCACTACCTGACCTAGTGTTGCTCGATAAGAAGCCTTCGTCGTACTGCCAGACGGGGGAAGGTGCAATGGATGCATCCAAAATGTTTGAAGGTGAGCTCGCAGCCGTTTCATTCCTGATCATAGACACTGAGAGGTCATCCCTCAAGCACTCATGGACGATCAGAGGATCTGAAAGTAGACAAGCCGGTACTACCCCCATTTCAATCTCGATGTTCTTGAAATCCACTTCCTTACATTGTTTAATCTCAGCTGGTGGCTCTGTCTGCTCCTCGGCGACATCATCCCCGGGTAACTGCAAGTCGAAGAAGATTTCAAATCCCGGCAAGCGCCTCTTTTCTGTGTTTAGCCATGGCTCTGGGAAGCCACAGAATGGAAAGTCTTCCCTCTCCCAGATAAAGCGTCCGTTCAGGGTACCCTGGATGGGTCGTTGCATTAACTCAAAATGTTTCCCGGTCTGCTTGGCTCTAGCTCTTCCAGCCATTTCTTTGCCTTTCCTTACCCAGTCCTCTTTGGTAGGCAAATAGCCTAAACCAAAGGTATATGAGTTGTGCAGCACTTCAGCGGATACTGCAATGCCTTTCCGGCCACTTCTTCCTAGTCCCATCCCGAGGAGGTGTTGGAGTTTATTTATGAGGTACACTGACTGTGCACTGACATACAATCCCTCATCAATAGCTACGATGTTCTAAACGACCTGGGCCTCAGCTAGGGTAAATCCTGATAGAAACACATCCTCCGTACCATGCTCGATTTCCAAAATCGGTGTAGACACCTCTGGTGATGGATGAATCGACGAATTTCTAAAAACAATAGCTACTCCCTTCCCGTGGGGATATTTCAACATCTGATGCATAGTGGAAGAGACCGCCCTCACCTGGTGTAGCCACGGCTGCCCTAGGAGTAGATTAAAGGTTGCGGAAACGTCCAAGACATGAAAGTCAACATCGTGTTGTCTTGGACCAACCTGGGATTGAATCTGCACAGTTCCCTTTACCTCTCTGCTTGTATTGTCATATGCCCTTATCACCTGGATGGTTGGCACAAAGTCTGCGAGTGTTAACCCAATTGTATATGATGTCCTTAATGGACACATGTTGATAGCGGATCCCGTGTTGACAAGAACTACCGGTACCCACTTGTCTCTACACTCCATAGAGATGTAGAGTGGTTTGTTGTGATTTGCGCCCTCAGGCAGCAGTTCCTTGTCAAAAAAGGTCAATGTCGAGGAAGCTCCTCCCGGAAAGACCAGCCCTACCAGCTGTTCAAGTGTGGTATCTATTGAGAGTTTGGCCTTGTCCATTGCCGAAAGGACAGCCTGTCTATAAACTCGTGAAGCCATAAGCAATCCCCAGATGGAGATGTCTGCCTGTATCTTCTTCAGCTGTTTCAGCATAGCTTCTTCTTCGAGTAACTTTTCTTTTTATTTCTCCACCTTCTTGTCCTTTCTGGACGCTTCTGGTTGATCTAAGTGCGGGGGCTTAAAATACCGCCCGCTCCTAGTTATGTGGTCTACTTCACCCACATACCAGGTATCATCTGGCTGGCTTTGTCCCCAGTCGTTATCTGTGTGGGCAAGATGTAGGTCGTCATTTTCCCACCACATGCCATCGGCAACCGACAGGCACCTGTCCGACTCCGTTACAACTATTCCTGTACACACAATACCTTTCATTCCCGTGCTCACAACACATTCTGTCCCCTCAGGGGCTTTGGCTTTCCTGACTCTTTCAGAATCCTTGGTCCTTTCTCGCTCGAACTGTTTCAGTGCGGCTTGCTGTTCGATGTCCTCTATACTCAAAATGCTCTGGTCCTGAGCAAAATTACTATCACTGGTGCTCTCCGGCGGGGCATTCTGATTCCCGGCCCTCTCGGCCACAGTTGATGTCTCCGTCCATGGTGGACTCTACTCTAACTGAGGTTGTTCCACAACGTCTGGTTGGTCGTCAAGCCATCCACTAGTTTCTGCTGACCCATCAAACCAATTGACTGTCACGTCCCTTGAATCCTGTTATTCAAAGAATTGCAGATTTACAAGTTTAGACACCCCATTTTTGACCGTCCTCAAGACTTGGACATCATCATTTCAACACTCGATGATCATCCATGCTCATGTTCGTTTTGAGTTCTCGACGGTCTTGACTACGCGTCTTGCCTCAAGATCTCTCAACTTGTCTGTTCTGTGCTTGGCTGTGGACCAAACACTTGTGTTTTTGCTTCTGAGGGAAGAGGGTGGCTTGTTTGCCATCCCCTCAACCCACCGGCCAAGGCATGATGCCATCGGCTCCTTTTTCCTTCCATCGGCCAATAGTGTTGGTCGATCGGCACTATATTTGGTCGGCTGGCACTTATGTTGGTCAATCGGCCATTTTTGGTGGCCGAACCCTATTCATCTGCTTTATGCAGATATTTTGTGCCAGCTGGTGCAGCTAGCATCCACAATTCACCCCCTCCATGCACGTGTATGAAAGGATTTGCCCTTTGCTTAGCTTCTCTTGGAAGCTTTAGAATTTGAACTTCTATGAAGTGGGAGCCCCTCCTCCCTCCTCCAAGGTTTAGAAAAATTAGGTGAGGAGAGTTAGATATAGTTTTGTATCTATACGCCCTTGTTTGATCCTTTTTTGTGCTCAAAAGTGTAGTATTGTCTTGCTATTGTACACAAACACACACTAGAACACCATCCTTGGTTGCTGAGGTGCTAAGAGATTGATTTCAGTGTTCTTGGGTTGGTTTGGAATCAGAAAACCTACTGGAGCTTCCTTCTTGAAGAGGTTCTACAAGGGTGAGTTCCTTGCTTTAGATTTCCCATTTTTTCTTAAGCTTTTAACCCTTCTTGCTTATTGTTTTGAGCTTCATTTATAACTGATAAAAGTTCTGATTTTTCTTGCTTTAGAACTTTGTTTAAGTTCATTTTGAGGTTTGGGGTTGTTTCCCCCCTCTTAGGCCTTGTTAGGTCTTGTTTTAGGCCATCCCTTTTGGCCATTGTCCTTAACTTTGCATGGCCTCTCTACCACTGAAATCCAGAGGATTTTCAGTGGTGGAGAGGTGGTTTTGGCATCTTAAATAGGAGAGGGTCATCCCCTCTCCATGTTGTCTTTAATGCCTACATAAATGGCTTATGTTTGTAGCATGTGTGCTTAGCTTGTTTTAGCTTCATTTCAGTGTATATTAGGCTTTGTTTTGCCATGATATAGCACTATTTTAACTTGGTTTAGACATACCATGCATGCTTTGTATACTTGTCTTGTAATCCCATGATTTGCCTTAACCTGTACCTAGCATTTAGACTACTATGCTTGCACGTTTTGGCCTAACTCCATGAAGCTTTTAGCCATGTTGTGACATGCTTAAGCTCTAATTTTGGTCTTCTTGGTCATGCTTGCATTGTTTTGTATAGCTATCATGCAATCTAGCTTATTAGCTTGGGGTGCTCTAGTCATTAGCATGCTCTATTTCGATCATTTTAGTGGTTTGGCATCACTTGTAATGTTATTTCTGTCCATATCCCATGCTCATATGCTTACACTTATGACTCCTTTAATGTCTTAAAGAGTTACTGTCATATGCCTCATAAATGTGTCATCGTGTACGTCACCATACTTAGGCATTTGGGATGCCATCTAAGTGTGTTTTTGGGTTCATTTGGACATGCCATAACTCTATTTTTGGTTTCTTAAAACATGCCATGTTTGGTTGTCTTAGGTGTAGTGTAACACTTCTTTCGTAGCCTTGCATGTCTCATGTTTTTTCCCCTTTGTTTTAGCTTGTTTTGGCTTTGGTCATTACATGTTTTAGGCTTACTTTGCCATGCTTTAGGATTGTTTTGGGTTATGCTTGCCATATGCTCTTTGTTTTGTGTAGCTTTGGTTCGAGTCCCTTCCCTAGTCTTAGGCTTTAACCCTTGTGCATGCTATGATTATGATTTGTTTACGTGATTTGATTTATGTGATTTGGCATCACTCCTAGCATCATTCAAGAGCATGTAATGTTGTCACATTTACAAGCTTTTCATTCCTTTTAAGTATTCTTAAAAGTTGCCCTTCGATGCTTAAGTGTTAGGCCAATTACCATGCATGTTTGTATGTGATTTTGTCCTTTATCCCTTAGCATAATTGGCCACTGAATTAGACCTATTTGAGAGCTATCCATTTTGGTTTAAGTCCATTATTCACATGTTGTTGCGTGCTTGCTTTTCATGTTGTCACATGCTTGTTGCATATTTGGTAAATCGCATGTTGTAACATGCTAGTTCAATTGTGCCTTGTTGAATACTTAGTCCATAACATGTTGTTGCATGTTTAAGTGGTATTGCATTTGGCATGCTTTTGTTAAGTAGCTTTGCATGTTTGCATATCTTGTCCCTTTACATGTTGTCACATGTTTGCCTTGCATGCTTGAAATGACCATGTTGCATTTTGCATACTTGTCTAAGTTGCATTGCATTTGGCACGCTTGTTATCATTAGCCTTGTATGGCATTGTCATTGACATTCTCATGTTGTATCAGTCTTGCTTGCATGCATGCATCCTTTGCCTCTTGATCAATCATGACAGAGTTTTGGGGTCCCTTATGTGTTTTTGTGCATTTCATTCCATATTGAATTGCACACTTGGCTTCTTTGGCCATCATGCATTGAAATGCGTGATTGATGGTCCAAGGGTCAAGGACTATACTTCCTTGCGTTCATAACATGATAGGGAGGGTGGTCATGCAAACATTATCTTGTAAATGTATTGCCATGCTCTGTCTATCCTCTGCTGCAACAAAACAGCATTCTGCAAGAAGATATGGTCGGTCAGCCATCTTCAGTGTCGGTCGGCCAAGTATTTTTGGCCGAGAGCCTTGTCATTGGTCGATGGCAACATTCCCTTGGCCGATGACTATACCACTTGGTCGATGGCCGCTTACAGCACCCAAAAGGGGATTCAGAAGCATCCTTGAGACTTGTGAAGTTTTCAGAGGTGCAGAGCAGTGTAAACAGAGGCAGCATGAGCATGGTGATAGATTTTCGAGCGGAGCCAAGCATGCATGCATTTGTCCCTCTTCCCGAGGCCTCTTTATTGCTTTAGTAGCTTAATTAATTTGTCTAATTAGTTAACTGTTGTGTAATAATTAATTAGTTAGTTAATTAGTCAATTTGTATTATTCATTTGGACCCTCTGTCGAGAGGACGAATTTTGTAATAAGTGTGCGTGAGTGTGTGAATGTCTTCCAACCTCACGTCTTTCTCCCTTTTACTTAACTGCTTTCAGTGGTTAGTTCTAGGTCATGTTTCAATTAGCATCCTTATGCTTGCATGTTTGCATCCATTCATCTATATTGCATGCACCGGGCTCGGCGCATCATACTAACTGCATTATATTTCAATTCTAAGTTGAATACATGTATCGAATTGTCGCATCTCACATGCCATTTTAGACTAGCCGAGCCTATTCTAGTTGCATTTTGTATGTGATGCATTAGCCATCTTAACATGGACTTGGATCATACATTGATTACTAACATGTTCTTTGTTTTGGCTCGAAGTACACTGTAATTGTTTATGCTTTAGCATCTTGCATGTGTGTTAGTGTAGCCATCAAAGCATGCTTACCATGAGGCTATTTGCTTAAATGATATAACTCCCTGAATGCCTATGGGTGAAGGTTGGATTGCTTGAATTGGAACAATTCATTGAAATGCGAGTTTTAAGTCCACTTGAGAGTGGCAAAATCATGTTTTTCTAAGCCCACTCGAGGGTGGCAAAATCCACGTCTTAGCCTACTTGCAAGTAGCACCTTCAAACCATTTTCAAACAAACAAATATGAAATGTTTTGTTCCAACCTAGGCGATCTAGTCTATACTTGTGTGTTGTGCACATCACGTAGTAATTCTAGCTAATAACCGGAATAAGAATGCATGTGTTTTCAAAAACAAAATATCATGTTTAGTAGTGGCTGATCTTTGATCGGGCGAGCGGGGGTGCTCATAGATGACCTTCTCCAATCGTACCCAAGTTCCCGAGCCAAGGCAACTTTGGTGATGACGGACACGTGGCCTTAGACACGAGTCAAGGTTTCCTAAATTCTCCCAAACTAAAATATTTAGGTGGCGACTCTGTATCTGGAAAAGCAGTCCATGTTTGGCACTTCTTTCTTAAAAATTAGTTTTCCAAAATGATTTGCCAGATTTGGACTCTTTGGTGATTTATCAGTCTCGCATTGCACTTTGCGGGATTAGATTCAGAACCGTGACATTTGAGTTCGAACTGTGGTAAGCAATGGCCCTCGGGGCGTGTCCACAGTTTCTGGCGACTCCACTGGGGACTTAAAGAACTTGACTCGAACTCATGATATGTTGTTTTGCTCACATTATGTGTTTCTTTGCATTGCATGTGCATTGGTGCGCCTAGGACACCGTGTTTGCCGTATGCTATTCCTGAACGGTTTGCCGGAGGCCCGCTTTGAGAAGCGTGCCATAAGGCTGACCGGTTGCGGGCTCTGCCAAGACGAGAACACAAACCTCGGTTTTTACCGGGGCACCTTTTTTGACCATTTGACCTAGTGCATATCGAAATCCATAGTGACCATTCCAAGCTAGGACAAGTTGCTTACCCGATTGTAGATTGTTTGAAACCGCTGTGTGCATAGTGAAACCCTAGCTCCTGACAAAATACGACAGGGAAACCCTACCCCAACATTGGGGTGTTTTGGCTCTTACTTACATGATATTTGCTGTTAGAGTGTGTCTCTACAGGGTTATATGTATCAGTTTGCAAGTCTGGGTATCAGGCCTACGGGCATCAGTGTTTTGAGAATCAGTTATATCTGCAGGTATCAGATTCAGATTTGGGGGCAGTAATTTGGGAACAATGATTAGAGGTTGAATATAGTTATTCAGCTATGCTTATGTCTATTCGGGTGAAATTGGTGAGATCTTTTGCTTTTCTCTTTCGAGGGGAGGTTCAGATTTAGTTCGAATATAGCGTGTTCTCCTTCGCTGAAGCAAGGCGAACATCTGATCCATCAGTCACCGGTCACATCACCTCCGTTCAGCTTAGCGGATTTATGATGGCACAAAATTCAGAGGAAATTGTAGTTATGGCAGCTGCATTAAACCAAAGAATCATCTTACAGGGTGAGACCGACGTTGAAGTACCACACCCACCCAGGTCACCTGCTGCACGCCCAATCTGGGAAGCCCAGTTGTTTCAAGCTCGTGAACCCACCACATTTGAGTTAATGGGAATGATTGGTGACCTCCAGAGATCTGTGGCTGATCTGGCCTATGGAATGTCGGCTCGGCCACCAACCACATCGTATGCCGTGAACTTCATGTCGAAGGAGCCCTCGCTACTAGGGCAAATTGTAATTGAGCTTAGCCAACCTGAAGCTGTCTCAAGCTCCGGCAATGACATGTCGACGACAACGGGGCTTCGCACTGAAGTAGCAACCCACACCGTCTACCAAGCTGAGGCTAGTGGAAAGAACAAGGTAAAGGTGGACACAGATCCCTATGAACAACTCCAGCAAGCTGTTGAGCCTTTGAAAGCCGGGGGGTTGAATAAGCAACAAGTACTCACAATTGTGGCTAAGACTGTGGATGACATTTTCCCTGCTCAGACCGAAAGCAGTTCAAGCCAAAGGGAAAATTGGGATAGGGACCGTCGTACCAGAACAGTTCCTTCCCATCCTAACCCTGCACCTAGAAAAGATCAAAGAGCCAAGGCAGCACCTACTGATCCTTTTCCTAGTGCATCTAGCAAAGGTCCACAGGCTTCAAAGTATCTGCCCTGAGGTCGCAGGGTCTTTCATGCCCTCTACATGCCTTTGTCCAAGGCTCTTCGAATCCTCACTGAAAAATGTCGTCTCAAACCTCTTGAGCCTCGACCTCTCCCAAGTAATCTCCCTCTCTCACATGATGCTACCCAGTACTGTGCGTGCCATCAACAGGCTGGTCACACCACTAACAACTACTTCCGACTTCGCCACGAAGTACAGGATCTGTTTGACGACGGGGTCATCTTTCCACCGAGTTCAGCAAAGTCTATTATCACAGGGTTGGTGGACTTCGAGGATAATACAAGTATGTGATCAGGGGTTGGTCCACCTGCGGGCTGCACTCGGTTTATTTCAGATATGGCGTTTGGCATGCACTATTTTGGGAATTTGCGAATGCTAATTTTTGTACTTTCTGACTTGGGTGTTGAGTCAGTTTTGTGGTTTTGTTTTGAGTCTGTTTCTTTGTTTTGAGTCAGTCTTTTTTATTAGAGTATGTCTTGTTGTATCAAGTCAGTCCTGTTGTACAGAAGTCGGGTGATTTCGGGGGTTTTACCTCAGACATCACTTGCTTGTTTTGTGTTTGTCTTTTCGCTTTCTTTTGAGTCTGTTTCTGCCGTGGAGCCAGTTATACCAGAAGATCTGAATGAAGCTGCAGTGGTTTTCATGTTTTTGCACTTATTTCTACCTTGAGCTTGTTATGCCAGCAAGTTTAGAATGAAATGGCAGTACATTTCACCTGCTCTTCTATGCCTTGAAATCATTGCATTGACCCATGTTTTTCAAAACCTTTTGAATACTATGATAAAAACGAAGAGGAAGGAATTCCTCGAGTTTTGCAAAATTTGATCAAACTAAGAGAAAGAGAGGCATGCTAAGCCCTTAATGAATAAGATCATGCTTGTTAATGTGAGTACTAAGAAGGACCCTGGCTTGATCCAGATTGGTTCTACACTGTCTTCAGCGCGAGCGATTTGTCATTTTCTTAAAAGATTTCAAAAAATGTTTTGCGCTGTCCTGCGAAGGCCTGTGTGGAATCGCTCTTGAGATTGTGCAGCTTAGGATCGCTCTCAGCCTCAAGACACGACCCCTCACTTTCAAACCTTGAACTTGGATTCAAAATGTTCAATGGTCAACTATCAAAGGAGGCCTGTGTGGCCAGATTCGAAGCAGCCCTTGAACTAGGGGCAAATAAAAATGTCAGATGAGCTCGAAGAGTCAAAATCGGGACATTTCTCAAGCTAACGAAGACTGGCAAGAATGCCAAATCCTAGAAGGGAGGAAAGAATAAAGTATTGCTGAAGAACAATCGAGCTCCTATCCACAGCACTAGGGGCAAATTCAGCCCCCATTGGATGAACTCCTACATCATCAGCGAACAACAACCACTCTCCTAGATTTAGATGGCTTTGAGATCTTAAAACCATTTGACATAGACAAAGCGACACTTTTATCCTTTAGAGGCTCACTGGGCCGAAAACCCGGAAGGGCTACCCAGGCAAAAGTATAGCAAATAAAAAAGGAAAAAGAAATGAAAAAATAAAAAGAAAAGAAAAAAGAACAAAAAAGAAATGAAGAAAAAGAAAAGAGAAAAATGCAAAAAATGAAAAAAGAAGAAAAAAAAAGAAAAGAAATTAAAAAGAAAATAAAAACAGAGCTCGCAAGGTTGAAAACCCGGAAAGGCGGCCTTTGCAAAAGTCAGAGCGTAAAAGGAGAGGTTAAATACCCGAGTGTACCTTAACCCAAACTATGAAAGGCTTGATTCCCATGTTTGGGATACGTAGACAACTTCATTCTGAAGTCCAGCCATAAACACTTCCAAATCGATTGTGTCCATGTAATGGTTCCGATCATCTTTGTCATTTCAGATTCGAGAGTTCGGGCCAGATCATCACTGAGAACGGTTACGCAGTGCTACTTGCAAACAAACAAGGGGCAACTTTCCGTTGCCATACAGTGCGCTGTGGTGCCATTCAAACAAGGGGCAATTTTCCATTGTCGTACAGTGTCGTTCAGATAAGAGGCAATTTTCCATTGTTATGGATTTGAGGTTGTACATCTCAAGAGTGGGTTCCATGCTCGTTCAGCGGTGGCCGTTTGCAAAAATAGTTTTTGAGAATTTTTAATGAAGTTGACTAATTGTCTCAAAAATTATTCCATCTTTCCAAAACTGGACCATTTCTTGGACCCAAAAAAGGAAAATTTTCAGTGCTCGTAACCTAACTTGCATGATTTTAAATCAGAAAATCGAACAAGCATGTTAATCTAACTTTCATATTGATCAAAATTGTTTTAGAAAGCCAAAACGAAAATGGTCAAAATGATGAACTAGGGGCACAGTTGAGTCAGGCTTCCTGTCTTTTCCTCGTTGTCAATGCACTTGCCAGAAAAGGCACTCTACTTGCCGGAAAGAGCATCGTATTCGCTAGAAAAGGCACAACTGAAGCTAACAACAAAGGGCTGAAAGCTCTCTCATCCTCCAATCAGCGAGTCATCAACCTAAGTGCGAAGCACGAATTAGAATGGATCAAGATATTCCATTCCCTAATCTGGACAGATCTGATCACATCCAAACTCCCCAGCAGAGCATCATCAACCGATGTCAATTGCAGATTTGCTACACACCCAGTTGTAGCGCAACCCCTTTGTGGAGAAGTTCACTGTTATGAGCAGAAGAGGAAGAATCTAGCAGAATGCTAGGGCAAGAGTCCAAAACTTCCTATTTATCCATCAACCACCCAGGGGAGGGATGAAAAAGAAGAGAGATTGAAGAATAGAGAGATGTGCGTTGAGAGAAAAAGTGAGGAAAAGGGCTTTTTCAGAAAACAAGAGATTGAGTGCCAGAGTGATGTGAGAATGACAAATAAGAAAGGGTGGAAAACAATACCCGAAGAAACAGGCTCCTCGTGAACCGAGAAGTCTCCCACTGGTGGTATACGCTTGAGTGTTGTGTCTTTTGTTTTGTTGGTCTCAATTTTTTTTTTTTTTGGAGTCGTTTCGAGTGGCAATAGATGTGTTTAGGTTGTTTTCCTTTGTTGAGTCATTTTTGCTGTGGTCAGTTGTAGACTCAATACCCGGTTAAAAATTCATTTCTCAATTTCAAAATAAATCGCTTTGTGCTCAGAGTGCTGTACCATTCTCCATATTTGTGCAAAACAGGTTTTGTTCTCTCACAAAACTGCAGGGTTCAACCCAGGTCATGTGAGAACATCAGATCAAGGACCTATCTGAAGCTATGTGGGTTCCAGACTGCAAAGCAAAAGAAAAGAGGGAAAATGTAGAGCATCTTAGTGTGTTTTAACTCCAGCAAATTTCGAGATTGCATTTCAGGTGTACCTTCTTAGGCCTCGCCTTTCTTGAGAGTATGAGTGTATCTCAACCCCAAGTGTAAGCCTGCTTCAAGTCAGAATGGTAGTCCAAGCAGCACCTATGGTTTTCGCGTGCAGATGTTATCTCTTGCCAATATAAACAGGGTGTACCCTTTTTGAGCTGGGTGTGTTGCAAAGCCCTCCGAGAGATGAATCGGAGGCACCAAAGCACATGTTCGATGCCCCCCCTACTGCATAGAATGTGCACTTTCATATACACTTCTGTTGCATGCATGCCGCGCATCGTTATAATTCAGGCATAGAATATGCTTTCAATGTTGCATATAATATGCCTGTCTATTACGAAAAAAGTGCTTACTTTCAATTTTGCATAAAATATGCTTTGCTTGTCTCATGCATAAAAAAATACGTTTGCTTATCGAGTTGTTGCTCATTTGTCTATCGAGTTGTTGCTCATTCGTTTATCGAGTTGTTGTTCATTTGTCTATCGAGTTGTTGCTCATTCGTTTATCAAGTTGTTGCTCATTTGTCTATCGAGTTGTCGCTCATTCATTTATCGAGTTGTTGCTCATTTGTTTATCAAGTTGTTGCAATTTTGTTTATCGAGTTGTTGCTCTCTGCTTATCGAGTTGTAAACTTGTCAAGGTTTTATTGTTGCTTATTGAGTTAATTTGTTTTGTTTGTTACGTTGGTTCACTACCTGACCTGGTAATACATGCATGTTCAAATCTCATTTACATTGTTATGTAATATGATGCGATGCGATGCATAAAATGTACAAATGTAACACTTTTTGAACAAAATAGCTGTTTCATTTCATCATGTCTTTTGCAAACACAAAACAAAAGGGGAGAAAAGCAACAAAATGTCTGAATAGAGCAAAGAAAAGAAAAAGCAGTAGAATGTCTGGATCAATATCAGTGGCCTCAAGTACGGGAGTCGGTCCTGGTCCTCTTCCTGGACGAGGGTCCAGGGTCACCACCGCCATCTTCATAAGTCGAATCTAAGCTATCTCCGGCCTCACCCTAGGACGACGCCGCCTCCTCATTAGAATCATCGGGAGAGGGCTCTCGGGAACTACTCTCAGCATGAGTGCGCCTATGTTTGCCCCAGCTATGGATAGTCATCCTCCGCCTGACTCCCCCTCCTCCTCGTGCAGGAATAGATGGTCCAACTGGAGCACCCGGAATCTGGAACGGGCCCTGAAAAGGACAAATGGCAAATGCATCAGTTATGCTACGCAAAGTAGAGTATACCAAATACAGTGTATGAGTAAAGTGTGTGAAGGCCGTGAGCAATGCTGTGAACAGTATGTGGGTTACAGTGTATCAGTACCGTGAGTGTTGTGTGTCAAGTGCCGTGTGGATAGTATGATGCACCAGATTATGTATGAAACAAATTAGGCAGAGTTTGAGACTGCAGTTGAAAGAACTTACCGGGATATTGTAGATGGTCAACAAGTCAATGCACCACTGCAGTATCCCTACCACTGAGGCTATCAACTCCAGGGACTAGCAAATGTACTCGACGGAAGCCTGCAAAAGCGTTGAAGTCATTAGTATTCTGCGGAATATCAAATGAAAATGATTGTACAGAATGCAAAGTGTGGTAGTACATACCGGGGTCGAGCCACAGACTCCGACAAGCTCATAATCAGCCAGAGGAGGAGCGAAGGGAATCTGATAAGTCTCCCCACCCTGCCCTCGGCATGTGATCGTCGTAGACAGCTATGGCCATCCAGCTCCCTGCCCCCTCCGGGACCCACTCCTGCCTCGGGCTTGAGGTGCCCTCAGTACCCCGCCTCGCTGTTGCCATCTTGGTCTCTCTCCACCGACGAAAGCACCAAAGGCCGCATGATATAAGCCTGGATGTACTCGGCGTAGTCACCCTCATCCCTAAAAGGCTCAGAGTCCCAGCCAATCGTGCAGTCCGCCGTCTCCTCTGAGGTGTACCTCTCAGTGTGCCTCACGTGGGTAGGAGGAGGTGCTGGAACTGTCTGCTCTGGCAAGCCCAAGGTCTGCCGCAAGAAGCGTTCCCTGAAATACCAAGCCTGATAGACGGGGCCCTCCAACAGAATCCTGAACCGGGCAGTCTCCCGGGCACCCATGTATCCATCTCTCACTGCATCAGGCAACACCGGCCAAGGCTGCCAGGTGATTTGCAAATGATGTACAGTTTGTTATCTACTGTTAAAAGTATAATGTAAAGCGAAGCTTAAATGAACTGTAAAGTTTGAAATACCTTTGCAGTGGTGATGGTGTCAAAGTATCGACGGAAGAACATGAAAGACTTTCGTGGCCTCCGCTCGCACCTCCCATCGAAGCGGTGGGAAAACGAAACCATGGGGGGCATCTCCTCATCTGGCACTGGGGCGAGCCCAGGAAAGTAGACATACACCCACAACTACATAATGTAACAGAGCAGATATGAGTATGCTTATCAGATAAAGTAGTATACAGATAAAGCAGTTTGCAGACAAAGTAGAGTGTCGTATGTGTGGTGTATTGTACGGCATGTGTAGTGTACAACCGGTGTAAAGCAGATTGCATGTTTGCAGTGTGTACAGTGTACAGATAATGTAAAGCAAAATTGAAAAAACAGAAAGGGAAAGTGTACCTCCCAGGCTCGCCAGTAGCCCCCAAGTAACTATCCGCTGTGGCGAGAAGATGAACTCATATATCCATAGAGAGTGGCCAAGCCTGCGCCACCCCAATCATAGCGCTGGATCCATGTCACATCCACAAGTGCGTTCAGCAAGTAAAGGACGACAGTGTTCGCCCGGTCGGCGAAGAGTGTGGTCCCCAGCAGGAACATGATAAAGCCGCGGGTGTACTGCTCCTTCTCCTCCCGAGTAGTAGGCGCTTGAATCCTGAAGTGATCCTTGAACCATGAGTACCTCACAAATCCTGCCCGGGCAAGAGGTGGCTAAGTGCCAAGCAAGTATAGCTGAACAGCGTCCCACTCGTCCATATCTATATCAAAGGCGATCGGATGACCCCTACTCCGATGCTTGTGAGCATGGAGAAATCAAAGCGAGTCATCGTCATCTCCCCGGTGGCAGAAAGGTGGAAGGAGTCGGTGGTATCCCACCACCTCTCCACTAGTGCGCCCAGAAGAGGCCTACTCGCAGTAAGGCGCGAGAGTCCCCTGTAGAAAACGCCGAAGCCGGCTCGATCAACAATATGGCGAACCGCATCGGGTAGCTCCATATACCATCCTCGAGCGACGATATTCCCATACCCCCGGAAGGCATGGGAATCTCCCTGTATTCAAAGACAAACAGTTGTGAAGCAATGTTAGAAATACAGTGTTTGGATACGTTCAGAATTGTTAAAATGCAGTGTGTGTGCATATGTTCAAGTTTACACAGATATCGAATATGGGTGTGCTCATAGATGAACTACAGCATGTGATGTATCAGTGTGCTTGGGTTATCCAGTTAAAATGCAGCGTGTGTGCATATGTTCAAGTTTACACAAATATTGGGTGTGGGTGTGCTCACAATGAACTACGGCATCTGATGCATCAGTGTGTTTGAATTGTTCAATTGAGAATGCAGCATGTGTGCATGTGTTCAGATTTAAACAGATATCGAGTGTGGGTGTGCTCACAGGTGAACTACACATACGATATATCAGTGTACCTAGGTTAAGCAGTTAAAGAATAGAATCGACTATTGCAGTTATATGTTCTACATTGCAGAAAGTGAAACAGAGGGGAAGAGTGTACCTCAGAAGCGCCGTAGGACAGATGTGACTCTGGCTCGCGCAGCAAAAGCTCCACTGGCGCGCCTCGCGCATAGCTCCTGAAGTGGCGGATACCATCGGGAGGCAACACGTGTATTGCGGGCCTATAGGTCGCCGGATCGAATGGTCGAATGCGAAAAGGTAGGAGCTCGACCTCAGGATCCACGTCCATGTCTGGGGGAGTCTCACCATGTGGAATGTCATCTGCCATCTCGAAAGGAGCATAAAAATGGCCGAGAATGTGAAAAACAGACAAGAATGCGAAAGGTCAACCCAAAAGTCAACCCCGAGAGGATGAAAAATGGAAAAAAAGGTCGGGGTGTGGAAAAGGCACGAAAACCCAGTAAACTCAGGAGGAAACAAACCTCAAGTAGTGGAAACCCAGAAAGAAACACCGAAAACCGAGTTTTGTTCGGTTTAAAGTGTGCAAAACGGGGAGGGTTTTGCGAATCGAACAACAAAAAAAGGTCGAAAACAAGAGAAAAACATGGATCGAATGCGAGAAAATCACCTAGAGAGAGAGAGGAAGGATTTTCGAGCTTGGAGAAGTGAGGAAATGAGGTTTGGAACCCCATATTTAAAGACTCGTGGCCAAAGGACAAAATTGCCCCGACATTGCCATTTTTGGCCAGTTGGCCAAATTGTTTGCCAATCGGCTAAATAGTTGGCCGACGAGCTTATTTTGTGGCCGATTCACGGCCAGTGGCCTCCCCTTGTGGGAGGTTTATTGACGACCGGTGGCCTCCCCTTGTGGTCGGTGAACCTCCCACACCCTTGGTTGGGTCAATTATGTGGTTTGGGACCTCCATTACTCAAGACAGTGCAAGGCAGTACATTTTTGAAGCTCAACCGACCTTCGTGTTGACCTCGAATCGTGCCTTCCGTATGCGATGTTCGATACGCGCAATGTGACGACCCAGAATTTTTCCCTCCGCTCGAGCGGAGGAGTTGACGCTCGAGCGGACTTTTGGGGTTCCCAGCAAATTCGCAGACGGCCTGAGATTCTGTAAGTTGTAAATCTCCGCTCGAGCGGAGAAGTTGACGCTTGAGCGGACTGCTTTATTGGTCTATGAGCGCTCGAGCGAGTGAGGTGGCGCTCGAGCGTAGAAAGTAAGATTGTCCTTGACATTTTATTAGTGTACTTAGAACCTTCTTATGTTAGTTTGGAATATGGGTTGAGGTGGTACAATGAAGGTAAAGTAGGAAGGAACCAAAAGCTTTAGTTTGAATGATTCATCTATGATCAGTCGTCACTCTTTTGCCCTTTTCTTTTTCCACACTTTGAATTTGGATGTGAGGTTAGAACCATTGGAAAGCTTATTTTCGGGGCTTCAATTTGGACACAAGAACGACCTAAAACGGAGTCCGGATGGGAGAGTTATACCTGTTCAAAGTTTCAAAATCTGTGCTGAAAACAGGTCCGCTCGAGCGGGAATTACGGGACAGCAGCTTAAAAAGAGATTTTTTTGATCATTTCTCACACTTTCCTTTTCTCCTCTTCTCTCCTCTCTCCCTAGGTCCGAAAACCCTAGAGTTTTGATCCCAAATCCTCACCATTTCTCTAATTTTTTATCAAGATTTTCCACCAAGGAATGAAGAAGGCATGAAGATCAACATTTGCAACCGATTGGAATTCCGAAATTATGGAAGAACCGCACCAAGGCTTGCTTAATTCTTGAGGTAAGGAATCTTGAGAGTTAAATTGATGGGTTAAAGTGATAGACCATGTATCCTAGGTGTTTAATCAATGGAAAAATGGAATGAAAAGTGATGGGTTAATAAGTTTGAATTTTTGTTTGAATTTCAATGTTTTCTTGAAACCCTAGGTTGGGTAATGATGTTAATTGATGATTTGGCCCAAATTGGAAATAGAATCATGAAATTAGTAGGTTGAATTACATATGTGCAAGTTTAATTGGAATTTGGTGATACTTGAAAATTATGTTTAAAATTTGCGAATGAACTATGGTAGAAACATTGTAATTCATGTTGTAATGTGAAGGAAAATTGGGAAAATAATCTATTAATGATATAGATGATATAAACTTGGTTTTAGAATGTTGGAATATGATTCAAGGATTTATGTTGCATTATGTTGAATTGCAAATGGTATTAATAAACTAAGTGGTGTTGACTTTGTTGGATTATATTGTGTTAACTAATATTGAATTGAATATACCATGATAAATTATGTTTGAATTACGTGAATTATATAGGGTCAGCTACGGGGGCGAATCAATCACCTAAACGCTGTGAGTAGTAGTATTCCGATGTATCTTTAACCGTTAATGATTATTGTTATTGACGTTATGATCTTCGTCGTAAGAATTATGTTGACATGTATGTTATGTATGCTACGTAAGAAATATTTGTGAAATTATGGAAACACCAAGGGTGTATGCTATATGAGGACCATTGTGGAATTATGTTAAATAATGGATTAACCTCTGAATGACTCAATCCGGAGAAAGAATTGAATATCAATAACACAATTATGTGACTCACGTTATGATGTGAATGGCTCCACTCTTATTAATATAATGGAGCATATACCTTATGTTTATTGTTAATAATGTTTGTGGGATAATTATGTCACCTTATGAGAAACCATGGGAAGATCTAAGAGCATTATTGTGTACCTCGTTCTGTTTATTGTTGATATTGGATATTAACACACTGTTATCTGTAAGTCCGTTGTATGGATTTATGAATGACAAGTGGAATGTAAGTGCATTACGAGACTATGGTATCTTCGTATCTCTGGACTCGTTAATATGTAATGACATTCTGTTATCTATGAACTAGTGGCATTAATTCATGACAAACAAATGGGATGTGACTGCATTATGAAGTTCAATCTGTGAATAGTTGCTATTAACACTCTGTTGAACGCAACATAACTATGTTAACTCATGTGAATAATTAGAAGGAACTATGCGCTTCTATATGAACTATTATACATTTCTGATATGGAGCAAAGTGCTGTACGGAACTAAGTGCTACACTTTGGTGGGAGCCACCTCTAGAATCCGTACGAGCCACCTCTTGAATCCATATATATATGTATACTGAGCTTAAAGCCGATGTGAAAGTTATGAGGCCGAGAGCCATTTGTGAAATATGAATCTATGAGGCCAAGGGCCAACTTGTGAATTTGTGAACTTATGAGGCCAAGGGCCGACTTGTGAATTTGTGAACTTATGAGGCCAATGGCCGACTTGTGAATTTGTGAACTTGTGAGGCCGAGGGCCAACATGTGAAACTATGAATTCAAAGGGCCAAGGGCCAAGTTGTGAAGTTATGAATCTCAATTATGAATCTATGAAGTCAAAGGCTAATTGTGAATATGTGAACCCACCAAGCCAAGGGCCAGTCTGTGAATTTGTGAACCAACAAGACCGTTCTGACATTAGTACGGAATTAGATTAACTACCTGTCTTTTATATTATATAAACTTTGATTTGCATTATAATTCAAGTTGAACATTGAGTTATTCACATACTATTATTCACTGAGGTTATCTCACTATGCATTTTGTCTGATTCCGTAGGTCCTGCGTTTGGAGGTCAGCCTTAACTTTTAATGCTCGTCTTCCTTTGTTAGCCTCTGTGTGTCCAAGCATTTGGGTGAAGCCTACCCGTTTGGTGAAGTTTTGGCTTAGATTCTGATTGTCTATTATATGTTGTAATTCCTAATATTTTTTTTTTATTATATGCCCAAACACGGGCGGGGTTGTACATGCGTATGTAACTATTATTATCTGTCTATTTATGATCCTGGCATGATAGTGGTCGCTCAATGGATGTAGCTCTTTCCTTGCATGTTATTATATAAAATTTATGCTTCCACTCAGGCCCCATATGTTATACATAACAGGTTAAGTGTCCGTTTCTGAAGTGGTCATGCCTAAACTTCTAGGGGCGGGTTTGGGGCGTGACACGCAAGGTGTATCCTTTTTCGTATCCTTTTGTATCTTGCGAGATTCAATGACTGCTTTAAATGCGTTGCATTACAATGTTTTGTCTCGCATATGATAATCATACATAGCTTGCATCGTTATGCACGTCTACATGCGTTGTAGTGCACACTACTCTTGCGTTGTTATGCACTGTTCACTTGCATCATTATGCACGTCTACATGCGTTGTAGTGCACACCATTCTTGCATTGTTATGCACTGTTCACTTGCATTGTTATGAATGTCTATATGCATTGTAGCACACACGACTTGCATTGTCATGCATCTTTCATTTGCATTGTCATGCACTTTTAACAACGTGCATTGTCATGCATTTCAGTTCATTTGCATTGTGATGCATTTCAACAACATGCATTGTCCTGCATCTTTCATTTGCATTGTCAAGCACTTTCAACAACGTGCATTGTCATGCATTTCAGTTCATTTGCATTGTCATGCATTTCAACGACATGCATTGTCATGCATCTTTCATTAGCATTGTCATGTACTTCAACAACATGCATAGTCAAGCATTTCAGTTCATTAGCATTGTCAAGCATTTCAACAACGTGCGTTGTCATGCATTTCCATTCATTTGCATTGCCATGCATTTCAACAACATGCATTGTCATGCATTTTTCATTAGCATTGTTATGCACTTCAACAACACGCATTGTCATGCATTTCAGTTCATTAGCATTGTCATGCATTTCAACAATGTGCATTGTCATGCATTTAGGTTCATTTGCATTATCATGCATTTCCGTTCATTTGCATTGTCATGCATTTCAACAATGTGCATTGTCATGCATCTTTCATTAGCATTGTCATGCACTTCAACAACGTGCATTGTCATGCATTTCAACAATGTGCATTGTCATGCATTTCAGTTCATTTGTATTGTCATGCATTTCAACAACGTGCATTGTCATGTATTTCCGTTCATTTGCATTGTCATGCATTTCAACAACTTGCATTGTCATGCATCTTACATTTGCATTGTCATGCATTTCAACAACGTGAATTGTCATGCATCTTTCATTTGCATTGTCATGCATTTCAACAACGTGAATTGTCATGCATTACAGTTCATTTGCATTATCATGCATTTCAACAACTCGCATTGTCAGGCATCTTTCATTTGCATTATCATGCATTTCAATCTCTCGCATTGTTGCATATTTCATTTGCATTGTCTTGCATTCCCTATAACTGGCATTGTTTTGTTCGATTATGTGCATTGTCTTGCACCACTCTAACCTGCATTGTTTTGCAAACTCATCTAGCTTGCATTGTTTTGCAAACTTCTCTAAATCGCGTTGTTTCGCATACCCTTAACTTGCATTGTTACGTTCGTTATTTACATTGTTATGTACGTCTATAACTCGCATTGTTTCGTATGTTGTACCTGCATTACTATGCACACTTTACTCATGTTGTCACGCAGTTTTAAATTGCATTGTTATGCATGTTTCTAAAAAAATTGTACCTGTTAAGTCTCTTTCTTTTGCAGGCACGATATTGTATGTACGGTTCATTTGAAGATGGTGAAACTAGGCATGGTATTGTATGTACAGTTCATTCAAGATAAGCTCTGGTTCAGTTTGACTATACCCCTTTCTCCACTCACGTGCCACGTTTGGACGTAACCCTTTCTCCACTCGCGTGCCGTGTTTGGACGTATCCCCCTTTCTCCACTCGCGTGTCGCTTTTGGACGTAACTCCTTTCTCCACTCGTGTGCCGTGTTTGGACGTAACCCTTTCTCCACTCGCGTGCTGCGTTTGGATGTAACCCCTTTCTCCACTCGCATGCTGCGTTTGGACGTAACACCCTTCTCCACTCGCGTGCCGCGTTTGGACGTAACCCTTTCTCCACTTGCGTGCCGCGTTTGGATGTATCCCCCCTTCTCCAGTCGTATGCCGTGTTTGGACGTAACTCCTTTCTCCACTCGCGTGCCGCGTTTGGACGTAACCCTTTCTCCACTCGCGTGCCGTGTTTGGACGTAATCCCATTCTTCACTCGCGTGCCGCGTTTGGACGTAACCCTTTCTCCACTCGCATGCCATGTTTGGACGTAACCGCTTTCTCCACTCGCGTGTCGCGTTTGGACGTAACCCTTTCGCCACTCACATGCCGCGTTTGGACGTAACACCCTTCTCCACTCGCGTGCCGCGTTTGTACGTAACCCTTTCTCCACTCGCGTGCCGCGTTTGGACGTGCGTGCCGCGTTTGGACGTAACCCTTTCTTCACTCGCGTGCCACGTTTGGACGTAACACCCTTCTCCACTTGCATGCCGTGTTTGGACATATCCCCCCTTCTCCACTCGCGTGCCGCGCTTAGACGTAACTCCGTTCTCCACTCGCGTGCTGCGTTTGGACGTAACCCTTTCTCCACTCGCGTGTCGCGTTTGGACGTAACCCTTTCTTCACTCACATGCCACGTTTGGATGTATCCCCCCTTCTCCACTCGCGTGCCGCGTTTGGACGTAACTCCTTTCTCCACTCGTGTGCCGCGTTTGGATGTATCCCCCCTTCTCCACTTGTGTGCTGCATTTGGACATAACCCTTCTCCACTCGCGTGCCGCGCTTGGACGTATCCCCCTTTCTCCACTCGTGTGCCGCGTTTGGACATAACACCCTTCTCCACTCGCGTGCCACGTTTGGACGTAACCCTTTCTCCACTCACGTGCCGCGTTTGGATGTAACACTGTTTTCCACTCACGTGCTGTGTTTGGACGTATCCCCCCTTCTCCACTCACGTGCCACATTTGCACGTAACTCCTTTCTCCACTCGCGTGCCGCGTTTGGACGTATCCCCCTTTCTCCACTCGCATGCCGCGTTTGGACGTATCTCCATTTCTCCACTCGCGTGCCGCGTTTGGACATAACCTTTTCTCGACTCGCGTGCCGCATTTGGACGTATCCCTCTTTCTCCACTCACGTGCCGCATTTGGACGTAACCCTTTCTCCACTCGCGTGCCGCATTTGGACGTATCACGCTTTCTCCACTCGCGTGCCGCGTTTGGACATACCCGCACTGTTATGTGCATCGCGCTTTCCTGCGCAACCTTTCTCCACTCGGGTGCCGCGTTTGAACGTACCTGCACTGTTATGTGCATCGCGCTTTCTTGCGCAACCTTTCTCCACTCGCGTGTCGCGTTTGGACATATTCGTACTATTATGTGCATCGTGCTTTATTGCTCTCTTTTCTCTGATACGTGTGCCACGCCGAGAGATGCTCTCTTTCGACTCACGCGTGTGCCACGCTGGGAGATACTCCTTTGCCTCTCTTGCGTTTGATACGTTGAGAGAAGTTGTGTTTGAGACTCCGGGTGTCCTCAGTAGTCGCCTTTAATCTTCTCCGCGGGAGGGGCAGTGAGAATTGTGTAATTTTCTTACATCCTTTCTGTTCGAATGTGTAGGACCGTTATCTCTTATTCGCTTGCTTAAATTGTTGCATTTGTTTTGCATAAATGCTTTATTACAGCTCTCTTCGCATGATCATAAGTTATGAACGGCATCGTGCATGTCACTTGCATCTTGCCCCTGCCTTCGGGCACATATCTTGCCATCTTGCATGCTTGTCTAAGTCTTCGGCCTTGTCAAAAATCGGTCGTCACTAGGCTTTGACATTTACTCCCGTCACTTTGTGACTTTCGAGTTCTGTCAAAGAGGGGCAACTATAGACACCCCATTTTTCACCGTCCTCAAGATTTGGACGTCATCGTTTGAACACTCAATAATCATCCATGCTCGTGTTCATTTTGAGTTCTCGGCAGTCTCGGCTATGCGCCTTGCCTCAAGATCTCGCAACTTGTCTGTTTTGTGCTTGGCTGTGGACCAAACACTTGTGTTTTTGCTTCTGAGGGAAGAGGGTGGCTTGTTTGCCATCCCCTCAACCCACTAGCCAGGGCATGATGCCATCGGCCCCTTTTTCTTTCCATCGGCCAATAGTGTTGGCCGATCAGCACTATATTTGGTCAGCCGGCACTTATGTTGGTCGATCGGCCATTTTTGGTGGCCGAACCCTGTTCATCTGCTTTATGCAAATATTTTACGCCAGCTGGTGCAGCTGGCATCCACAATTCACCCCCTCCATACACGTGCATGGAGGGATTTGCCCTTTGCTTAACTTCTCTTGGAAGCTTTAGAATTTGAACTTCTATAAAGAGGAAGCCCCTCCTCCCTCCTCCAAGGTTCAGAAAAATTAGGTGAGGAGAGTTAGATATAGTTTTGTATCTATACTCCCTTGTTTGATCCTTTTTTGTGCTCAAAAGTGTAGTATTGTCTTGCTATTGTACACAAACACACACTAGAACACCATCCTTGGTTGCTGAGGTGCTAGAAGGTTGATTTCAGTGTTCTTGGGTTGGTTTGGACTCAAAAAACCTACTGGAGCTTCCTTCTTGAAGAGGTTCTACAAGGGTGAGTTCCTTGCTTTAGATTTCCCATTTTTGCTTAAGCTTTTAACCCTTCTTGCTTATTGTTTTGAGCTTAGTTTATAACTAATAAAAGTTCTGATTTTTCTTACTTTAGAACTTTTTTTAAATTCATTTTGAGGTTTGCGGTTGTTTCCCCCCTCTTAGGCCTTGTTAGGCCTTGTTTTAGGCCATCCCTTTTGGCCATTGTCCTTAACTTTGCATGGCCTCTCTACCACTGAAATCCAGAGGATTTTCAGTAGTGGAGAGGTGGTTTTGGCATCTTAAATAGGAGAGGGTCCTCTCCTCCCCATGTTGTCTTTAATGCCTACATAAATGGCTTATGTTTGTAGCATGTGTGCTTAGCTTGTTTTAGCTTCATTTCAGTATATATTAGGCTTTGTTTTGCCATAATATAGCACTATTTTAACCTGGTTTAGACATACCATGCATTAACCTGTCTTGTAATCTCATGATTTGCCTTAACATGTACCTAGCATTTAGACTACTATCCTTGCGCATTTTGGCCTAACTCCATGAAGCTTTTAGCCATGTTGTGACATGCTTAAGCTCTGATTTTGGTCTTCTTGGTCATGCTTGCATTGTTTTGTATAGCTATCAGGCAATCTAGCTTATTAGCTTTGGGTGCTCAAGTCATTAGCATGCTCTATTTCGATCATTTCAGTGGTTTGGCATCACTTGTAATGTTATTTCAATCCATATCCCATGCTCATATGCTTACACTTATGAATCCTTTAATGTCTTAAAGAGTTAGTGTCTTATGCCTCATAAATGTGTCATCGTGTGCGTCACCATACTTAGGCATTTGGGATGCCATCTAAGTGGGTTTTTGGGCTCATTTGCACATGCCATAACTCTGTTTTTGGTTTCTTAAAACATGCCATGTTTGGTTGTCTTAGGTGTAGTGTAACACTTCTTTTGTAGCCTTGCATATCTCATGTTTTTGCCCCTTTGTTTTAGCTTGTTTTGGCTTTGGTCATTCCATGTTTTAGGCTTACTTTGCCATGCTTTAGGACTGTTTTGGGTTATGCTTGCCATATGCTCTTTGTTTTGGGTAGCTTTGGTTCGAGTCCCTTCACTAGTCTTAAGCTTTAACCCTTGTGCATGCTATGATTATGATTTGTTTATGTGATTTGGTTTATGTGATTTGGCATCACTTCTAGCATTATTCCAGAGCATGTAATGTTGTCACATTTGCATGCTTTTCATTCCTTTTAAGTATTCTTAAAAGTTGCACTTCGATGCTTAAGTGTTAGGCCAATTACCATGCATGTTTGTATGTGATTTTGTCCCTTATCCCTTAGCATAATTGGCCACTGAATTGCACCTATTTGAGAGCTGTCTATTTTGGTTTAAGTCCATTATTCGCATGTTGTTGCGTGCTTGCTTTGCATGTTGTCACATGCTTGTTGCATATTTGGTAAATCGCATGTTGTAACATGCTAGTTCAATTGTGCCTTGTTGAATACTTAGTCCATAACATGTTGTTACATGTTTAAGTGGTATTGCATTTGGCTTGCTTTTGTTAAGTAACTTTGCATGTTTGCATATCTTGTCCCTTTACATGTTGTCACATGTTTGCCTTACATGCTTGAAATGACCATGTTGCATTTTGCATACTTGTCTAAGTTGCATTGCATTTGGCACGCTTGTTGCCATTAGCCTTGTATGGCATTGTCATTAACATGCTCATGTTGTATCAATCTTGCTTACATGCATGCATCCTTTGCCTCTTGATCAATCATGATAGAGTGTCGGGGTCCCTCATGTGTTTTTGTGCATTTCATTCCATATTGAATTGCACACTTGGCTTCTTTGGCCATCATGCATTGAAATGCATGATTGATGGTCCGAGGATCGAGGACTATACTCCCTTGAGTTCATAACATGATAGAGAGGGTGGTCGTGCAAACATTATCTTGTAAATGTATTGCCATGCTCTGTCTATCCTCTGATGCAACAAAATAGCATTCTGCAAGAAGATATGGCCGGTCGGCCATCTTCAGTGCCGGTCGGCTAAGTATTTTTGGCCGAGAGCCTTGTCATTGGTCGATGGCAACATTCCCTTGGCCGATGACTATACCACTTGGCCGATGGCCTCTCATAGCACCCAGAAGGTGATTCAGAAGCATCCTTGAGACTTGTGAAGTTTTCAAAGGTTCAGAGCAGTGTAAACAGAGGCAGCATGAGCATGGTGATAGATTTCCTAGCAGAGCCGAGCATGCATGCATTGGTCCCTCTTCCCGAGGCCTCTTTACTACTTTAGTAGCTTAATTAGTTTGTCTAATTAGTTAAGTGTTGTGTAATAATTAATTAGTTAGTTAGTTAGTTAATTAGTCAATTTGTATTATTCATTTGGACCCTCCATCGAGAGGGTGAATTTTGTAATAAGTGTGCGTGAGTGTGTGAATGTCTTCCAACCTCACGTCTTTCTCCCTTTTACTTAACTGCTTTCAGTGGTTAGTTCTAGGTCATGTTTCAATTAGCATCCTTATGCTCGCATGTTTGCATCCATTCATCTATATTGCATGCACCGGGCTCGGTGCATCATACTAACTGCATTATATTTTAATTCATGTATCAAATTGTCGCATCTCACATGCCATTTTAGACTAGCCGAGCCTATTCTAGTTGCATTTTGTATGTGATGCATTAGCCATCTTAACATGGACTTGGATCATACATTGATTACTAACATGTTCTTTGTTTTGGCTCGAAGTACGCTGTGAGTGTTTATGCTTTAGCATCTTGCGTGTGTGTTAGTGTAGCCATGAAAGCATACTTGCCATGAGGCTATTTGCTTAAATGATATAACTGCCTGAATGCCTATGGGTGAAGGTTGGATTGCTTGAATTGGAACAATTCATTGAAATGCAAGTTTTAAGCCCACTTGAGAGTGGCAAAATCATGTTTTTCTAAGCCCACTCGAGGGTGGCAAAATCCACGTCTTAGCCTACTTGCGAGTAGCACCTTGAAACCATTTTCAAACAAACAAACATGAAATGTTTTGTTCCAACTTAGGCGATCTAGTCTATACTTGTGTGTTGTGCGCATCACGTAGTAATTGTAGCTAATAACCGGAATAAGAACGCATTTGTTTTCAAAAACAAAATATCATGTTTAGTAGTGGCCGATCTTTGATCGGGCGAGCGGGGGTGCTCATAGATGACCTTCCCTAATCATACCCAAGTTCCCAAGCCGAGGCAACTTTGGTGATGATGGACACGTGGCCTTAGGCACGAGTTAGGGTTTTCTAAATTCCCCCAAAATAAAATATTTAGGTGGCGACTCTGTATCTGGCAAAGCAGTCCATGTTTGGCACTTCTTTCTTAAAAATCAATTTTCCAAAACAATTTGTCAGATTTGGACTCTTTGGTGATTTATCGGTCTTGCATTACACTTTGCGGGATTAGATTCAGAACCGTGACATTTGAGTCCGAACTGTGGTAAGCAAAGGCCCTCGGGGCACGTCCACAATAAGGTCTTCTTCCAGATCCGCTAGGTCATCTAGCCCTTGATCAGGTCCATCCTCTCGTGCTACACAAATCTCTGCCCCTACTGGCAATTCCACATTTGGCCTTGCTTGGCCTACTAATGTAATGTAATCACTCGGGTTGTACTTGAAACTCGCAAACCCCTCAGGTTCTGATTGCCCATCCTCGTCTGTTCTCACAGTTGACCCAGTTCCATCTCCGACAGTTACCACCATCGTTTCTGGCTAGGTTTGGGAGATGTCCAACACGCACAAGTCTGTGCTGTCAGGGATGAACACCTCCGGCTTGGGTAGGTGAGAAGGGGTGATATATATGCTGGCGTTGTATGACACAACCCTAGTTTGGATGAAATTGATGCATTTGGGAGGTGGATCTTGGTTATGTGGTGGGAGAGGGTTGGTTGTGACATTTGGTTTTTCCGGGGTCATGATCACCCTGTTGTCGATGAGATCCTAAATCTCATGATGTAATCGAAAGCATTGGTTGGTGTCATGACCATGCTGCTGGTGATAGGCGTAGTACTTAGCCGGGTCATAAGAAGCAGGGAATCTGTCTGGTAGTGGCCGCGGCACTAGGGGCTTTAAGTGCCCTTTCCTGATCAAAACCCCCAGAGCTTTGGACGGGGGCATGTATAGTGGGGTGAAGGTTCTTTGGCTTCGGGGAGAATACTTGGTTGTTTGCGAGCTACTTTCGGATGCATCGGTGAATGGTGTAGCTGCAAGGGTTCTTGGGGTATTGGTGGTCGTAACCATACTTACATCTGAAGATCTGCCAGCTGCAGCACTACTTGTGCCTGCATTTGAACTGCGGTTGAATGCCCTCTTGGGCTGCTCTTGGTCTTGGTCAATCAGACCCTGTTTCATAGCATCCTCAATCTGCACCCCTATCTCGTGTAGGTCTACAAAGGTGGGGTGGGGAGAACGATCATTTTCTGCATAAGCTTGGGCTAGAGGTTGCGTACAACCATCCGTATTTGATCTTTGTCAACTGGCCTGATGGTCATCATCGAGGCCTTGGCCCTCCACTAGGTTACAAAATCAAAGAAACTCTCCTTCAGCTCTTGCCTGGTTGTCTCAAGATCACGGGTCGTAATCTTGATATGTGTATTGTATGAGTATTGAGCTATGAAGGCCTCGGCCATCTCCTCCCAACTCCTCTTGACGGAATCTTCCAATTTTGCATACCAAATGGCCGCTACACCTAACAAGGTCCGGCCAAACAAGGAAAGCTTCTATAATCTAGAGAGCCCCATCGGCCTTAGAATGTCTGAAAACAGCCACAAATGCACCATAGAGTCCCCCGACCCGTCAAAGTGGTCAATATGTGGCATCTTAAAACGGTCCGGCAGCGTCACAGCCGAATCAGTGTACCCATCCTCAATGTTTGGGATGGAATGAGCCCCTTGAGACTTCTTGAACAATTTCTCCAACTTGCTCACCTTTAGTGTTATGGGTTCAGTCTCGAACTCAAAGGGAGAATCTGGCAGGTTGGTGGGTGTTTTGGACAGCTGGGGTAAAACCGGGGGCGGAGCCGGCCCTATTGGAATGTCCGTATCATCCTAGACGTTAGTTGTCTCCCCAAGTATGGGAACTCTTGGTGGAGGAGGAACCTGGTGTGAAGCAGATGCTCCAGTTTGCTGTTGTAGCCTAGTGATTAATTCTGCCTATTGGGTCACGATCGCGGCCTGTTGTTTGGCAGATTCTGCTTGACGGGCAGCGTCCTACTGCATAGTTTTCATGCTTTCTTGGAGGTGACGCACCATCTCCTCTAAGCTTGCCATATTGTACGGATCTATTTGAAAAACCGGTATATCGGTCCCTGCAATAGAAACTGAGACCTCAGTCTGATTGTTCGCTAATGGGGTAGACCACTGATCTGGCGACCGCTGTACTGATATACTGCGCCTTTTTGACCTCCGTCTAGCAACCGGCGGTAAAGAAAGGAACACTACTTGTCCGTCTACCAGATCCCTGGATCAATTAAGTCTACGACCTCTAACCCAAAGTGCTCGAGGAATATCTACCTGGTCGGATGCAATTGTGCTAAACTACCTTGCAAAAAGATAAATAAAGCAAAATAAGGAAATAATGAACAGAAAAATGGATAGCATAACAGCTTAAATAAATACAACACACAGCTGGCACACACAAGCTGAAAGAACTGTCCTCAACCACTGATCACTGTTCCCAAATCACTGCCCCAAAACTGAATCTGATACCCGTGGATATAACTGATTCTCAAAATACAAATGCCCGCAGGCCTGATACCCAGACTTGCAAACTGATATGCGCATTCTTGTAGAGGCCAACTCTAAAAGCACATAGCAAGCAAATGAGAGCCAAAACACCCCTATGTTGGGGTAGGGTTTCCCTGTCCTATTTTGTCAGGAGCTAGGGTTTCACTACGCACACAGCGGTTTCAAACAACCTACATTCGGGTAAGCAACCTGTCCTAATTTGGAATAGTTACTATCGATTCCGAATATGCACTAGGTCAAATGGTCAAAAAGGGTGCCCCAGTAAAAACCGGGTTTGTGTTCCCGTCGTGGCAGAGCCCGCAACCGATCAGCCTTATGGCACACTTTTCCAAATGAGCCTACGGCAAACCGTTCAGGAATAGCATACGCCAAACACGGTGTCCTAGGCGTACCAATGCACATGCAATGCAAAGAAATACATAAGTGTAATCAAAACAAGATATCATGAGTTCGAGTCAAGTTCTCTAACTCCCCAGTAGAGTTGCCAGAAACTATAGACGCGCCCCGAGGGCCTCATGCTATAGTTCAGACTCAAATTGTCACAGTTCTGAATCTAATCTCGCAAAGTGCAATGCAAGACCAATAAATCACCAAAGAGTCCAAATCCGGCAAATCGTTTTGGAAAACTAATTTTTGTAAAGAAGTGCCAAACATGGACTGCTTTGCCAAATACAGAGTCGCCACCTAAATATTTTATTTTAGGAGGGAATTTAGGAAACCCTGACTCGTGCCTAAGGCCACGTGTCCGTCATCACCAAAGTTGCCTCGGCTCGGGAACTTGGGTACGATTGGGGAAGATCATCTATGAGCACCCCTGCTTGCTCGATCAAAGATCGGCCTGTACTAAGCATGATATCCTGTTTTTGAAAACACATACGTTCTTATTCCAGTTAATTAGCTAGAATTACTATGTGATGCGCACAACACATAAGGATAGACTAGATCGCCTAATTTGGAACAAAGCATCACATATCTGTTTGTTTGGAAAATAGTTTGAAGTTTGCTACTCGTAATAGGCTAAAATGCAGATTTCAATGAATTGTTCCAATTCCAACAATCCAACCTTCACCCACAGGCATTTAGGCAGTTATATCAACTAAGCAAATAGCCTCATGGCAAGCATGCTATCATGGCAATCAATGACACACATGTAGTATGCTAAAGCATAAAAGCTTACCTAGTACTCCGAGCCAAAACAAAGAACTAGTTAGAAATCAATGCATGATCCTAGTTCATGTTAAGATGGCTAATGCAACGCATGCAAGATGCACCTAGAAATAGGCTCGGCTATTCTAAGATGACATATGAGATGCGATAATTTATACATGTATTCAACTTGGTATCGAATTACAATGCAGTTTAGTATAATGCGCCGAGCCCAGTGCATGCAAAATAGATGAATGTATGCAAACATGCAAAGCATAAGTATGCTAGACAAATGAATGGATGTAAACATGCAAAGCATAAGTATGCTAATTTGAAACATGATCTAAAACTAACCAACGAAAGCAGGTAAGTAAAAGGGGGAAAGAAATGGAGGTTGAAAGACATGCACACACGATCGCACACTTATCACAAAATTGATCCGAATAAATAATACATGCCGGCTAATTAACTAACTAACAAGCTAATTAATTATTACACAACCGAATTGAATAACTAGCTACAACTAATTATTACAACAATTAACTAATTAACAAATTAATTAATTATTACAAATTGATGCTAACTAACAAGTAAGCATGAAAAAAAAAGCTGCTCCAGCTCTGTTCGAAGAAGGAGAGGAGGCATGCTCGGATGCCACCCTGAAAAGCTCTCCGGTTGCTCTTTAGAGGCTCTATCTGCAGGGTGTCCTCAAGGAATTCCTGCTGAACCTTACCAAAAACATGCCGGGGAGTGCATCAGTGGCCTGCCGGCCATTGGAAGCCACTGCCGACCAAAAATGAAGTGGTGCCGACCAACAACAAGGCACTGCCGGCCATCTGCAAGGCACTGCCGGCCACTGATGTGTTGGGACACCAAGCTGCAGTAGAGCACAAAACAGAAAAAAGGGAGGGTCTCCCAAGGATATGTACACACTATGCCACTCGGTATTATCTCAAAAAATCAAGGGAGAGACATAGTCGGATCTACAACCATCAATCACGCATCCCGATGCATGATGGCCAAAGATCCAACTTGTGCAAATCAATGTGAAATGAATGCACAAATAAACACATAAATGCCTAGAACTCTATCATGGGTGATCAAGAGCGTTGGCGACCGAGAATTGAGACATGTTTCATCACTTGAAGTATGAAACGCCCCTCGTTCCCCGTGCTTGTATTAATACTTAATCCAAAGAACAATGCAATGCAATGCAAGGATGGCATACACAATGCTAACTTGAACATACAATCATGCAATATGACTTAAGCATGCAAAATGTAGTCTAATAAACATGTAACAACATGTAATGGGACTAGCATGCGAAAACATGCAAAGATGGAGCAAGCATGCAACAACATGCAAAGAATGGACTTAAACCAAAATAGGCAGACCTCAGATATGCCCAAATCAGTGGCCATAAGTGATGAATTGATAGTACGAAAAGCATGAAAAGGCAAGGCAAACATGCATGCCAATTCGCTCAAGAATTAAGGCATAAAGATGTAACTCTTAAGCACACTTAAAGAGTGACAAGCATGGATATGTGACAACAAGGTAAGCTCTGAAATCTCATGTAAATTGATGCCAAATCAACTAAACAATGCAAGCATAGCATGTTAGAAAACTCAAAGCTCGAAACTAACAAAGTGTCTTAAGCCATGGCCATGCAAGGCAAGCTCCAAAGGGCTTAGGGAACCTAAAACAGTCCTAAGGCAGGTCTAAACAAGACCAAAAACAAGCTCGAAGCTAGCCAACACAACCTAGAACACAAGGCCAAAAACAAGGAGCATGCAAGGCTACAAAAGAGGCAATGCACTACACCTATTGAAACCAAACATGGCATGACTTGGACAACATAAAATAGAGTTACATCATGGTATAACAAGACTAAAAATGCATTGATATAATGAGCCAAAGGCTTAGGCTTAATGGCATGCACGAAAGTTCATTCTTGAGGCATAAAGAGCTAAGGCTCCAAGGCCTTAAAAGCATGTCAAATGCAAGTGTATGGCCACATTTCATGGACTAAAATAACACTTAGAATGATGGCAAAGCATGCAAACATCACATGTATGGCATGGTAGGGGCCTCAAAACCGAAGGCTAGCCTAAACATATATACTATAGCTATACAAAGCATGAATTATATGGCTATGGAAGCCCAAAAGAGTCCAAGAACAGCCCAAAATAAGAACAAAATCATGCTGGAACAAAGCCAAAATATGCTAGGATGATGAGTCAAAACATCATGCACATAAAGCCAGTAAGCAAGATTTGTTCTACAAGTATATGGAGCATGCAAAGGATGACCAAACCAGCTATGGAAAGAGTCATGACATGGAAAAACATCACCAAAAACATGCTCAAATGGACTCAACATAAGCTAGGATAACATGCTAAAGCAAGAAGCATATAAAGCTAGTTTATGGGATTTACTCTACAAGTGTATCATACATGCATGAAGTGACAAAACCAACCCAAAATAGATCTAAGGCATAGTAAAACATCACCAAAAACCTACTGAAATGGACTCAACACAAGCTAGGCAAACATGCTACTTTGATGAGCTACAAATGGGATTACACTACACATACAAGATGCATACAAAAGGTGACCAAACCAGCCATGGACAAAGCCAAGGAAGGTCCTAAAAGTCACAAAAAAGGGCCTGAACCAAGCCTCAAAAGTACAGAGAGGCATACAACTTTGGAAGGCCAAAAATGCAAGCAAACAAAAACCAAAAGAGAGGGGGCCACCCCCTCTGATTTGAGGCCTCAAAACCACATGCCCACCACTGAAAATCCACTGGATTTCAGTGGTTAGAAGGCCAAACCAAGGCTAGCTCGGAGGCCTTAAGGCATGGCTCAAAACAAGGCCAACAAGAGGGTTGAAGACCCTCAATAGCCAAAAGACCTTAAACAAACTTGAAAAGTACTTAAATACAAGAATTTTTTCAGTTGAAAGCAAGGCCTAAAACAATATGCAAGGATGGCCAAAATGAGGTACAAAAAAGTGCTAAAAAGGGGAAGAAGCTCACCCTTGAAGATCAACTTTGAAACCAACAAGTTCAGGGGGGTAAAACCTCACTTTCAGAGCTCAAGAAGTCCTCCCAAGAACCTCAATCCAAAGATGGTGGTGTATCTCTAAGTGTTGTAGTGTAAAAGTGCAAGGAAAATGGACTTCAAGGCACAAATCAACAACAATATATATATATATATATATATAGAGAGAGAGAGATATTTCTTCTCAAAAAATCTGAACCTCTGCTAAGGAGAGAGGCTCTCTCCTTACATAGAAGAAAAGCAACGCAAAGCTTCTTCAAGATGCTTGGCAAGAACTTCATCCCTCCATACACATATATGGAGGGCAGATAAAAGGATTCCAGCTAGCTCAAAAGATCTGAAGTGAAACCTGCTGAGACAGGGGTGCTGCCGGCCATCAGGGATGGCCGGCAATGGCTCATTGATGGCCGGAAGGCTAAATCAATGGCCGACAGCAACAAAGTGAAAGCCTGTAGGGCCAAAAGGTGGCCGGTAGTGCACCAAGAAACACATTCTGAAAGGACCAAGTCATGGTCCAAGAATGGGGCAGAAAGGATACAGGGTCTGGAAAGCTCGCACATGTGACGTTCCGCCGCAAAAGTTGAATGCCTGATAAGCAATCAAACGTGTGTCCGAATGTACCTGCAAGCACAACCAAGTCTTGAGGACGGTCAAAAATAGGGTGTCTACAACAACATTTTAGAAAACTGATCATTTCATATCATCGAAAAATAATTAAAGTTAAACATAACTTTACAGAGTTATTACTCACAAATGGCTCCAATAGCAAATCAGATGAATCAAACAAACCAAACGGCTAAGGGGCACGACCTACACAAATACATAGCAAATACACATTGAAACACACATTCGGAAAACACTTAACTCATTTCTTTTCTATCTTGGGGCATTTCTAATCTTTAACCTCGTTATTATGTCTCAATTAAGGCTTAGGAATGCCTATGATGCAATGAGCATGCCAAAAGGTGATTTCAAAGCACTTAGTCAAATTTGTTGAAAACAGGATGTACACACCCCATTTTTTACCGTCCTCAAGACTTGGACGTCACCGTTTGAACACCCGATGATTATCCATGTTTGTGTTCGTTTGGAGTTCCCGGAGGTCTCGGCTACGCGTCTTGCCTCAGGATCTCCGAACTCGGCCGTTTAGTGTCTGGTTTTGCTCCAAACACTTGTGTTTTTCCTTGGAGGGGTAGGGGATGCCTTGTGAGGTCTCCCCATACTCTACCGACCGTGGCTTGAGGCCACCGACTGTTGTTTGTGTCCATCGGCCATATATTTGGCCGACCGGGACTCTTGTTGGCCGATCGGCCATCATTTTTGTCAAAATGGCAATTTTGAGCAGCCGACTACTGTTCATCTGCTTTTGCAGATATTTTAGGACAGCTGTGTGGCATTTGGTTCCCCTCCATACACGTGTATGGAGGGATGCCCCCCTTGTTAGCTTATTGAATAAGCTTTGCAAGATGGGTTGCCTATAAGAGAAAGGGTCTTCTCTTGGCATGAGGGTTAGAGAAATTTTGTGAGAAAAACATAGAGGAGAGCTCTGGTTCTAGGGTTAGAAAGTTGTAACTATTCTATCTCTATTTTTCTCTCTTTTATGTTCTAGGTGCTTTTGTCCATACTATTGCACATAAACACCTAGTCTTTCACCTTTTCTTGGTTCTTGAGGGACCTGAGGCTTGTTCTTGCTATGATTGGCTGGATTTGAGCTCAAGGAGGCAACAAAATCATCTTTTGTGAAGAGGTCTACAAGAGTAAGACACTACTCCCTTTTTATCCCATTTTTGCACACTACTTTTGCCTATCTTAGAATTGTTTTTGAGCTTAGTGTATAATACAAAAAAGTTCTGTTTTTAAGCCCTCTTAATAGTTTATTTAGAGTGTTTTGTGGTTTGGAGGTGTTAGACTCCTCCTAAGCCTTGAGAGGCCTCATTTTGTGCCATTTTTTTGGTGAGCTCCGAGACTTTGGTGCTTGGGCCTCCTCACCACTGAAATCTTGAGGGATTTCAGTGGTAAGGATGGTGCCTTAAAGTCTTAAGAAGGAGAGGGCCACCCCCTCTCCTTGTTGTCCTTGAAAAGGGCACTTGTTGGCCTCTTGAGGGAGTATCATGTTTAAGTGTTTGTTGATCATGCCATACCTGCTTTTTAGGCTCATTATGCCATGATATAACATTGTTGTGTGTTAGTTTTGGTGCATCATGTTAGTTTAACATACATGCCATGTAATGCCCCTTTGATGCCTTAACATGTCTTAGGTTGTAAACCCTTATTCTAGCATGTTTTACACTTGGTCTTGTGAAGCTTTTGTGCTTGTTTCACAATGTTTAAGGTCTGCCCATAATTATTTGGGTCAATCTTGGCATGCTTTGTGTGGCCCCTTTGAATTTTGGTTTGTTGGCCTTAAGTGTATAAGCATGTAGCTTGCATTACTTGCTTCGGTTTAAGTGGTTTGGCACCATTTGTAGCATCATTTCAGCCCCTTTGATGTGCTTGTATGCTTGCCTTATGCACCTCTTTAATGCTTTGAAGGCTTGTATTGTATGCTCCATGTTTTGGCCATTGTGCATGCTTTTGAATTTGAGCCACTTAGATGCCATCTAAGGGTCCCTTTTGCATGGTCAAGGACTGCCATGAACCTCTTTTAATCCTTCTTGGCCTTACGGGGCTTGGTTGGCTTAGCCATGGTTTAAGCCTCTTTGACTTGCTTCAAGTACCTGGACTATTTGCATGGTAATGTTTGTCTTGTTTGAGTTGGTTTGGCACCTCTTATAGCATGATTTTCAGAGCTTATGTTGCATGCCTAGTGTCCATGTTATACTCCTTTCAAGTGTGCTGGAGAGTTACTTGCTTAATGCTTAGATTTGTGTCTTAACATGTGCATATGTGTATGTGTGTTTAGCCCTCATATTTGAGCATTTTGGCCACTGTTTTGGGCCTAATTAGAGCTGCCTAATTCATGTTTAAGTCCATCCCTTCATTGGTTGCATATGCTCCTTGTGTGTTGTAGCATATTGGTAAGTTGTTGCATGTTGGAATTTGCATGATTGAATGAAGTCACATGCTTGTTTGCATGCTTGAACATCCACATTACATCTTGCATGCTTGTTGGTTAACATTGATGTTTCATGTCTTGTATTCTTGTTAGCTTGTATGCTTATTTGCATGGCCATGGTTGCATACTAGTCAATGTGCCTAGGATTGCATTGCATCAATGCACATGCTTGGCCTCTTAAAGTGAGTGTGATAGAGGTTGGCCCTTTTATGTGATTATGTGCATTGCATTCATTTGAAATTGAAATGTGCACACTTGGTTTTTGGGCCATCATGCATCGAAATGCTTGATTGGTGGTCCGAAAACCAAGGACCATGTCCCTTTGAGTTCTACACATGACGAGGGGTGTGGTTACAGCATACATGGTTTGAATTGCATTGCCATGCAAGTTCTGTCCTTTGCTGCTGTAAGTTGCAGGTTCTGCAGGCATTTTTGGCCGACCGGCAACATATAGTGCCGACCGGCCATCCATTGGTGGCCGATGGATGCATCTTGTGCCGATGACCACACTCCACTGCCGGTGGTAATTCTACTCAGCTGGCGGTGTTCCCCAGTATCCAGGGAATCAATTCAGAGACTTTGTGATCTGAGAGGGGAAGAGAGTAGGAAAACAGAGGCGCCTATGCATGGCAAGGCGCTTCAACAGATCCGAGCATGCATTGCACTGCCTCTCCCGAGGTGGTTTACTGTTTTTCCTAGCTTAGTTAGTTTGTTAACTAATTAGGTAATCTGTAATATTTAATTAGCTCGTAGTTAGTTAATTTGTATTATTCTTTTGGTCCCTCCGAGCAAAGGCAAACCTGTAATAAGTGTGGGTGTGTGTGTGCATGTCTTCCAACCCCTACCTCTTTCTCCATTTTATTTACCTACTTATGATGGTAGATTAGGACATGTTTATTTTAGCATACCTTATGCTATGCATGCGTGCATCCATTCATCTATCTTGCATGCACCAGGCTCGGCACATCATGCTAACTGCATTTGTACTTCAAATCTAACTTGAATACGTGCATCGAATGATTGCATTTCGCATGCCATTTTAGGTTAGCCGAGCCTATTATAGCTGCATTTTGCCTGTGATGCATTAGTCACTTAACATAAACTAGGACCATGCATGATTGCTAACTAGTTTATTGTTTTGGCACAGAGTACAATGTAAGTATTTTCATGCTTTAGCATACCGCATGTGTGTGAGTGCTATCATGATAGCATGCTTACTAGGTGGCTAGATGCTTATGTGAGATAAACTGCCTGAATGCCTGTGGGTGAAGGCTGGATTGCCTGAGTTGGAACAACTCGTTGAAATCCGTGTTTTAGCCTACTTGCGAGTAGCAAATTCCAAAGTGTTTTTCAAGACAAACGGATATGCAATGCTTATTTCCAAATTAGGCAATCTAGTCTATACTTGTTTGCTGTGCGCATAACATAGTAATTCTAAGCTAATAACTGGAATAAGAACATGTAATGTCTTCAAAACAAAATATCACGGTTAGTAGAGGCCGGTCTTCGGACTGGGCGAGAGGGGGTGCTCATAGCTGACCTTGCCCAATCGTACCCAAGCTCCCGAGCCGAGGCAACTTTGGTGATGACGGACACGTGGCCTTTGGCACCGAGTCAGGGTTTCCTAAATTTCCCAAAATAAAAATATTTAGGTGGCGACTCTGTATCTGGCAAAGCAGTCCATGTTTGGCACTTCTTTCAAAATCTGTTTTTCTCAAAACGATTTGCCAGATTTGGACTCTTTGGTTCAGATTAAGAACCGTGACAACAAATCGAGTCCGAACTGTAGCGAGGTCCCCCACGGGCATTGTCTACACAGGGTCTTCGCTCGAGCTAAGGTTTAAAAATAAGGGTGGTCGCTTGAGGGCAACTTTGGTCGCTCGAGCGCAACTTTGGTCGCACAAGCAGTTTGCAAAACTCTGCAAAACTTTTGGGAGCTCTCATTTTAAGCTTAAGCGTAACTTCTGGTTGCTCGGGCCAAGGTTCAAAAATAGGCACAGTTGCTCGAGCACAGTTTTCCTCACTTGAGCGGTGGCTCATGTCTGCAAAAGTATTGGAAGCATGAATTTTATGCGCGAGCCAATTTTTGGTTGCTCGAGCGAAAGTGCAAAACAAAGAGTGGTCACTCGAGTGTAGGTTCTATGGCTCGAGTGATGATGCAGAATTTTGAAATTTCCAGATTGATGTTCAAGATGCAAAACTCAATTTCAAAGCTTTAAAACATATCATTTGGGCTCAAAACTTGAGAAAACATGCCTAAGCTTTTAAAACATCAAGAATTAAGGATCATTTCGCAAAATCAAGGCCCAAAAGTAAATCAATTGTCCAAAATTCAACTTGAAACTTTGAAAGCATAACAAGCATGTAATGAATTGACTTCAAAGCCTCCAAATCATGAACAAATAAGATAAAATGATGGAAAACAAGATGAATTCCCAAAATCAAGGTACAATTGCCGCATCCATGTGAGAATTCTCGAAAATTAAGCTCAAAATGTAAGAAACTATGCATGCATGCATGGCATGACGTAAATTCCTTCATTTCCAAATCAAATCTCATGTTTGAACACTTTAATCTCTTACACCAATGTCTTGAATACAAACTTTAGGAATACAATTCTTACCTAGAGTTCCCAATTCTTTGAATTCTAAAATTTCTTGCACAACTCTTCCAATTTCTTTCAATTGACTAGCAATCCCTATCTTTTTTTTCTTCCTCAAGCTTCAATCTCTTCCTCTCCCTCTCTTCTCACATTTTTTATGACAAAAAAGATGATGAAGTGTGTGTATAGTGGTGGTATAAGACAACATTGAGCTTATATAGGTACCACAAGTGGAATTAATTAATTCTTGCTTAGATTAAATAATTACATTTATTTTATTCTAATTATTTGGTTCTGAATCGAATTTCAATTGAACTAGTATAATGTTCTAAAAATTCCAAATAACACATAAACCAAGTCAATTTCGTGATCAGATGCCGATAAGGCCTTCAATTCGCATAATGAAACAGAACCACAAATAGATCTTTCTACAACAGACAGATATAAATGCAAATAACAAATAACACATGCAATTAACGTAAAATTTCATCTTAATTACTTATTAGGCATTCTTAATCAAAGATTATTTGCTAATCACAGGTCGGAGTTGTTACATGCATGAAAGAATTTTTGGTGGTCATCGGCTTGGTGTTAAGATGAGATGGTTACTTTGAAAGCATTCTTATTACTGGCCAACCATCCTTAAGGATTGCATAGAGTATGCAAAAGGCTGCCAAGCATGTCAGAAGCACAGTATGATAAGGCATGTTACAATAACTGATCTACATGCAGTGGTGTCGGCAGTGGACATGATAGGGAAAATTTACCCACCTTCTTTGAAGCAACATTATTTTATTCTAGTGGCCACATACTACTTTACTAAGTGGGTTGAGGCTAAGCCTTACAAGGCTGTAGATTAGACAGAGGTAATTGACTTCATCATGGAATTAATCTATGGGCTGGGTATTCCACAGACCATAAATGTGGATAATGAGACTGTGTTCGATGGAAAGTAGGTAAAAGCTTTCGCAGCAAAATTTAGAGTTAGTCTTGTTAATTCCACCCCTCTATTATGCACAAGCAAATGGTCAAGCAGAGTTATCTAACAAATCCTTGAAAAAGGAAATATAGAGGCTAACATGTAATAAGTTATACGTCTTCCAACCCCACATCTTTCTCCCTTTTACTTATTTACTTATGATGGTTAGTATAGAACATCATTTTTCAAATTAGCATCTTTATGCTTTGCATCCATTGTCTTGCATGCATCCAAGGTTCGGCTCATCATACTAACCAAATGTTTAAAATTCAATGCTTGAATACGTGATTCATCACATGTCTTGAATGGAATCATATGCCATGCTCATAGCCAAGCCTAATAAAATTACATAATGTATGCGTTGTATTTAGTCATATTGCATTAGTTAGGAGCTTGCATATTTTCTAATTCTTTTGCTTTGTTTTGGCTCGGAGTGCTAGGTGAGCAATTTTGAGCTTTTAACATCTTGCATCGAATGTTTGTGTTTTCATATCAAGCATATTTCCATGAGGCTAATTGCTTAAATGATATACCTGTTTGAATGCCTGTGGATGGAGGCTAATTGCCAAAATTGGGACAAATTGATTAATGTACAAATTCACCTTTTCAAGTGACGAGTATCAAAAATAATTTTCAAACAAACGTGAACTCAAATGTTCCAATCTTTACAAATTAGTCTATACTTATGTGTGTCACATAGTAATGTTAGTCTAATAACCGGAACAAGAGCATATAATGTAAATAAAAATTACATCATAATTAGTAGACGCCGATCTTTCATCGGGCGAGTGGGGTGCTCAATTCATGACCTTCCCCTCTCATACCTAAGTTCCCTAGCTAAGACACTTGGGTGATGACAAACTAATGGCCTTTGGCACGAGTCTCAGGTTTTCTAAATTTTTTAAAAATATTTAGGTGACGACTTTGTAATCTAGCAAAGCAGTCCATTTTTTGCATTTGATTCAAACATCGATTTTCCAAAAGAATTGCCAGATTTGGACTCTTTTTGTGTTTTCACTATTTCACATTGCACTTGTGAAATCAGATTCAGAACCACGAGAGTCCGAATTGTAGGGCTAGTCGTATCCGAAAGGAGCACGAAAAGCAAGCTACAGTTTCTGGCGACTCTACTGGGGACTTAGAGAACTTGACTTGAAACTTATGACGTGAAATTTTATCTACAATTACATGCTCTTTGCATTGCATTTGCATGGTTACTTTAAGTCATTGTGTTTTCCATCTGCTATTCCTGGACGGTTTAATTGAGGCTTACCCAAAAGGCTTGCGAAAAGGCTGACCAGTCATGGGCTCTGCCATGTTGGAAACACAACCCTTGGATCTAGATTACCGCTGTATTGCTTAATCCTCCTTTCACTTCTCAGTGTTAGGTGTGAGAGGTATATTAGATAATCTTGCTGAAGTACCCTTTCGAGCATTTGACCTAGTTGCATATAGTGAAGCTATAGTGACTATTCCAACTTAGGACAAGATGCCACCCATTTGTAGGATGTTGTGAAACTCGTTGTTTGAAATAGTGCAGCCTAGATCATGTCCAAAATCTAGGACAGGGTAACCTTACCCCCCTCATAGGGGCATTTTGGTTCTTTTACTTGGTATGTACTTTTGACTGTACAAGATGGTACATATTAGTATGAGTTTGAGAATAGAGTTTGGTGGGGATTGTGGTTCTTCAATTATGTTTTATCTGCTCTGAATTGGGCCAAGATGTCGTCCAATTTTGATCGATGGTTTTTCTTTTCTTTTTGCTAGGTAGTTTACCATCATAGCTTTAGAAAGACCCGATATTCCCCAAGTTGTGTGGACTCATTTTGGTAGGCTTTGCAAAGCTCAAGACCTTATTAGTGGCCAGCCAGTGTTAGCCTCACTTCCACCAGTTGCTTGATGAAGAAGGAACAGACAGTCAACAGCACCAATACAAAAGCACTCTACAAACACCTATCCATTCTCACTCAATCAGTTCACCAGCATCTAGTTCACCTAGACCAAAAATGGCACAGAATACAGCACAAAATGCAGAGGAATTTGTTGTCATGATAGCGGCTTTCCAAAAAACCATGGATACTATAAACCAAATGATTGCTGCACGAGATGAAATTATTGCTGATCTACGACATAAATCTGGGGCACCCGCATTATCCGTGCATCCGATCCTTATTGTTTAGCCAAACCCAGATCTACCTCCACCAGTAGAAAATCCCCAAATCCAAGATCTTCAGGACATGTTTCCCCCGACTCTAGCTTATAGGCCTCTGGTTCAACCCCTCGTAGGAATCTTTCCTTTTGATAACAATGAAATTGATCTGGCCTTGGTCAAGATTTAAGGCCCATGGATTTGTCTCGAGTACAGAAGCTCTCGTTATTTGGGAGAACCTTGTTTGATGTGGCGGCCATCTGGTACACTAAGTTAGAGGACTCTACTAAGCGGAATTGGGAGAAGTTATCCAAGGCATTTGTCAATCAGTATTCATATAACACCCAGATAGAGGCAACCATTAGTGAGCTGGAGGCTACTACCCAGAACCCCAAAGAATCATTCATTGATTTTGTCGCCCAGTGGAGAACCAAGGCTACCCGAATGACAAATAGACCTGCTGAAAGAGAACAAGTCCAACTGGTGGTCCAGAATCTTGAACCAGATATGATGCAAAGGATGATAGTGGCATCATTATCCACCTTTGCTTCCTTACATGAGTTGGGGTCTAGATTGAGAGTGCATTCAAAAAGGGTATCATCCGCAGAACAAGTGAACCTGCAAGAAGGCCATTTTCTCAGAGTACCAATGCTAGTAGTAGCACTATTCCGCAGCCTGCGGATGTTAGTACTATTGTTTCAATGACCAAGATGGTTGATCCCTTTGCTACTGCCACAACCTCACAACCTTCACAAAACATTGGCCCACCCCGAAATTGAAGAGTTTTTACTCCATCCACATGAGCCCAGCCCACGTCCTCAAACTATTAATGGAAATGGGGCATCTCAAGCATCTCAATCCTCGTCCACTTCCATATCCATTGCCACCCAAACATGACCCTACCCAATATTGCATCTTCCACTAATAACTTAGCCATCCCACAGACCTATGCTACTGTTTACGTCATGAGATCCAGGATCTCATCGGCAACAATGTCATCACCCCAGCTGCTAAACCAAACGTAACAACCAACCCACTTCCTGTAAATAGCCAAATTTCCCCGCCTAGAAACATTAACCACATCCATACACTAACACCCACCTTCAACCCTAGCACATACATTACCTCATCCCATCTACCAAAATCGGAGGTGGTTATTCCAAAAGGCACAGACATGTGCATGATAGATCTAACACCACAAACCCAATTTAGGACTGTGGTAGTAGAAATGAAGAAAGAGAAGAATGTACTGAAGACAGGGTTGTCTGATACCTGTGTCATAGAGAAGGGGGTCTCACTCGCAGAGGAGTACGATCCTAGTTTATAGATTGTGGTCGTCGATCAGCCAAAGCCAGTAGTCATCTTGCCGGACATTCCCAGTATTCATGCTATTGGGGAGAACCAGTTAGGGCGAAATCCGCATGATTGGCCGGAATGAGGCCAAAATGACTTGACTGAACTAGAAGAAGACCTGGCCGAGCTGGAAGAGGATCTAGATAACCTCTTCTTTGAAGAAGAGGATACAAGCAGTGTACAACTGGGATGGTGGGATCCGAGCCAGCCGAAAAGAAGCAATGGATGGTTGAGTGAGGAAGAGTCAAATGTGAAGGAACAAATAGGAGAGACTGCGAAGAAAGAGAAAATTGGTGCTAGTGGCAAGGTTAAGGCTGCACTTCTGACTGAGAAAGAATAGGCACTGAAACAATTTCAAAGGGAAAGGATGGAAGAGATCCATACAAAGATAGCTCTGGAGCAGGGAAAACAAAAACAGAAAGAAGAACCCGAGACAATGGTGGGTGATGTCCAAACTACCAAAAAGGTTGAATGGGAGCCCAGCGACAGGAAAAGGATGTTGAGGAAGCTTAGAAAATATCGGGATTTAGAAACCAAGACTGTGGTGGAGGAAGAATGGCATGATAATGGAGTGCGTGATGTTAATATGCTCCAGATAGAACCTGATGCCAGCCTGGCCATGACTGCAGGAAAGTGGTAGGAAGACAGCGACCTAAGTCATGTGTACACTAATGAAGGGTGGAAAGCTGATACCCCGAATGACACCTAGTATACTAACGAGATCAATCATATGACTTGGAGTGATCGGTACTTCAAACCCGCGGCATTAGATCAGCTAGAGACCTCTAGAAAGAAGGCTGAAAGAGCAAAAGAGAAGGATGTTGAAAAAAACTTCATCTTGAAACAGCTCAAGAAGATTCAGGTGGATATATAAATCTAGGGCTGGATAATGGCTTCTCGGGAGCATAGGCAAGCATTGTTAGCGGCAATGAACCAGACCAAATTGCCTATCGACACCACTGCGGACAAATTGGTATCGTTGGTTACATTTGGGGATGTTACGCCGGTGATATCTTTTACAAATAAGGAGTTATCACCTGAGGGTGCCAACCACAACCGACCTTTATATGTTACCCTAGAAAGTCAAAAAAAGTGGATTCCGGTAGTGTTAGTAGATACCGGATCGACGATCAATGTATGTCTAGTGAGGACTACCTATGCCATCAGTTTGAGGCCGGTTAACTTTACATCTATGACTCAGGCCGTCCGAGCTTATGACAATACAAGCCAGGATGTTATGGGAACATTCAAGAGCCATATCATAATCGGCCCATCTGAGCATGAGGTGGAATTCCATGTCATGGATATTTCGGCCACTTTTAATCTACTACTGGGAAGGCCCTGGCTACATCAGATGAGGGTTGTATCATCAACAGTCCATCAGTTTTGAAGTACCCCTTCAAAGGCGAGATTGCCACTATGTACGGTAATTCTACGATCCATCATTCCTAGGGGACCACGGCACCATTATTGGAAATCATGCATGGGGAGGAAGCCATGTTCCTTTATGGCTTCTCTCTGGCAGAAGCCTGGCTGGTCTAATCCATCATGGCTGAGGGCGATGGGAACTATGTGAGTGCGCAATCCATTTACATGATGAACAAACAGGGGCATATTCCTGGATCAGGATTAAGCAGAAGTCGCAGGTAGGGAGGTACTGTTGCTAAGGAGATGAGTCACAGCCCCCACGCTTTTGGGCTGGGATACAAACCTACCGCTACAGATTGGCAAAGAAAGGAGTAGGAGCTGTGAGGAAGGTTGAAATCAAAAAGGACTAGAAGGTAGTACGAGTTAGTCCACAAACCAATATAGGGGACCTTGAACGGACATTTTGTCTACCAAGGGGAAGACTTTCCCTTTTGTGGATTTCCAGAGCCCTGGTTTGACAAGGAAACAAAAACAAGGTATCCAAGGCTCGTGATCTTCTTCGGACACCAATTACCAGAAGAGAATGATGAACAAGTAGACCTGAGCCCTAGCACAGATCAAGGCAAGACTACAAGCATGGACATTGAAGAGGAAGAGCTGTTAGGAAAAGCACTGGGTGACCTATTGGTAAGTTCTATTTCTGAAGCTGACTCTGTCAACTTGGGAGATAGTTTTACTATCTTAATGATCAGGGATAACCCAGCAGCAGATTTCTCCAATCTTATCACGGATGCGTCTGAGGCTCCACGCTTGGTCTAGAAGTTTGAGCAAGGCGTCATCGACAATTCTGGATTGAATAGTGGGTCTGGATCTGATTCCACTAAGTCTGTGGAGTCGGAGTCAGATTCGAGTTCCTCTGAGTCTGGTACTTCTGGGAGTGATAACTCGAATAACAAAGTCCTATCTAGGTCATCTTTTAACTTTTCTTTCAAGTCCACTATAACTGAGGATCCAGACTTTTTGAATGGGAATGTTGTGAACTCTGCCTATTTTTCTATGCCTTTGGTTTGTTGTACTGATCTTGATTTTCAAAATTTTGACTTAAATGAAGAAGAAATTTCTCAAGTTTTGAAAATTTTGGTTGATCATAAGGAGGAGACGCATGTTAAGCCTTGTACAAATAAAATCGTATCAATTAACATGGGTACTGATGAGGATCCTTGCCTGGTCCAGATCGGGTCCACGTTGTCTTCAAAGGAACAAGAGCTTTTAATCGCTTTATTAAAAGATTTCAAAGATGTTTTCGTGTGGTCCTATGAAAACATGCCTGGAATCGATCCAGAGATTATATAACACCGGATCCCTCTTGACCCTGAGGTCCGACTAGTTAAGCAGAAGCTGTGCAGAGTCCGCCGAGATTCGGCTTTGAAGATCAAGGAAGAAGTTACCAAACAAATTGAGGCAGGGTTCTTGCTTGTATCTGAGTATCCAACATGGTTGGCCAATATTGTTCCAGTTCCGAAGAAAGATGGCAGAATCAGGGTCTGCGTCGGCTTCAGGGATTTGAATAAGGCTAGTCCGAAAGATGATTTTCCACTGCCGCATATTCACGAGTTGGTAGACTTCACCGCCGGCCACGTGCTGTTGTCATTCATGAATGGGTTTTCCAAGTATAACCAAATTCTAATGGCACCCAAGGATAGGGAGAAGACCGCTTTCACTACTTCATGGGGGCACTTACTACTATCGAGTCATGCTATTTGGGTTGAAGAATGCTGAAGCTACTTATCAAAGGGTTGCAACCACCATTCTGCACGACATAATCCACAAAGAGGTTGAGGTGTATATGGACAATATGATTGTCAAGTCCAAAGATCAAGAGGGCCACTACACCGCACTAGAGAAATTCTTTCAATGGATCAGAGAGTATAGATTGAGGTTGAACCCACAAAAATGCACCTTCGGCGTAACAACAGGAAAAATGCTGGGATTCCTAATCACATAGAGAGGAATTGAGGTAGATCCTTCCAAAATCAAGGCCATCTTAGAAATGCCACCACCAAGGACTGAAAAGGAGGTGCACAGCTTTCTAGGTAAAGTGCAATTCATAAGGCAATTTATTTCAAAACTAACCTTTACTTGTGAACCACTATTTGGTCTCTTGAAGAAAGGAAAGAAATTCCAAAGGATGATCACTGTCAGTTTGCTTTTGAACAGGTCAAGCAGTACTTGCAGAATTTGCCTATGTTATCACTGCCAAAACCGGGAAAACCATTGATTTTGTACCTATCAGTGACGAATTCAACCATGGGGTGTATGTTGGCTCAAGAGTCAGAGGCTAAGGTGGAGAAAGCCGTTTACTACTTGAGCAAGAAAATGCTGGATTATGAGACCCATTACACTACCCTCGAGAAAGCTTTCCCAGCCTTGGTATAGGCTACTCGAAAGTTGAGGCACTACCTGTTAGCTCACTCAGTAATTCTGCTTCCCAGATTAGATCCCATCAAATATCTTTTTAAGAAACCAGTGCTTATGGCTAGGCTAGCCTATTGGTTACTCCTTCTCTCTGCATTTGATCTCAAATATGTTACACGCAAATCGGCTAAAGGGAGAGTTATAGCGGAATTCCTAGTAGATCACCCAATAGAGGGAAATGAAGGAATGGAGTACTTTTTCCCATATGAAGATATTCTACAAATAGAGGAGAAAACGTAAACGATGTACTTTGATGGAGCAGCCAATCAATACGGTTATGGAATCGGTGTATTGTTGATAGCACCCGATGACTCCCAAATACCCTTAGCCTTCAAGCAGAGTATGAGGCATGTATTGCTAGTTTAGAAGCTGCCCTACAACTGGGGGCAAAAAGGTTGGACGTCGTCGGGGATTCGAACTTGGTTATGTCTCACGCCAATGGAGATTGGCGGGTTAAAGAGGAGAAAATGAAGGTTTACCATCAGGCCTTGGATATATTAATTGCGAGGTTTGAAAAACTAACATTTACCCACCTAGTAAGGGAGAACAATCGGTTTGCTAACGCACTAGCAACTTTATCTTCTATGGTAGACATTCCGTTGGGAGTTTGGATGCGTCTGATCATTATTGAACAGAAGTACACGCCGGCCTATGAAACCATTGTCGCGATAGATGAGGCTTCAAATGAGAACCCCTGGTACTACGATATTTGGAATTTCCTAGAAAAGAAGGCGTATCCACCAGGAGCAAATGCCAAGGATAAAAGGGGGATACAGTGTCTGGCCATCCAATTTATCATCTGCAGAGGCAAGTTGTACAAAAGAGGCCATTTGGGAATACATAAACTGTGTGTTGAGGAAAAAGAAGGAAAACATCTTATGGAGGCCATTCATGGGAGTGAGTGCGGAGCCCACATGAATGGTGTGATGCTTGCTCGAAAAATCCTTAGACAAGGCTACTGCTGGTCAACCATGGAAGAGGATTGTATTGGTTTTGTTCAGTGCTACCACAAATGCTAGATTCATGCCAATCACATGAACATTCTCCCGTTGAAGCTCTACAACATGACTTCACCATGGCCATTCTCTGTTTGGGGATAGATGTCACCAACATAGTTACGCCAAAGGGGTCAAATGGACATGAATTCATCTTGGTAGTGATCGACTACTTCACCAAATGGGTGGAGGCTCAATCTTACTCTGTGCTAAAGGTGTCGCATGTGGCTAAGTTCATCAAGAATAATATCATCTGTCGATACAGAGTCTCGAACGAGATCATTTCAGATAATGGCTCACACTTCAAGAAAGAGGTGTTGGATCTGCTTGAGAAATGTGTGGCTTTCCACAAGTCTTCAACATACAAGCCACAGATCAATGGAGTTGTTGAGGCCATGAACCAAAATATCAAGAATATCTTGCGGAAAATGGTGGAAACCTACAGGGACTAGCCAAATAAATTGCCATTTGCACTTTGGGGCTACAAAGCATCAATTCGAACGTCTACAGGGGCAACCCCTTATTCTCTCATTTATGGGATGGAGGTTGTTTTGCTAATCGAAATTGAAGTCCGGTCACTACGAGTTATGGCTGAGTGTCAGATAGTTGAGGTGGACTGGCAGCAGAGCAAGTTTGAGGAATTAATGTTGTTTGATGAGAGAAGGTTGAAGGCTTTGTATCATGTCCAAGGTTACCAACGCCGAATTGCCAAGGCTTTAAACAAGAAAGTTAAGTCCAGAAACCTTAAAGAAGGAGACATGGTGCTGAAGGATAACCGGGCTCCCATCCATGACCCTAGGGGCAAGTTCAAACCCAATTGGACTGGTCCTTATATCATCAAATCTATTTGGTCAGGTGGAACGATTATTCCCATGGACCTGGATGGCTTGGAATTTTCATAGCCAATCAATACGGACAAGTTGAAAAAATGTTACCCTAGAGAGGCTCACTAGGCCGCAAACCCAAAAGGGCGACCTAGGCAGAAGTTAGAGCATAAAAGAATTAGAAATAAAGAAAAACTGAGCTCGCAAGGTTGAAAATCCTAAAATGCGACTTTGGCAAAAGTTAAAGCACAAAAGGAGAGAGTTAATACTCGAGTGAACCAGAACCGAACTATGTAAGGCCTGATTCCCCTCTCTGGGATACGTAGCAACTTCATCCGAAAGTTTGGCCGTAACCATCTCCAACTCAACTGTCCTATTCATTCATATTTGATCTGGTCATCTCTCTCCATTATCAGTTAGTTCAATTGTGAAATCTTTATATTGGCAGAAGGGCCGGTGTGGCCGATGCAGTTATAGGCAGTTGCGATCTTCTGATTTAGGCCTGTACATCTTGAGGGTTGATTCCATGTGTGTCAGGTGGTGATCATTCCCAAAAATAGTTTTGAAGAGTTTTAATAAAAGCTGATTTTTTTCAAAATTTTACCCTTTTACAACTTGGACAATTTTTGGGACCGAAAAGAAAATTTTCAGTACTCGCAACTTTAATTACATTGATTTCAACACAAGTACATTCTCCAACTCTTTGATTTAACAAAGCTGTTTTTACATTATAAAACTTGAAAAGAAAGATCAAAGCAATAAAACTAGGGGCACAGTTAAGTCAGGTAGCTCTATGTCTCATGCTTGCACTCGCAGAAGTTTCCGCAGCTGAAGATGGCCCAACTTATTCTTCGTCTTCAAGCCAAGCTAAACACTCGTTAGAAAGGGCATAACTAAAGCTAGGGGCAGGGGTCCGAAGCTCCCTTGCCCTCCAGGTAGTAAGGTATCGAGGCAAGTGTGAACCACGAATAGGAAATGAAGCCAGGTATTCCATCTCCTACTCTGGACGTGTCTAATCATAGCCAAACTGGCGTCTGAACCGGGAGGAGAAATAAAACACACAGTGTGTGAGGCCAATCAACTGTATGCCCAGCTACTGAGACATGTTGTAGCTCATCTTAACCAAATTAAGCCAGGGGCAATGCCAAGTTATGCCAGCTGTAGATTTGCTGCACATCCAATCACACCATAATCCCTCTGAGGAGAAATTGACCAGCCGTTGGCGAAAGAAGCAAGCTCGGGCCGAGTACTCGGGGCAAGGGTCCACTACTTGCAGTTTATCCATCAACCATATCTGGGAAGGGATGAAAAATAAGAGAGATTAAAGAATAGAGAGGTGTACGATGAGAGAAAAGTAAATAAGCAGTTATGATTTAAAAACAGAGATTGAGTGTTGAGTGATGTAAGAATTATAAATTAGCAGGGTAGGAAATAATACCTGGAGAAGTAGCAGACTCCCTGCTAACCGGTAGTCTCTCCCCAATGGAAAGCATCTATGCCCGCCAAGGTTTCGACTAGTGCCAAACCCATGCAACTCTTACCCTTTTTCTGACATTGGGCCACTTCAATCAACCAGATGCTAGCTCCGTTGAAACTAGGGGTAAGGAGGAATTGCACAAGAAGGCATAAACAAAGAGCATGTTGCCAACGGCCTCGCCAGAGAAGGTCACTCCTGTCTCCAATAGCGGAAAATCGATGAACTAAGCCGGGGATGTCTAGCTCCCCATCATGTGCCAAGAACCGAGCCTCGTGTAATGTTAGCCCACACATCCGTCCCAAAGCTTGGGCGTGGCCAAAACGGGGCTGCAGCATGATTTCTTCGTCGCACCGGGATTCCATCAATGCTTGAAATTCTTTGATCTTCGGACACGTCTCTTGTGATCCAAAGCGAAACACATGAGTGATCGGGTTCCAACATCGAACAATGTCATGGAGGAATGGAAAGAAAAGAGAAGTGCGGCTCAGAGGAAAAAGGGCGTTTAGGCCGAAACTACAAAAGTTCACCTTTTTCTAGCCGTCCAAAGTGGCTACCCAATCTTGGAGCCTATTGTTGAACAGTGTCTCCATCTTGAGAGAAAAATACCAAAGACTTGCTATTCTGCCAAAAAAACAGAATAGGAGCACCATTTACAGAGGTTGAGAAGGAACAGTGCATGGCAGCTAGATAGCACTAACCAACCCCTTTTTTTTAGGCCTGACCGTGCCTCAATGAAGCTCGACGTTGCCTATTTGGGCCTAGCCGGGTCTAAATGAGGACCCAGATCAATGCAATTTCAGAAAAGGCTGGTCTTTGTCCTGGTGTACCACGGTTGTGTTTTAAGTCTTGCTTTGTTTGTACTAAATGTTTTTTAGTATTTCCAAGTTGTTTTCATTTTTTTTTTCCTGTTATCGAGTTGTATTTTGCATTTTGTCTGGTTGTGGTTGCTATCCAACTCAAGAATGAATGCAAGAGTAGATATTCGTTGGTTTAAGTCTTCTGCGAAGTTACCATACAAAGGTTACGCCACTCATCACATGCCATTCATCACATATTGTACAAGGAGATCGCTCAAAAATTTGTCTTTTATAACTAGCGGGTCCAACCTCGATCATCATTTTACAAAGCAACAAAACAAAAGAAAATCCTTCAAAAACAAAAGGGTCTATCTAAAGCTAGTCTTTAATTACAAAGCAAACAAAACAAAAACAAGAAATCATCATCATCAGTAGCAACCCATCCTTACTCCCCCCCTCTTCCTCAGAAGTCATGTACTTCACAAAGGACTCCTCGGGAGGTGAGTGCTGCCTCACTCTGCCTCTCTCCCGGTCAGCTCCTCCTCTATCCCTCACTAGGCCCCATCTCCGTCTCCTAGCTAGAGGAGGTTCTACAGGTGCAATTGGTGTTGCCTCAAGATGAAAAGAGAGCGAGGGAGTATAAATATCAGAATAGGCCAATAAAGTTATGAGCAGGGCTGTCATGACTGTAAACTAGGGAGCAAAAGCATACCTCAATCCCATGATTGGCCAAAGTAGTCTGTCTCCTCCATACCATTAGAAGCAGTCGGTCAATCATTCAGAGAAAGTCATCAACATATACCACAGGTACCTGCAAAAGGAAAGACGATTTGAGAATAGTGGACAGAAATAACAGAGGGCAGTGAAAACATAAAGTAACACAATGGGCAAAAACAGGAATAAGTGTGTACCTGCTCGACACCAGGAGCCATCACCAATCTATGATCCTTCTCCTCAATATGCTCAAGAGGGATCTACTCGATCACCCATCTGGCCGCATGTATACGACCTCAATCGGAATCACAGGAAACCCAGGAGTGGGAGCGGCGGAGGGAGCGCCTCTAGCAGCAATAGCAGCAACCTCTAGAATAGCATGGGCCATGCCATAGGTAAGAGGCGCCATCACCCAAGTTTATAAGAAAGTGGTGAAATTGCCAGGCTCATGATGTCGATCACCATCCTCTCCCAACATCAAGAGGTCAATCTAAGGACCATCGTGAAGATCATCCACTACCCTCATGCCGAGAGCAGGAGGATGTGGAATGTCTGAATCCGCTCCCCCTCATGTCTAGCGAATGAACCTCTCCCCCAAGTAAGAAGCTCAACCAAAGGGGCCCTCAAACAGAATTCGCATGGTAGAGGCGTGCCATGCAACAACGTAGGTCACCCTCACTGCCTGAGGGATACCCACCCAGGGGTGCCAGTCAACCTGTGGAAGCAGATGTCAAATGCTAAGGATCTAACTAGTATGGAAACACAATATGGAAACAACCATATAAGAAGAAATAGTATGAGAACAATAGTGCAGTGCAAAAACAGTGCAACGAAAATAGTACAGTATGAAAACAGTGCAGTATGGAAATAGCAACAGTTTGAGAATAACAGCAGTATGGAAACAGCAGTATGGAAATGTAAAGAGTAGTATTTTGTTACCCGATCTACGGTGATGGTGTCAAAGAAACGACGAAAGTAAGGGAAGTCTCAGTCTACGCGGCGGCGTCGCTCGGATCAGGAGTTGTAGTACTGAGAGCAGGGTATTGACAACTCAATCGGCCTCACCGGAACCGGAGCTAGAGAGGTGAAATATGTGTAAACATATAGCTGTAAGCAGAAAAAGATAGATGAAGTAAATGAGCAGATAAACAGGAAATACAAAGCAAAGATGAGCAGGAAATGCAAAATTGAACAAAATGTAAGGTCACCAAAAAGTAAGTGAGGTGTACCTCCCAAACTCTCCAAGAGCCACCAGGTGAATCGCCTTTGCAAATGGATATGGAGTTCATATAGCAGTACAAGGTGGGCAAGCCGGCGCCACCCCAATCATACTCTATCACCTGTGGTAGGTGCACAGGGCCCCAGAAGATATAACCCCACGGTATTTTCCCTATTCGCAAACAAGGTAGCACTGAGAAGATACATAAGGAAGTCGTAGGTGTACTGGGTGACCTCATCTGGAGTAGCGGGTTAAAAATAGAAGAAGTGATCAAAGAACTAACTATACCTCACCATCCCATGACTAGTGGTGTTTGGGATCACCTCGAGGAGCTGACATTGTGCGACTCTCCACTGCGTCATATCAGGATCACATAGCATCAGGCCGCCAACCCTAACCCGCAGGCCAGTGAGCATCGCGAAATCGTAAAGGGACAGAGTCAGATCCTCGATCAATGAGAAGTGGAACGAGTCCGTGGTGTCCCACCACCTCTCTACCAGGGCCCTGTATAGTAGCGACTCAACCCTCATCCGTATGAGCCCTAAATAGAAGGGCCCAAAGTCGGCAGCATCAACTAGTGTGCAGACCTCTGTGGAAAGCCTCTCATACCAGCGCCGAGGGCCGGATATGGATCCAAAGCCACCAATCCTCTTATATATCACTTATAAATGGGGAGTGTATGTAGCATTAATGAGTGGTCTGCTTATGAGATTCAACATATCTACAAAACAGAGGGAAAGTTGCTTACCGTGGAGGCATCAGCAGACAAGTGCCTCGTGGGTTCTCACAATAGGATGTACTCATCTACCCCTAGGATGAGGCCCTCAAATCTCAAAATACCGCCTGGGAACGGAGCATGTGTACGTGGTTGGTAGGTGGCCGCATCAAATGGCCTATCAATGAGGAGAGGCAACGCGAAAATGTCCTCGACCTCTATATCCGCACCCAAGACGGCCCCAATACCAATGGCAGGGTTTGGGATGGGAACCTCGTCACTAGCCATAGAGAAAGAGTGAAAAAAAGTGAAGAAAAAGTGAGAGGATGAGTGAAAATGGGTAAAAACCCCAAAATCCAAACCCTAGAAAAGCGAAAGTAAAGAGGAGGTGAAAAGTCAAAGGGGGAAACAAGAAAGGTGTGGGCAAATGTGAGAGAAATCAAAGGAAAAACTCAAACTCTACTAAATCAAGATTTGTTCGATTCAAAATATAGAGGAGGGAACGGGGTTTCAAAGGAAAATTTGCGAGGGTTGTCGGGTAACTCAAGGAAAAGGGAAACCTTGAGAGAGAGGGAGTTTCGGATGGAAGTGTGTGAGAAATAAGGGTTAAGTTGGTTTAAAACAGCCAGAAACTGCCCTTGCGACTATCAAGGCCCAGCCGGCTTTATTGAAGCCTGGTCGTGCTTCATTGAGTCCCAGCCGGCTCTTAATATGAATTTAGTTTATTTTTTTATTTTACTTTATTTCTTGTATTATGGAGTTTTAATCTGAAAAATAAACAAAAGCAAATAGAAAAACAATGAAGAAGAAGAGAAAAAAACAAAGAGATCAAAAAAAGAAAAAAATCAAAATAAAGAAGGAAGGGAATAGAAGCAAAAATATAAAAAGAGAAGGAAAGGAAAAATATAGGCATTGCATTCATTTTATTTTGTTCTATTACATGACTTCATGATTTGTTACTTTAATTCGTTCTTTTATGTCGTAACACACGATATTGTGTGCATGGTTCATTCAGCGGAGTTCCAGACAAAATCATTCGTGCCACAATAAAATCATCATCCATTTTACCATCAAATTGGAATGCAGTGTGTTCAAATTAAAGCCCATTGTTTTAACACATTGGCAAATTGTCTTTCACCTTACTACGTTGCTTTGATTGTTTTGATTTTGCGTCTCTTTGTGTAGAATTCGTGTTTACTTCTTTGTCACTTCACGAATTCACGTTAATGCATTGCGTCTTGGCTTGAGTTATCTTCGTGGGCCTTATGGCTTCACTTCCGAGGCCTTCCCAGGAATGAGATAATTTCACTTCAGAGTTTGCCTGCTTCTGAATTTGGTTGCTTATGCATTATTCTAATCTCCTCCTCTTGCGTGCGTCGCGTGAGGATTGTTTATCTCAATTAACAACATCGAGTGTGCCTGGTGTTCACACCATCCTCATCCTCTTGTATGAGACGTGTTAAGATTGTCCAAATCAGTTAAAAATAAAAGGTGCGCCTATTTGTTCACACCACTTCTCCTCCTATGGCGTGCGACGCGTTAGGATTGTTTACCCTGGTTAAAAGCAACTGGTGCACCTGTTTGTTCACACCACGTCTCCTCCTATCGCATGTGACGTGTTAGGATTGTTTACCCTGGTTAAAAATAATAGGTGTGCCTGTTTGTTCACGCCACCTCTCCTTCTATCGCGTGTAATGGGTTAGGATTGTTTACCCTAGTTAAAAATAATAGGTGCACCTGTTTGTTCACACCACCTCTCCTCCTATCACGTGTGACGCATTAGGATTGTTTACCCTGGTTAAAAATAACAGGTGCACCTATTTGTTCACACCACTTCTCCTTCTATCGCATGCGACGTGCTAGGATTGTTTACCCTAGTTAAAAACAATAGGTGTGCCTGTTTTTTCACACCACTTCTCCTCCTATTGCATTTGACATATTAGCATTATTTGCCTCAGTTAAAAACATTGGGCTTGTCTCGGTGTTCATACCACCTTTCCTTCTCTCGCGTGCGATGCGTAAGGATTGTTTATCTCGATTAAAAATAATGGAAGCACCTATTGTTCACATCACCTTCTCTTCTCTCGCGTGTGACGCGTAAGGATTGTTTACCTTGGTTAAAAATGAAAGGTGCGCCTGTTTGTTTACACCACTTTTTCTCTTTTCGCGTGAGACACGTTAAAATCTCGAGTTACTCAGTTAAAATGTTAGGTTCGCTTGGGGTTTACACCACCCTCTGCCCTCTTTGTGTGAGACGCGATTTGGCATGGAGCGTTTTGCCCATTCCATGTGCAACGTAGTCTGGCTTATATCTTGTCCACCCTTCCTATGTGAGGTGTAGTTAGGTCTATTTTCTTTTACGTGAGATGTAGTTTGGTTTGTGCTTTCTTTGTCCTTTCCACGTGAGACGTGCCTGTTTATTCACTTCTTTCTGTGTGAGAAACAGAGGGGTTTATTTTGCTTTGATTTACATTTTCATTCAAACGCTGCGTTCTTGTTTAGATTGTAATGTTGTTTCATTGCTTCATTTACATTCGAATGTTTCATTGCATTGTTTCATTGGTGTTTCATTGCATGATCATAGGTTGTTTGCAGAATTTCGTTTTTGCATTTTGCCCTTGAGTTCAATCTTTGCATTTATGTCTTGATTTCTTGCCCAAGCCTTGTGGCCTTGTCAAAATGGTTCATCTCTGGGCTTTGATATTCACTCACGTCACTTTATGACTTTGAGCTCAGTCAAAGAGGGGCAACTGTAGACACCCCATTTTTTACCGCCCGCAAGGTTCATGCGCTTTGCCTGGTACACTCGATGATGAAAGTGGTGTTATACGTGATTCGAGGTCTCAACGAAAGGGCTATGTTTAAGCTCTAAAACAATCCCAAACCTTCCATATTCCCACTGTTTGTGCCTCAGAAATCCATTTTACACAATGTGCCACCCTATGCTGAGTCTGAAGGAGAGAGACATGGGATCACATTGAGGCCCGGCCGTGCCTCATTCGGAGCGAGAAACATTATTCTGGGTGGGAGCCCGCCAGCTATCTATTTTTGAAGATATTTAAGACCTCTTTTGCTCTAATTCTATAAAAACAAAGTTGTATCCCTGTTTTGAGGGTTGAACAAATTCTAAAAAGCTTATATATCTTCTTGAGAGTTCCTTCTTCTTGTGCAAGCAACCTTTGAGCAAGCTTACCACCTTTAACCTATATCCATACACCATATACACCTTCACACCTTAGCCTTGGAACCTTGGTTGAGCCTTGAGCATCACAATTCAAGCTTGAGAGTGTGTTTGGACCAAATTTGATTCACAAACAAAGAGCTTACCTTTTTTAGAGGTATAAACTTACTATCTTTTCTCTTGCTCTCTTCGCTAGCTCTTGCTATCTAGTTCTTGTATTTTTGTATTGTTTTGATCCTCTTTCAAGTGTCTAAGCTTGGGTTTGGATAGCTACCAAAGGGTAGAGAGAGTTAACACTCTTTCTTACACTTTCACCTATAGCTCAAACCCTTATTTTTACACCCTTTTCTTTTCTTTCTAAATTGATTTTCAAAGTTTAAAAGAGGTTAAAAATCATGCTTTGAGGTTTCAAAAGTGGAGGGGTTAGCCACCCCTCCTTGTTCTTGCTTACTAGCCTGATTTTATTTCTTTGTTGTTTAGCTTTTTGGGCTTTTTTCATGCACTTTGAGCCATTGTTTTTCACCCATTGAGGGCTATTTTGGGGTTGTCCTAGGTTGTTTAATTAATTCATGCTTTGATTAGTTTTCTTGTTGTCTCATATGTTCGCATATATAACTTGTTGTATGTTGTTCTTGGCCTTTCTTTGTTTAATTTCTATGTTTAAGAACCTCATTTTAACAAGCAACCTATCATCCATTTCTTTCATTTGAGAGTTGTTTCAACCGATTGATGGTTATTCAAAACATGAGCTAGAGATCTATGCTTAATGGCTTAATTTCTATGGAGGTTCATCGCCAACAATATAGTCTCTCTTTCATGTCAAGAATCACTTCCCGTTTGACACGCTTCTTGTTTAGTGGACATAATCATCACCTTGGATTTAATGGACTAAAAAATGGAAAGGTCTAAAAATTGCTAAAATGAACCTACCCACATAAAGAAAATGAGTTATATTACTTGGATTCTCTTGAATGTTATGTCAAGTCTATTGTGTCAATGGTTGTCTTACATCAATTCATGATGTTTCGATGGGCCTTGAAGCATTCCTACCTCTCTCTTTGAGCTACTCCATGATAGGAGAGAAGGGTGGTTATTGATTCATTGCATTCATTAATGTTTGTCCAAAATCATGCCCTAACTCATCAAGCCATCAATTTGCTCATTGATGGTTTTGGAAATGACTTCGTTCTTTTCTTGAGGCTTACCATGAGAGAGAAGAGTAGAAAGGACAAACACAGTTCAAAATAACTCTGTCTGCACTGTTTTCACTTTAGAGCACAAAAATAGGATTTTGCATAAAATTAAGGCACGTCCGGCCTAATTTGGGCCCGACCGAGCTTCATTGGGGGCCGGCCAGCCATCAATGTTTGGTTAGGCAGTGTGTTTTGCGAAGCGAAGGCGTGTTGAAGGTGAAACAGGATAGATTCCAAGGAAGGCAGACAAAACTACTTCTGAAACCGCTACGAGCATGCCATCCTTGTGCTTCCATTGTAAATTGTAACTTAATGATCTCAATATTGTTGTAATTATCATCATCGTAATTAATATTGTTGTAGCAATGATTCATTAGATAGTTAGCTTATTTTGTTGTAATAAATTAGCTAGTTAGTTAATTATAGCTTAGTGTAGACACCCCATTTTTGGACCATCCTCAAGACTCGGTTGTGCTTGCAGGTACATCCAGCCACAAGTTCGATTGCTCGTCGGGTATTCGACTTTCGCGGCGGAACGTCACAGGTTTGAGCTTTCCAAACCCTGTATCCGTTCTGTCCCATTCTTGGACCATGACTTGGTCCTTTCAGAATGTCTCTCTTGGTGCACTGCCGACCACCTTTTGGCCCGACCGGCCATGACTTTGTTACTGCCGGCCATTGATAGAGCCTGCCAGCCATCAATGAGCCACTACCGGCCACCACTGATGGGCGGCAGACCCCTTGTCTCAGCAGGTTTCACTCTAGATCTTTTGAGCCAGCTAGTTTTCACTCCTTTCCCCTCCATACACGTGTATGGAGGGATGAAGCTCTTGCCAAGCTTGTTCAACAAGCTTTGCATTGCTCCTCTTCTATATAAGGAGAGGCCCTCTCTCCTTAGCAGAGGTTCAGCCATTTTGAAGAGAAGATATATGTCTCTCTCTATATTTCTCATTCTCTCTCTCTATATTTTGTGTATTTGTGCTCTAAAGTCCATTTGTCTTGCACTTTTACACTACAACACATAGAGATACACCACCATCTTTGGGTTGAGGTTCTTAGAAGTGTTACTTGAGCTCTGAAACTTGGTTTTTGGCCCCTGAGGTTGCTGGTTTCGAAGTTGATCTTCAAGGGTGAGTATATTCCCCATTTTAGCATTTATTTGTACCTCATTTTGGCCATCCTTGCATATTTTTTTAGGCCTTTCTTTCAACTAAAAAAAGTTCTATATTTGAGTGCTTTTGAGATTGTTTAAGGTCTTCTTGGTGTTAAGGGTGCACAACCCTCTTGTTTGCCTTGTTTGCCTTTGTTTTGTGCCGTGCTTTAAGGCCTTCGAGGTAGTCTTGGTTTAGCCTTTTAGCCACTGAAATCTAGTGTATTTTCAGTGGTAGGCATATGGTTTTGAGGCCTAAAACCAGAGGGGTGTGACCCCCTCCCTTTTTGTTTTGTTTGCTTGAGTTATTGGCCTATCAAAGGAGCATGTATCCCTTTACTTTTGAGGCTTGGTTCAGGACCTTTTTTGTGACTTTTAGGACCTTCCTTGACTCTGTCCATGGCTGATTTGGTCATCTTTTGCATGCTCCATATACTTGTAGAACAAATCTTGCTTACTAGCTTTATGTGCATGATATTTTGACTCATCATTCCAGCATGTTTTGGCTTTGCTCCAGTATGATTTTATTCTTATTTTGGGCTGTTCTATGACTATTTTGAGCTGCCATGGTCATATCACTCATGTTTTGTATAGCTATAGTGTAAATGCTTTGACTAGCCTTGGGTTTTGAGGCCCCTACCATGCCATACTTGTGATGTTTGCATGCTTTGCCAGCATTTTGAATGTTATTTCAGTCCATGAAATGTGGTCATACACCCGCATTTGACATGCTTTAAATGCCTTGAAGAGTTTGTGTTTTTATGCCTCATGAATGGATCATTGTGCATGCCATTAAGCCTATGCCTTTGGGTCATCATATCAGTGCATTTTTGGTCTTGTTATACCATGATGTAACTCTGTTTTATGTTTTCCAAGTCATGCCATGTTTGGTTTCAATAGATGTAATGTAATCTCCCCTTTTGTAGCCTTGCATGCTCCATGTTTTTGGCCTTTTGTTCTAGCTTGTAATGGCTAGGTTCAAGCATGTTTTTAGACTCACCTTGACCTGTCTTGGGACTATTTTTGATGCCCTTGGCCCTTTAGGGCTTGCTTTGTATAGCCATGGCTTAAGTCCCTTTGCTAATTTCGAGCTTTGAGCTTTCTTGCATGCTTTGCTTGTCTTGCTAGGGTGGTTTGGCACCAATCCATGCATGTTTTCAGAACTTATGGTACTGTCACATATCCATACTTGTCAGTCTTTAAGTGTGCTTAAGAGTTGCATCTTTGTGCCTTAATCCTTGAGCCAATTGGCATGCATGTTTGCCTTGCCTTTTCATGCTTTTCATATCATCATTTCAGCATTAATGGCCACTGATTTGGGTATAGCTGAAGTCTGTCCATTTTTGTTTAAGTCCATCTTTGCATGTTGTAGCATGCTTGTCACCTTGCATGTTGTTGCATGCTTGCATGTTTACACGTTGTTACATGCTTATCCATTTTGCATGTTGTTGCAGGCTTGGTACATTGTTGCATACTTGTTACATGCCATGTTGTTTACACGTTTAGGTTGCATTGCATTGAGTATGCCATCATTCGCATTGTGCATGCATTAGCATTGTGTATACCATTAGCTTTGTTAGGTTGTTCATATTGCATGTTTGCATGCTTAAGTCATATTGCATGTTTGCATGCTTGAGTCACTTTGTGTATGCCATGCTCATATTGCATTGCTGCTTGGGTTAAGTGTTAATCCGTGCACGAGGAACGAGGGGCGTTTCATATTTCAAGTGATAAAACGTGTCTCAATTCTCGGTCGCCGATGCTCTTGATGATACATGATAGAGTTTTAGGCTTTGTGTGTTTATTTGTGCATTCATTTCACATTGATTTGCACAAGTTGGATCTTTGGCCATTATGCACCGGGATGCGTGATTGATGGTCGTGGATCCGACTATGCCTCTCCCTTCATGTTTCGAGGTGATATGGAGTGGTATAGTGCGTACATACCCTTGGGCGACCCTCCTTTTTCTCTATTTTGTGCTCTGCTGCAGCTTGGTGTCCCAGCACATCAGTGGCCGGCAGTGCCTTGCAGATGGTCGACAGTCCCTCATTCTTGGCTGGCAGTGCCCACTCTTGGTCAGCAGGATGGTTGGCAGTGGCTCCCCATGGCCGGCAGGCCACTGGTGTATTCTCTAGACTGGTTTTGGTAAGGTTCAGCAAGAATTCCTTAAGGACACCCTGCAGACCTCAAAAGAGCATCCGGAGAGCTTTCGGGACAAGAATCGAGCATGCACCCCCTTCTCCCTCAACTAGAGCTAGAACAGCATTGTTTATTGCTTACTTGTTAGTTAGCATTTGGATTTGTAATTTAATTAGTTAATGTGTTAATTAATTAAGTGTTGTAATAATTAGTTGTAGCTAGTTATTCATTTGGTTATGTAATAATTAATTAGCTTGTTAGTTAGTTAGTCAGTTGATTTGTATTATTTATTCGGACCCTCTGTCGAGAGGGCGAATTTTGTAATAAGTGTGCATGAGTGTGTGCATGTCTTCCAACCCCACGTCTTTCTTCCTTTTACTTACCCACTTACAGTGGATAATCTGGAAATGGTTTAAAAGCGAGAAATTTGTCGAAAAGGAGGCGAAGGCGATTGAATGGACTAGAAATCGGACAGGTTGTTCGGGAAAAAAAAAAAAAGAAGAAGAAGAAGAAGAAGAGGGGCGGGGGGGCAAAAAGGGGTGCAACACGAGGACTTCCCAGGGGGTCACCCATCCTAGTACTACTCTCGCCCAAGCACGCTTAATCATGAGTTCGATGGGATCCGGTGCATTAGTCTTTGGTATGATCGCACCCGAAGATTAACCGCGACTTTATTGTTTTAAGGAATAGACGAAAAAAAAAATGAAATTGAATGAAGTAGGATAATCTGGAAATGGTTTAAAAGCGAGAAATTTGTCGAAAAGGAGGCGAAGGCGATTGAATGGACTAGAAATCGGACAGGTTGTTTGGGAAAAAAAAAAAAAGAAGAAGAAGAAGAGGGGCGGGGGTGCAAAAAGGGGTGCAACACGAGGACTTCCCAGGGGGTCACCCATCCTAGTACTACTCTCGCCCAAGCACGCTTAGCTGCGGAGTTCTGATGGGATCCGGTGCATTAGTGCTGGTATGATCGCACCCGAAGATTAACCGCGACTTTATTGTTTTAAGGAATAGACGAAAAAAAAATGAAATTGAATGAAGTAGGATAATCTGGAAATGGTTTAAAAGCGAGAAATTTGTCGAAAAGGAGGCGAAGGCGATTGAATGGACTAGAAATCGGACAGGTTGTTCGGGAAAAAAAAAAAAAAGAAGAAGAAGAAGAAGAAGAGGGGCGGGGGGGCAAAAAGGGGTGCAACACGAGGACTTCCCAGGGGGTCACCCATCCTAGTACTACTCTCGCCCAAGCACGCTTAACTGCGGAGTTCTGATGGGATCCGGTGCATTAGTGCTGGTATGATCGCACCCGAAGATTAACCGCGACTTTATTGTTTTAAGGAATAGACGAAAAAAAAAAATGAAATTGAATGAAGTAGGATAATCTGGAAATGGTTTAAAAGCGAGAAATTTGTCGAAAAGGAGGCGAAGGCGATTGAATGGACTAGAAATCGGACAGGTTGTTCGGGAAAAAAAAAAAAAAGAAGAAGAAGAAGAAGAAGGGGGGGGGGGGGGCAAAAAGGGGTGCAACACGAGGACTTCCCAGGGGGTCACCCATCCTAGTACTACTCTCGCCCAAGCACGCTTAACTGCGGAGTTCTGATGGGATCCGGTGCATTAGTCCTTGTGTGATCGCACCCGATGATTAACCGCGACTTTATTGTTTTAAGGAATAGACGAAAAAAAAAATGAAATTGAATGAAGTAGGATAATCTGGAAATGGTTTAAAAGCGAAATTTGTCGAAAAGGAGGCGAAGGCGATTGAATGGACTAGAAATCGGACAGGTTGTTCGGGAAAAAAAAAAAGAAGAAGAAGAAGAAGAGGCGGGGGGGCAAAAAGGGGTGCAACACGAGGACTTCCCAGGGGGTCACCCATCCTAGTACTACTCTCGCCCAAGCACGCTTAATCATGAGTTCGATGGGATCCTGCATTAGTGCTTTGGTATGATCGCACCAAGATTAACCGACTTTATGGTTTTAAGGAGTAGACAAAAAATAAGTGAAATTGAATGAAGTAGCATAATCTGGCAAAGGTTTAAAACCGAGAAATTTTTCGAAAGGGAGGCGAAGGGGATTGAATGGACTAGAAATCGGACAGGTTGTTCAGGTAAAAAAAAAAAAGGAAGAAGAAGAAGAGGAGGAACGGGGAGGCAAAAAGGGGTGCAACACGAGGAGTTCCCAGGGGGTCACCCATCCTAGTACTACTCTCGCCCAAGCACGCTTAACTGGAGTTCGGATGGGATCCGGTGCATTAGTGCTGGTATGATCGCACCCGAAGATTAACCACGACTTTATTGATATAAAGAGTAGAGGAAAAAAAAAAGAAATTGAATGAAGTAGGATAATCTGGAAATGGTTTAAAAGCGAGAAATTTGTCGAAAAGGAGGCGAAGGCGATTGAATGGACTAGAAATCGGACAGGTTGTTCGGGAAAAAAAAAAGAAAAAAAAGAAGAAGAAGAAGAGGGGCGGGGGGGCAAAAAGGGGTGCAACACGAGGACTTCCAGGTCACCCATCCTAGTACTACTCTCGCCAAGCACGCTTAATCATGAGTTCGATGGGATCCGTGCATTAGTCTTTGGTATGATCGCATACAAGATTAACCATGACTTTATTGTTTTAAGGAATAGAAAAAAAAAATTGAAATTGAATGAAGTAGGATAATCTGGAAATGGTTTAAAAGCGAGAAATTTGTCGAAAAAGGAGGCGGCGATTGAATGGACTAGAAATCGGACAGGTTGTTCGGGAAAAAAAAAAAAAAGAAGAAGAAGAATAAGAAAACAGGCGTGGGGGCAAATAGGGGTGCAACACGGAGACTTCCCAGGGGGTCACCCATCCTAGTACTACTCTCGCCCAAGCACGCTTAATCGGAGTTCGATGGGATCCGGTGCATTAGTCTTTGGTATGATCGCACTCAAGATTAACCGACTTTATTGTTTTAAGGAATACGAAAAAAAAATGAAATTGAATGAAGTAGGATAATGGGGAAATGGTTTAAAAGCAGGAAATTTGCCGAAAAGGAGGCGAAGGCGATTGAATGGACTAGAAATCGGACAGGTTGTTCGGGAAAAAAAAAGAAGAAGAAGAAGAAGAAGAGGGGGGGGCAAAAGGGGTGCAACACGAGGACTTCCCAGGTCACCCATCCTAGTACTACTCCCGCCAAGCACGCTTAATCATGAGTTCGATGGGATCCTGCATTAGTCTTTGGTATGATCGCACCAAGATTAACCGCGACTTTATTGTTTTAAGGAATACACGAAAAAAAAATGAAATTGAATGAAGTAGGATAATCTGGAAATGGTTTAAAAGCGAAATTTGTCGAAAAAGGCGAAGCGATTGAATGGACTAGAAATCGGACAGTTGTTCGGGAAAAAAAAAAAGAAGAAGAAGAAGAAGAGGCGGGGGGCAAAAGGGTGCAACACGAGGACTTCCAGGTCACCCATCCTAGTACTACTCTCGCCAAGCACGCTTAATCATGAGTTCTGATGGGATCCGGTGCATTAGTGCTGGTATGATCGCACCCGAAGATTAACCGCGACTTTATTGTTTTAAGGAGTAGACGAAAAAAAAAATGAAATTGAATGAAGTAGGATAATCTGGAAATGGTTTAAAAGCGAGAAATTTGTCGAAAAGGAGGCGAAGGCGATTGAATGGACTAGAAATCGGACAGGTTGTTCGGGAAAAAAAAAAAAAGAAGAAGAAGAAGAAGAGGGGGGGGGCAAAAAGGGGTGCAACACGAGGACTTCCCAGGGGGTCACCCATCCTAGTACTACTCTCGCCCAAGCACGCTTAACTGCGGAGTTCTGATGGGATCCGGTGCATTAGTGCTGGTATGATCGCACCCGAAGATTAACCGCGACTTTATTGTTTTAAGGAGTAGACGAAAAAAAATGAAATTGAATGAAGTAGGATAATCTGAAAATGGTTTAAAAGCGAGAAATTTGTCGAAAAAAGGAAGGCGATTGAATGGACTAGAAATCGGACAGTTGTTCGGGAAAAAAAAAAAGAAGAAGAAGAAGAAGAAGAAGAGGCGGGGGCAAAAGCGGGTGCAACACGAGGACTTCAGGTCACCCATCCTAGTACTACTCGCCCAAGCACGCTTAATCATGAGTTCGATGGGATCCTGCATTAGTCTTTGGTATGATCGCACCAAGATTAACCGCGACTTTATTGTTTTAAGGAGTAGACGAAAAAAAAATGAAATTGAATGAAGTAGGATAATCTGGAAATGGTTTAAAAGCGAGAAATTTGTCTAAAAGGTGTTGAAGGTGATTGAATGTATTAGAAATCTTACAGGTTTTTCGTGAAAAAAAAAAAAAAGAAGATGAAGAAGAAGAAGAGGGGAGGGGCAAAAGGGTGCAACACGAGGACTTCCGAAGGGTCACCCATCCTAGTACTACTCTCGCCAAGCACGCTTAATCATGAGTTCGATGGGATCCGTGCATTAGTCTTTGGTATCATCGCACCCGAAGATTAACCGCGACTTTATTGTTTTAAGGAATAGACGAAAAAAAAATGAAATTGAATGAAGTAGGATAATCTGGAAATGGTTTAAAAGCGAGAAATTTGTCGAAAAGGAGGCGATTGAATAGACTAGAAATCGGGTAGGTTGTTCGGGAAAAAAAAAAGAAGAAGAAGGAGAGGGGCGGGGGGGCAAAAAGGGGTGCAACACGAGGACTTCCCAAGGGGTCACCCATCCTAGTACTACTCTCGCCCAAGCACGCTTAACTGCGGAGTTCTGATGGGATCCAGTGCATTAGTGCTGGTATGATCGCACCCGAAGATTAACCGCGACTTTATTGTTTTAAGGAGTAGACGAACAAAAAATTGAAATTGAATGAAGTAGGATAATCTGGAAATGGTTTAAAAACGAGCAATTTGTCGAAAAGGAGGCGAAGGCGATTGAATGGACTAGAAATCGGACAGGTTGTTCGGGAAAAAAAAAAAAGAAGAAGAAGAAGAAGAGGGGCGGCGGGGCAAAAAGGGGTGCAACACGAGGACTTCCAAGGGGGTCACCCATCCTAGTACTAGTCTCGCCCAAGCACGCTTAACTGCGGAGTTCTGATGGGATCCGGTGCATTAGTGCTGGTATGATCGCACCTGAAGATTAACCGCGACTTTATTGTTTTAAGGAGTAGTCGAACAAAAAAATGAAATTGAATGAAGTAGAATAATCTGGAAATGGTTTAAAAGCGAGAAATTTGTCGAAAAGGAGGCGAAGGCGATTGAATGGACTAGAAATCGGACAGGTTGTTCCGGAAAAAAAAAAAAAGAAGAAGAAGAAGAGGGGCGGGGGCAAAAAGGGGTGCAACACGAGGACTTCCAGTCACCCATCCTAGTACTACTCTCGCCAAGCACGCTAATCTTGAGTTCTGATGGGATCCGGTGCATTAGTGCTGGTATGATCGCACCCGAAGATTAACCGCGACTTTATTGTTTTAAGGAATAGACGAAAAAAAAATGAAATTGAATGAAGTAGGATAATCTGGAAATGGTTTAAAAGCGAGAAATTTGTCGAAAAGGAGGCGAAGGCGATTGAATGGGCTAAAAATCAGACAGGTTGATAAAAGAAAAAAAAAACAAAAAGGGAGAGGGGGGGCAAAAAGGGGTGCAACACGAGGACTTCCCAGGGGGTCACCCATCCTAGTACTACTCTCGCCCAAGCACGCTTAACTGCGGAGTTCTGATGGGATCCGGTGCATTAGTGCTGGTATGATCGCACCCGAAGATTAACCGCGACTTTATTGTTTTAAGGAGTAGACGAAAAAAAATGAAATTGAATGAAGTAGGATAATCTGGAAATGGTTTAAAAGCGAGAAATTTGTCGAAAAGGAGGCGAAGGCGATTGAATGGACTAGAAATCGGACAGGTTGTTGGAAAAAAAAAAAAGAAGAAGAAGAAGAAGCGGGGGGCAAAAATGGGTGCAACACGAGGACTTCCCCGGGGGTCACCATCCTAGTACTACTCGCCCAGCACGCTTAATGCGGAGTTCGATGGGATCCGGTGCATTAGTCTTTGGTATGATCGCACCGAAGATTAACCATGACTTTATTGTTTTAAGGAGTAGACGAAAAAAAAAATGAAATTGAATGAAGTAGGATAATCTGGAAATGGTTTAAAAGCGAGAAATTTGTCGAAAAGGAGGCGAAGGCGATTGAATGGACTAGAAATCGGACAGGTTGGACAGGAGACAAAAAAAAAAGAAGAAGAAGAAAGAGGCGGGGGGCAAAAAGGGGTGCAACGAGGACTTCCCAGTCACCCATCCTAGTACTACTCTCGCCAAGCACGCTCTAAGCTTGAGTTCGATGGGATCCGTGCATTAGTCTTTGGTATGATCGCACCAAGATTAACCGCGACTTTATTGTTTTACGGAACAGTCCGAACAAAAAATGAAATTGAATGAAGTAGGATAATCTGGAAATGGTTTAAAAGCGAGAAATTTGTCGAAAAGGAGGCGAAGGCGATTGAATGGACTAAAAATCGGACAGGTTGTTCGGAAAAAAAAAAAAAAAAAAAGAAGAAGAAGAGGGGCGGGGGGGCAAAAAGGGGTGCAACACGAGGACTTCCCAGGGGGTCACCCATCCTAGTACTACTCTCGCCCAAGCACGCTTAACTGCGGAGTTCTGATGGGATCCGGTGCATTAGTGCTGGTATGATCGCACCCGAAGATTAACCGCGACTTTATTGTTTTAAGGAATAGACGAAAAAAAAAATGAAATTGAATGAAGTAGGATAATCTGGAAATGGTTTAAAAGCGAAATTTGTCGAAAAAGGAGGCGCGATTGAATGGACAAAAAAGGGGACGGGTTGTTGGGAAAAAAAAAAAAAAAAGAAGAAGAAGAGGGGGGGGAAAAAAGGGGTGCAACACGAGGACTTCCTGAGGTCACCATCCTAGTACTACTCTCGCCCAAGCACTTTGGTTGATGGGATCCGGTGCATTAGTCTTTGGTATGATCGCACCAAGATTAACCATGACTTTATTGTTTTAAGGAATAGACGAAAAAAAAAATGAAATTGAATGAAGTAGGATAATCTGAAATGGTTTAAAAGCGAGAAATTTATCGAAAAGGAGGCGAAGGCGATTGAATGGACTAGAAATCGGACAGGTTGTTCGGGAAAAAAAAAAAAAAGAAGAAGAAGAAGAAGAGGAGCGGGGGGGCAAAAAGGGGTGCAACACGAGGACTTCCCAGGGGGTCACCCATCCTAGTACTACTCTCGCCCAAGCACGCTTAACTGCGGAGTTCTGATGGGATCCGGTGCATTAGTGCTGGTATGATCGCACCCGGAGATTAACCGCGACTTTATTGTTTTAAGGAGAAGAAGGACAAAAAATGAAATCGAATCAAGTAGGATAATCTGGAAATTGATTAAAAGCGAGAAATTTGTCGAAAAGGCGAAAGGCGATTGAATGGACTAGAAATCGACGAGTTGTTCGGGAAAAAAAAAAAAAAAGAAGAAGAAGAAGAAGATGAGGGGCGGGGGTGCAAATAGCGGTGCAACACGAGGACTTCCCATTCGTTCACCCATCCTAGTACTACTCTCGCCAAGCACGCTTAATCATGAGTTCGATGGGATCCGTGCATTAGTCTTTGGTATGATCGCACCTCAAGATTAACCGCGACTTTATTGTTTTAAGGAATAGAAAAAAAAAATAAAATTGAATGAACTAGGATAATCTGGACATGGCTTAAAAAGGAGAAATTTGTCAGAAAGGAGGCGAAGGCGATTGAATGGACTAGAAATCGGACAGGTTGTTCGGGAAAAAAAAAAAAAAAGAAGAAGAAGAAGAGGGCAGGGGGGCAAAAAGGGGTGCAACACGAGGACTTCCCAGGGGGTCACCCATCCTAGTACTACTCTCGCCCAAGCACGCTTAATCATGAGTTCTGATGGGATCCGGTGCATTAGTGCTGGTATGATCGCACCCGAAGATTAACCGCGACTTTATTGTTTTAAGGAGTAGACGAAAAAAAAATGAAATTGAATGAAGTAGGATAATCTGGAAATGGTTTAAAAGCGAGAAATTTGTCGAAAAGGAGGCGAAGGCGATTGAATGGACTAGAAATCGGACAGGTTGTTCGGGAAAAAAAAAAAAAAAGAAGAAGAAGAAGAGGGGCGGGGGAAAAAAGGGTTGCAACACGAGGACTTCCCAGGGGGTCACCCATCCTAGTACTACTCTCGCCCAAGCACGCTTAATCATGAGTTCGATGGGATCCTGCATTAGTCTTTGGTATGATCGCACCGAGATTAACCGCGACTTTATTGTTTTAAGGAGTAGACGAAAAAAAAATGAAATTGAATGAAGTAGGATAATCTGGAAATGGTTTAAAAGCGAGAAATTTGTCGGAAAGGAGGGAAAGGCGATGAAATGGACTAAAAATCGGACAGGTTGTCGGAAAAAAAAAAAAAAAAAAAGAAGAAGAGGCGGGGGCAAAAAGGGTGCAACACGAGGACTTCGAGGTCACCCATCCTAGTACTACTCTCGCCCAAGCAACTTAATCGCGGAGTTCGATGGGATCCGCATTAGTCTTTGGTATGATCGCACCCGAAGATTAACCGCGACTTTATTGTTTTAAGGAATAGACGAAAAAAAATGAAATTGAATGAAGTAGGATAATCTGGAAATGGTTTAAAAGCGAGAAATTTGTCGAAAAGGAGGCGAAGGCGATTGAATGGACTAGAAATCGGACAGGTTGTTCGGGAAAAAAAAAAAAAAAAAAGAACAAGGAGAGGTGCGGGGGGGGCAAAAAGGGGTGCAACACGAGGACTTCCCAGGGGGTCACCCATCCTAGTACTACTCTCGCCCAAGCACGCTTAACTGCGGAGTTCCGATGGGATCCGGTGCATTAGTGCTGGTATGATCGCACCCGAAGATTAACCGCGACTTTATTGTTTTAAGGAGTAGACGAAAAAAAAATGAAATTGAATGAAGTAGGATAATCTGGAAATGGTTTAAAAGGGAGAAATTGGCGAAAAAGGGGGGGAAGGCGATGGAAGGGACAAAAAATGGGACAGGTTGTTCGGGAAAAAAAAAAAAAAAAAAAGAAGAAGAAGAAGAGGAGCGGGGAGCAACACGAGGACTTCCCAGGGGGTCACCCATCCTAGTACTACTCTCGCCCAAGCACGCTTAACTGCGGAGTTCTGATGGGATCCGGTGCATTAGTGCTGGTATGATCGCACCCGAAGATTAACCGCGACTTTATTGTTTTAAGGAGTAGACGAAAAAAAAATGAAATTGAATGAAGTAGGATAATCTGGAAATGGTTTAAAAGCGAGAAATTTGTCGAAAAGGAGGCGAAGGCGATTGAATGGACTAGAAATCGGACAGGTTGTTCGGGAAAAAAAAAAAAAAAGAAGAAGAAGAAGAAGAGGGGCGGGGGGGCAAAAAGGGTGCAACACGAGGACTTCCCAGGGGGTCACCCATCCTAGTACTACTCTCGCCCAAGCACGCTTAACTGCGGAGTTCTGATGGGATCCGGTGCATTAGTGCTGGTATGATCGCACCCGAAGATTAACCGCGACTTTATTGTTTTAAGGAGTAGACGAAAAAAAAAATGAAATTGAATGAAGTAGGATAATCTGGAAATGGTTTAAAAGCGAGAAATTTGTCGAAAAGGAGGCGAAGGCGATTGAATGGACTAGAAATCGGACAGGTTGTTCGGGAAAAAAAAAAAAAGAAGAAGAAGAAGAAGAGGGGGGGGCAAAAAGGTGTGCAACATGAGGACTTCAGTCACCATCCTAGTACTACTCTCGCCCAAGCAGCAAGCGGAGTTCGATGGGATCCGTGCATTAGTCTTTGGTATGATCGCACCCGAAGATTAACCGCGACTTTATTGTTTTAAGGAGTAGACGAACAAAAAAATGAAATTGAATGAAGTAGGATAATCTGGAAATGGTTTAAAAGCGAGAAATTTGTCGAAAAGGAGGCGAAGGCGATTGAATGGACTAGAAATCGGACAGTTTGTTCGGGAAAAAAAAAAAAAGAAGAAGAAGAAGAGGGGCGGGGGGGCAAAAAGGGGTGCAACACGAGGACTTCCCAGGGAGTCACCCATCCTAGTACTACTCTCGCCCAAGCACGCTTAACTGCGGAGTTCTGATGGGATCCGGTGCATTAGTGCTGGTATGATCGCACCCGAAGATTAACCGCGACTTTATTGTTTTAAGGAGTAGACGAACAAAAAAATAAAATTGAATGAAGTAGGATAATCTGGAAATGGTTTAAAAGCGAGAAATTTGTCGAAAAGGAGGCGAAGGCGATTGAATGGACTAGAAATCGGACAGGTTGTTCAGGAAAAAAAAAAAAAAAAGAAGAAGAAGAAGAAGAGGGGGGGGCAAAAGGGGTGCAACACGAGGACTTCGCATGGGGTCACCCATCCTAGTATTACTCTCGCCAAGCAGCTTAATCGGAGTTCTGATGGGATCCGGTGCATTAGTCTTTGGTATGATCGCACCGAAGATCAACCGCGACTTTCTTGTTTTAAGGAATAGGCAAAAAAATGAAATTGAATGAAGTAGGATAATCTGAAATGGTTTAAGCGAGAAATTTGTCGAAAAGGAAAGGCGATTGAATGGACTAGAAATCGGACGGGTTGTTGGAAAAAAAAAAAAGAAGAAGAAGAAGAGGCGGGGCAAAAAGGGGTGCAACACGAGGACTTCCTGGAGTCACCATCCTAGTACTACTCTCGCCCAAGCACGCTTAATCGGAGTTCGATGGGATCCGGTGCATTAGTCTTTGGTATGATCGCACCCAAGATTAACCGCGACTTTATTGTTTTAAGGAATAAGCGAAAAAAAATGAAATTGAATGAAGTAGGATAATCTGGAAATGGTTTAAAAGCGAGAAATTTATCGAAAAGGAGGCGATTGAATGGACTAGAAATCGGACGGGTTGTTGGAAAAAAAAAAAAAAAGAAGAAGAAGAAAGAAGAGGGGGGCAAGGGGTGCAAGACGAGGACTTCACTGCCGGTCACCCATCCTAGTACTACTCTCGCCCAAGCACGCTTAACTGCGGAGTTCTGATGGGATCCGGTGCATTAGTGCTGGTATGATCGCACCCGAAGATTAACCGCGACTTTATTGTTTTAAGGAGTAGACGAAAAAAAAAATGAAATTGAATGAAGTAGGATAATCTGGAAATGGTTTAAAAGCGAGAAATTTGTCGAAAAGGAGGCGAAGGCGATTGAATGGACTAGAAATCGGACAGGTTGTTCGGGAAAAAAAAAAAAAAGAAGAAGAAGAAGAGGGGGGGGCAAAAAGGGGTGCAACACGAGGACTTCCCAGGGGGTCACCCATCCTAGTACTACTCTCGCCCAAGCACATGCTGCGGAGTTGATGGGATCCGGTGCATTAGTCTTTGGTATGATCGCACCAAGATTAACGACTTTATTGTTTTAAGGAATGAAAAAAAAAATAAAATTGAATGAAGTAGGATAATCTGGAAATGGTTTAAAAGCGAAATTTGTCGAAAAGGCTAAGCGATTGAATGGACTAGAAATCGGACGGTTGTTCGGAAAAAAAAAAAGAAGAAGAAGAAGAAGGGGGCAAAAGGGGTGCAACACGAGGACTTCAGTCACCCATCCTAGTACTACTCTCGCCAAGCAACTTAAGCTGCGGAGTTCGATGGGATCCGGTGCATTAGTCTTTGGTATGATCGCAGAAGATTAAGCGACTTTATTGTTTTAAGGAATAGCGAAAAAGAAATGAAATTGAATGAAGTAGGATAATCTGGAAATGGTTTAAAAGCGAGAAATTTGTCGAAAAAGGAAAGGCGATTGAATGGACTAGAAATCGGACGGGTTGTTGAAAAAAAAAAAAAAAGAAGAAGAAGAAGAGAGGCGGGGGGCAAAAGGGTGCAACACGAGGACTTCGAGGTCACCATCCTAGTACTACTCTCGCCCAAGCACGCTTAATCTTGAGTTCGATGGGATCCGGTGCATTAGTCTTTGGTATGATCGCAGAAGATTAACCGCGACTTTATTGTTTTAGGGAATAGGGGAAAAAAAAGTGAAATTGAACGAAGTTGGATAATCTGGAAATGGTTTAAAAGCGAGAAATTTGTCGACAAGGAGGCGAAGGGGATTGAATGGACTAGAAATGGGACAGGTTGTTCGGGGAAAAAAAAAAAAAGAAGAAGAAGAAGAGGGGGCAAAAGGGGTGCAACACGAGGACTTCCGGTCACCCATCCTAGTACTACTCTCGCCCCACGCTTAAGCATGAGTTCTGATGGGATCCGGTGCATTAGTCTTTGGTATGATCGCACCGAAGATTAACCGCGACTTTATTGTTTTAAAGGTAGGCGAAAAAAAATGAAATTGAATGAAGTAGGATAATCTGGAAATGGTTTAAAAGCGAAATTTGTCGAAAAAGGCGAAGGCGATTGAATGGACTAGAAATCGGACGGGTTGTTCGGAAAAAAAAAAAGAAGAAGAAGAAGAAGAGAGGGGGCAAAGGGGTGCAACACGAGGACTTCCAGTCACCATCCTAGTACTACTCTCGCCCAAGCAACTTAACTGCGGAGTTCGATGGGATCCGTGCATTAGTCTTTGGTATGATCGCACCAGATTAGCGACTTTATTGTTTTAAGGAGTAGCGAAAAAAAATGAAATTGAATGAAGTAAGATAATCTGGAAATGGTTTAAAAGCGAAATTTGTCGAAAAGGAGCGAAAGCGATTGAATGGACTAGAAATCGAACAGGTTGTTGGGAAAAAAAAAATAAAAAAGAAGAAGAAGAAAGAGGCGGGGGCAAAAAGGTGCAACACGAGGACTTCCAGGTCACCCATCCTAGTACTACTCTCGCCCAAAGCACGCTCTTGAGTTCTGATGGGATCCGGTGCATTAGTGCTGGTATGATCGCACCCGAAGATTAACCGCGACTTTATTGTTTTAAGGAATAGACGAAAAAAAAAATGAAATTGAATGAAGTAGGATAATCTGGAAATGGTTTAAAAGCGAGAAATTTGTCGAAAAGGAGGCGAAGGCGATTGAATGGACTAGAAATCGGACAGGTTGTTCGGGAAAAAAAAAAAAAGAAGAAGAAGAAGAAGAGGGGCGGGGGGGGAAAAAGGGGTGCAACACGAGGACTTCCCAGGGGGTCACCCATCCTAGTACTACTCTCGCCCAAGCACGCTTAACTGCGGAGTTCTGATGGGATCCGGTGCATTAGTGCTGGTATGATCGCACCCGAAGATTAACCGCGACTTTATTGTTTTAAGGAGTAGACGAAAAAAAAATGAAATTGAATGAAGTAGGATAATCTGGAAATGGTTTAAAAGCGAGAAATTTGTCGAAAAGGAGGCGAAGGCGATTGAATGGACTAGAAATCGGACAGGTTGTTCGGGAAAAAAAAAAAAAAAAAGAAGAAGAAGAAGAGGGGCGGGGGGGCAAAAAGGGGTGCAACACGAGGACTTCCCAGGGGGACCCATCCTAGTACTACTCTCGCCCATGCACGCTTAACTGCGGAGTTCTGATGGGATCCGGTGCATTAGTGCTGGTATGATCGCACCCGAAGATTAACCGCGACTTTATTGTTTTAAGGAGTAGACGAAAAAAAAAATGAAATTGAATGAAGTAGGATAATCTGGAAATGGTTTAAAAGCGAGAAATTTGTCGAAAAGGAGGCGAAGGCGATTGAATGGACTAGAAATCGGACAGGTTGTTCGGGAAAAAAAAAAAAAAGAAGAAGAAGAAGAAGAGGGGGGGGGGGCAAAAAGGGGTGCAACACGAGGACTTCCCAGGGGGTCACCCATCCTAGTACTACTCTCGCCCAAGCACGCTTCTTGAGTTCGATGGGATCCGGTGCATTAGTGCTGGTAAGATCGCACCGGAAGATTAACCGCGACTTTATTGTTTTAAGGAGTAGACGAACAAAAAATGAAATTGAATGAAGTAGGATAATCTGGAAATGGTTTAAAAGCGAGAAATTTGTCGAAAAGGAGGCGAAGGCGATTGAATGGACTAAAAATCGGACAGGTTGTTCGGAAAAAAAAAAAAAAAAAAAAGAAGAAGAGGGGCGGAGGGGCAAAAAGGGTGCAACACGAGGACTTCCCAGGGGGTCACCCATCCTAGTACTACTCTCGCCCAAGCACGCTTAACTGCGGAGTTCTGATGGGATCCGGTGCATTAGTGCTGGTATGATCGCACCGGAAGATGAACCGCGACTTTATTGTTTTAAGGAATAGACGACAAAAAATGAAGTTGAATGAAGTAGGATAATCTGGAAATGGTTTATTTGATTAAAATTTGTCGAAAAGGAGGCGAAGGCGATTGAATGGACTAAAAATCGGACAGGTTGTTCGGAAAAAAAAAAAAAAAAGAAGAAGAAGAGGGGCGGGGGGGCAAAAAGGGGTGCAACACGAGGACTTCCCAGGGGGTCACCCATCCTAGTACTACTCTCGCCCAAGCACGCTTAACTGCGGAGTTCTGATGGGATCCGGTGCATTAGTGCTGGTATGATCGCACCCGAAGATTAACCGCGACTTTATTGTTTTAAGGAGTAGACGAACAAAAAAATGAAATTGAATGAAGTAGGATAATCTGGAAATGGTTTAAAAGCGAGAAATTTGTCGAAAAGGAGGCGAATGCGATTGAATGGACTAGAAATCGGACAGGTTGTTCGGGAAAAAAAAAGAAGAAGAAGAAGAAGAAGGGGGTGCAAAAAGGGGTGCAACACGAGGACTTCCCAGGGGGTCACCCATCCTAGTACTACTCTCGCCCAAGCACGCTTAACTGCGGAGTTCTGATGGGATCCGGTGCATTAGTGCTGGTATGATCGCACCCGAAGATTAACCGCGACTTTATTGTTTTAAGGAATAGACGAAAAAAAAAATGAAATTGAATGAAGTAGGATAATCTGGAAATGGTTTAAAAGCGAGAAATTTGTCGAAAAGGAGGCGAAGGCGATTGAATGGACTAGAAATCGGACAGGTTGTTCGGGAAAAAAAAAAAAAAAGAAGAAGAAGAAGAAGAGGAGCGGGGGGGCAAAAAGGGGTGCAACACGAGGACTTCCCAGGGGGTCACCCATCCTAGTACTACTCGCCCAAGCACGCTTAACTGAGTTCTGATGGGATCCGGTGCATTAGTGCTGGTATGATCGCACCCGAAGATTAACCGCGACTTTATTGTTTTAAGGAGTAGACGAAAAAAAAATGAAATTGAATGAAGTAGGATAATCTGGAAATGGTTTAAAAGCGAGAAATTTGTCGAAAAGGGGGGAAGGGCGATTGAATGGACAAGAAAGGGGACAGGTTGTGGGAAAAAAAAAAAAAAAAAAAGAAGAAGAAGAAGAGGGGGGGGGGGGGGGCAAAAAGGGGTGCAACACGAGGACTTCCCAGGGGGTCACCCATCCTAGTACTACTCTCGCCCAAGCACGCTTAACTGCGGAGTTCTGATGGGATCCGTGCATTAGTCTTTGGTATGATCGCACCAAGATTAACCGCGACTTTATTGTTTTAAGGAGTAGCGAAAAAAAATGAAATTGAATGAAGTAGGATAATCTGGAAATGGTTTAAGCGAAATTTGTCGAAAAGGAGGCGAAGGCGATTGAATGGACTAAAAATCGGACAGGTTGTTCGGAAAAAAAAAAAAAAAAAAAGAAGAAGAGGGGCGGAGGGGCAAAAAGGGTGCAACACGAGGACTTCCCAAGGAGTCACCCATCCTAGTACTACTCTCGCCCAAGCACGCTTAACTGCGGAGTTCTGATGGGATCCGGTGCATTAGTGCTGGTATGATCGCACCCGAAGATTAACCGCGACTTTATTGTTTTAAGGAATAGACGAAAAAAAAAATGAAATTGAATGAAGTAGGATAATCTGGAAATGGTTTAAAAGCGAGAAATTTGTCGAAAAGGAGGCGAAGGCGATTGAATGGACTAGAAATCGGACAGGTTGTTCGGGAAAAAAAAAAAAAGAAGAAGAAGAAGAAGAGGGGCGGGGGGGCAAAAAGGGGTGCAACACGAGGACTTCGGTCACCATCCTAGTACTACTCGCCCAAGCACGCTTAAGCTGGAGTTCGATGGGATCCGGTGCATTAGTCTTGGTATAATCGCCGAAGATTAACCGCGACTTTATTGTTTTAAGGGTAGACGAAAAAAAAATGAAATTGAATGAAGTAGGATAATCTGGAAATGGTTTAAAAAGAAGAAATTTGGCGAAAAGGAGGCGAAAGGGGATGGAATGACTAAAAAACGGACCGGTTGGTCGGGAAAAAAAAAAAAAGAAGAAGAAAAAGAAGAAGAGGCGGGGGCAAAAGGGGTGCAACACGAGGACTTCCGAAGTCACCATCCTAGTACTACTCGCCCAAGCACGCTTAATCTTGAGTTCGATGGGATCCGGTGCATTAGTCTGGTATGATCGCACCAAGATTAGCGACTTTATTGTTTTAAGGAAGACGAAAAAAAAATGAAATTGAATGAAGTAGGATAATCTGGAAATGGTTTAAAAGCGAAATTTGTCGAAAAGGAGGCGAAAGCGATTGAATGGACTAGAAATCAGACGGGTTGTTGAAAAAAAAAAAAGAAGAAGAGGCGGGGGGCAAAAGGGGTGCAACACGAGGACTTCGAAGTCACCATCCTAGTACTACTCTCGCCCAAGCACGCAATCGGAGTTCGATGGGATCCGTGCATTAGTCTTTGGTATGATCGCACCCGAAAATTAACCGCGACTTTATTGTTTTAAGGAGTAGACGAACAAAAAATGAAATTGAATGAAGTAGGATAATCTGGAAATGGTTTAAAAGCGAGAAATTTGTCGAAAACGAGGCGTAGGCGATTGAATGGACTGAAAATCGGACAGGTTGTTCGGAAAAAAAAAAAAAAAAGAAGAAGAAGAGGGGCGGGAGGGCAAAAAGGGGTGCAACACGAGGACTTCCCAGGAGGTCACCCATCCTAGTACTACTCTCGCCCAAGCACGCTTAACTGCGGAGTTCGATGGGATCCTGCATTAGTCTTTGGTATGATCGCACCAAGATTAACCGCGACTTTATTGTTTTAAGGAAGACGAAAAAAAATGAAATTGAATGAAGTAGGATAATCTGGAAATGGTTTAAAAGCGAGAAATTTGTCGAAAAGGCGAAGCGATTGAATGGACTAGAAATCGGACAAGTTGTTCGGAAAAAAAAAGAAGAAGAAGAAGAAGAGGCGGGGGCAAAAGGGGTGCAACACGAGGACTTCGGTCACCCATCCTAGTACTACTCTCGCCAAGCACGCTTAATCATGCGGAGTTCGATGGGATCCGGTGCATTAGTCTTTGGTATGATCGCATTCAAGATTAACCGCGACTTTATTGTTTTAAGGAGTAGACGAAAAAAAATGAAATTGAATGAAGTAGGATAATCTGAAATGGTTTAAAAGCGAGAAATTTGTCGAAAAGGCGAAAGGCGATTGAATGGACTAAAAATCGGACAGGTTGTTCGGGAAAAAAAAAAAAGAAGAAGAAGAGGGGTGGTGGGGCAAAAAGGGGTTGCAACACGAGGACTTCCTGAGGTCACCATCCTAGTACTACTCTCGCCCAAGCACGCTTAATCTGAGTTCGATGGGATCCGGTGCATTAGTCTTTGGTATGATCGCACCAAGATTAACCGCGACTTTATTGTTTTAAGGAGTAGACGAAAAAAAATGAAATTGAATGAAGTAGGATAATCTGGAAATGGTTTAAAAGCGAAATTTGTCGAAAAAGGAAAGGCGATTGAATGGACTAAAAATCGCACAGGTTGTTCGGAAAAAAAAAAAAAAAAGAAGAAGAACAAAGGCGGGGGAGCAAAAAGGGGTGCCACACGCGGACTTCCCAGGAGGTCACCCATCCTAGTACTACTCTCGCCCAGGCACGCAATCATGAGTTCGATGGGATCGGTGCATTAGTCTTTGGTATGATCGCATTCAAGATTAACCGCGACTTTATTGTTTTAAGGAGTAGACGAAAAAAAAATGAAATTGAATGAAGTAGGATAATCTGGAAATGGTTTAAAAGCGAGAAATTTGTCGAAAAGGAGGCGAAGGCGATTGAATGGACTAGAAATCGGACAGGTTGTTCGGGAAAAAAAAAAGAAGAAGAAGAAGAAGAGCAGCGGGAGGGCAAAAGGACTGCAACACGAGGACTTCCCAGGGGGTCACCCATCCTAGTACTACTCGCCAAGCACGCTTAATCATGAGTTCGATGGGATCCGTTGCATTAGTGCTGGTATGATCGCACCCGAAGATTAACCGCGACTTTATTGTTTTAAGGAGTAGACGAAAAAAAAAATGAAATTGAATGAAGTAGGATAATCTGGAAATGGTTTAAAAGCGAGAAATTTGTCGAAAAGGAGGCGAAGGCGATTGAATGGACTAGAAATCGGACAGGTTGTTCGGGAAAAAAAAAAAGAAGAAGAAGAAGAAGAAGAGGAGCGGGGGGGCAAAAACGGGTGCAACACGAGGACTTCCTGTAGGTCACCCATCCTAGTACTACTCGCCAAGCACGCTTAATCATGAGTTCGATGGGATCCGGTGCATTAGTGCTGGTATGATCCCACCGAAAGATTAACCGCATCTTTATTGTTTTAAGGAGTAGACGAAAAAAAAAATGAAATTGAATGAAGTAGGATAATCTGGAAATGGTTTAAAACCGAGAAATTTGTCGAAAAGGAGGCGAAGGCGATTGAATGGACTAGAAATCGGACAGGTTGTTCGGGAAAAAAAAAAAAAAAGAAGAAGAAGAAGAAGAGGGCCGGGGGTGCAACACGAGGACTTCCCAGGGGGTCACCCATCCTAGTACTACTCTCGCCCAAGCACGCTTAATCATGAGTTCGATGGGATCCTGCATTAGTCTGTATGATCGCACCCGAAGATTAACCGCGACTTTATTGTTTTAAGGAGTAGACGAAAAAAAAATGAAATTGAATGAAGTAGGATAATCTGGAAATGGTTTAAAAGCGAGAAATTTGTCGAAAAGGAGGCGAAGGCGATTGAATGGACTAGAAATCGGACAAGTTGTTCGGGAAAAAAAAAAAAAAAAGAAGAAGAAGGAGAGGGGCGGGGAGGCAAAAAGGGGTGCAACACGTGGACTTCCCAGGGGGTCACCCATCCTAGTACTACTCGCCCAAGCACGCTTAATCATGAGTTCTGATGGGATCCGGTGCATTAGTGCTGGTATGATCGCACCCGAAGATTAACCGCGACTTTATTGTTTTAAGGAGTAGACGAAAAAAAAATGAAATTGAATGAAGTAGGATAATCTGGAAATGGTTTAAAAGCGAGAAATTTGTCGAAAAGGAGGCGAAGGCGATTGAATGGACTAGAAATCGGACAGGTTGTTCGGGAAAAAAAAAAAAAAGAAGAAGAAGAAGAAGAAGAGGGGCGGGGGGGCAAAAAGGGGTGCAACACGAGGACTTCCCAGGGGGTCACCCATCCTAGTACTACTCTCGCCCAAGCACGCTTAACTGCGGAGTTCTGATGGGATCCGGTGCATTAGTGCTGGTATGATCGCACCCGAAGATTAACCGCGACTTTATTGTTTTAAGGAGTAGACGAAAAAAAAAATGAAATTGAATGAAGTAGGATAATCTGGAAATGGTTTAAAAGCGAGAAATTTGTCGAAAAGGAGGCGAAGGCGATTGAATGGACTAGAAATCGGACAGGTTGTTCGGGAAAAAAAAAAAGAAGAAGAAGAAGAAGAGGGGCGGGGGGGCAAAAAGGGGTGCAACACGAGGACTTCCCAGGGGGTCACCCATCCTAGTACTACTCTCGCCCAAGCACGCTTAATCATGAGTTCTGATGGGATCCGGTGCATTAGTGCTGGTATGATCGCACCCGAAGATTAACCGCGACTTTATTGTTTTAAGGAGTAGACGAAAAAAAAAATGAAATTGAATGAAGTAGGATAATCTGGAAATGGTTTAAAAGCGAGAAATTTGTCGAAAAGAAGGCGAAGGCGATTGAATGGACTAGAAATCGGACAAAGTTGTTCGAAAAAAAAAAAAAGAAGAAAAAAAAGAAGAGGGGGGCAAAAAGGTGCAACACGAGGACTTCCTCAGGTCACCCATCCTAGTACTACTCTCGCCAAGCACGCTTAATCATGAGTTCGATGGGATCCTGCATTTGTGCTGGTATGATCGCACCCGAAGATTAACCGCGACTTTATTGTTTTAAGGAGTAGACGAAAAAAAAATGAAATTGAATGAAGTAGGATAAACTGTAAACGGTTTAAAAGCGGGAAATTTGGCGAAAAAGACGCGTAGACGATAGAATGGACCAGAAAACGACAAGGTTGTTCTGGAAAAAAAAAAGAAGAAGAAGAAGAAGAAGAGGGCGGGGGCAAAAAGGGTGCAACACGAGGACTTCCTGGGGTCACCCATCCTAGTACTACTCGCCAAGCACGCTAATCATGAGTTCGATGGGATCCGGCATTAGTGCCGGTATGATCGCACCAAGATTAACCGCGACTTTATTGTTTTAAGGAGTAGACGAAAAAAAAATGAAATTGAATGAAGTAGGATAATCTGAAATGGTTTAAAAGCGAAATTTGTCGAAAAGGAGGCGAAGGCGATTGAATGGACTAGAAATCGGACAAAGTTGTTCGGGAAAAAAAAAAAAGAAGAAGAAGAAGAAGAGGGCGGGGGCAAAAAGGGTGCAACACGAGGACTTCTCAGGTCACCCATCCTAGTACTACTCTCGCCAAGCACGCTTAATCATGAGTTCGATGGGATCCTGCATTAGTGCCGGTATGATCGCACCCGAAGATTAACCGCGACTTTATTGTTTTAAGGAGTAGACGAAAAAAAATGAAATTGAATGAAGTAGGATAATCTGGAAATGGTTTAAAAGCGAGAAATTTGTCGAAAAGGAGGCGAAGGCGATTGAATGGACTAGAAATCGGACAGGTTGTTCGGGAAAAAAAAAAGAAGAAGAAGAAGAAGAGGGGGGGGGCAAAAAGGGGTGCAACACGAGGACTTCCCAGGGGGTCACCCATCCTAGTACTACTCTCGCCCAAGCACGCTTAACTGTGGAGTTCTGATGGGATCCGGTGCATTAGTGCTGGTATGATCGCACCCGAAGATTAACCGCGACTTTATTGTTTTAAGGAGTAGACGAAAAAAAAAATGAAATTGAATGAAGTAGGATAATCTGGAAATGGTTTAAAAGCGAGAAATTTGTCGAAAAGGAGGCGAAGGCGATTGAATGGACTACAAATCAGACAAAGTTGTTCGGGAAAAAAAAAAAAAGAAGAAGAAGAAGAAGAAGAGGGGGGGGGGGGGGGCAAAAAGGGTGCAACACGAGGACTTCCCAGGGGGTCACCCATCCTAGTACTACTCTCGCCCAAGCACGCTTAATCATGAGTTCGATGGGATCCGGCATTAGTGCTGGTATGATCGCACCCGAAGATTAACCGCGACTTTATTGTTTTAAGGAGTAGACGAAAAAAAAAATGAAATTGAATGAAGTAGGATAATCTGGAAATGGTTTAAAAGCGAGAAATTTGTCGAAAAGGAGGCGAAGGCGATTGAATGGACTAGAAATCGGACAGGTTGTTCGGGAAAAAAAAAAAAGAAGAAGAAGAAGAAGACGGCGGGGGCAAAAGGGTGCAACACGAGGACTTCCAGGGGTCACCCATCCTAGTACTACTCGCCAAGCACGCTTAATCATGAGTTCGATGGGATCCGTGCATTAGTGCTGGTATGATCGCACCCGAAGATTAACCGCGACTTTATTGTTTTAAGGAGTAGACGAAAAAAAATGAAATTGAATGAAGTAGGATAATCTGGAAATGGTTTAAAAGCGAGAAATTTGTCGAAAAGGAGGCGAAGGCGATTGAATGGACTAGAAATCGGACAGGTTGTTCGGGAAAAAAAAAAAAAAAGAAGAAGAAGAAGAAGAGGGGCGGGGGGGCAAAAAGGGGTGCAACACGAGGACTTCCCAGGGGGTCACCCATCCTAGTACTACTCTCGCCCAAGCACGCTTAACTGCGGAGTTCTGATGGGATCCGGTGCATTAGTGCTGGTATGATCGCACCCGAAGATTAACCGCGACTTTATTGTTTTAAGGAGTAGACGAAAAAAAAAATGAAATTGAATGAAGTAGGATAATCTGGAAATGGTTTAAAAGCGAGAAATTTGTCGAAAAGGAGGCGAAGGCGATTGAATGGACTAGAAATCGGACAGGTTGTTCGGGAAAAAAAAAAAAAAGAAGAAGAAGAAGAAGAAGAGGGGCGGGGGGGCAAAAAGGGGTGCAACACGAGGACTTCCCAGGGGGTCACCCATCCTAGTACTACTCTCGCCCAAGCACGCTTAACTGCGGAGTTCTGATGGGATCCGGTGCATTAGTGCTGGTATGATCGCACCCGAAGATTAACCGCGACTTTATTGTTTTAAGGAGTAGACGAAAAAAAAATGAAATTGAATGAAGTAGGATAATCTGGAAATGGTTTAAAAGCGAGAAATTTGTCGAAAAGGAGGCGAAGGCGATTGAATGGACTAGAAATCGGACAGGTTGTTCGGGAAAAAAAAAAAAGAAGAAGAAGAAGAAGAGGGGCGGGGGGGCAAAAAGGGGTGCAACACGAGGACTTCCCAGGGGGTCACCCATCCTAGTACTACTCTCGCCCAAGCACGCTTAACTGCGGAGTTCTGATGGGATCCGGTGCATTAGTGCTGGTATGATCGCACCCGAAGATTAACCGCGACTTTATTGTTTTAAGGAGTAGACGAAAAAAAAATGAAATTGAATGAAGTAGGATAATCTGGAAATGGTTTAAAAGCGAGAAATTTGTCGAAAAGGAGGCGAAGGCGATTGAATGGACTAGAAATCGGACAGGTTGTTCGGGAAAAAAAAAAAAAGAAGAAGAAGAAGAAGAGGAGCGGGGGGGCAAAAAGGGGTGCAACACGAGGACTTCCCAGGGGGTCACCCATCCTAGTACTACTCGCCAAGCACGCTAATCATGAGTTCGATGGGATCCTGCATTAGTGCCTGTATGATCGCACTCAAGATTAACCGCGACTTTATTGTTTTAAGGAGTAGACTAAAAAAAATGAAATTGAATGAAGTAGGATAATCTGAAATGGTTTAAAAGCGAGAAATTTGTCGAAAAGGAGGCGAAGGCGATTGAATGGACTAGAAATCAGACAAAGTTGTTCGGGAAAAAAAAAAGAAGAAGAAGAAGAAGAAGAGGGCGGGGGCAAAAAGGGTGCAACACGAGGACTTCCAGGGTCACCCATCCTAGTACTACTCGCCAAGCACGCTTAATCATGAGTTCGATGGGATCCTGCATTAGTGCCGGTATGATCGCATTCAAGATTAACCGCGACTTTATTGTTTTAAGGAGTAGACGGAAAAAAAAATGAAATTGAATGAAGTAGGATAATCTGGAAATGGTTAAAAAGCGAGAAATTTGTCGAAAAGGAAGCGAACGCGATTGAATGGACTAGAAATCGGACAGGTTGTTCGGGAAAAAAAAAAAAAAAAAGAAGAAGAAGAAGGAGAGGGACGGGGGGGCAAAGAGGTGCAACACCACGACTTCCCTGGGGGTCACCCTTCCTAGTTCTTCACTCGCGCAAGCACGCTTAATCATGAGTTCGATGGGATCCGGCATTAGTGCCGTATGATCGCACCAAGATTAACCGCGACTTTATTGTGTTAAGGAGTAGACGAAAAAAAAATGAAATTGAATGAAGTAGGATAAGCCGGAAATGGTTTAAAAGCGAGAAATTTGTCGAAAAGGAGGCGAAGGCGATTGAATGGACTAGAAATCGGACAGGTTGTTCGGGGAAAAAAAAAGAAGAAGAAGAAGAAGGAGGGGGGCGGGGCGGCAAAAAGGGGTGCAACACGAGGACTTCCTGTGGGTCACCATCCTAGTACTACTCGCCAAGCACGCTTAATCATGGAGTTCGATGGGATCCGGTTCATTAGTGCAGGTATGATCGCACACTAAGATTAAGCGCAACTTTATTGTTTTAAGGAGTAGACGAAAAAAAAATCAAATTGAATGAAGTAGGATAATCTGAAATGGTTTAAAAGCGAGAAATTTGTCGAAAAGGAGGCGAAGGCGATTGAATGGACTAGAAATCGGACAGGTTGTTCGGGAAAACAAAAAAAACCAAGAAGGAGAAGAAGATGGTCCGAGGGGCAGAAAAAGGTGCAACACGAGGGCATCCCAGGGGAGCGCCCATCCTAGTACTACTCGCCAAGCACGCTTAATCTTGAGTTCGATGGGATCCGGTGCATTAGTGCTGGTATGATCGCCCCCGAAGATTAACCGCAACTTTATTGTTTTAAGGAGTAGACAAAAAAAAAATGAAATTGAATGAAGTAGGATAATCTGGAAATTGTTTAAAAGCGAGAAATTTGTCGAAAAGGAGGCGAAGGCGATTGAATGGGCTAAAAATCAGACAGGTTGTTCGGGAAAAAAAAAAAAAAGAAGAAGAAGAAGAAGAGGGGCGGGGGGGCAAAAAGGGGTGCAACACGAGGACTTCCCAGGGGTCACCCATCCTAGTACTACTCCCGCCCAAGCACTTAATCATGAGTTCGATGGGATCCGGTGCATTAGTCTTGTATGATCGCACCAAGATTAACCGCGACTTTATTGTTTTAAGGAGTAGACGAAAAAAAATGAAATTGAATGAAGTAGGATAATCTGAAATGGTTTAAAAGCGAGAAATTTGTCGAAAAGGAGGCGCGATTGAATGGACTAGAAATCGGACGTGTTGTTCGGAAAAAAAAAAAAGAAGAAGAAGAAGAGGGGCGGGGGCAAAAGGGTGCAACGAGGACTTCAGTCACCATCCTAGTACTACTCTCGCCCAAGCAAGCTTAATCATGAGTTCGATGGGATCCGTGCATTAGTGCTTATGATCGCACCAAGATTAACCGCGACTTTATTGTTTTAAGGAGTAGGCGAAAAAAAATGAAATTGAATGAAGTAGGATAATCTGGAAATGGTTTAAAAGCGAAATTTGTCGAAAAGGAGGCGAAGCGATTGAATGGACTAAAAATCGGACGGAGTTGTTCGGGAAAAAAAAAAAGAAGAAGAAGAAGAGGCGGGGGCAAAAGGTGCAACACGAGGACTTCGGTCACCATCCTAGTACTACTCTCGCCAAGCAGCTTAAGGAGTTCTGATGGGATCGGATTGCATTAGTCTTTGGTATGATCGCACAAGATTAACCGCGACTTTATTGTTTTAAGGAGTAGACGAAAAAAAATGAAATTGAATGAAGTAGGATAATGGAAATGGTTTAAAAGCGAAATTTATCGAAAAGGCGAAGGCGCTTGGATGGCCTAGAAATCGGCCAGGTTGCTGGGGTAAAAAAAGAAAAAGAAGAAGAAGAAGAGGGGGCAAAAGGGGTGCAACACGAGGACTTCCAGTCACCCATCTAGTACTTCTCTCGCCCAAGCACGCAATCATGAGTTCGATGGGATCCGGTGCATTAGTCTGTATGATCGCACAAGATTAACCGCGACTTTATTGTTTTAAGGAGTAGACGAAAAAAAAATGAAATTGAATGAAGTAGGATAATAAAATGGTTTATGAGAAATTTGTCGAAAAAGGCGAAGGCGATTGAATGGACTAGAAATCGGACGGGTTGTTCGGAAAAAAAAAAAAAAGAAGAAAGAAGAAGAAAGAGGCGGGGCAAAAGGGTGCATCACGAGGACTTCCCAGGGGGTCACCCATCATAGTACTACTCTCGCCCAAGCACGCTTAACATCGGAGTTCTGATGGGATCAGGTGGATTAGTCTTTGGTATGATCGCACCGATTAAGCGACTTTATTGCTTTAAGGAATAGTCCAAGAAAAAAATGAAATTGAATGAAGTAGTATAATTTGGAAATGGTTTAAAAGAGAGAAATTTGTCGAAAAAGGAGGCGGCGATTGAATGGACTAGAAATCAGACAGTTGTTCGGGAAAAAAAAAAAAGAAGAAGAAAGAAGAGGGGGGGGCAAAAGGTGCAACGAGGACTTCCAGTCACCCATCCTAGTACTACTCTCGCCAAGCAGCTAATCTGGGAGTTCGATGGGATCTGCATTAGTGCGGTATGATCGCACCAAGATTAACCGCGACTTTATTGTTTTAAGGAGTAGATGAAAAAAAATGAAATTGAATGGAGTAGGATAATCTGGAAATGGTTTAAAGCGAAATTTGTTTAAAAGGAAAGGCGATTGAATGGACTAAATCGGACAGGTTGTTCGGGAAAAAAAAAAAAAGAAGAAGAAGAAGAGGGCGGGGCAAAAGGGGTGCAACACGAGGACTTCCCAGGGGGTCACCCATCCTAGTACTACTCGCCCAAGCACGCTTAACTGCGGAGTTCTGATGGGATCAGTGCATTAGTCTTTGAGTATGATCGCATCTAAGATTAACCGCGACTTTATTGTTTTAAGGAATAGACGGACAAAAAATGGAATTGAATGGAGTAGGAAAATCTGGAAATGGTTTAAAAGGGAGAAATTCATCGAAAAGGAGGCGAAGGCGATTGAATGGGCTAAATCAGACGAGTTGTTCGGGAAAAAAAAAGAAGAAGAAGAAGAAGAAGAGGGGCGGGGGGCAAAAAGGGGTGCAACACGAGGACTTCCCAGGGGGTCACCCATCCTAGTACTACTCTCGCCCAAGCACGCTTAACTGCGGAGTTCTGATGGGATCCGGTGCATTAGTGCTGGTATGATCGCACCCGAAGATTAACCGCGACTTTATTGTTTTAAGGAGTAGACGAAAAAAAAAATGAAATTGAATGAAGTAGGATAATCTGGAAATGGTTTAAAAGCGAGAAATTTGTCGAAAAAAGGAAGGCGATTGAATGGACTAGAAATGGGACAGTTTGTTCGAGAAAAAAAAAAAAAGAAGAAGAAGAAGAAGAGGGGGGGGCAAAAAGGGGTGCAACACGAGGACTTCCCTGGGGGTCACCCATCCTAGTACTACTCACGCCCAAAACACGCAATCTGGAGTTCGATGGGATCCGGTGCATTAGTGCTGGTATGTTCGCACCCGAAGATTACCCGCGACTTTATTGTTTTAAGGAATAGTCGAAAAAACAAATGAAATTGAATGAAGTAGGATAATCTGGAAATGGTTTAAAAGCGAGAAATTTGTGAAAAAGGAATGAAGGCGATTGAATGGACTAAAATCGGACAGGTTGTTGGAAAAAAAAAAAAAAGAAAGAAGAAAGGCGGGGGGCAAAGGGTGCAACACGAGGACTTCAGTCACCCATCCTAGTACTACTCTCGCCCAAGCACGCTTAATCATGAGTTACGATGGGATCAGTGCATTAGTGTTTGGTATGATCGCACCAAGATTAACCATGACTTTATTGTTTTAAGGAGTAGACGAAAAAAATGAAATTGAATGAAGTAGGATAATCTGGAAATGGTTTAAAAGCGAAATTTATCGAAAAGGAGGCGAAGGCGATTGAATGGACTAAAATCGGACAGTTGTTCGGGAAAAAAAAGAAAAGAAGAAGAGGGGGGGCGGGGGCAAAAAGGGGTGCAACACGAGGACTTCCCAGGGGGTCACCCATCCTAGTACTACTCTCGCCCAAGCACGCTTAACTGCGGAGTTCTGATGGGATCCGGTGCATTAGTGCTGGTATGATCGCACCCGAAGATTAACCGCGACTTTATTGTTTTAAGGAGTAGACGGACAAAAAATGAAATTGAATGGAGTAGGATAATCTGGAAATGGTTTAAAAGGGAGAAATTCGTCGAAAAGGAGGCGAAGGCGATTGAATGGGCTAAAAAATGGATAGGTTGTCCGAGGGAAAAAAAAAAAAAAAAAGAAGAAGAAGAGGGGCGGGAGGGAAAAGGGGGATGCAACACGAGGACTTCCCAGGAGGTCACCCAACCTAGTACTACTCTCTGCCAAGCACGCTTAACTGCGGAGTTCTGATGGGATCCGGTGCATTAGTGCTGGTATGATCGCTTCACCAATCTGACTTTATTGTTTTAAGGAGTAGACGAAAAAAAATGAAATTGAATGATAGGATAATCGGAAATGGTTTAAAAGAAATTTGTCGAAAAGGGAGGCGATTGAATGGACTAAATCGGACAGGTTGTTCGGAAAAAAAAAAAAAGAAGAAGAAGAGGCGGGGGGCAAAAGGGTGCAACACGAGGACTTCAGGGGTCACCCATCTAGTACTACTCTCGCCCAAGCAGCTTAAGCTGCGGAGTTCGATGGGATCCGGTGCATTAGTCTTTAGTATGATCGCACCCAAGATTAACCATGACTTTATTGTTTTAAGGATAGACAAAAAAAATGAAATTGAATTAAGTAGGATAATCTGGGAATAGTTTAAAAGCGAAATTTGTCGGGCAAAAGGCGAAAGCGATTGAATGGACTAAAATCGGACAGGTTGTTCGAAAAAAAAAAAAGAAAGAAGAGGAGGAGGAGGGGGGGGGGGGGGGCAAAGAGGGGTGCAACACGAGGACTTCCCAGGGGGTCACCCATCCTAGTACTACTCTCGCCCAAGCACGCTTAACTGCGGAGTTCTGATGGGATCCGGTGCATTAGTGCTGGTATGATCGCACCGAAGATTAACCGCGACTTTTTTGTTTTAAGGTAGACGAAAAAAAATGAAATTGAATGAAGTAGGATAATCGGAAATGGTTTAAAAGCGAGAAATTTGTCGAAAAGGAAAGGCGATTGAATGGACTAAAATCGGACGGGTTGTTCGGAAAAAAAAAAGAAAGAAGAAGAAGAAGAGGGCAAAAAGGGTGCAACACGAGGACTTCCAAGTCACCATCCTAGTACTACTCTCGCAAGCATGGCTACTTTGGAGTTCTGATGGGATCGTGCATTAATCTTTGGTATGATCGCGCGAAAGATTAACAGCGACTTTATTGTTTTAAAGGTAGGCAAAAAAAAATGAAATTGAATGAAGTAGGATAATCTGGAAATGGTTTCAAGCTGAAATTTGTTAAAAGGAGGCGAAGGCGATTGAATGGACTAAATCGGACGGGTTATTCGGGAAAAAAAAAAAAAGAAGAAGAAGAAGAGGCGGGGGGCAAAAGGGGTGCAACGAGGACTTCAGGGGGGTCACCCATCCTAGTACTACTCGCCCAAGCAGCCAACTACGGAGTTCTGATGGGATCCGGTGCATTAGTCTTTGGTATGATCGCTTTTACAAGATTAGCGACTATTGTTTTAAGGAATAGAGCAAAAAAATAGAAATTGAATGAAGTAGGATAATCTGGAAATGGTTTAAAAGCAGAAATTTGTCGAAAAGGAGGCGGCGATTGAATGGACTAGAAATCGGACAGGTTGTTGGAAAAAAAAAAAAGAAGAAGAAGAAGAAGAGAGGCGGGGGCAAAAGGGTGCAACACGAGGACTTCAGTCACCCATCCTAGTACTACTCTCGCCCAAGCACGCTAATCTGAGTTGATGGGATCCGGTGCATTAGTCTTTGGTATGATCATACCAAGATTAACCGCGACTTTATTGTTTTAAGGAATAGGCAGAAAAAAAATGAAATTGAATGAAGTAGGATAATCTGGAAATGGTTTAAAACAGAAATTTGTCGAAAAAGGAGGCGAAAGGCGATTGAATGGACTAGAAATCGGACAGGTGTTCGGAAAAAAAAAGAAAGAAGAAGAGGGGGCAAAAGGGGTGCAACACGAGGACTTCGGGTCACCATCCTAGTACTACTCTCGCCAAAGCACTTAAGCATGAGTTCTGATGGGATCCGGTGCATTAGTGCTGGTATGATCGCACCCGAAGAGTAACCGCGACTTTATTGTTTTAAGGGTAAGCGAAAAAAATGAAATTGAATAAATAGGATAATCTGGAAATGGTTTAAAGCGAGAAATTTGTCGAAAAGGAGGCGAAAGGCGATTGAATGGACTAGAAATCGGACAGTTGTTCGGAAAAAAAAAAAAAAAGAAGAAGAAGAAGAGGCGCGGGGCAAAAGGGGTGCAACACGAGGACTTCAGGGTCACCATCCTAGTACTACTCTCGCCAAGCACGCTTAATGAGTTCTGATGGGATCCGTGCATTAGTCTTTGGTATAATCACCAAGATTAACCGCGACTTTATTGTTTTAAGGAGTACGAAAAAAAATGAAATTGAATGAAGTAGGATAATCGAAATGGTTTAAAGCTTGAAATTTGTCGAAAAGGAGGCGATCGCGATTGAATGGACTAGAAATCGAGCAGCTTGTTCGGGAAAAAAAAAAGAAGAAGAAGAAGAAGAAGAGGGGCGGGGGCAAAGGGGTGCAACGAGGACTTCAGGTCACCCATCCTAGTACTACTCTCGCCCAAGCACGCTTAACTGCGGAGTTCTGATGGGATCCGGTGCATTAGTGCTGGTATGATCGCACCCGAAGATTAACCGCGACTTTATTGTTTTAAGGAGTAGACGAAAAAAAAAAATGAAATTGAATGAAGTAGGATAATCTGGAAATGGTTTAAAAGCGAGAAATTTGTCGAAAAGGAGGCGAAGGCGATTGAATGGACTAGAAATCGGACAGGTTGTTCGGGAAAAAAAAAAAAAGAAGAAGAAGAAGAAGAGGGGCGGGGGGGCAAAAAGGGGTGCAACACGAGGACTTCCCAGGGGGTCACCCATCCTAGTACTACTCTCGCCCAAGCACGCTTAACTGCGGAGTTCTGATGGGATCCGGTGCATTAGTGCTGGTATGATCGCACCCGAAGATTAACCGCGACTTTATTGTTTTAAGGAGTAGACGAAAAAAAAATGAAATTGAATGAAGTAGGATAATCTGGAAATGGTTTAAAAGCGAGAAATTTGTCGAAAAGGAGGCGAAGGCGATTGAATGGACTAGAAATCGGACAGGTTGTTCGGGAAAAAAAAAAAAAAGAAGAAGAAGAAGAAGAGGGGCGGGGGGCAAAAAGGGGTGCAACACGAGGACTTCCCAGGGGTCACCCATCCTAGTACTACTCTCGCCCAAGCACGCTTAATCATGAAGTTCGATGGATCCTGCATTAGTGCCGGTATGATCGCACCAAGATTAACCGCGACTTTATTGTTTTAAGGAGTAGACGAAAAAAAATGAAATTGAATGAAGTAGGATAATTGGGAATGGTTTAAAAGCAGAAATTTGTCGAAAAGGAGGCGAAGGCGATTGAATGGACTAGAAATCGACAAAGTTGTTCAAAAAAAAAAAGAAGAAGAAGAAGAAGAAGAGGCGGGGGCAAAAGGGTGCAACACGAGGACTTCCTGTGGGGTCACCCATCCTAGTACTACTCTCGCCAAGCACGCTTAATCATGAGTTCGATGGGATCCGGCATTAGTGCCGGTATGATCGCACCCAAGATTAACCGCGACTTTTATTGTTTTAAGGAAGACTAAAAAAAATGAAATTGAATGAAGTAGGATAATCTGGAAATGGTTTAAAAGCGAGAAATTTGTCGAAAAGGAGGCGAAGGCGATTGAATGGACTAGAATTCCGACAGGTTGTTCGGGAAAAAAAAAAAGAAGAAGAAGAAGAAGAAGAGGGCCGGGGGGCAAAAAGGGGTGCAACACGAGGACTTCCCAGGGGGTCACCCATCCTAGTACTACTCGCCAAGCACGCTTAATCATGAGTTCGATGGGATCCGGCATTAGTGCCGGTATGATCGCATTCAAGATTAACCGCGATTTTATTGTTTTAAGGAGTAGACGAAAAAAAATGAAATTGAATGAAGTAGGATAGATTGGAAATGGTTTAAAAGCGAGAAATTTGTGGAAAAGGAGGCGAAGGCGGTTGAATGGAGTAGAAATCGACAAAGTTGTTCGGGAAAAAAAAAAAGAAGAAGAAGAAGAAGAGGGCGGGGGCAAAAGGGTGCAACACGAGGACTTCCTGTGGGTCACCCATCCTAGTACTACTCGCCAAGCACGCTTAATCATGAGTTCGATGGGATCCTGCATTAGTGTCGGTATGATCGCACCAAGATTAACCGCGACTTTATTGTTTTAAGGAGTAGACGAAAAAAAATGAAATTGAATGAAGTAGGATAATCTGAAATGGTTTAAAAGCGAGAAATTTGTCGGTAAAAGGAGGCGAAGGCGATTGAATGGACTAGAAATCGGACAAAGTTGTTCGTGAAAAAAAAAAAAAAAAGAAGAAGAAGAAGAAGAGGGCGGGGCAAAAGGGTGCAACACGAGGACTCTCCTGTGGGTCACCCATCCTAGTACTACTCGCCAAGCACGCTTAATCATGAGTTCGGGGGATCCGGCATTAGTGTCGGTATGATCGCACTCAAGATTAACCGCGATTTTATTGTTTTAAGGAGTAGACGAAAAAAATGAAATTGAATGAAGTAGGATAATCTGAAATGGTTTAAAAGCGAGAAATTTGTCGTAAAAGGAGGCGAAGGCGATTGAATGGACTAGAAATCGACAAAGTTGTTCGGGAAAAAAAAAAAAGAAGAAGAAGAAGAAGAGGGCGGGGGCAAAAAGGGTGCAACACGAGGACTTCCTGGGGTCACCCATCCTAGTACTACTCGCCAAGCACGCTTAATCATGAGTTCGATGGGATCCGGCATTAGTGCTGGTATGATCGCACCCGAAGATTAACCGCGACTTTATTGTTTTAAGGAGTAGACGAAAAAAAATGAAATTGAATGAAGTAGGATAATCTCGAAATGGTTTAAAAGCGAGAAATTTGTCGAAAAGGAGGCGAAGGCTATTGAATGTTCTAGAAATCGACAAAGTTGTTCGGGAAAAAAAAAAGAAGAAGAAGAAGAAGAGGGCGGGGCAAAAGGGTGCAACACGAGGATTCCCTGTGGGTCACCCATCCTAGTACTACTCGCCAAGCACGCTTAATCATGAGTTCGATGGGATCCGGCATTAGTGTCGGTATGATCGCATCCAAGATTAACCGCGATTTTATTGTTTTAAGGAGTAGACGAAAAAAAAATGAAATTGAATGAAGTAGGATAATCTGAAATGGTTTAAAAGTGAGAAATTTGTCGAAAAGGAGGCGAAGGCGATTGAATGGACTAGAAATCGACAAAGTTGTTCGGGAAAAAAAAAAAAAGAAGAAGAAGAAGAAGAAGAGGGCGGGGGCAAAAGGGTGCAACACGAGGATTCTCCGGGGTCACCCATCCTAGTACTACTCGCCAAGCACGCTTAATCATGAGTTCGATGGGATCCGCATTAGTGTCGGTATGATCGCACCAAGATTAACCGCGACTTTATTGTTTTAAGGAGTAGACGAAAAAAAATGAAATTGAATGAAGTAGGATAATCTGAAATGGTTTAAAAGCCTGAAATTTGTCGAAAAGGAGGCGAAGGCGATTGAATGGACTAGAAATCGGACAAAGTTGTTCGAAAAAAAAAAAAAGAAGAAGAAGAAGAGGGCGGGGGCAAAAGGGTGCAACACGAGGACTTCCTGGGGTCACCCATCCTAGTACTACTCTCGCCAAGCACGCTTAATCATGAGTTCGATGGGATCCTGCATTAGTGCTGGTATGATCGCACCCGAAGATTAACCGCGACTTTACTGTTTTAAGGAGTAGACGAAAAAAAAAATGAAATTGAATGAAGTAGGATAACTGAAATGGTTTAAAAGCGAGAAATTTGTCGGAAAAGGAGGCGAAGGCGATTGAATGGACTAGAAATCGGACAAAGTTGTTCGGGAAAAAAAAAGAAGAAGAAGAAGAAGAGGGCGGGGCAAAAGGGTGCAACACGAGGACTTCCTGTGGGGTCACCCATCCTAGTACTACTCGCCTAAGCACGCTTAATCATGAGTTCGATGGGATCCGGTGCATTAGTGCCGGTATGATCGCACCAAGATTAACCGCGACTTTATTGTTTTAAGTAGTAGACGTAAAAAAAAATGAAATTGAATGAAGTAGTATAATCGAAATGGTTTAAAAGCGAGAAATTTGTCGGTAAAAGGAGGCGGCGATTGAATGGACTAGAAATCGGACAAAGTTGTTCGGGAAAAAAAAAAGAAGAAGAAGAAGAAGAAGAGGGCGGGGCAAAAGGTGCAACACGAGGACTTCCTGTGGGTCACCCATCCTAGTACTACTCTCGCCAAGCACGCTTAATCATGGAGTTCGATGGGGATCCGGCATTAGTGCCGGTATGATCGCACCAAGATTAACCGCGATTTTATTGTTTTAAGGAGTAGACGAAAAAAATGAAATTGAATGAAGTAGGATAATCTGAAATGGTTTAAAAGCGAGAAATCTGTCGAAAAGGAGGCGAAGGCGATTGAATGTACTAGAAATCGGACAGGTTGTTCCGGAAAGAAAAAAAAAGAAGAAGAAGAAGAAGAAGAGGGCAAAAGGGTGCAACACGAGGACTTCCTGTGGGGTCACCCATCCTAGTACTACTCGCCCAAGCACGCTTAATCATGAGTTCGATGGGGATCCGGCATTAGTGCCGGTATGATCGCACCAAGATTAACCGCGACTTTTATTGTTTTAAGGAGTAGACGAAAAAAAATGAAATTGAATGAAGTAGGATAATCTGAAATGGTTTAAAAGCGAGAAATTTGTCGAAAAGGAGGCGAAGTTGATTGAATGGACTAGAAATCTGACAGGTTGTTCGTGAAACAAAAAAAAAAAAAAAAGAAGAAGAAGAGGGCGGGGCAAAAAGGGTTGCAACACGAGGATTTCCCAGGGGTCACCCATCCTAGTACTACTCGCCCAAGCACGCTTAATCATGAGTTCGATGGGATCCGGCATTAGTGCCGGTATGATCGCACCAAGATTAACCGCGACTTTATTGTTTTAAGGAGTAGACGAAAAAAAATGAAATTGAATGAAGTAGGATAATCTGAAATGGTTTAAAAGCGAGAAATTTGTCGAAAAGGAGGCGAAGGCGATTGAATGGACTAGAAATCGACAAAGTTGTTCGGGAAAAAAAAAAAAGAAGAAGAAGAAGAAGAGGGGGGGCAAAAAGGGTGCAACACGAGGACTTCCTGTGGGGTCACCCATCCTAGTACTACTCGCCAAGCACGCTTAATCAAGTGAGTTCGATGGGATCCGGCATTAGTGCCGGTATGATCGCACCAAGATTAACCGCGACTTTTATTGTTTTAAGGAGTAGACGAAAAAAAAATGAAATTGAATGAAGTAGGATAATCCGAAATGGTTTAAAAGCGAGAAATTTGTTTAAAAGGAGGCGAAGGCGATTGAATGGACTAGAAATCGGACAAAGTTGTTCGGGAAAAAAAAAAAAAGAAGAAGAAGAAGAAGAGGGGGGGCAAAAAGGGTGCAACACGAGGACTTCCCAGGGGGTCACCCATCCTAGTACTACTCGCCAAGCACGCTTAATCATGAGTTCGATGGGATCCGGCATTAGTGCCGGTATGATCGCACCAAGATTAACCGCGACTTTATTGTTTTAAGGAGTAGAAAAAAAAAATGAAATTGAATGAAGTAGGATAATCCGAAATGGTTTAAAAGCGAGAAATTTGTCGAAAAGGAGGCGAAGGCGATTGAATGGACTAGAAATCGGACAAAGTTGTTCGGGAAAAAAAAAAAAGAAGAAGAAGAAGAAGAGGGCGGGGGGCAAAAGGGGTGCAACACGAGGACTTCCTGTGGGGTCACCCATCCTAGTACTACTCGCCCAAGCACGCTTAATCATGAGTTCGATGGGATCCGGCATTAGTGTCGGTATGATCGCACCCGAAGATTAACCGCGACTTTATTGTTTTAAGGAGTAGACGAACAAAAAAATGAAATTGAATGAAGTAGGATAATCTGGAAATGGTTTAAAAACGAGAAATTTGTCGAAAAGGAGGCGAAGGCGATTGAATGGACTAGAAATCGGACAAGTTGTTCGGGAAAAAAAAAAAAAAAAAAGAAGAAGAAGAAGAAGGGCGGGGGGCAAAAAGAGGTGCAACACGAGGACTTCCCAGGGGGTCACCCATCCTAGTACTACTCTCGCCCAAGCACGCTTAATCATGAGTTCGATGGGATCCTGCATTAGTGCCGGTATGATCGCACCAAGATTAACCGCGATTTTATTGTTTTAAGGAGTAGACTTAAAAAAAAATGAAATTGAATGAAGTAGGATAATCTGAAATGGTTTAAAAGCGAGAAATTTGTCGTAAAAGGAGGCGAAGGCTTATTGAATGGACTAGAAATCGGACAGGTTGTTCGGGAAAAAAAAAAAAGAAGAAGAAGAAGAAGAAGAGGGGCGGGGGGGCAAAAAGGGGTGCAACACGAGGACTTCCCAGGGGGTCACCCATCCTAGTACTACTCTCGCCCAAGCACGCTTAATCATGAGTTCGGGGATCCGGCATTAGTGCCGGTATGATCGCACCAAGATTAACCGCGATTTTATTGTTTTAAGGAGTAGACGAAAAAAAAATGAAATTGAATGAAGTAGGATAATCTGGAAATGGTTTAAAGCGAGAAATTTGTCGAAAAGGAGGCGAAGGCGATTGAATGGACTAGAAAATCGGACAGGTTGTTCGGGAAAAAAAAAAAAAGAAGAAGAAGAAGAAGAGGGGGGGGCAAAAAGGGTGCAACACGAGGATTCCTGTGGGGTCACCCATCCTAGTACTACTCGCCAAGCACGCTTAATCATGAGTTCGATGGGGATCCGGCATTAGTGCCGGTATGATCGCACCAAGATTAACCGCGACTTTTATTGTTTTAAGGAGTAGACGAAAAAAAATGAAATTGAATGAAGTAGGATAATCCTGAAATGGTTTAAAAGCTTAGAAATTTGTCGAAAAGGAGGCGAAGGCGTATTGAATGGACTAGAAATCGGACAAAGTTGTTCGAAAAAAAAAAAAGAAGAAGAAGAAGAAGAAGAGGGCGGGGGCAAAAAGGGTGCAACACGAGGACTTCCTGGGGTCACCCATCCTAGTACTACTCTCGCCAAGCACGCTAATCATGAGTTCGGGGATCCGTGCATTAGTGCCGGTATGATCGCACCAAGATTAACCGCGACTTTATTGTTTTAAGGAGTAGACGAAAAAAAATGAAATTGAATGAAGTAGGATAATCTGAAATGGTTTAAAAGCGAGAAATTTGTCGAAAGGAGGCGAAGGCGATTGAATGGACTAGAAATCGGACAAAGTTGTTCGGGAAAAAAAAAAAAGAAGAAGAAGAAGAAGAAGAGGGCGGGGCAAAAAGGTGCAACACGAGGACTTCTGTGGGGTCACCCATCCTAGTACTACTCGCCAAGCACGCTTAATCATGAGTTCGATGGGATCCGCATTAGTGCCGGTATGATCGCATTCAAGATTAACCGCGATTTTATTGTTTTAAGGAGTAGACGAAAAAAAAAATGAAATTGAATGAAGTAGGATAACTGAAATGGTTTAAAAGCGAGAAATTTGTTTAAAAGGAGGCGAAGGCGATTGAATGGACTAGAAATCGGACAAAGTTGTTCGGGAAAAAAAAAAGAAGAAGAAGAAGAAGAAGAGGGCGGGGGCAAAAGGGGTGCAACACGAGGACTTCCTCAGGTCACCCATCCTAGTACTACTCGCCAAGCACGCTTAATCATGAGTTCTCGGGGGATCCTGCATTAGTGCCGGTATGATCGCACCAAGATTAACCGCGATTTTATTGTTTTAAGGAGTAGACGAAAAAAAATGAAATTGAATGAAGTAGGATAATCTGAAATGGTTTAAAAGCGAGAAATTTGTCGAAAAGGAGGCGAAGGCGATTGAATGGACTAGAAATCGGACAAAGTTGTTCGTGAAAAAAAAAAAAAAGAAGAAGAAGAAGAAGAGGGCGGGGGCAAAAAGGTGCAACACGAGGATTTCCCTAGGTCACCCATCCTAGTACTACTCTCGCCAAGCACGCTTAATCATGAGTTCGATGGGATCCGGCATTAGTGCCGGTATGATCGCACCAAGATTAACCGCGACTTTATTGTTTTAAGGAGTAGACGAAAAAAAATGAAATTGAATGAAGTAGGATAATCTGAAATGGTTTAAAAGCGAGAAATTTGTTTAAAAGGAGGCGAAGGCGATTGAATGGACTAGAAATCGACAAAGTTGTTCGGGAAAAAAAAAAAAAAGAAGAAGAAGAAGAAGAGGGCGGGGGCAAAAGGGTGCAACACGAGGACTTCCTGTGGGTCACCCATCCTAGTACTACTTCTCGCCAAGCACGCTTAATCATGAGTTCGATGGGATCCTGCATTAGTGCCGGTATGATCGCACCAAGATTAACCGCGACTTTATTGTTTTAAGGAGTAGACGAAAAAAAATGAAATTGAATGAAGTAGGATAATCCGAAATGGTTTAAAAGCAGAAATTTGTCGAAAAGGAGGCGAAGGCGATTGAATGGACTAGAAATCGGACAAAGTTGTTCGAAAAAAAAAAAGAAGAAGAAGAAGAAGAAGAGGGCGGGGGCAAAAGGGGTGCAACACGAGGACTTCTCCTGTGGGTCACCCATCCTAGTACTACTCTCGCCAAGCACGCTTAATCATGAGTTCGATGATCCTGCATTAGTGCCGGTATGATCGCACCAAGATTAACCGCGACTTTATTGTTTTAAGGAGTAGACGAAAAAAAATGAAATTGAATGAAGTAGGATAATCTGAAATGGTTTAAAAGCGAGAAATTTGTCGGTAAAAGGAGGCGAAGGCGATTGAATGGACTAGAAATCGACAGTTGTTCGGGAAAAAAAAAAAAGAAGAAGAAGAAGAAGAGGGCGGGGGCAAAAGGGTGCAACACGAGGACTTCCTGTGGGTCACCCATCCTAGTACTACTCGCCAAGCACGCTTAATCATGAGTTCGATGGGATCCGGTATTAGTGCCTGTATGATCGCACCAAGATTAACCGCGATTTTATTGTTTTAAGGAGTAGACGAAAAAAATGAAATTGAATGAAGTAGGATAACTGAAATGGTTTAAAAGCGAGAAATTTGTCGAAAAGGAGGCGAAGGCGATTGAATGGACTAGAAATCGGACAAAGTTGTTCGGGAAAAAAAAAAAAGAAGAAGAAGAAGAAGAGGGCGGGGCAAAAGGTGCAACACGAGGATTTCCTGTGGTCACCCATCCTAGTACTACTCTCGCCAAGCACGCTTAATCATGAGTTCGATGGGATCCTGCATTAGTGCTGTATGATCGCATCAAGATTAACCGCGATTTTATTGTTTTAAGGAGTAGACGAAAAAAATGAAATTGAATGAAGTAGGATAATCTGGAAATGGTTTAAAAGCGAGAAATTTGTCGAAAGGAGGCGAAGGCGATTGAATGGACTAGAAATCTGACAAAGTTGTTCGGGAAAAAAAAAAAGAAGAAGAAGAAGAAGAAGAGGGCGGGGCAAAAAGGTGCAACACGAGGACTTCCTGTGGGTCACCCATCCTAGTACTACTCGCCAAGCACGCTTAATCATGAGTTCGATGGATCCGGCATTAGTGCCGGTATGATCGCACCAAGATTAACCGCGATTTTATTGTTTTTAAGGAGTAGACGAAAGAAAAATGAAATTGAATGGAGTAGGATAATCTGAAAATGGTTTAAAAGCGAGAAATTTGTCGAACAGGAGGCGAAGGCGATTGAATGGACCAGTAATCGCACAGGTTGTTCGGGACAACAAGAAGAAGAAGAAGAAGAAGAGGGGCGGGGCAAAAAGGTGCAACACGAGGACTTCCTGTGGGGTCACCCATCCTAGTACTACTCGCCAAGCACGCTTAATCATGAGTTCGATGGGATCCTGCATTAGTGTCGGTATGATCGCACCAAGATTAACCGCGACTTTATTGTTTTAAGGAGTAGACGAAAAAAAAATGAAATTGAATGAAGTAGGATAATCTGAAATGGTTTAAAAGCGAGAAATTTGTCGGAAAAGGAGGCGAAGGCGATTGAATGGACTAGAAATCGACAAAGTTGTTCGGGAAAAAAAAAAAGAAGAAGAAGAAGAAGAGGGCGGGGGCAAAAAGGTGCAACACGAGGACTTCTGTGGGGTCACCCATCCTAGTACTACTCGCCAAGCACGCTTAATCATGAGTTCGATGGGATCCGGCATTAGTCGGTATGATCGCACCAAGATTAACCGCGACTTTTATTGTTTTAAGGAGTAGACGAAAAAAATGAAATTGAATGAAGTAGGATAATCCGGAAATGGTTTAAAAGCGAGAAATTTGTCGAAAAGGAGGCGAAGGCGATTGAATGGACTAGAAATCTGACAAAGTTGTTCGTGAAAAAAAAAAGAAGAAGAAGAAGAAGAAGAGGGCGGGGGCAAAAAGGGTGCAACACGAGGACTTCCTGTGGGTCACCCATCCTAGTACTACTCGCCCAAGCACGCTTAATGGAGTTCGATGATCCGCATTAGTGCCGGTATGATCGCACCAAGATTAACCGCGACTTTTATTGTTTTAAGGAGTAGACGAAAAAAATGAAATTGAATGAAGTAGGATAACTGAAATGGTTTAAAAGCGAGAAATTTGTCGTAAAAGGAGGCGAAGGCGATTGAATGGACTAGAAATCTGGACAAAGTTGTTCGAAAAAAAAAAAAAGAAGAAGAAGAAGAAGAAGAGGGCGGGGGCAAAAGTGCAACACGAGGATTTCCTGGGGTCACCCATCCTAGTACTACTTCGCCAAGCACGCTTAATCATGAGTTCGATGGGATCCGCATTAGTGTCGGGTATGATCGCATTCAAGATTAACAGCGACTTTATTGTTTTAAGGAGTAGACGAACAACCAATGAAATTGAATGAAGTAGGATAATATGGAAATGGTTTAAAAGCGAGAATTTTGTCGAAAAGGAGGCGAAGGCGATTGAATGGACTAAAAATCGGACAGGTTGTTCGGAAAAAAAAAGAAGAAGAAGAAGAAGAGGGGCGGAGGGGCAAAATGGGGTGCAACACGAGGACTTCCCAGGGGGTCACCCATCCTAGTACTACTGTCGCCCAAGCACGCTAATCATGGAGTTCGATGGGATCCGTGCATTAGTGCTGGTATGATCGCACCCGAAGATTAACCGCGACTTTATTGTTTTAAGGAGTGGACGAACAAAAAATGAAATTGAATGAAGTAGGATAATCTGGAAATGGTTTAAAAGCGAGAAATTTGTCGAAAAGGAGGCGAAGGCGATTGAATGGACTAAAAATCGGACAGGTTGTTCGGAAAAAAAAAAAAAAAAAAAAAAAAAAAAAAAAAAAAGAAGAAGAGGGGTGGGCAAAAAGGAGTGCAACACGAGGACTTCCCAAGCGGTCACCCATCCTAGTACTACTCTCGCCACAAGCACGCTAATCCCATGTGAGTTCGATGATCCGCATTAGTGCCGGCAGTATGATCTAATTCAAGATTAACCTGATTTTATTGTTTTAGAGTAGACGAAAAAAAAAAAATGAAATTGAATGAAGTAGGATAATCGAAATGGTTTAAAAGCGAGAAATTTGTCGGCAAGG